>JARQOD010000001.1:894978228-895072453 GCA_033576555.1 Oophaga sylvatica | reverse complement strand
GAGCGCCATGTTGCTTCCATTATTAAAATTTCTAAGACGGCAGTCCATTACAACAAGATCAAGTAGCAGACATTGGGGACAACAAAGTCACAGACCGGCAGAGGGAGAAAATGACTCTCCACAGTGACTTACAAATGGAATGGCAAATAGCAGCTGGGGTGAAGTGTACAGCAATAACAGTTCGTAAAAAGCTCCTAGAGGCAGGGCTCAAGTCATGTAAAGCTAGAAAAAGTCTTTCATCAATGAGAAGCAAAGGAGAGTCAGGCTGAAGTTTGCCAAAGACCATAAGTATTGTACCATAGAGGACTGGAGTAAGGTAATCTTCTCTGATGAGTCTAATTTTCAGCTTTGCCCAACCCCATTCGTCTAATGGTTAGACGGAGACCTGGAGAGACGTACAACCCACAGTGTCTTGCACCCACTGTGAAATTTGGTGGAGGATCGGTGATGATCTGGGGATGCTTCAGCAAGGCTGGCATTGGGCAGGTTAATCTTTGTGAAGGATGTCTGAATCAAGCCACATACAAGGTTATCCTGGAAAAACTGTTGATTCCTTCTGCTTAGGCAATGTTCCCCAACTCTGAGGACTGTTTTTTCCAGCAGGACAATGCGCCATGCCACACAGCTAGGTTAATCAATGTGTGGATGAAGGACCACCACATCAAATCCTTGTCATGGCCATCCCAATCTCCAGACCTGAACCCCATTGAAAACCTCTGGAATGTAATCAAGAGGAAGATAGATAGTCACAAACCATCAAACAAAGAAGAACAGCTTAAATTTTTGTACCAGGAGTGGCATAACGTCACCCAAAAGCAGTGTGAAAGACTGGTGGAAAGCATGCCAAGACGCATGAAAACTGTGAATAAAAATCATGGTTATTTCACAAAATATTGAATTCTGAACTCTTCCTGAGTTAAAACATTAGTATTGTTGTTTCTAAATGATCATGAACTTGTTTTCTTAGCATTATTTTGAGGCACTGCATTTTTTTGTTATTTTGACCATTTCACATTTTCTGAAAATAAATAAAAAATGTATTGCTTGGAAATTCGGAGACATGTTGTCAGTAGGTTATAGAACAAAAGAACAATTTACATTTTACTCAAAAATATACATATAAAGAGAAAAATCAGACAAACAGAAAATTTTTCAGTGGTCTCTTAATTTTTGCCAGAGCTGTATATGCATGCAACATATATTTGCCCCTTGTTTGTAGAGAGTAAACTGATATACTCTGAGCTCTATGGCTTTCTGTACCATTCACTTTATTGTGTCATTTCATTATCTACTGTAGTTGTTCATATGACAGATGTATGTGCATCTAATTCTATCGTATGGCTTCCACTCTATTCACATGCACAGCCACTGGAAGCATAATGTCCTATGCAAATATGCTGTATAATAATAGAGATAAGGTATGTAAAGCATAATCTATACTTTTCCATAAATATTCTTCTTTATTCTTATAATTAGGACACTTCTTAAAAGCTTCTATATATCTATAAGGCATTGTGTGTGATCTGCATGACATGAGCCCACCAGCAAAACAGCAGAGTTTCTTATAAATGTAATACTTCACTGACTTGTGTCTCTACAGTTCCAAAAGAAAAAAAATCTATTACCTGCATAATTGCTCGAGTCCTCCTCCTGTACTACCTCAGTGCCACAAGCTAAATTAAAAATAGCATTTCTGCAATTAATGGCTTGGCCGGCATGACCTGGTATGCATATTTTCCTCAGTTGTTAGGAAATCATATTTTAACAGCCTTCATGGAATATTGTAATTGCATAATTAATATGAATACTGATGAGTACCCCCTAGTGTATGTCATTAGCAAAACCTGAACAGAACCATACAAGTGAGAGCTCATTTCACTGCTTCCAATAAAAGTGTTGTGAAGAGTCCTACTTTATTAGTTTTATTTTAGACCATGTAAAAATCCACTTAGTTATAAAGAAATGCCATTAAAAATCAGATTAACGTGAAAGACTAAAGTGTATTTCAGTGCTAAAATAATTTTATTTAATTTCAGCAATATTAATTGCTTTCAGGGTCAATATTACACCTGCACTAAATCTAACCTTTAAAAATGAATATTTGGAAAACTATATAAAAGCCAAGTGAATAGTATATTTAGATATATTGATACTAATAGAGTTAGAGAAACTCAAATAAATATATTTTCCATAAATCAGCTTTTTTCTTGAAAACTACCGAATATAAAAAAAAGTTCTTGTTTTTTAACTTTAAATTATAGTCTTTGCAAAAAAAAAAAATAATAATAAATATAATAAACATAATAAATAATGCAAACAATAGGCATTCACTGTATTTATCAGTGTACCCTTGCCATTAGGCCTAGGTTTAAAGACAACAAAGAGCAATAACTATATAAAATTCATGGCCCAAACATGTTAAATACGGCCGCATTTTGACTAATTCATAAACTAGGCTGGTTTATTGATTTATTTTGGAAATTTATAAGAATACAAGTTTTCTTTTGATAAATGTCACAACATACATCAACTCCTACTGGCTAAGACTACAAACGTTTTCTATACCAGATTCTGAGTGGAGCTAAGGTCTTTTCTTTGACTTGAGCAATTTTTTGTGACTTTTTTTTGTCTGGCTTGAATTATCAAAGGGCATCGCTTCTCAAATATTGCTAATGGTCATGTCATATTGTCATGTAGGATTCTACTTTTTCTATACCAGGATGTAAGCAGAGGTGAGATTTTTTTCTAATTTGACTAATTGTTTGAAGTTTTACTTTTTTGTACCTAGTTTGATCTGGTGTGAAGTGTTATAGGAGATAACTCCTCAAATACCCATCTAAACAGTATGTTATGTTCAAGTTTGTGGCCTCCAATAAAAAATCTCCAACTGGACACTCAACAGCAGGTCCTTAATATTATTGTTCTTTTCATGCAGGCCAACAAAACCTTTTGTTACCCTTAGGTTCCAAGACCCAGTTACATAATACACCAAACACCATCATAAACCAAACATGACTTTTTAGGCCAGATTTGAATTCTGTGCCAATGGAAAACCATGCTAAAATGCCCTTATAAAATATTGCTATAATACATAACTAAACACTAACACCATATACAAAACAACATGCACTACATTTTAAGGGCACAATGGCATCTGAATCTGAATGTGATGTGCTTCCATTCACAAAAAAAATTATTCAGCTCACCTGATGAAAAGAAGACAAATTATGTGGCATCTCCCATCTCATTCTCAGAAAACGTTGACACAAGGTATATTAGACTACTTCAAAAGATGGATTTTTTTTCTTTTGCACTGGATTGATATCTTGCTGCATAACCCAATTATGTTTGGGCTCTAGATCATGACTTGATGACCAGAGATTATCCTTCAGGATTGTATTGTATACAGTACACAGCATTATTATGTTTACTTTCACCCTCATCAGAAATGAAATAGTTTTGTGCTTTGCATCATTTTCATGTTGGAAGAGTGCACGTCTACCAAAGGCGTGGAGTGATGGAATCATCTTCTCTTTCAACATACAGCAGTAAATCTGCAAATCCATGATACCATCAATGAAATGTAACTCCTCAACATCAGTAGCACTTATGTAGCCCCACATAGGGTCACTGCCACCACCATGTTTCACTGTAGACACTATGAATGTGAAAAATGAATTTTAAAAAATGCATGGTGCCTTTAGTGAAACATGGTGGTGACAGTGTCCTTTTTGTGGGGCTGCAACCATCACTCAGTGCCCTTGGTATATGTGTACTTTTCCTACATAACAATGATCTAAAACACTCATCTTTTGCATTTCTGAAGAAAACATTGTGAAACTGAATCAGTGGCCAAGTATGTCTCCTGATCTGAACCGAATTGAACACCTATGAGGAATTCTGAAGATAAAAGTTGAGCTTCCAGGCTCTAAAAGAGGTTATTCTTGAAGAATATAAAAGATAGTTGTTGCAATATGTCGCCAACTTGTTCATTCCATGCCTAGAAGGCTTGCTCTGTCCTTATAAATCATGGCGGTCATGCAAATTACTAGATACAGTTGTTTTTATATGCGCGGTGTATTTATTTTTTCATCAACTAATTTGAGTGAAACTGAAGATTTTGAAATGAAAGCTACATTATTAACCTTACTTTCATGTTATGGGTTAAAAATATTCTATGAAACTCAGCCTTGACAAAATGTTGGAAATTGATTTTGTGTTCAATGAGATATTGGTAAAAATCTTACTTTTCAAGAGGGATGTACTCATTTATATATATTTATACAGTGGGTGCAGAAAGTATTCAGACCCCTTTAAATTTTTCACTCTTTGTTTCATTGTAGCCATTTGATCAATTCAAAAAAGTTCATTTTTTTCTCATTAATGTACACTCTGCACCCCATCTTAAATGGAAGAAGTTTGGGACCACAGTGGATACTTTCAGTACCTACTGTGTATTTATTATATATATATATGCTCATTGTATCAGTGTGCAGATATTGAGGCAAATTTATTTATCTAGCATAAATGTATTAAATGTGTAGGAAATGTAGTAAGGGCTATATACTTTCACACATTTTCCAACTTATTTTTCTGGCATTGTTTTTTGCCTACAGTATATTCATCAGCAGTTGAGTGCGCGCTACACTGAGTGGGAGTGCCATTAAATTTCCTCTATTGTGTGGTTTATAGCAAGTACTTAAGAGAATAACAGTTTTACTTTTCAGCACCTCATCGAAAAACTGCCATAACAATCTCGATAAAGAATGTCAAGTCTGAAGCATTACATGGATTTATTTTACAATATTTAAAATTCTTTCATTTTCAGAATCATTGTCTGATGCAGATATTATTGATTATATGCTTGCCACCTTCAGACCAAGGAGTGTTTGTATGCAGATAACACACCTCATCGCAACATGATAAATTGCATCAGTCATTGATGGGTTTACCATGATGGGTGGCTTATGGCTATTTAAATGGCACTTTGTCTCTTTCATATTTATCAACTCTGATTTAGCATAATGTGGATACTATGCGCCACATAGGAAGCATTTGATAAGAATAAACATGGGAAAGTATTCATATATTCAAATTATTAACTTTAAATGTTAAATATATATATCAGTCATGGGCAAAAGTGTTAGCACCTTTGAAATTATTCCAGAAAATGTAGTATTTCTCTCAGAAAATTATTGCAATTACACTTGTTTTGTTATACAAAGGTTTATTTCCTTTGTGGGTGTTGGAACAACGCAAAAAAAGCAGGGAAAGAGGCAAGCTAGGCTTAATTTTATACAAAATTCCAAAAAATGGACTGGACAAAATTGTTGTCACCTTTCCAAAATGGTGGGTAGACAACTTTGTTTCAAGCATGCGATGCTCATTCAAACTCACCTCAGTCAAGTAACAGGTGTAGGCAACATAAAAATCACAGAAAATTACATTTGCAGCCAATAAAAAGTTGAAAAATATCAGCAATCACAAGGATACAAAACCATCTCCAGAGATCTTGATGTTCCTTTGTCCACGGTGGGCGACATAATCAATAAGTTTACAACCCATGGTATTGTAGCTAATCTCGCTGGATGTGGACAGCAAAGAAAAATTGCTGAAAAGTTGCAACACAGAAAAGTCTGGATGGTGGATAAGGATCCTCAAATACTAAACAAATTCATGTTGTCCTGAAGGCTCAAGATGCATTAATGTTAATGTACACTCTCTGTAGACATTATAATAAAATGAAATGCTATGGCAGGAGACCCAGAAGGACCCCACTGCTGACACAGAAACATAAAAAAGCTAGACTGCAGTTTGCCTAAATGTTTGTGAGTAAGCCAAAATCCTTCTGGGAAAGCATTTTGTTGCCAGTTGAGACCAAGATAGAGCTTTTTGGTAATCTACATCATTTTACTGTTTACCAAAAAAGGAATGAGGCCTACAAAGAAAAGAACATTGAACCTCCACCATATTTGACTGTGGGTACTAAGATGTTTTGCGGTTGTTTTGAAAACCAAAGGATTTGGGTTGCAATGTAGTGCCCAGCGTTGGAAAGCTGGGTTTACGTCCTGGGCCATGGGTCTTCCAGCAGGACAATGACCCCAAACATACTTCAAGAAGCACCAAGAAATGGAGGGAAAGAAAGTGCTGGATAGTTCTAAAGTGGCCAGCATTGAGTACGGTTCAAGATCTCATTGTACAACTATGGAGAAAATTGCTGTTGAAAGAAGGCACCCTTCAAATATGGAACAGTTTACAAAAGAAGAGTGGTCCAAAATTCCAGTTGAGAGGGGTAAGAAGCTTCTTCTGGTTATAGAAAGTGATTAATTGCAGTTATTTATTCCAAAGGATATGCAACCAGATGTTAAGTTTAGGGTGCCAACAATCTTGTCTAGCCCATTTTAGGGGTTTTGTGTGAAATTATGTTCAACTTGCCTTTTGTTCTCTGTTTTTTTCTGATCTTCCAATACACACAAAGGAACTAAACATGTGCATAGCAAAACAAACAACAAAACAATCCTTTCTTTATTCAATGCAAGTAGTACATGGATGCAGGGGAGCACCCCATCACTCTCCTTCTTGGTCAAATATCCCTTACACAGCCTGGAGGCGTGTTTGGGGTCATTGTCCTGTTGAAAAATAAATGATGTTCCAACTAAACGCAAACCGGATGGAATAGCATGCCGCTGCAAGATGGTGTGGTAGCCATGCTGCTTCAGTATGCCTTCAATTTTGAATAAATCCCCAACAGTGTCACCAGCAAAGCACCCCCACACCATCACACCTCCTCCTCCATGCTTCACGGTGGGAACCAGGCATGTAGAGTCCATCCATTCACCTTTTCTGCGTTGCACAAAGACACGGTGGTTGGAACCAAAAATCTCAAATTTGGACTCATCAGACCAAAGCACAGATTTCCACTGGTCTAATCTCCATTCCTTGTGTTCTTTAGCCCAAACAAGTCTCTTCTGCTTGTTGCCTGTCCTTAGCAGTGGTTTCCTAGCAGCTATTTTACCATGAAGGCCTGCTGCACAAAGTCTCCTCTTAACAGTTGTTGTAGAGATGTGTCTGCTGCTAGAACTCTGTGTGGCATTGACCTGATCTCTAATCTGAGCTGCTGTAAACCTGCGATTTCTGAGGCTGGTGACTCGGATAAGCTTATCCTCAGAAGCAGAGGTGACTCTTGGTCTTCCTTTCCTGGGGTGGTCCTCATGTGAGCCAGTTTCTTTGTAGAGCATGATGATTTTTGCAACTGCACTTGGGGACACTTTCAAAGTTTTCCATAATTCCACATGTGTTAATTCATAGTTTTGATGCCTTCAGTGTGAATGTACAATGTTCATAGTCATGAAAATACAGAAAAATCTTTAAATGAGAAGGTGTGTCCAAACTTTTGGTCTGTTCTGTATATTGCACATATTTAGTGCAAGGGCAAGAAACTCACAATAGTTGATATTTGTAGCATTTATAAAGCATATGAACTGGGAACTATAATACAGTATAAATGTGCCTAAAGTGGTAAAGTTGAATATTGCTTGGTGTCGACTCCAATCACTATAGTGAGTTATCGCATACAGTTTATTATTTTTATTAATATCTCTATTCTGGGTAATTTTCTTTTTGAATCTTCAGCTCCTTAGTTTACCAGATCGTTCTTGGATATTATTAGGGGCATATTTGCTAACTGTGATTTATTGTTAATTACCTGGATCTTTCTAAAAGGATTAGCGCGACAAACTACTTGGATTTTACTAAGTTTTTGATAAACTTTTGATAGTAGTTAGCAATCCACAAAAAGCTTTGCTATGCTTTCAGATTTCCTGGCAGAGCTCATTCAAGAACTGCATGGACCTTATCAGGGTTCACTCGGAAACCTGCAAATAGACATGAGGAAGCCCAGGAACTGAACTTCTTGTATGACGAATACACATTTTTCTAATTTGGTGTGCAGTTTATTATCTTGCATAATCTGTAACACCTGACGGATGTATACCTGATATGATTTGAGATCAGGTAAGTATATTAAAATAGCATCAAGATACACTACTACATATCTACCCACAAGGTGATGAAGAATACACTGTGTGCAGAATTATAAGGCAAATGAGTATTTTGATCACATCATCCTTTTTATACATGTTGTCCTACTCCAAGCTGTATAGGCTTGAAAGCCAACTGCCAATTATGTAAATCAGGTGATTTGCATCTCTGCAATGAGGAGAGGTGTGCTCTAATGACATCAACACCCTGTATAAGGTGTGCTTATATTAGGCAACTTCCTTTCCTTTGGCAAAATTAGTCAGAAGAGAGATTTGACGGACTCTGAAAAGTCAAAAATTGTGAGATGTCTTGCAGAGGTATGCAGCTGTCTTGAAATTGCCAAACTTTTGAAGCGTGATCACCGAACAATCAAGCATTTCATGGCAAATAGCCAACAGGGTCGCAAGAAGCGTGTTGATAAAAAAAGGCGCAAAATAACTGCCCATGAATTGAGGAAAATCAAGCGTGAAGCTGCCAAGATACCATTTGCCACCAGTTTTGACATATTTCAGAGCTGCAACATTACTGGAGTAACAAAAAGCACAAGGTGTGCCATACTCAGGGACATGGCCAAGGTAAGGAAGGATGAAAAACGACCACCTTTGAACAAGAAACATAAGATAAAACGTCAACACTGGGCCAAGAAATATGTTAAGAATGATTTTTCTAAGGTTTTATGGACTGATGAAATGATAGTGACTCTTGATGGACCAGATGGATGGGCCGAGGCTGGATCAGTAAAGGGCAGAGAGCTCCACTCCGACTCAGATGCCAGCAAGGTGGAGGTGGGGTACTGGTATGGGCTGGTATCATCAAAGTTGAACTTGTGGGACCTTTTCGGGTTGAGGATGGAGTGAAGCTCAACTCCCAGACCTACTGCCTGTTTCTGGAAGACACCTTCTTCAAGCAGTGGTACAGGAAAAAGTCGGTATCGTTCAAGAAAAACATGATTTTCATGCAGGACAATGCTCCATCACATGCATCCAAATACTCCACAGCGTGGCTGCCCAGTAAAGGTCTAAAAGAAGAAAAAATAATGACATGGCCCCCTTGTTCACCTGATCTGAACCCCATAGAGAACCTGCTAAGATCCCCTATGCGCAGGGTTACATTATTCTCTACTTGCATAAAATTTCCCTGACTGACAGGTGCAGAGTCAATTGCAAATATGGGAATGGGCTTCGGAAGAGTACTACAGGTACGACCAAAATCCTATGTGAACCGAGCAGCCACCATATTGGCTCCCACCTCTCTATCCAAGAGAACAGATACTATCTCAGATTTCATACCATAACCACTTCTGCAGGTAAGAAAAACTGAGATACATATGCGGAGGAGATATATACACCCAGGTTATTATCCTCCACATAACCTGGGGTTATAAGTTTTCTGATGACTTTTTGTGCTTTGGTTAAGAAGGACAGACCCTAATGAAATGCCCCTTTTGACCACAGAAATGCACCATCCCATGCGGCGAACCACAACAGACTCATACCGAAGAGAGACCTCTTCTAAATGCATCAGTTCTTCAGAACACACAGGGAGAACCTCGGTTTTTGGGTAGTGCCATATGGGATGGAGTCAAAACTGGTCTATCCCTGAAGCATCTATCTAAACGTATGGTCAATGCCATAGTGACCTCCATTGACTCAGGAGTATCGCAAAGTGCTAGTGCGTCTTTTAATTTTTTGACTCCTAAGAGCAGAATCATTTCACCAGGTGTCAGTAGCTCATCTGCGGAACTCCAAGCAGGATTCCTCTTCCGGCCGGTCTCCCGGATTGAGCTTATGTAGCTTAGACTCAGCAAGGAGGACACGGCCTGGATCATCATACGCGAGGCCTAGAGCCTCAAAAAAACTGTCAACCAACCAGTGAGGCAATGAGTCTGATGGAAGTGAAAAGGCCCAGGATTGAGGATCTCCTTAAAGGAGAGAAATAACAATCCCAACCCGTTGCACCTCACTCCCAGATGAACGAAACCAAAGCCTAAAATAAAGCTTGCAGGCTTTATGGAACACAACTAATTTATCCCATACCATAGAAAACCTATCCAGGAGGGCTACCTTAGGTTGTGGTTCAGCCTGACTGCACATCAGACCAACAGCCTGCTGCTGTGAGACCCTAGAATGCAAGTATGACAGTTCAAGCAACAGACCCTGTAATTATTTTGCGATAACTGCAACAGGATCCATAACAACTTCCAAAAACGTGGGGCCCGTGAAAATGTCACGCCGTGACAGTACTCAGTAATGGAGAGGAGCTTCAATCTGTTCCTGGAACTGGGACCCTAACTTTCCCTTTCCAGGGAGTACTCTTGAAGGTGGAGAGGCTTGGGCCTCCATCATGCTATGCTCCTGTTAAACTCTAAACTGTCCCTCCCCCACCCCATGAGGCATGGGACAGAAATGTAAGGTAAACAAGCCACAAGGACAAAACAGTGATAACAGAAAACCTCTATTATACAAAAGCACAAATCAACAATAGGGAGGAGGATAAGGACAGGGAAAAATTAAATAAATGTGAAAAGGGACCAGAATATAAACACACACGTACAACAGAAATCTACAGATCGCTACTGCAACTCCACTCCAACCGCTTAGCTTTAGCACTCAGCACAGGAAGACGAATCTTTCACCTGCAAGAACATCTTTCACCAGCCCAGAGCTAGTATATACACCATTTTCCAAATTATTATGCAAATGATATTTTTCTCTGATTTTCCTAAGTGGTTGGTGCAAATGACAGTCAGTCTAATAAAAGTCATCGCCCTTTAGAGTATACATCGAATTCCATTGAAGAAACTTCCCAATGATAACAGTATAATCTCCAAAATGAATAAAAACTCAAAATGCACTGTTCCAAATTATTAGGCACAGTAGTATTTCTAAACATTTGATATGTTTTAAAGAACTGAAAATGCTCATTTGTGGAATTTGCAGCATTAGGAGGTCACATTCACTGAACAAAAAAGCTATTTAACTCAAAAACATCCTAACAGGCCAAGTTACATGTTAACATAGGAACCCTTCTTTGATATCTCCTTCACAATTCTTGCATCCATTGAACTTGTGAGTTTTTGGAGAGTTTCTGCTTGTATTTGTTTGCATGAAGTCAGAATAGCCTCCCAGAGCTGCTGTTTTGATGTGAACTGCCTCCCACCCTCATAGATCTTTTGCTTGATGATACTCCAAAGGTTCTCTATAGGGTTGAGGTCAGTGGAAGATGGTGGCCACACCATGAGTTTATCTCCTTTTATGCCCATAGCAGCCAATGACTCAGAGGTATTCTTTGCAGCATGATATGGTGCATTGTCATGCATGAAGATGATTTTGCTCCTGAAGTCACGTTTCCGCTTTTTATACCATGGAAGAAAATTGTCAGTCAGAAACTCTATATACTTTGCAGAGGTCATTTTCACACCTTCAGGAACCTTAAAGGGCCCTACCAGCTGTTTCTCCATGATTCCGGCCTAAAACATAACTCCTCCACCTCCTTGCTGACGTCGCAGCCTTGTTGGGATATGGTGGCCATCCACCAACCATCCACTACTCCATCCATCTGGACCATCCAGGGTTGCTCGACACTCATCAGTAAACAAGACTGTTTGAAAATTAGTCTTCATGTAGGTCTGGGCCCATTGCAACTCTTTCTGCTTGTGAGCACAGTTTAGGGGTGGCCGAATAGTAAGTTTATGCACCACAGCAAGCCTTTGAAGGATCCTACACCTTGAGGTTCGAGGGACTCCAGAGGCACCAACAGCTTTAAATATCTGTTTGCTGGTTTCTATTGGCTTTTTAGCAGCTGCTCTCTTAATCCGATGAACTTGCCTGGCAGAAACTTTCCTCATTCTGCCTTTATCAGCACAAACAAGTCTGTGCTCAGAATCAGCCACAAATCTCTTAACAGTACGATGATCATGCTTAACCCCTTTATTCCATCCGACGTACTATTCCGTCCATGTGACCCTGGACCTAATTCCCATGGACGGAATATCACAGCTGACAGCCAGCACTATGTGTCAGGAGCGGTCACGGACCGCTCCCGGCACATTGACCCCTGGCACACCGCGATCAAACATGATCGCGGTATATCGGGGGCACAGGGGAGGATCGCGCAGGGAGGGGGCTCCCTGCGCGCTCCCCTGAGACCCTCAGAGCAGCACGATGTGTCGCGCTGTTCCGAGGGTCCGTCCTCCCTCCAGGTCCCCGGATCCAAGATGGCGCCGGGGTCCTGCAGGGAGGCGGCTTCCTCAGCGCCTGCTGAGAGCAGGCGCTGAGGAAGCCTGCAGCGATGCCAGAGCGATCGCTGGTGTGACAGAGTGCTGTGCACACTGTTACACCAGCGATCTGTTAAAATACTGTGATGTCCCACCCTGGGACAAAGTAAAAAAGTAAAAAAAATAAAAATAAAAAGTGGTAAAAAAAAATCATAAAAAAAAAATATATATTCCCCAATAAATTCATTTCTTCCTGTAAATAAAAAAACAAAACAATAAAAGTACACATATTTGGTATTGCCGCATCCGTAACGACCCCCCTATAAAACTGTCCCACTAGTTAACCCCTTTAGTGAACCCCTTAAAAAAAAAAACTAAGCAAAAAATCAATGCTTTATCATCATACCGCCGAACAAAAAGTGGAATAACACACAATCAAAAAGACTGATATAAATAAACATGGTACCGCTGAAAACGTCATCTTGTCCCGCAAAAAACGAGCCATCATACAGCATCATCAGCGAAAAAATAGAAAAGTTATAGCTCACAGAATAAAGAGATGCAAAAATAATTATTTTTTATATAAAATTGTTTTTATTCTATAAAAGCGCCAAAACATAAAAAATGATATAAATGAGGTATCGCCGTAATCATACTAACCCGAAGAATAAAACTGCTTTATCAATTTTACCACACGCGGAACGGTATAAACGCCTCCCTCAAAAGAAATTCATGAATTGCTGATTTTTGTTCATTCTAACCTCCCAAAAATCGAAATAAAAAGCGATCAAAAAATGTCAGGTGGTCATAAATGGTACCAATAAAAATGTCACCTCGTCCCGCAAAAAATAAGACCTCACATGACTCTGTGGGCCAAAATATGCAAAAATTATAGCTCTCAAAATGTGGTGATGCAAAAAACTATTTTTTGCAATAAAAAGCGTCTTTTAGCGTGACAGCTGCCAATCATAAAAACCCACTATAAATACTAAATCACACCCCCCTTTATCACCCCCTTAGTTAGGGAAAAATAATAAAATTTAAAAAATTTATTTATTTCCATTTTCCCGTTAGGGTTAGGGTTGCGGCTAAAGTTAGGGTTAGGGTTGGCGCTAACGTTAGGATTAGGGTTAGGGTTGGGATTAGGGTTAGGGGTGTGTTAGGGTTAGGTTTGTGGTTAGGGTTGGGACTAGGGTTAGGGGTGTGTTGGGGTTAGGGTTGGAGTTAGAATTGCTGTTTAGGCACATCAGGGGCTCTCCAAATGTGACATGGTGTCTGATCTCAATTCCAGCCAATTCTGCGTTGAAAAAGTCAAACGGTGCTCCTTCACTTCTGAGCTCTGCCATGCGCCCAAACAGTAGTTTACCCCCGCATATGGGGTATCAGCGTACTCTGGACCACAAGAGATATTGTGCAATTTGTCCTATTTCTTCTGTTACCCTTGGGAAAATAAAAAACTGGGGGCGACAAAATCATTTTTGTAAAAAAAAAAAAATTGATTTTTTTGTTTTTACGGCTGTATGTTATAAACTTCTGTGAAGCACTTGGGGCTTCATAGCGCTCACCACACTTCTAGATAAGTTCCTTGTGGGGTCTATTTTCCAAAATGGGGTCACTTGTGGGGGGTTTCCACTGTTTAGGCGCATCAGGGGCTCTCCAAATGCTACATGACGCCCCCAGACCATTCCATCAAAGTCTGCAATCCAAAACGTCACTACTTCCCTTCCGAGCCCAGACGTGCACCCATACAGTCGTTTTCTCACACATGTTGGGTATCAGCGTACTCAGGACAAATTGGACAACAACTTTTGGGGTCCAATTTCTCCTGTTACCCTTGTGAAAATAAAATATTGGGGGCGAAAAAATCATTTTTGTAAAAAAAAAAGATTTTTTTTTTTTACAGCAGTACGTTATAAACTTCTGTGAAGCACTTCGGGGTTCAAAGTGCTCAGCACACTTCTAGATAAGTTCCTTGTGGGGTCTATTTTCCAAAATGGGGTCACTTGTGGGAGGTTTCCACTGTTTAGGCACATCAGGGGCTCTCCAAATGCAACATGAGCCCCCAGACCATTCCATCAAAGTCTGCAATCCAAAACATCACTACTTCCCTTCCGAGCCCAGATGTGCACCCATACAGTAGTTTTCTCCCACATATTGGGTATCAGCGTACTCAGGACAAATTGGACAACAAATTTTGGGGTCCAATTTCTCTTGTTACCCTTGTGAAAATAAAATATTGGGGGCGAAAAAAATCATTTTTGTAAAAAAAAAAAGGATTTTTTATTTTTACGGCTGTACGTTATAAACTTCTGTGAAGCACTTCGGGGTTCAAAGTGCTCACCAGACATCTAGATAAGTTCCTTGTGGGGTCTATTTTCCAAAATGGGGTCACTTGTGGGGGGGTTTCCACTGTTTAGGCGCATCAGGGTGTTAGGGTTCGAGTTCCCGCTCCTGCACAAGGGGAGTCTCGAACCAGTGCCGCTGCGGTCTCCCATTCGTCTCCGGCCGCAGTGGAGCCTGCTCAGCAGAGACGTCGTTCCAGGCGTCTTGCCCACTCCACTACTGGGCAGTGACTTGCTGCTGCCTTTCCTGGATCTGCTATTGTAGCCAGTTCTGGAGCAGACGTCTTTGGGATAAAGTCCTGCATTTTCCCTTCTGAGCGTGCCCAGAGTAAGATCTCTCATTGGAGATCAGGGGTCACATGCTCAGGTACTGCAGCGGCTCCTATTGGCCCGCCAGGAAGGCCCTGTTACTACTAGTCTTCTGAACAGGTTCTCATTGGTCCTTGTTCCTGGAAGGTCCTGTGGCTGTTGCTATAAAAGGGTAGCATGGCTGGGCCGCCATGCGCTAATATCAACCATTGTATGCTATGCGCCAGTGTGGTCATGCGTGTGTGTGGTTAGGGACCCGGCTGAAATAAGCCACTAGAATACCGACTTAATCGGTGAGGAGTTTAGTGTGCTAGCTGGTCAGGGTCGGTGTCCTAGATGCCCTAGATTACCGGCATAACCGGTGAGGAGTTTGATTGCCGTATTCAGGGTCTGGCGTTCAGACGCCATAGATTGCGGGTGACTCCCGCGAGGACATTAGCGCATGACCACGTATTATGCTCGCTTAGCAATTAACCGTGTGCCTGAGAGCCTGACAGGACACGGTGTTTGTTCTCAGCGGCTCTGTGACGTAACAGGGTTCGCTCTCGACGCTAGACAGCGCCCTAGCGTTTTACTTTGCGGCTCACTGAAGCTAAGTGAGTTCGCACATATCGCCATATAGCACTGTGGCATCCCGTTAGCAGCTCTGTGAATTAACAGAGTCTGCACTTACTGCCACAACGCGCTACGGCGTTTATTTTAGCGACTCTGCGGGATAACAGAGTTCGCTACTTTCGTCATCTTACTAGCAGCAGGCTTTGCTTGCACGGTGGACCCCGGGCTGCGAATGCACCTCTCCACTCTATATATTTGGTGCGTTCCGCAGACCCTAACATAATATTAGCGCCAGGGTCTGGCTAGTAAAATGGCGGACGAACAGCGTCTATTGCAGTACATCCAGCAGCTGAAGGGTAGGTTGGAGGCTCTTGAGAGCACAACCTCAGCTGTGGATGTTACCGCAGTCGCTGTTCAGGCTGCTAGCGTGGCTGCAGCCAGTTTGTCCTCTGCCACCTCTGCCCTACATTATCCCACCTCCCGCTTCCTGACAAGTTTGCCGGTGATAGCAAGCAATGTCGGGGATTCGTGAGTCAGTGCTCTATACATCTCGAGCTTCTGGCTGCACGTTTTCCCACGGATCGGGCACAAGTGGGTTTTGTACTTTCTCTACTCTCGGGCAGAGCGTTGGAGTGGGCAACGCCGCTGTGGGAGCGCGATGATCGTGTGGTGCAGAGTGCTTCTTGTTTCTTGGAGGCTCTTAAAAAGGTCTTTTTAGGACCCCAGGTCACCCACGATACGGCGCTACAACTGCTGGCATTGACACAGGGTTCGTCTTTGGTCAGTCAGTTTTCCGTCCAGTTTCGGACTCTGGCTGCTGAGCTAGATTGGTCTGATAAAGTTCTTATTCCTATCTACTGGCGGGGACTGGCTGACCATGTTAAAGACGCTTTGGCTACCAGGGAGATTCCCGCCACACTGGAGAAGCTTATCTCCATATCTACCCGCATTGACCTCCGTTTTCACGAGCGGAGGTTGGAGCGGGCCCAGTGTAGGCAGAGGTTTCGGTTGGCTCCTACCTTTGCCAAACCTCTCGAATTCCCCGATCTGGCGTCCGAACCTCAAAAGGCCACAGAAGTTCCTCATGCAGGACCTAAGTCTCGGTCCGTCCGAGTATCCGTGGTTTGTAACCATTGTCAGCAGACAGGACACTATGCCAACAGATGTCCACAGCGATCGGGGAAGCGATCGCGTCTAGTGGCCCTGGGAGGAGGTTCACTAGAGACAGCGGCATTTTCCTCCAAGATAACATTTAAAGGGACAATCACTGTTGGTACTTCCATTCTCACCGCCGACCTTTGCGTGGACTCAGGAGCAGAGGGGAATTTCATGTCCTCTAGCTTTGCTCACCGTCATGCAATACCTCTGGTGGCGCTTGACAAATCAGTGACTGTTCGGGTAGTGAATGGGTCGTCATTGCCCTCACAAATTACACACCAGACTGTCCCACTTGCATTGTCTGTATCTCCTTCCCATCAGGAATTTATTTCCCTACTCGTCCTTCCCGAGGGAATAGACGAGATCCTACTAGGTATACCTTGGCTCCGTTTCCACTCCCCACATATAGAGTGGACTTCGGGTAGGATACTGGGTTGGAGTGATGCATGTACAGGCAGATGTGTCAAAAGTTGCGTTCAGGTTGCCATTACTGAGTTACCCGCAGATCTTACTCCACTTCCCAAGCACTACTGGTCATATGCAGACGTGTTCTCCAAGAAGGCTGCGGAGACTCTTCCGCCTCATCACCCCTATGACTGTCCTATCGACCTCTTGCCTGGCGCAGAACCTCCTCGGGGAAGGGTCTATCCCCTCTCTCTTCCTGAGACAGAGGCCATGTCGCAATATATTCAGGAGAACCTGGCAAGAGGGTTTATTAGGAAGTCGGTGTCACCGGCAGGGGCGGGATTTTTCTTTGTGCAGAAGAAAAACGGAGAATTGCGTCCGTGTATTGATTACAGGGGTCTTAACGCCATCACCGTTAAAAACAAGTACCCGTTGCCCCTGATCTCTGAGCTATTTGATAGGCTTCGGGGAGCAAGGGTATTCACTAAACTAGATCTGCGCGGTGCTTATAACCTGATTCGCATCCGTGAGGGGGACGAATGGAAGACGGCTTTTAATACCAGGGATGGGCATTACGAATATCTGGTGATGCCCTTTGGGCTCTGTAATGCTCCAGCCGTTTTCCAAGACTTTGTCAATGACATCTTCCGGGATATGCTCTCCACCTCGGTCGTAGTCTATCTGGATGATATACTCATCTTCTCTCCAGATATTGACTCCCACCGGAGGGATGTTGGCAGGGTCTTCGACCTCCTACGGGCAAATTCCCTTTACGCAAAGTTGGAGAAATGTGTGTTTGAGCAGGAGTCCTTACCTTTCCTGGGCTATATCATCTCCGCCCAGGGATTGGCTATGGATCCTGCCAAACTACAGGCGGTGATGGACTGGCAAGAACCCCACTCTCTAAAGGCGGTGCAGCGCTTTATGGGGTTCATTAATTACTACCGTCAGTTCATTCCCCACTTCTCAACTTTGGTAGCTCCCGTGGTTGCCCTTACCAAAAAGGGAGCTAATCCCAAATTGTGGTCTGAAGAGGTCTCCAAGGCCTTCACGTCTATTAAGTCTCATTTCGCTAGAGCTCCCATCCTACATCGCCCCGATGTTGATAAGCCATTTATATTGGAGGTGGATGCCTCGTCCGTTGGTGCTGGAGCAGTCCTCTTCCAAAAGGATGCTCAAGGTCGGAAGCATCCATGCTTCTTTTTCTCCAAGACCTTCACACCAGCAGAGAGGAATTATTCCATCGGGGACAGGGAGTTGCTAGCAATGAAGTTGGCCTTCTCGGAGTGGAGACATCTGTTGGAGGGAGCTCGCTTTCCCTTCCAAGTCTTCACGGATCACAAAAACCTGGTATATCTTCAGACAGCCCAGCGGCTTAATTCTCGCCAAGCCAGATGGTCCTTGTTCTTCTCCCGGTTTCATTTCACACTGCATTTCCTCTCGGGAGAGAAGAACATTCGTGCCGACGCTCTCTCTCGCTCTGTGGTGTCCTCGGAGGAGGAGGTGGAGGAGCCTCGGCTTATCGTCCCCACAGAGAGTCTGAGAACAGTGGCCCCGGTTTCGCTAGAGTCTGTGCCCCCGGGCAAGACTTTTGTGCCTACTAATTTGCGACCGGAGGTACTCTCTTAGGCACATTCGTCCAGGGTGGGTGGACACTTTGGGGCAAAGAGGACATCTGAATTGCTGGCGAGGACATATTGGTGGCCGCATATGGTCCGTGATGTTGGGGACTATGTTCGAGCGTGTGTCTCCTGCGCCAAAAATAAGTCTCCACGACAACGGCCAGCTGGGTTACTTTACCCTTTGCCGGTGGCAGACAGGCCCTGGGAGATGGTTGGGATGGACTTTGTGGTGGGCTTGCCCAAGTCTCGGGGTTGCACCATCATTTGGGTAATCACCGACCATTTCTCTAAAATGGTGCATCTGGTGCCACTACCACGGTTACCTTCTGCACGGGCTCTGGCAGCGTTGTTTGTTAGGCACATCTTCCGTTTACACGGCATGCCGGACAAGATTGTCAGTGACCGAGGTCCCCAGTTTGCGTCTCGGTTCTGGAGAGAGCTTTGTCGTCTACTCAGTATTGAGTTAAATCTCTCTTCAGCGTACCATCCTGAGACGAATGGGTTGGTAGAGAGGGCCAACAAGACCTTGGTCACCTATCTACGACATTTTGTCTCGGCCAGGCAGGATGACTGGGCATCCTTGCTGCCGTGGGCTGAGTTTGCATTAAACAATGCTGTGGCTGATTCCACCAGGACAGACCCCATTCCTCCTGAACTACGGTCAGCATCCGCGGGTACCAGTGCCTATGCCCGTGTCTTCCGCCGATTCCAGGGTGGCAGACTGGGCTGTGGAGGCACGGGACATTTGGGACCGCACGCAGGAGGATGCCATTCAGGCCTCCAAAGAGAGGATGAGGTCTTCGGCCGATGCCCATCGGCGCCCCGCTCCTACATTTGCTCCTGGGGATTTGGTGTGGCTCTCCGCCCGTAACATCAGGCTGCGAGTTGAGTCCACTAAGTTGGCACCCCGCTACCTGGGTCCTTTCAAGGTCCTCAGCAGGTTAACCCTGTGGTATACCGTTTAGCTCTTCCACCACGCCTGGGTATCTCCGACACCTTTCACGTGTCCCTCCTGAAACCCGTGCTCATGTCCCGGTTTTCTGAGTCATCTGCCGGGACATCGGGTTCATCTGCGGATGACCATGAGGTGAACGCCATCGTGGGGTGTAAGGTGGTACGGGGCAAAAAGTTTTATTTGGTGGACTGGAGGGGCTATGGGCCTGAGGATAGGTCTTGGGAGCCTGCCGAGCATGTTCACGCTCCGCAGCTCATCGCTGCCTTTGAACGCAGCGAGGCCCAGAGAAGGGGGGCCCTAGGAGGGGGGGTAATGTTAGGGTTCGAGTTCCCGCTCCTGCACAAGGGGAGTCTCGAACCAGTGCCGCTGCGGTCTCCCATTCGTCTCCGGCCGCAGTGGAGCCTGCTCAGCAGAGACGTCGTTCCAGGCGTCTTGCCCACTCCACTACTGGGCAGTGACTTGCTGCTGCCTTTCCTGGATCTGCTATTGTAGCCAGTTCTGGAGCAGACGTCTTTGGGATAAAGTCCTGCATTTTCCCTTCTGAGCGTGCCCAGAGTGAGATCTCTCATTGGAGATCAGGGGTCACATGCTCAGGTACTGCAGCGGCTCCTATTGGCCCGCCAGGAAGGCCCTGTTACTACTAGTCTTCTGAACAGGTTCTCATTGGTCCTTGTTCCTGGAAGGTCCTGTGGCTGTTGCTATAAAAGGGTAGCATGGCTGGGCCGCCATGCACTAATATCAACCATTGTATGCTATGCGCCAGTGTGGTCATGCGTGTGTGTGGTTAGGGACCCGGCTGAAATAAGCCACTAGAATACCGACTTAATCGGTGAGGAGTTTAGTGTGCTAGCTGGTCAGGGTCGGTGTCCTAGATGCCCTAGATTACCGGCATAACCGGTGAGGAGTTTGATTGCCGTATTCAGGGTCTGGCGTTCAGACGCCATAGATTGCGGGTGACTCCCGCGAGGACATTAGCGCATGACCACGTATTATGCTCGCTTAGCAATTAACCGTGTGCCTGAGAGCCTGACAGGACACGGTGTTTGTTCTCAGCGGCTCTGTGACGTAACAGGGTTCGCTCTCGACGCTAGACAGGCCCTAGCGTTTTACTTTGCGGCTCACTGAAGCTAAGTGAGTTCGCACATATCGCCATATAGCACTGTGGCATCCCGTTAGCGGCTCTGTGAATTAACAGAGTCTGCACTTACTGCCACAACGCGCTACGGCGTTTATTTTAGCGACTCTGCGGGATAACAGAGTTCGCTACTTTCGTCATCTTACTAGCAGCAGGCTTTGCTTGCACGGTGGACCCCGGGCTGCGAACGCACCTCTCCACTCTATATATTTGGTGCGTTCCGCAGACCCTAACACAGGGGCTCTCCAAATGCGACATGACGCCCCCAGACCATTCCATCAAAGTCTGCAATCCAAAACGTCACTACTTCCCTTCCGAGCCCCGACGTGTGCCCATACAGTAGTTTACTCCCACATATTGGGTATCAGCGTACTCAGGATAAATTGGACAACAACTATTGGGGTCCAATTTCTCCTGTTACCCTTGTGAAAATAAAATATTGAGGGCAAAAAAATCATTTTTGTAAAAAAAAAAAAAAGATTTTTTATTTTACGGCTGTACGTTATAAACTTCTGTGAAGCACTTTGGGGTTCAAAGTGCTCACCACACATCTAGATAAGTTCCTTGAGGGGTCTAGTTTCCAAAATGGTGTCATTTGTGGTTGGTTTCCACTGTTTAGGCATATCAGGAGCTCTCCAAACACGACATGGCATCCAGCCAATTCTGCGTTGAAAAAGTCAAACGGCGCTTCTTCCCTTCCAAACTCTGCCATGCACCCAAACAGTGGTTTACCCCCACATATGGGGTATCAGCGTACTCAGGACAAATTGCACAATAACTTTTGGAGTCTTGTTACCCTTGGGAAAATAAAAATTGGGGTGAAAAGATCAATTTTGTGGAAAAAATATGATTTTTAATTTTACGGCTCTACGTTATAAACTTGTGTGAAGCACTTGGGGGTTCAAATTGCTCACCAAAGATCTAGATAAGTTCCTTAGGGGTCTAGTTTCCCAAATGGGGTCACTTGTGGGGGTTTCAACTGTTTAGGCACATCAGGGGCTCTCCAAATGCAACATGACGTCCAATCTCAATTCCAGCCAATTTTGATTGGAAAAAGTCAAATGGTGCTCCTTCCATTCCGAGCTCTGCCATGCGCCCAAACAGTGGTTCCCCCCCACATATGGGGTATCAGCGTACTCAGGAAAAATTGGACAACAACTTTTGTGGTTCAATTTCTCCTGTTACCTATGGGAAAATAAAAAATTAGTGACTAAGAGATAATTTTTGTGGGAAAAAAATAGGATTTTTTATTTTCATGCCCGGGCATTATAAACTTGTGTGAAGCACTTGGAGGTTCAAAGTGCTCACCAAAGATCTAGATAAGTTCCTTAGGGGGTCGAGTTTCCAAAATGGTGTCACTTGTGCGGGGTTTCCACTGTTCAGGTGTATCAGGGCTCTCCAAACACGACATGGCGTCCAATCTCAACTCCAGCCAATTTTAGTTTGAAAAAGTCAAACGGCGCTCCTTCCATTACGAGCTCTGCCGTGTGCCCAAACAGTGGTTTTCCCCCACATATGGGGTATTGGCGTACTCAGGAGAAATTGCACAACAACTTTATCTGCCCATTTCCTCCTTTTACCCTTGTGAAAATAAAAAAAGTTTGTAAAAGATCATTTTTGTGGCTAATAAGTTAAATATTAATTTTTTCCTTCCACGTTGCTTCAGCTCCTGTGAAGCACCTGAAGGGTTTTTAAACTTCTTGAATGTGGTTTTGAGAACCTTGAGGGGTGCAGTTTTTAGAATGGTGTCACTTTTGGGTATTTTCTGTATATAGACCCGTCAAAGTGTCTTCAAATGTGAGGTGGTCCCTAAAAAAATGGCTTTGTAAATTTTGTTGTAAAAATGAGAAATCACTGGTCAATTTTAACCCTTATAATTTCCTAACAAAAAAAATTTTGGTTCCAAAATTGTGCTGATGTAAAGTAGACATGTGGAAAATGTTATTTCTTAACTATTTTGTGTGACATATTTCTCTGTTTTAAGGGAAAAAATTCAAAGTTTGAAAATTGCTAAATTTTCAAAATTTTCACCATATTTGCGTTTTTTTCAAAAATAAACGCAAGGTATATCAAAGAAATTTTACCACTAACGTGAAGTACAATATGTCACGAGAAAAAAATCTCAGAATCGCGAAGATTCGTTGAAGCGTTCTAGAGTTATAACCTCATAAAGAGACAGTGGTCAGAATTGTAAAAATTGGCCCGGTCATTAACGTGCAAACCACCCTTGGGGGTGAAGGGGTTAAGTTTTCGGGAAATGTCTAATGTTTTCATCCCTTGACCAAGGCATTGCACTATTTGATGCTTTTCAGCAGCAGAGAGATCCTTTTTCTTTCCCATCTTACTTGAAACCTCTGGCCTGCTTAATAGTGTGGAACATCCAGTTTTCCTTTTCTTGGGCTCACATGGCAAACTAATTATCACAGGTATCTGAGATTGATTTCAGTGATCCAAAGAACCCTGAGACACAATACCATCAATGGGTTTCATTTACAAAAAAAAAAAGCGCTATGACACTTAAAACCAATTTGCATAATAATTTGGAACATGGTGTATACAGTGGGGAAAAAAAGTATTTAGTCAGCCACCAATTGTGCAAGTTCTCCCACTTAAAAAGATGAAAGAGGTCACATCTATGAGAGTCAAAATGAGAAAACAAATCCATAAAATCACCTTGTCTGATTTGGCAAGATTTATTTTGCAAATTGTGGTAGAAAATAAGTATTTGGCCACCTAAAAACATGCAAGATTTCTGGCTCTAACAGACCTGTAACTTCTTTAAGAGGCTCCTCTGTCCTCCACTCATTACCTGTAGTAATGGCACCAGTTTGAACTTGCTATCAGTATAAAAGACACCTGTCCACAACCTCAAACAGTCACACTCCAAACTCCACTATGGTGAAGACAAATGAGCTGTCAAAGGACACCAGAAACAAAATTGTAGCCCTGCACCAAGCTGGGAAGACTGAATCTGCAATAGGCAAGCAGCTTGTTGTGATGAAATCAACTGTGGGAGCAATAATAAGAAAATGGAAGACATACAAGACCACTGATGATCTCCCTCGATCTGGGGCTCCACGCAAGATCTCACCCATGGGGTCAAAATCATCACAAGAACGGTGAGCAAAAATCTCAGAACCACACGGGGGCCTAGTGAATGACCTGCATAGAGCTGGTACCACCACCATCAGTAACACACTACGCCTCCAGGGACTCAGATCCTGCAGTGCCAGACGTGTCTCCCTGCTTAAGCCAGTACATGTCCAGGCCAGTCTGAAGTTTGCTAGAGAGCATTTGGATTATCCAGAAGAGTATTGGGAGAATGTCATATGGTCTGATGAAACCAAAGTAGAACTGTTTGGTAGAAACAAAACTCATTGTGTTTAGAGGAAACAGAATGCTGAGTTGCATTCAAAGAACACCATACCTACTGTGAAGCATGGGGGTGGCAACATCATGCTTTGGGTTGTTTCTCTGCAAAGGGACAAGGACGACTGATCCAAGTACATTAAAAAACAAAATGGGGCCAAGTACCATGAGATTTTGAGTGCATAGTTTAGTTGCTTGGCTTTGTTCCATATCCAAGATATGGCTTTTTGGCCACAATTCTTCATGACTACCACTTCTGGACAGATTCCTACAAACACTAGGTAGGTGTAGCTGGGTAACACTGATTGCTGGAAGTTCTGAGCTGATGGCACTGCTATACAGCTTCCAGTTTCGAAGAACAGTATGCATGATGTGTCTTTCATCTACTACACTATATTTCATTTATCGACCACTGCGTTTGGAGTCTTCAGTGTTGCCAATTTGTCACAGTTTCTTCAACAGAGCTTGAGCTACACATCTTGAGTCCCCAATATGCATTGAAATCTTTGACTGGGAGAGATCTTATTGATGCAGTATAACTAACTCATGTCTTGTTGCTGTGCTCGGTCTTGCCGCAGTGTATGACCTATGATGTGAAATTATGTTGTGCAACCTCACCATTGTAGCAGAGTTTGGCTGTTCCTCACCCAGTTTTTTTTGCCTTTTACACAATTGTTTCTGTTTCAGTTAATTACTGTGTTTACTCTACATATGAAAATAATCATCATTATCATCTATTTGGTATAGTCAGTCAAACACTTGACTATAAGGGTGGGCACATTAAATATTGATTTTATTTAGAATTTTAATTTGTTCATCCACTTTGAATTTTGTTAATTGATAAAAATAAATTATCAACATTTTTATGTATTAAAGCATTCTTGTTTGCAGTAATTTTTCCGTACATCAAGAAATAAACAAAATAAGCATATATTCTACAGTAAGTAAATAGCAATAGTACATGTAAATAACATAGGGTACTTAGTTAACGCTATTTTGATTTGAAAAGAAAATTCCACAGCTTCCTAAAAGCACAGTATTGTATGTTGTCACAAATATATATTGTAGTTTTCAGAACAAAGCATGCTCAATTGCATGACATGTGACAGCCATATTCTTCCAATGGAAGGAAGAAAAGCCAGAAAAATAAGGCTATATAATATTTTACTAGCATATAACATCCATAAAGCATGAGTATTTCATTTCTATATTTCTACCAGCAACATATGGAAAACTACTGATGGCAATGCAGAACAAAATACAGATACGTACAATACTATCATAAGTTCTACATGATACTAGACAACAGGTTCTAATTGATCGATATTAGATTAGTAATCATATCTCATCATTCTGGTGGCCATTTTATGCAACATAATCCCGAGCATCCATCGTCTGCTCTATGCAATAGATTTTTGCACATTCTGTGCAGTACCCATATGTGCAGATTCATTGCCAATAGTGATTTAAAAAAACTAGTAATGTCACCTGATTCCAAGGACAAGACCAGTTAATAATGCTTACTGATAAGTGTATTGTCCTAAATAATATATGACTTATTATTTTACTTCACAATGACTAATCATAGGTCTTATATCTATTGCACTAAAAACGCTTGACCCACCCACCGAAAGCTAGCTGGATCACTTAGGGTATGTGCACACGGTATCTTTTCAGGCAGATTCCACTCAGAATCCACCTGAAAAGGTGCCGCAAAAGCTCCCCCCCATAAGTGGAACAGACTGTACTGCAATTACACATGAGCTTATCGATCTGAGGAGGATTGAGTTTGAGTCACATTTCCTGAAATTTGCTGTTTCATGCAAATTCAAACATTTTGAGATTCGATTCGCAAGAGAGCAGACTAACATCATTTTATATTGTAGTCTTTGTAAGCCAAAATGAAGAGTGAAACAATCAGATCAAAAGTATAATAGAAACACGTGCATCATTTCTGTATTTTTTACCCACTCCTGATTTTGGCTTACAAATACTGGCCAAATACTACACTAGTGAATGTGGTCTAAGTTTCTCTCTGTAGATTGTACACTCTATTGGCAAGGGGGCCTCTCTCTCTTTACAGTACATTATAAGTTCTTATGCTCAGAGGGTTCCTCTTCTGCTCAGTGGGGTTCTCTCTTTCTCCCCACTTGTATTTTCTGAGCAATAATAAGCTTTCCAGTACTGAAATTTGTGTGAATTTATTTGCGGCAAATTTAAAATTTGGGGAAATTTGTCGAAGTTGGCGAATTTGAATTTTAAAAGATTTGCTCATCTCCAACACGCTTGGTCTTACTTCACATCTTTTCCAGCTTCAGAGTTCACAGACCATAAAGTAGTTAAAGGAAGTGACATGTTCATTCTTCAGTTGGAACGCATCACATAAAAGATGCCAGTGGTAAAATAAAGAATAATGGCAAAACTGCCAGCGAAGCAGTTTCAGAAAAAGGATGCCCACATTTTCCTAAATCTGGGAAAAAGCACTGTGCACACATAGCCTTAATGTATGTTTACACAACGGATTTTTTGTTTGGAAACATTTTTCAAATACTTGCAGTTGACTTCACACTCAGAATTTTAAAGCATACTCTAGGATTCATGCTAGGGATTAGAAGTTTTAATGACCATGGGTCACTATTTAACAACCCTACAGAATTTTCCCTACTATACCAATCTTAAGGGTATGTGCACACGTTGCAGATTATCCTGCGGAATTTTCTGCAGAGAATCTGCACTTCTTGACAGAAAACGAGAGAGAGAGAGAAAGAGAATGTGCCTTACTAAAAACGCTGCTGCAGATCCGTAAAAAAGAATTGACATGATGCGGAAAAATAACCGCTGCAAATCTATTCTTCATTTCACATTGAATTACTTTGGCTGTGCACTACACTGCAGATTTGATGCGATTCCATGCGTCCAAAAACACTGCGGTAACGCATCTAAGTCCGCAACGTGTGAACTTACCCTTACAGTTGGCATTTGCCAAACCTAGACTCTTTTATCAGACTGTCTAAAAGAGAAAGAGTGACTTCTCATTCCACACAATACGTTTCTATGGTTCCAGAGTCCAGAGACAGCATGCTTAACACATCTCCATCTGACACTTTGCATTGTGCTTGGTAATGCATACATGAAACTGATGTTAATGACTCTTCAGTTATTGAGTCAGCATAGGGTTGGCAACTTTTATACACTGTATGGTACAGCATTCAGTGACCTCACTTTGCAAGTTAAAGGGAATCTGTCAACAGGTTTTTACTATGTAGTCTGAGAACAGAATAAGGGAGGGATTAAAACACTGAATTCAGCAATGTGTCACTTATCAAGCTGTGTGCAGTTTCTGGTGTATAACAAAGTTTTTATAACCAGGATCTTATCACTACTCTGGCTAAAGTAGCTACAACAGCTTGAATGCTCCACCCCTTCCTGTGATAAGCAGCTCACTATCTATAGACAATGTGAATATACAGGGTGTCGTGGGCGGGGTTTGCTTTCTCAACTCTGCTGCCTGTTACATCTAAGAACTCTGATTGCATCCCAACTTCTGTACCCAGTAAACTAAGTCATACATCATTTGATTTACGGTCTCTTTCCAAATCATGCTGCTCACAGATGAGGTAAGAAAATCTTTCTGACAGATTCCAATTAACACATTGTGGATAAATTGCTTTATTCCTGGGTGCTTCAACTTTTTAATAATACCACTCACAGTTGATCATGGAATACTTAAAAGGGAAGGAATTTTACAAAATGACTTGTTACAATGGTGGCATCCAATTTCAGTGCCGCACTCGAATGAAATGAACCATTTATTGACACATGTTAGTAAAGCAGACTGCATGGCTAAAGGAAAGATTTTATTCCCCTGAAGCAATGGGACTTTATAAAAAATCTGGAATCAATGGTTATTATATGATATGCACATCAATACTTTTATCCATATAGTGTATTTCATTGTATAATATACCAAGCCTCTAGCGGAAAGACACATGCTTAGCATCTGTATAACTAATGATGGCATTTAATAGAGCGAGAAGCTCGACTTTCTGAGAAAAATGCATGATGTGGCAACAGTATCATTGACTTGCCAAGAATGTGCCTTCTTTATCTGTTTAATGGGTACCGACTTTATGAGGTTGTACTAAAGCTAAAGTTTTATTATAATTGTGACGAGGTGCTTCCAATTAGGCATATTCAATTTATATAATTTATGTGTGCTAAAATCAAAAACAAAAACTTTATCCAACAATTCATGTGAATGCTTCTTCAGTAAGCAAATCAACACCGAGGTACTAAACTATTCATCATGCACTTATAACCTCCTAGTGTTAATGAAGTGATCTGCAGGCAAACCGGATTCACAGCTACAGTCAACCCAGGTTCACGGGTCATCCATAAAAATAGGAGATTCCATTATTCTTCCAATTCCCTGGAGGACTTCGGGTCTCTTGCATCATTAGCAGGACTGAATCTGACTTTTCCAAGCTCTCCTAATTTCCTCTTAGTAATTATAGGTCAAGCTCTCCTTTTTTTAAATGATCAAACCTTTGTTCTTATCAAAAATGAATAGCTAAGAATAAAATTATGAAAAGAGTTCTGAGGGAAAAAAATTTCAATTAGAAAATCAAGCTAATTTGGTATGACCAAAGACTGTCAGGCGCACTGACAGTCCTCTATTATGCAGTCATTTGGGCTTTTTTTAAATTAGTTATGTTAATGTCCTGTGAGTGAATGTAACACTTGGATAGGACAAGGTTTCTGCAATTAATTTCTGCAGTCAGTGGAGAGACACGCAAATTTATTTTCCCCCTCTCTGGGAATTGGTAGTGGAGGGTGTGAGGTGGTGAAAGTGCATTTAGGAATAGAGTACAAGCTAAACACTAGCTCTAAATAAAGCAGAAACAATGGGAGCCACTGCCTCCTCATTCATTCAACTGACAATGTTTTGCAGCTTAAACCTGTTTTATTAATTATGTTTGACATTTCCTTAATTAGTTTCATTTACACCAAATCAATCCCTACTGCTGTATGGCACCATTCATCATTTTGAAAAATTTGCATACTGAGTGCTGACTTTTTCTACTTAATTATACATTAAAAGTGTCAAGCGCGCTTGCTGCCTGGCATTATCTGCAGCAGAAAGGTTTGTGGCTGGACTGTGATGGCATTAATCATTAACAACCCTCAAGTGCTTCTGGGTAATATCTGAAGAGTAGAATGACTATGGGTTTAATGCCAGAGAGCATAAGTGTTTTTTTATGACCCAGGGCAAACCAAAATAAATGACCTAAAGCATATTGTCTAATGGAATTCCAGTATTCTAGTTTTTGCCTTGTTTATTTAGTTTTTTTATGCAGTCGCCTGTATAATTTCTATGCATTACTTTTTCGGAGTAAATATTTCACTGAAGGCTATTTACGCATTAGCTAATTTAATCATAAAAGGTTTATTCACAATGTTATGCACAAGCTTGTGCATAAACAAGGTGATCTAGTAATTATTCTTTCTTTTAAAGTTTTGTTTGGTGCTCTGTATTATTCATGTTTTAAAGCATGTTCTATAATAATATTAAAAATTGTATTTTTTTTTTGCTTAATGCACCACTCCAGTAATTTTTTTATTGCAATGTTGGAGTGGTGCCACTATTCTAAGTTCCCTGTTCGTAGTAATATACATAGCAGCTGCTTCAGCTTCTGTGATTGGTGATGCTCCGGTCAGTCTTTTGCAGGTTGTGACTTGTCAGATCGTTCAGGTGTTTGCTGTGAAATCCAGAATTCACAACTCAGTGTAAGTCTATGAGAGCCAGAACGATACAAGAATGAGGCTCTCATAGACTTTAATTGAATGAGGCCAGAACGAGGATCTCATAAACTTACATTGAGAGCAGATGACAATTCCCTCTGACTTCTGGTCAGTGAGAAGTTGTGGTCACAAGATGGCAGCGCTGACTGGGTTGATCAGGGAAATGCGGTAGATATACAGTAATATATCTCGACTTCAGCAAAGCATTTGATAAAGTATTTCTTACTTTCGTTATTGATAAAATGACCAAGTATGGGATTGACAAGGCTACGGTTAGGTGGCTTCATAACTGGCTCAATGATCGTACTCAAAGAGTGGTAATAAATGGTTGCACATCCAAATAGAAAAGTGTTTCAGGAGGGATACCACAAGGCTCTAAATTCTGCACTAATCCATACCTCCCACTCCCGACTCCAAGACTTCTCCCGCGTTGCGCCAATCCTCTTTAATGCTCTACCCCAAGAAATTAGGACTATCCACAATTTGCATGGTTTCAGGCACTCCCTCAAAACACATTTGTTCAGAGCGGCCTATCACGTTCACTAATCAAAGTCATCCTGTGTGTAAGTGTGTGTGTGTAGTCCATTCACTATCTCCATCTATCCCTCCCTCACTCCCTCTCTCAAGATGGCTGGACCATTATTGTAAATGCACCATTGTATATACACACCTGTACTTTGCATCTTCCCCACCTCATTGTAGATTGTAAGCTCTCACGAGCAGGGTCGTCATATTTTGCTTTAATTATTGTATTGTTAACATTGTTACTTATGACTTGTGTTTTGAAACTGTTAAACTGTAAAGCGCTGCGGAATATGTTGGCGCTATATAAATAAAGATTAAAATGCGGGTCTAACGTGGTGTTGTCGACCACTTGTCAGAGTGTCTAAGTCGCGGCAGGCGATGTGTTTAAATAAGCGGGATGCAGGACTTACGCCCACACGATATGCGGAAATGGATGGCTCGAAGTGACGTGCCGGTGCGTTCCGTGGATGAGAGATGTTTGCATTCCACGCCATAGTGATCGTCGCAATGATCGTCGCAGCCCTGAAAATAACGAGGTCACTTACATTGTATACATACTTGTGTCTCCCCCTTAAATACAAATATGTACCCCACCATTAACCCTTCATGACAGAGCCCTTTTTCATTTTTTCTTTTCTGTTTTTTTGCTATCCTTCTTCACAGTGCAATTACTTTTTTATTTTTCCGTCAATATGGCCATGTGAGGGCTTGTTTTTTGTCGGACGAGATTTACTTTTGAATGACACCATTGGTTTTACCATATTGTGTATTCAAAAATGGGAAAAAAATTCCAAGTGCGATGAAATTGCAAAAAAAGTGGAATTCCACAATGGTTTTTTGGATTTTTTTTTACCATGTTCACCAAATGCTAAAACTGACTGCCCATTATGATTTTCCAGGTCATTATGAGTTCATAGACACCAAATATGTCTAGGTTCTTTTTCATTTAAGCGGTGAAAAAAAATCCAAAGTTTGTTAAATAAAAAATTGTGTCATTTTCCGAGACGCCATTTTTCGTGATCTCGGCTTGGGTGAGGGCTTATTTTTTGTTTGCCATGCTGACATTTTTAATGATAACATTTTGGTGTAGAAATAATCTTTTGATCACCTGTTATTGCATTTTAATGCAATATTGGGGTGACCAAAAAAAAGTAATTCTGGCATTTTGACTTTTTTTCTCGTTACACCGTTTAGCGATCAGGTTAATTCTATTTTTATATTGATAGATCGGGTGATTCTGAACACAGCGATACCAAATATGTGTATGTTTTTATTTGTTTATATTTTTAAAAACATTTCTATTTTACTTTTGGCATGCTTCAATAGTCTTTATGTGAGACTAGAAGCTGCCATAACCCGATCGGCTCTGCTACATACAGATCGATGTTGATCAGATCGCTTGTATGTAGCAGAATTACTCATTTGCTATGAGCGCCGAACACCAGGAGACCTCTGGTTGTCATGCCAACTCATCGGTGACTCGTGATCACGTGACGGGTGTCCCCGATGGGCAGATTTCTGGCCCGAAGGCCGGAAGCGCGCGTTAAATGCCGCTGTTAGTGTTTGATAGCGGCATTTAACAGGTTAATAGCCGCGGGTGGATCGTAATTCTACCTGCAGCTGTTCTGTGCACTTGTAAGCTGTTCAAAACATCAAAGGGGGAGACACGACATGCGCCGTACTAGTACGGCGCATGTCGTGAAGGGGTTAAAAATATAATATAAATTGATAAGCAGTACTGTTCCCCTCATTAACTATATTCTCTGCCACCTAATAATATAAATTATTCAGTCTGTGACTTTCCCTGATTAACTGTAAGGCTATGTGCACATGGAAAATATGCAAGGTTTTACAGTACAAGCAAAGTGAATGAGATCCCTGAAGTTTCATGTACACGTTCCTTATATTTTCCTTGTTGATTTGCAGCAAATTCAAATCTGCATAATGTCAGTTCTTGCAGTGTATTTCACCTGTATTAATGGGGGAAAATATGTAACAAAAGCATGTCAAAAACATTGCCAAAAAATGTGTTTTTACGCAGCGTTCTTCCTGCCAACACATAAGGATATGCAGCAGAATTTTCTCCTCCAAATCCGTAACATGTGCACATAGCCTTGGTCGCTAGCCATCCTGGGCTTCAAAGTGTAACCACTACATGTTCTTTTAATGTTTCTACAATAAATGTGAAGTTTTTTTCTTGACCACGCTGGAGAACCTTTTTCCCATTGTTTGCTTCTGCACGCCCAGAGTCAGGGCGACTCCCTGCGTGGACTCCATTTTCATCTGAAGAATTGATATACTGTGAGCTGACTCTAATATTCCCTGTCCCTCTATATGTAGCTTTCTTCCTCTCCTGTGTCCCTCCATGGATTATAAGTCCTTGATAGCATCATAATGAATTTGGAGATGGGAGAAGACATTATCTGGTACTGAGCATCCTCTGCCGTCTCCCAACCTTTCAATTTATTATAAAGGGTCTTATGCACGTTATCACCTCCTCTCCAACTCCCCAATAAATTTTAAGCCCCCAATAGCATCACAATGAATTGTGAGATGGAGGAGGACACTATCAGGGACTTAGCACCCTCCTCCACCACCCAATTTATTTTACATCCATATTAAATATCATCCTCCTCCTTTTTATAAGTCCATTATCAGTCCCCCTTACTCCCATCCCAATCTCCCACATCCCTCATTGTCCTCTCCACCACCCCCATTATTGCCCTCTCCACCACCTCCATCATTGTTCTCTCCCACCACCTCTATCATTGTCCTCTCCCCCACCCCATCATTGTTATACCCCACCACCCCATCACTTAAATCTCCACCACCTCCATCATTGCCTTCTCTCCCACCACCACATGATTGCCCTTCCCACCACTTCCATTATTGCCTTCTCCCCATCACTCCTATCATTGCCCTTTCCACCACCTCCATCATTGCTTTCTCCCTCAACTGTTATGTTTTGGTAGCTGAGGAGAGCAGGCAAAAACGGCAATACACCAGAGAGGTTGGAATCTACTGGATTGCAGTACCCTGACTAACCACCAAACTAAAGGCAGCCGTGGAGCATTCCTACGTTGGTCCTAGACGCCTCGTCACAGCCTGAGAGGTTAACTACACCTAAAGATAGAAAGAGGAAAGCTATCTGCCCCGGAGCAGATCCCCAAAGAACATAGGAAGCCCCCAAACATGTAATGGCGGTTAGACAAGAGGAAATACAGACACAGACAGAAAATAGTATGAGCAAACGTTGGGGCCCAATCTTCCTAGACAGAAAAGGATAGGAAGGATACTTATTGCAATCCAAAAAACCCCTAAAAAAAGCCAACGCTACTAATTGCAAAAACACCTGAGATCACACGACCTCTACCACCTAAATTAGTTCTCTGGTGTAACAAAACTAAGCCGCAGCCACTGAAAAAACTGGAAAAGGCAAATGAACAAATAACAGTGGCTCCAGAGGAACTGAGAGGAGCCCAAGCCCCCCGGGGAGGGGAACCTGGCTAACTTCACAGAAATGCAGAGAAATAAGCAAATGTTAAGCACAAAAACAAAAAACAGAAATTATCTTATCTGAGAGCAGGAGAAGAGGCAAGACTCAGCAAGCTTCCAAGTGAACCAGGAAACAACGTTAAGACAAGAACAATTGATCACCGGCAACCATGATGGAAGGGAACCTCCCTTATATCCAGCCAGTCTGTGATTCCTGATTGCCAATCCTCATTTAATGGTTCAGTACTGTTTGTAACCACCAGAGGGAGCTTCTGCTCAGAATTCATTTCTAAAACATTCACAACAGTACCCCCCTTGAGGAGGGGTTACCGAACCCTCATTTGTGCAACCAGGTCGGTCAGGATGAGCTCTGTGATACGCATGGATCAGTCTCCTAGCATGGATGTCCGAAGCAAACACCCAAGAATTGTCCTCCTGACCAAAACCTCTCCACTTAACCAAATACTGGAGTTTCCGTCTAGAAAAACGAGAATCCAATATTTTCTCAACCACATACTCCAGATTGCCCTCAACCAAAACAGGGTTAGGAGGCGCAGCCATAGAACCACTGGCTCGACAAACCTCTTCAATAAGGACTTGTGGAAAACGTTATGGATCTTAAATGTCCCTGGAAGAAGTAAACGAAAGGAAACAGGATTAAGAATCTCCATGATCTTATAAGGTCCAATGAACCTAGGCTTAAACTTAGGAGATGCAACTCTCATAGGGATATTTCTTGAGGACAACCAGACCAAGTCCCCCACTATAAACCGAGAACCATCAGTCCTATGCCGGTTGGCAAACCGCTGGGCCTTCTCCTGAGAGAGGGACAACCTCTCCACTACCTGGTCCCAAATCTGATGCATACGCTCCACAACAGAGTCAACACCCGGACAGACAGAAGCCTCCGTCTGTCCCGAAGAAAATCGAGGGTGAAACCCAAAATTGCAGAAAAATGGAGACATCAAAGTGGCAGAGCTAGCCCTATTATTAAGAGCAAACTCAGCCAAAGGCAAAAAAGAGACCCAGTCATCTTGATCAGCAGACACAAAGCATCTCAGATAAGTCTCCAATGTCTGGTTTGTTCTCTCAGTTTGTCCATTGGTCTGAGGATGAAAAGCAGAGGAGAAAGACAATTGAACACCAAGTTTAGAACAAAAAGTCCTCCAAAATCTGGAAACCAACTGGACTCCTCTGTCAGACACAATGTTCTCAGGAATGCCGTGTAACCGAACCACGTGCTGAAGGAACAAAGGCACCAATTCGGAGGAGGAAGGCAACTTAGGTAATGGCACAAGATGTATCATCTTGGAAAACCTATCACAAATCACCCAGATAACGGTCATTCTCTGAGAAACAGGGAGGTCGGAAATAAAATCCATAGAGATATGGGTCCATGGTCTCTTGGGCACAGGCAATGGCATCAACAAACCATTAGAGCGAGAGCAAGGCTTGGAGCGAGAGCAAGTCCCACAGGACTGCACAAACTCCCTGACGTCACGAGACAAAGTAGGCTACCAAAAGGACCGACTCACCAAGTCTCTGGTACCAAAAATTCCGGGATGACCGGCCAACGCGGAACAATGAATCTCAGACATCACACTCTTCTTCCACTGGTCTGGGACAAACAATTTCCCAATAGGGCAGCGCTCGGGTTTATCCTCCTGACACCCTTCCAGAGCCAGTCTCAAATTGGGCGAGATGGCGGAAAGAACCACACCCTCTTTCAAAATAATAGTAGGATCAGATAATTCAGGAGAGTCCGCAAGGAAACTCCTCGAGAGGGCATCCGCCTTAACATTCTTAGTGCCAGGAAGAAAGGAAACCACAAAATTATAACGTATGAAAAACAAGGCTCTCCTGGCCTGTCTAGGATTAAGTCGCTTGGCTGATTCCAGATAAACCAGATTCTTATGGTCCGTGAGGACCACCACCTGATGTTTGGCTCCCTCCAGCCAATGTCTCCACTCTTCAAAAGCCCACTTCATGGCCAATAACTCCCGATTACCCACGTCATAATTACGTTCAGTAGGAGAAAATTTTCGAGAGAAAAAAGCACAAGGGTTACTTTTAGAGGTCTCAGGATCTCTTTGGGACAAAACGGCACTTGCCCCAATTTCAGAGGCATCAACCTCCACCTGAAATGGCAGAGAAACATCAGGCTGCCGTAGAACAGGAGCAGAACTGAATCTCTGCTTAAGTTCCTGAAACGCAGAGACTGCCTCAGGAGGCCGATTCACCACATCAGAACCCTTTTTGGTCAAATCAGTCAATGGTTTAACAATAACAGAGAAATTACCAATAAATTTATGATAAAAATTGGCAAAACCCAAGAATCTCTGAAGAGCCTTTAATGAAGTAGGTTGGACCCAATCACAGATGGCCTGAACCTTGACCGGGTCCATTTCAATAACAGACGGAGACAAAATGAATCCCAGAAATGAGATCCTCTGTACGCCAAAAAGACACTTTGATCCCTTCACATATAGAGCATTCTCTCTCAAAATCTGAAACACAGTCTGAACATGTTTCACATGAGAGTCCCAGTCATTGGAAAAAAGCAAGATATCATCCAAATAAACAATCAGAAATTTATCCACAAAATCCCTGAAAATGTCATTCATGAAGGACTGGAAGACGGAAGGAGCATTAGTGAGCCCAAAGGGCATCACTAGGTACTCAAAATGCCCCTCTGGGGTATTAAACGCCGTCTTCCATTCATCCCGTGCTTAATGCGAATAAGGTTATACGCCCCCATGAGGTCAAACTTTGTAAACCAAGTAGCACTTTTCACCCTGGAAAACAGGTCAGAAATCAAGGGTAACGGATATTGATATTTCACAGTGATATTGTTCAAGAGACGATAATCAATACACGGCCTTAATGAACCATCCTTTTTGGCCACAAAGAAAAAACCGGCAGAGGATGGTCTGATATGACCCTTCTCCAATGACTCCTTGATATAAGACCGCATAGCGTCATGTTCAGGTACAGACAAGTTAAAAGGCGACCTTTAGGGAATTTACTACCAGGCACTAATTCAATAGCGCAGTCATAGCTCCTATGGGGGGCAAGTATGCAGATTTACTTTCGCTAAACACATCAGAAAAATCAGTCAAAAAGTCAGGAACATCCTGAGCCTGGGGAGAGGCAGAAAAAACAGGAGTGTTGGCATTAACACATTGGCAGCCCTAACTGGTTACAGACACAGATTTCCAATCCAAAACAGGATTATGAGACTGTAACCAAGGGAAACCTAGTACAATAATGTCATGCAGATTATACAGCACCAAAAATTTGCAACTCTCCTGATGATCAGGTTCAACCCTCATTAACACCTGAGATCACACGACCTCTACCACCTAAATTAGTTCTCTGGAGTAACAAAACTAAGCCGCAGCCACTGAAAAAACTGGAAAAGGCAAATGAACAAATAACAGTGGCTCCAGAGGAACTGAGTGGAGCCCAAGCCCCCCGGGGAGGGGCACCTGGCTAGCTTCACAGAAATGCAGAGAAATAAGCAAATGGTAAGCACAAAAACAAAAAACAGAAATTATCTTATCTGAGAGCAGGAGAAGAGGCAAGACTCAGCAAGCTTCCAAGTGAACCAGGAAACAACGTTGAAACAAGAACAATTGATCACCGGCAACCATGATGGGAGGGAACCTTCCTTATATCCAGCCAGTCTGTGATTCCTGATTGCCAATCCTCATTGAATGGTTCAGTACTGTTTGTAACCACCAGAGGGAGCTTCTGCTCAGAATTCATTTCTAAAACATTCACAACACTCCACCCCATCATTGCCCTTTCCACCACCTCCATCATTGCCCTCTCCACCACCCCAATCATTGCCCTTTCCACCACCTCAATCATTACCCTCTCTACCACCTCCATTATTGTCTTCTCCCCACCCCATCATGTTCTTCCCCCACCACCCCATCATTGTCCTCTCCACCACCTCCATCATTGCTTTCTCCCCCACCATCCCCATCATTGCCCTTTCCACCAACCTCCATCATTGCTTTCTCCCCCACCACCCCCATAATTGACCTCTCCACCACCTCCATCATTGCCTTCTTCACTACCCCCATTATTGCCCTTTCCACCACCTACACACACACAGCACCACTCACCTCTCTGCAGGTTCCCCCGCATCTGCCAACACAAACACACACAGTACCACTCACCTCTCACCTCTCTGCATGTTCCCCCGCAGCCGCAACATTATCATCACAGGCAGCTTTCTATTTGACACAGATGCACACTGAATGCTGACTTCATCCATCAGAGGATGGATGCTTGCTGCTCTGCTTCACTGCCATTTTCTACTGTAGGCAGCTGAGCTGCAGGGATCACTCCCTGCCCACTTCACATGAGGGCAATCTGGCCTGGGGCCCCCCGGAGCCTCGGAGACAGAGAAACAGGCCAGATTGCCCTCATTATTAGCCACCCTGCAGGTGCCCCCCTCCACCTCCGGGCCCCGGTGCAGCTGCACTGGCTGTACATGTTGTATGTCAGCCCTGGCTGCTGTGATACTGTAATTTCCCTCGGGATCAATATAGTGTATCATATGACATCGTATGAAAATTCTAACACTTTGATATTCGAAAAAAAAACGCCCAGCATCATTTCTCACACCACTGACGCATCAATGAGGCAAATTTAATTTTGTGAGGTTGTGCTGACTTCTCCAGAATCTCATCCAGCTATGACATTTTACAGATTATAATACCTTGTACAGTGGTAGTCAGTACCTGGGCCCTCACAGATTAGTAGTTCCCAGTGGAGCATAGTTTGTATGGAAGATTCATTTTCCATCTCCAGAATCATTGGGTAAGTGTCTCTCTCCTAAAGAGTGTAAGCTCTTACGGTCAGCGGGGTCCGCTTTTTCTCACTTTTCTATAGAATGTAAGCTCTTATTGACAGCGGGGTTCTCTCTTTCTCATTTACCCAATGTGTATTTTTGAGCTTTTCAGTACTTTGATTCATGCAGATTTAGTTGTCGACAATTTAATTCTTGGCTAAAATTAAGCAAAGTTGACAAATTTGAATAGCAAAAGAGCTATTCATATCTTTTTAGATCCAAACTGGTGTAAACCAATTGATGAACACGGACCTTTTACTGCAGATCTGTCCTTAGATTATGATAAACTCATAATATTTTCATTTATTTATTTTAATCTGTAATGTGGTAGGTGATGTGGAGAGCAGAAGCCATTCCATGTTAAAAGGAGTTGTCTGGGATTTAAAAATCACAGGTCTGCAAAAAAATTTTTTTCAAGAGCTGTTTTGGTTATTTCACGTAATCATTTATGTTTTTGAGTGCGCTGAATCCGAAAATGACCTCCGTTTTGTCATAGGACATCACGTTTTATGACAATTTAAGTAACTGTTAAATAAGACAATACCTTAAAATAAATGAAAATAGACTCATAAAATTTATTTTTTTTGACAAACGCTTCATGAAAATCATTTTTTTAACTGCAATGAGCTCACTAACACACACTAAAATCGATTCTTCTTCCCTGTGAGGCTTCTCTTGGTACATTTACGCTTGTGAGTAGCATCTGTAATGTCTAGACCAGAATAAAAAATATTTAGAGTTGAGAGTCCTCAGTGGTTGATACCTTTTAATGGCTAACTGAAAAGATGGTAACAAATTGCAAGCTTTCGAGACTACTCAGGTCGCTTCATCAGGCTAAACTAATACAAAATCTGAAGAATCACATATCCACCTTGTTGGGTTTGTAATCCGAGAGATTGATGACACAGTTAGATGCTTTTGTGTCTGGAATGGAGTGGTTGTACAGGTTGTCAGGTTTTGGCTTTGTTTTGGATCTGTTTGTATAGAGTCCGGAATTGAGACGCAATCTGTGTAGTTTCTTTTCTTTGTTATGAATCAGAAAGGTTCGTAGTTTGTTGTAGTATTCTTGTAATTTTTGTTCTGTGGTTTCTGTAAGTGTTTTCCTTAGGCTTTCAAGTTGCCCTTGGACGTTACTCCTTATGCTGTAGCAGACATGCATGGGGGTCTGTATGTGGGGGAGACCGGGCAAAAACTGAGAACAAGGATGAATTCTCATCGCCACACAATAAGAGAAAAAAGAATGGATCTACCTGTGGCAAAACATTTTTGCTCCCCTGATCATAGCATGTCAAATATGAAAATACTTGTACTGAGAAGCAGCTTCACATCTCAGAGACAAAGAAGAATTTGCGAATACAAATTGATGGTGACCTTTGACACTCTTAATGCTGGAATGAACCTGTCACATGGTTTTATGGCCTATTACATCAATTAAGGAATTTACTCCAAATACCCTGTGAAAACATCACAAAACATTACCAGACCCCAATCAGAGGGCAATAAAACTTTCACACTCCTTATCTATGAACTGTTCCAATATTTATGCTCATCCCTCTGCCATAATGACTATTCTGCTTCACGTCACTTGTCTTACCTATTGCATTTTTTCTGTGCTGCTTTGTGTATAAATATGTGATTCTTCAGATTTTGTATTAGTTTAGCCTGATGAAGAGACCTGAGTAGTCTCGAAAGCTTGCAATTTGTTACCATCTTTTCAGTTAGCCATTAAAAGGTATCAACCACTGAGGACTCTCAACTCTAAATATTTTTCTATCTACTGGCTAACACGGTACAAAGATATACATCTTTAGTGTATCAAAATGGAGGATACCAGAATGTACCGCATCTTTATGGAACTAAAACCACTTCTGAAGAAACGCGCACAAATGAACAGCGATATTTTTTTCTTATCTAAATGCAAAAAGGAGAATTTAATTCCCAAAGGACTCTGGATTACAAACCCAATTCTTCACACCTACAATACCCATGATGCAAAAAACCTTTGTCACAGGACGTCTGAGAGACTTAGGAACCATCTTTTGCATGTCTGCTACAGCATAAGGAGTAACATCCAAGGGCAACTTGAAAGCCTAAGGAAAACACTTACAGAAACCACAGAACAAAAATTACAACAATACTACAACAAACTACGAACCTTTCTGATTCATAACAAAGAAAAGAAACTACACAGATTGCGTCTCAATTCCGGACTCTATACAAACAGATCCAAAACAAAGCCAAAACCTGACAACCTGTACAACCACTCCATTCCAGACACAAAAGCATCTAACTGTGTCATCAATCTCTCGGATTACAAACCCAACAAGGTGGAGCTGGCCGTGCTTTCTAGAGGACTCTCATTTTGTCCCACTAAGGCCCTGGATAAAACTGAACTCTGCAGTGATATGGAACATTTTTTCAGGAGACTGCGCCTGAGGGAATACTTCAATGATACAGAAGATTCAGAAAACACTCGGACTGAAGGAAAAGGGATCTCAACAACCAAGAAGAGGTCAGACTGGACACCTCCTCCTGGACGCAACCCTCATTTGGATAAATATATAGACTCATTCAGATATTTGATAAAATCCACCATCATAGACACCAACAGGAGACAAGCATCCAACACCAGTGCCCAGGAGAGAAAGGCCATACAGTCTCTGAAAACCAACAAAGAAATCATCATTAAACCTGCTGACAAGGGAGGTGCAATAGTCATGATGAACACATCAGACTATATGAAGGAAGCAAACAGACAACTTACGGACACACGCTACTACAGAAAACTGGAGTCGGACCCTACACAGGACTATTACAAGGAACTAAGCAAGTTGGTATCTTGTCTGCCTGACAAATCCATAAGAGCCGATGACCTGATACCAGAGAGTCCAAGAACAGGGACATTCTACATGCTTCCCAAAATCCACAAAGCCGGAAATCCAGGAAGGCCGATTATTTCATGTGTGGACACCCTTACTGAGCAGGTATCTGGATGGGTAGAGGGTATTCTTAAACCTCTGGTAAAGGATACACCCAGCTACATTCAGGACACAACTGACCTACTGAATAAACTAGCAGCAATAGGTCCTCTACCAGAAGGAACCATCCTGGCCACCATGGATGTGAAATCCTTGTACTCTAATATCCCAAACCAGGATGGATTAAATGCCTGCAAAGACTTCATGAAAAACACTGCGAATGATGCTGATTCTGTGGTGAAACTCACAAAATTCATCCTCACCCACAATTACTTTGAATTTGACAACAAGATCTATTTACAGGAGACTGGCACAGCTATGGGAAGTAAAATGGCTCCACAGTATGCAAATCTTTTCATGGCCAAGCTTGAAAGCGACTTTCTGTCCTCATGTCCCATCAGGCCTCGGGCCTACTACCCCTATATTGATGATATTTTAATAATCTGGACGGAGTCTGAGCAACAGCTAAAGACGTTCCATGAACAGTTCAATCAATTTCATCCCACCATCAATTTAACACTCAACTACTCCAGCACTGAAATTAACTTTTTGGACACCATCATTAAACTGAAGGACAATGAAATAGAGACATCCCTGTATCAGAAGCCAATCGACCGTCCAACATACCTTAAATGGGACAGTTTCCATCCAAAACACATAAAAAACTCTATTGTCTACAGCCAAGCCATCAGATACAACCGTATATGTTCCAACCCCATGGATAGAGATGAACACCTTGGTCGCCTTAGAAAGACCTTTTTAAATCAGGGCTACCATCCAAGAACAATTGAAAACCAAATTACAAGAGCCACCAGAATATCAAGGGATCACCTGCTACATTACAAAACTAAAGAAGAAAATAACCGGGTGCCTCTAGTGGTCACCTACAATCCAAATCTGGAGGTGCTAAGGGGAGCTGCACGGAAACTACAACCTTTACTACAAAAAGATGCCAGATTACAATCCATATTTCCAGACCCCCCACTACTGTGTTTTAGGCAGCCCCCAAATCTAAGAAGCATCATTGTCAGAAGTTCCCTGTCCCCACCAACAGCTGCAGGAACCTTCCCTTGCAACAAGAAGAAATGCAAAACCTGTGCATCTATAATGACCACGGACAAGATAAAGATCCCCAACTCCCATCGGGACTACAAGATACCAGGTACTTTCAGCTGTATCACATCTATTGTGGTGTACCTAATTATGTGTACTAAATGTCCAACTGGGGTCTGTATGTGGGGGAGACCGGGCAAAAACTGAGAACAAGGATGAATTCTCATCGCCACACAATAAGAGAAAAAAGAATGGATCTACCTGTGGCAAAACATTTTTGCTCCCCTGATCATAGCATGTCAGATATGAAAATACTTGTACTGAGAAGCAGCTTCACATCTCAGAGACAAAGAAGAATTTGCGAATACAAATTGATGGTGACCTTTGACACTCTTAATGCTGGAATGAACCTGTCACATGGTTTTATGGCCTATTACATCAATTAAGGAATTTACTCCAAATACCCTGTGAAAACATCACAAAACATTACCAGACCCCAATCAGAGGGCAATAAAACCTTCACACTCCTTATCTATGAACTGTTCCAATATTTATGCTCATCCCTCTGCCATAATGACTATTCTGCTTCACGTCACTTGTCTTACCTATTGCATTTTTTCTGTGCTGCTTTGTGTATAAATATGTGATTCTTCAGATTTTGTATTAGTTTAGCCTGATGAAGAGACCTGAGTAGTCTCGAAAGCTTGCAATTTGTTACCATCTTTTCAGTTAGCCATTAAAAGGTATCAACCACTGAGGACTCTCAACTCTAAATATTTTTCTATCTACTGGCTAACACGGTACAAAGATATACATCTTTAGTGTATCAAAATGGAGGATACCAGAATGTACCGCATCTTTATGGAACTAAAACCACTTCTGAAGAAACGCGCACAAATGGACAGCGATATTTTTTTCTTATCTAAATGCAAAAAGGAGAATTTAATTCCCAAAGGACTCTGGATTACAAACCCAATTCTTCACACTTACAATACCCATTATGCAAAAAACCTTTGTCACAGGACGTCTGCGAGACTTAGGAACCATCTTTTGCATGTCTGCTACAGCATAAAGAGTAACGTCCAAGGGCAACTTGAAAGCCTAAGGAAAACTCTTACAGAAACCACAGAACAAAAATTACAACAATACTACAACAAACTACGAACCTTTCTGATTCATAACAAAGAAAAGAAACTACACAGATTGCGTCTCAATTCCGGACTCTATACAAACAGATCCAAAACAAAGCCAAAACCTGACAACCTGTACAACCACTCCATTCCAGACACAAAAGCATCTAACTGTGTCATCAATCTCTCGGATTACAAACCCAACAAGGTGGAGCTGGCCGTGCTTTCTAGAGGACTCTCATTTTGTCCCACTAAGGCCCTGGATAAAACTGAACTCTGCAGTGATATGGAACACTTTTTCAGGAGACTGCGCCTGAGGGAATACTTCAATGATACAGAAGATTCAGAAAACACTCGGACTGAAGGAAAAGGGATCTCAACAACCAAGAAGAGGTCAGACTGGACACCTCCTCCTGGACGCAACCCTCATTTGGATAAATATATAGACTCATTCAGATATTTGATAAAATCCACCATCATAGACACCAACAGGAGACAAGCATCCAACACCAGTGCCCAGGAGAGAAAGGCCATACAGTCTCTGAAAACCAACAAAGAAATCATCATTAAACCTGCTGACAAGGAGGTGCAATAGTCATGATGAACACATCAGACTATATGAAGGAAGCAAACAGACAACTTACGGACACACGCTACTACAGAAAACTGGAGTCGGACCCTACACAGGACTATTACAAGGAACTAAGCAAGTTGGTATCTTGTCTGCCTGACAAATCCATAAGAGCCGATGACCTGATACCAGAGAGTCCAAGAACAGGGACATTCTACATGCTTCCCAAAATCCACAAAGCCGGAAATCCAGGAAGGCCGATTATTTCATGTGTGGACACCCTTACTGAGCAGGTATCTGGATGGGTAGAGGGTATTCTTAAACCTCTGGTAAAGGATACACCCAGCTGCATTCAGGACACAACTGACCTACTGAATAAACTAGCAGCAATAGGTCCTCTACCAGAAGGAACCATCCTGGCCACCATGGATGTGGAATCATTGTACTCTAATATCCCACACCAGGATGGATTAAATGCCTGCAAAGACTTCATGAAAAACACCGCGAATGATGCTGATTCTGTGGTGAAACTCACAAAATTCATCCTCACCCACAATTACTTTGAATTTGACAACAAGATCTATTTACAGGAGACTGGCACAACTATGGGAAGTAAAATGGCTCCACAGTATGCAAATCTTTTCATGGCCAAGCTTGAAAGCGACTTTCTGTCCTCATGTCCCATCAGGTCTCGGGCCTACTACCGCTATATTGATGATATTTTAATAATCTGGACGGAGTCTGAGCAACAGCTAAAGACGTTCCATGAACAGTTCAATCAATTTCATCCCACCATCAATTTAACACTCAACTACTCCAGCACTGAAATTAACTTTTTGGACACCATCATTAAACTGAAGGACAATGAAATAGAGACATCCCTGTATCAGAAGCCAATCGACCGTCCAACATACCTTAAATGGGACAGTTTCCATCCAAAACACATAAAAAACTCTATTGTCTACAGCCAAGCCATCAGATACAACCGTATATGTTCCAACCCCATGGATAGAGATGAACACCTTGGTCGCCTTAGAAAGACCTTTTTAAATCAGGGCTACCATCCAAGAACAATTGAAAACCAAATTACAAGAGCCACCAGAATATCAAGGGATCACCTGCTACATTACAAAACTAAAGAAGAAAATAACCGGGTGCCTCTAGTGGTCACCTACAATCCAAATCTGGAGGTGCTAAGGGGAGCTGCACGGAAACTACAACCTTTACTACAAAAAGATGCCAGATTACAATCCATATTTCCAGACCCCCCACTACTGTGTTTTAGGCAGCCCCCAAATCTAAGAAGCATCATTGTCAGAAGTTCCCTGTCCCCACCAACAGCTGCAGGAACCTTCCCTTGCAACAAGAAGAAATGCAAAACCTGTGCATCTATAATGACCACGGACAAGATAAAGATCCCCAACTCCCATCGGGACTACAAGATACCAGGTACTTTCAGCTGTATCACATCTATTGTGGTGTACCTAATTATGTGTACTAAATGTCCAACTGGGGGTCTGTATGTGGGGGAGACCGGGCAAAAACTGAGAACAAGGATGAATTCTCATCGCCACACAATAAGAGAAAAAAGAATGGATCTACCTGTGGCAAAACATTTTTGCTCCCCTGATCATAGCATGTCAGATATGAAAATACTTGTACTGAGAAGCAGCTTCACATCTCAGAGACAAAGAAGAATTTGCGAATACAAATTGATGGTGACCTTTGACACTCTTAATGCTGGAATGAACCTGTCACATGGTTTTATGGCCTATTACATCAATTAAGGAATTTACTCCAAATACCCTGTGAAAACATCACAAAACATTACCAGACCCCAATCAGAGGGCAATAAAACCTTCACACTCCTTATCTATGAACTGTTCCAATATTTATGCTCATCCCTCTGCCATAATGACTATTCTGCTTCACGTCACTTGTCTTACCTATTGCATTTTTTCTGTGCTGCTTTGTGTATAAATATGTGATTCTTCAGATTTTGTATTAGTTTAGCCTGATGAAGAGACCTGAGTAGTCTCGAAAGCTTGCAATTTGTTACCATCTTTTCAGTTAGCCATTAAAAGGTATCAACCACTGAGGACTCTCAACTCTAAATATTTTTCTATCTACTGGCTAACACGGTACAAAGATATACATCTTTAGTGTATCAAAATGGAGGATACCAGAATGTACCGCATCTTTATGGAACTAAAACCACTTCTGAAGAAACGCGCACAAATGGACAGCGATATTTTTTTCTTATCTAAATGCAAAAAGGAGAATTTAATTCCCAAAGGACTCTGGATTACAAACCCAATTCTTCACACTTACAATACCCATTATGCAAAAAACCTTTGTCACAGGACGTCTGCGAGACTTAGGAACCATCTTTTGCATGTCTGCTACAGCATAAAGAGTAACGTCCAAGGGCAACTTGAAAGCCTAAGGAAAACTCTTACAGAAACCACAGAACAAAAATTACAACAATACTACAACAAACTACGAACCTTTCTGATTCATAACAAAGAAAAGAAACTACACAGATTGCGTCTCAATTCCGGACTCTATACAAACAGATCCAAAACAAAGCCAAAACCTGACAACCTGTACAACCACTCCATTCCAGACACAAAAGCATCTAACTGTGTCATCAATCTCTCGGATTACAAACCCAACAAGGTGGAGCTGGCCGTGCTTTCTAGAGGACTCTCATTTTGTCCCACTAAGGCCCTGGATAAAACTGAACTCTGCAGTGATATGGAACACTTTTTCAGGAGACTGCGCCTGAGGGAATACTTCAATGATACAGAAGATTCAGAAAACACTCGGACTGAAGGAAAAGGGATCTCAACAACCAAGAAGAGGTCAGACTGGACACCTCCTCCTGGACGCAACCCTCATTTGGATAAATATATAGACTCATTCAGATATTTGATAAAATCCACCATCATAGACACCAACAGGAGACAAGCATCCAACACCAGTGCCCAGGAGAGAAAGGCCATACAGTCTCTGAAAACCAACAAAGAAATCATCATTAAACCTGCTGACAAGGGAGGTGCAATAGTCATGATGAACACATCAGACTATATGAAGGAAGCAAACAGACAACTTACGGACACACGCTACTACAGAAAACTGGAGTCGGACCCTACACAGGACTATTACAAGGAACTAAGCAAGTTGGTATCTTGTCTGCCTGACAAATCCATAAGAGCCGATGACCTGATACCAAAGAGTCCAAGAACAGGGACATTCTACATGCTTCCCAAAATCCACAAAGCCGGAAATCCAGGAAGGCCGATTATTTCATGTGTGGACACCCTTACTGAGCAGGTATCTGGATGGGTAGAGGGTATTCTTAAACCTCTGGTAAAGGATACACCCAGCTGCATTCAGGACACAACTGACCTACTGAATAAACTAGCAGCAATAGGTCCTCTACCAGAAGGAACCATCCTGGCCACCATGGATGTGGAATCATTGTACTCTAATATCTCACACCAGGATGGATTAAATGCCTGCAAAGACTTCATGAAAAACACCGCGAATGATGCTGATTCTGTGTGAAACTCACAAAATTCATCCTCACCCACAATTACTTTGAATTTGACAACAAGATCTATTTACAGGAGACTGGCACAACTATGGGAAGTAAAATGGCTCCACAGTATGCAAATCTTTTCATGGCCAAGCTTGAAAGCGACTTTCTGTCCTCATGTCCCATCAGGTCTCGGGCCTACTACCGCTATATTGATGATATTTTAATAATCTGGACGGAGTCTGAGCAACAGCTAAAGACGTTCCATGAACAGTTCAATCAATTTCATCCCACCATCAATTTAACACTCAACTACTCCAGCACTGAAATTAATTTTTTGGACACCATCATTAAACTGAAGGACAATGAAATAGAGACATCCCTGTATCAGAAGCCAATCGACCGTCCAACATACCTTAAATGGGACAGTTTCCATCCAAAACACATAAAAAACTCTATTGTCTACAGCCAAGCCATCAGATACAACCGTATATGTTCCAACCCCATGGATAGAGATGAACACCTTGGTCGCCTTAGAAAGACCTTTTTAAATCAGGGCTACCATCCAAGAACAATTGAAAACCAAATTACAAGAGCCACCAGAATATCAAGGGATCACCTGCTACATTACAAAACTAAAGAAGAAAATAACCGGGTGCCTCTAGTGGTCACCTACAATCCAAATCTGGAGGTGCTAAGGGGAGCTGCACGGAAACTACAACCTTTACTACAAAAAGATGCCAGATTACAATCCATATTTCCAGACCCCCCACTACTGTGTTTTAGGCAGCCCCCAAATCTAAGAAGCATCATTGTCAGAAGTTCCCTGTCCCCACCAACAGCTGCAGGAACCTTCCCTTGCAACAAGAAGAAATGCAAAACTAGTGCATCTATAATGACCACGGACAAGATAAAGATCCCCAACTCCCATCGGGACTACAAGATACCAGGTACTTTCAGCTGCATCACATCTAATGTGGTGTACCTAATTATATGTACTAAATGTCCAACTGGGGGTCTGTATGTGGGGGAGACTGGGCAAAAACTGAGAACAAGGATGAATTCTCATCGCCACACAATAAGAGAAAAAAGAATGGATCTACCTGTGGCAAAACATTTTTGCTCCCCTGATCATAGCATGTCAGATATGAAAATACTTGTACTGAGAAGCAGCTTCACATCTCAGAGACAAAGAAGAATTTGCGAATACAAATTGATGGTGACCTTTGACACTCTTAATGCTGGAATGAACCTGTCACATGGTTTTATGGCCTATTACATCAATTAAGGAATTTACTCCAAATACCCTGTGAAAACATCACAAAACATTACCAGACCCCAATCAGAGGGCAATAAAACTTTCACACTCCTTATCTATGAACTGTTCCAATATTTATGCTCATCCCTCTGCCATAATGACTATTCTGCTTCACGTCACTTGTCTTACCTATTGCATTTTTTCTGTGCTGCTTTGTGTATAAATATGTGATTCTTCAGATTTTGTATTAGTTTAGCCTGATGAAGAGACCTGAGTAGTCTCGAAAGCTTGCAATTTGTTACCATCTTTTCAGTTAGCCATTAAAAGGTATCAACCACTGAGGACTCTCAACTCTAAATATTTTTCTATCTACTGGCTAACACGGTACAAAGATATACATCTTTACTAGACCAGAATAAGTAATATGGGCGCACTGCACAGTCTAACCATAAATACAGGTGGTGCAAAGGTTATCCAAAAAGTATGCACAAAAAAGGAGAGAAAAAGCGACCACCAATATAAATGCACACCACCAATGGCAATATCATAGAACAAAAGAAACTTTATTGACAAAGATGATTAAAAACATTAAAAACAATGAGCAACAGCCCCCATGTATCCTGCTACAACATGTTGCATAAGAATAACAAATTGTATAATAACTCTCCCCCTATGAATGATTAATAATACCAAGGTGACACATGGCACCCCCCGCTGTTGATATCCTGCTATCCATGCTCCTCATCCTGACTCTGCCTTATTAGGTGCACATGTGAGCTTTCCTTTGGCTATATGTTTCATGCTTAGCCATTTATTCATGGTCCTTTCATGGACACGTTATGTGATTCCAACAACCTGTTTCATTTCTTATTGTTGCTTTTATTTTACTTTGTGGCTGACTATCCTGTGGACATGGTCTTTTTTTTTTTTCTTCACATCTCATGTACTTGCTATTTTGCAGCACTTTTCTCTATATATGTGCTATGTTCTAACCTTGCCTCAGGTATTCATTCATATGGCTTATATTTGCACATGAGACCATTCATCAGGTCTAACACTTTTTTTTTTCTCTTGTGGAGTTATTCCCAGCATGCTTTAGGTTTTTCCACATGTGGACCATTAGGATTACATTATTTCTCTGTATTTCAATGTGTCACCTTGGTATTATTAATCATTAATAGGAGGAGAGTTATTATACAATTTGTTATTCTTATGCAACATGTAGCAGGATACATGGGGGCTGTTGCTCATTGTTTTTAATGTTTTTAATCATCTTTGTCAATAAAGTTTCTTTTGTTCTATGATATTGCCATTGGTGGTGTGCATTTATATTGGTGGTTGCTTTTTCTCTCCTTTTTTGTGCACCTGTAATGTCTCTCTGAAGCGTCCAACAGTAGTCTGCCATCATTGTAAGGCCTCTTTCAATGCAACGTTTTTTGGTGTGCGTCAAAATGGAGGACTATGGCGGAACCGCCGCGTCCGCCATTTTGTATAATGGTTGCCTATGGGTGGCGGATCCGCGGGCATCTCTCTCTCTTCCATGCCAGACATGCGTACCTGCATTTTCTGGGTTGAAAGTTCATGGCGGATCCGTTAAAAAACAGATCCGTTTTCATCCGTTTTTCACCTTTTCTGACGGATCCGCTATTTTCACACTTTGGTGGATTTTAGCTGACGCCAAATGACTGAAGTGTGAAAGAGGCCTAATGCTCCATCTTCCCTGGTATCTTCTTTCCATCGCTTTAATGTCCTGGTGGAATCGTTCACCTTGCTTTTCACTCACAGCTCTCAAATTTTCAGGAAAGTTGTCAAGGTGGGAATGGAGGAAATGCACTTTCAAACTCATCAGGCAACCTAAAGCTTGAAATGCTTTCAGCATTCGTCCAACGATTTTTTTGTAGTCAGGGTCTTTGTTATTGCCTAAAAATTTCTCTACGACCTCTTTAAATGCAATCCACCCTTCTTTTTGAGGATGCGTCATGGTATTGATAAACTCTTGATCAGCTATAAGCCTTCTAATGTCTGGTCCGACGAACACACCTTCCTTCAATTTTGCTCACGAGAGGCCTGGAAACTTGGTGACCAAGTATTTGAAGCATTCTCCATCTTTTGAAAGTGATTTTACGAATTGCTTCATCAATCCCAATTTTATGTGGAGAGGTGGAAGAAGAACTTTATGGGGAGGAACCAAAGTTTCTCGGAGGACATTTTTTTCACCAACTGTGAGCACCCTCGGCTGCCAATTCTTCTTGGTCCAGTGATTTTGTCGGTCTCGACTGTCCCATAGACACAGAAAACAAGGGTATTTGGTATACCCAGCTTGTTGCCGAGCAGCATGCACAAGACTTTCAAATCCCCGCACACTTGCCAACCGTGGTCTTCATATTTAAGTTTACGAAGAACCAATTCCAAGTTCTCATAGGTTTCCTTGAGGTGTACGGAATGACCTACAGGGATGGAAGCATAAAAACCGCCGTTGTGGAGTAAAACTGCTTTGAGACTTCTTTTGAAGAATCTATAAAAAGACGCCATTGCGCTGAATCATATTGGATTTTGAATTGACCCATCAAACCTTCGATATCGATGCAATAAACCAACTGGACAAAGTAAGGAACGAACTCATTTTCATGATGTCTGAACCATGAAAAAGACACTCCTGGCAACAATAAATTCTTGCTTTTGAGCCTTGATCCGAGTAACTCAGCAGCATCTTTGGGAAGTTTCAATTGTCTTACCAAATCGTTCATTTCCTCCTGGGAAAACAATTTTGGACTTGTATCATCTTCAAAGTCAGAACTTGATTCATCATCTGGTTCAGGTATGATTCCACCTTCATCGGAGCTAGGTATCTCTTCCAAGGTAGCAGGGGCCTTAGGTACTGGTATATCTGTGCCATGGGGGATGGGACGAATTGCTGAGTGAATATTCGGGTATGAAATGGAATGCTTCCATTTTGAATTATACCCTTTCACATCGTGTGAACAAAAGTAACAATCGTCACTATGGTTCTTTTGCTCTCACAATACCATAGGAATCCCATAACGGAAAGCTTTTTTCTTACCCTTGAACCAATTTCGGAGGTCCTCAACACACCGTTTGCACACTTTATGAGGCGCCCAAGCTTTATCTTGATCTCCAAGCTTTAGTCAGAAATATGCGAAGTATACTTTTTTCACAAAGTCTGTAATATTCAGCTGTTGCTTCAACACTGTATATTCACCACAAATGTAACAGAAACTGTCAGGCGAATTAATACACTTCCGCTGAGCCATAATGCTAATTTTGGGAAACACGGTTGAATATGACGAGCTAACACGAACTGAGATGAAAAAGTGTGAACAGGCGAGAACCAAGATAAAACAATTGAAACAAGCCCGGGCATGTCAGAGCCCGCTCGTTCAGCTTGCAACATGTTGATGCTGGTTTCATTAGCTCACTCTGAAAGTTCTTTTCTTTGAAAGTTATATTTTTTGGCATTGTATATCTTCAATGCATTGATGTGAATTAATCAATAGTAATTTTGACTTTCAAAACTCTAAGATAAAAAAATACCAAAAATTGAGAAAAATTTACTAAATTTGAAGAGAATTTTGCATTTTGTGGCACATCCTGACGTCCAGGATTTTTTTCAATATTTTTTTCGTTTTCAGCACATCAAAATACATGGAAATTAGATGAAAATAATCAAACAGCTTTTTAGTCGCAGACTTGTGAAATCTAAGAGCCGATTTTACACTTTTTCCACAACCCCTTACTGGAGTGAGTTTGCAAATATTTTGAGACTCATTAAAAAGTTGTAATTCCTAAATATGGTTTAACTCATTCCCAACACAAGACATAATAGTATATCCTACATCTGGTCCACATGTATGGAGCCCAAGCACCATATACAGGAGAAGCTAAAAGCAATCTCTGCTGTTTAACCATTTAAATGTCTCTGTTAATCTCAAAAAAGGCCTTTGTTGCTGCCATTTTAGTTTTCCTGAGAAACCCAGGATGCGGCTGGGCTTCATAGAAAAATGTTATTTTCTCTACAAATTGCAATACTGTAATATTGCAGTATATAGAATAAATGATTAAATGATTGTAAGTTAAAATTTCCTAAGGAGACTAAAAAATAGTAAAAATTAAAAAATTATAAAAAAATACATGGTATATATAAAAAAATTAATAAAATAAAAGTTTGAATTGTCCCCCTTTTCGCTTAAAAATAAAGAGATAAAAAAATGGAAAGAAACATATTTGGTATATTTTAAAGTCAGATTGCGCAAAATAAAAAGCTAATGAACTTGTCAGAACACCATAAAGGAAAAAATAAATGAATATTTGAATCTCTAGATTTTCTTAAAATATCTCTCTAAAAATGCAACAAAAAGCAATTAAACCATTGTATGTATGATAGAATGACGCCAATTAAGATGTCAGCTCACCACACAAAGCTCTTACACAGGTCTTTGGTAGAAAAATAAAAAGTTACTGGACTCAGTAAATGGTGCCACAAACCAATTTTTTTCTTAACCGTGTAATTATAAAAAAGTCTATACAAATTTGATATTCATACTTGCCTTTCATTCCATGATAAACTTGACATTGGACCACTCAATTACAGAAATCAACTTCAAAAATTCAAAATGGTTCAATCCAGACATCCATTTATTGTAAACCAATTGACCGGCCAGCATACCTCAGATGAATGTAGATTCTAAATACAATGCACACTCTTGAGTAAATGTTGCAAAAAAAATTTAATTCAAACAAAGAAAATTGAGAGCAGATGGTAGCTGGTATGGAAAAGCGACTATAAATTATAAAATGACGTTTCAACTCATCACGGGTCTTAATCATTTAGTCGCTGGAAGAAAATAGAAGATATATGAGCATCCAATCCAATAACATGAAAATACAAGTAAACAAATTCAAAATAAAAAAAAGTTACACAATGTTCACATTAGAAAAATAAAAACTACAAATAAAGATGCTGGAATCATGAGGAAGTAAACACAAAAATAAAAGGAACAGTGAACAACACTAAATGTTGTTTTAGTAAATCAAGCAATGTGCTTATCACATGGTAAAGTGTGGCATATAAAGCCGACCGAAAGGATGGAGTCTGTGGACAAAAGCTTACATGGTATCAGTAACAATTTACCTGTTTAGATAGTAAGGTGTCATATAGAAGGAGGGAGCTCAGATTTGTGGTACTGTGGAGAAGAAAGGTATTATGATCTATACCAGCAAAAGAAAGGTGGGGCACACCTATAGGTAGATGGAGTATCTGTGACCTCGATAGGTGGAGAGTGGTAGCGTCACCCGCGATGGAATTAGAGGGTTGTGGTTAGAAGGATATATCAATGCATAATGTTCCCAGCTCATTGGTGGTGTACAGTGTCTAAATAGCTGAATTACTGCTTTGGATTAGCCGCGCTCCCTCAACTTGATGGTGATTGTGGCGTACTGGTGGAGGGCTGGGGAATTAATATGGGGCTGTGCGTACCGCCTGACCGGAAGTACATCACGGGCCTTCAGACCGGTAGTGATGTATACACCCTTGACGGGGAATGTCACTACACGTGTGCGTTGGTAACCATGGTAGCACTGACGTTTTATGTTATTCAAGACTGTACTAGGGTGGCTGAGCGGATCTCCTGCTACAAAGGATAAAGCTTCAGTACTGGAAGCGCTGATGTAATCAAGTATATTTAGGAAAGGCGGAGCAGATCTCCTTTTTATTAAGGGCCCCGTCACACATAGCGAATCACCAGCGATCCTGACAATGATATGAACTTGTCAGGATTGCTGGTGTGTCGCTACATGATCGCTGGTGAGCTGCCAAACAGGCAGATCTCAGCAGCGATCAGGACAGCGACTGCGGGTAACAAGCAATGCACGTCGCTTAGTTACCCGCAGTGTATGTTAGATACCAGCGCGCTGGTGCAGGGAGCTGGTAACCAAGGTAAGCAGCGGGTTTCTAAGCACCTCCCGGCGCTTAGAAACCCGCTGTTTACCTTGCTTACCAGCTCCCTGCACCAGCGCGCTGGTATCTAACGTACACATCGGGTTTCTAGGCACCGCTGTTTACCGATGTTTACCTTAGTTACCAGCTCCAGCTCCTTGATCGCTGGTCTCCCGCCTGTCACACGCAGCAATGCGTGCTGGCCAGCGGCAGACCAACAATCAAAAAAATGTCCAAGACATTCAATGACGACCAGCGATACCCAGCAGAGGGACTGGTCGTCACTGAGTGTCACACACAGTGATATCGCTGGGGAGATCGCTGTTGCGTCACAAAACTTGTGACTCAGCAGCGATCTCGCTAGCAATCTCGCTACGTGAGACGGGGGCTTTAGAGAGTGTGCAATCAAGTGTATATGCTGATCACTATGTAAATACTGAAGCTTGCCTAATATATATGACTGAAGGAAAGAGCGGAGAAGATTTCCTTCTAATGAGGGATATGGAACAAGGGTATGTGCTAGTGTTGAGCATTCCGATACTGCAAATATCGGGTATCGGCCGATATTAGCTGTATCGGAATTCCGATTCCGAGTTCCGATATTTTCGTCTTATCGGATACCGGAATCGGGATTGTCACTGTCACTGTCAGTGTCCGTCGGTCGGGTCTGTCAGGAGTCAGCGGCACTTACCTGGCAGAAGATCTCCGGCGGTCACGTCCTGCACTCCTTCATGGCCGCCATCTTCTTTCCCGGCGGTCACATGCAGTTTCTCGCGATAACTGCAGTGACTGCTGGGTAATCGCGGCCGTAAAGCAGTCAGTCCGATGACGTCACCGCCGGGGAAGCAGGTAATCAGCTGTGCTGCGTTGCAATGACAGGCTCTGCCTGTCATTGCGATGTAGCAGAGCTGGATCGTCGTGGGACTGTCGTTATGGACTGCGTCGGACAGGTGGTATACTGTTGGTTTGTTTTTTTTCTTTTTTTACAGGAGATCGATGGCGTCGCAGGAATGAGAGAGTAATAAAAAGAAATGAAAACTGTGTTGTCTCTTTTATTTCATTAAAAGACTTTTTTCTTGCTGTCTTTTTTTTATACATTTAATAACTTTGGGATTAATAATGGATCGGTGTCTTATTGACGCCTCTCCATTATTAACCGGGCTTATTGTCACCGTGCAATCAACGGTGACATTAACCCCTTATTACCCCGCTTGCCACCGCTACAGGGCAAGTGGGAAGAGCCGGGTAAAGTGCCACAATTGGCACATCTTTTGATGCGCCAAATGTGGGGCTGCTGTAGCCTGGTATTATCAGGCTGTTGAGGGCCAAAATCCATGGGCCTTGACAGTCTTTTAATACCAGGCCGCAGCAGTCTGCATTTTACTTGGCTGGTTAACAAAAATAGGGGGGATCCCCACGCCGTTTTTTTTTCGAGGGGATCCCCTATTTTTGTTAACCAGCCAAGCTAAGCAGACTGCTGTGGCCTGGTATTATCAGGCTTGCAAGGTCCATGGATATTGGATCCTTACCAGCCTGAAAAACCAGGCCTCAGCGGTCTGCTTCATCTGGCTGGTTAACAAAAATAGGGGGGACCCCACGCCAATTTTTTTCGAGGGGATCCCCTATTTTTGTTAATCAGCCAAGATATGCAGACTGCTGTGGCCTGGTATTATCAGGCTGGCAAGGTCCATGGATCTTGGCTCCTTAACAGCCTGAAAATCCAGGCCTCAGCGGTCTGCTTCATCTGGCTGGTTAACAAAAATAGGGGGATCCCCACGCCGTTTTTTTTTCGAGGGGATCCCCTATTTTTGTTAACCAGCCAAGCTAAGCAGACTGCTGTGGCCTGGTATTATCAGGCTTGCAAGGTCCATGGATATTGGATCCTTACCAGCCTGAAAAACCAGGCCTCAGCGGTCTGCTTCATCTGGCTGGTTAACAAAAATAGGGGGGACCCCACGCCAATTTTTTTCGAGGGGATCCCCTATTTTTGTTAATCAGCCAAGATATGCAGACTGCTGTGGCCTGGTATTATCAGGCTGGCAAGGTCCATGGATCTTGGCTCCTTAACAGCCTGAAAATCCAGGCCTCAGCGGTCTGCTTCATCTGGCTGGTTAACAAAAATAGGGGGGACCCCACGCCAATTTTTTTCGAGGGGATCCCCTATTTTTGTTAATCAGCCAAGATATGCAGACTGCTGTGGCCTGGTATTATCAGGCTGGCAAGGTCCATGGATCTTGGCTCCTTAACAGCCTGAAAATCCAGGCCTCAGCGGTCTGCTTCATCTGGCTGGTTAACAAAAATAGGGGGACCCCACGCCAATTTTTTTCGAGGGGATCCCCTATTTTTGTTAATCAGCCAAGATATGCAGACTGCTGTGGCCTGGTATTATCAGGCTGGCAAGGTCCATGGATCTTGGCTCCTTAACAGCCTGAAAATCCAGGCCTCAGCAGTCTGCTTCATCTGGCTGGTTAACAAAAATAGGGGGGACCCCACGCCATTTTTTTTTCGAAGGGAACCCCTATTTTTGTTAATCAGTTCCCTCTGACGTCACTGATTGTGTCCCTGGCTGACCTGAAGTGAAAGTGGAAAGCAATCAATTAAGCTTTCCACTTAAGGGCCCGTCTCACATAGCGATATCGCTACCGAGATCGCTGCTGAGTCACTAGTTTTGTGACGCAGCAGCGAGCTCACCAGCGATATCGCTGTGTGTGACATTCAGCGACGATCAGCCCCCCTGCCGGGTATCGCTGATCGTCGCTGAAATGTCAGGACCTTTGATCGCTGGTTTCCCGCTGACAGGCACACATCGCTGCGTGTGACAGGCGGGAGACCAGCGATCCGCTGGTAACCAAGGTACACAGCGGGTTTCCAGGCACGGGGCTGTGCCTAGAAACCCGCTGTGTACCTTGGATACCAGCGCCCTGATGCAGGGAGCTGGTATCCAAGGTACATAGCGGGTTTCCAAGCGCTGCGCGGTGCCTGGAAACCCGCTGTGTACCTTGGTTACCAGCGGATCGCTGGTCTCTCGCCTGTCACACGCAGCGATGCGTGCCTGTCAGAGGGAAACCAGCGATCAAAAAAAGGTCCTGACATTTCTGCGACGATCAGCGATACCCGGCAGGGGGCTGATCGTCGCTGAATGTCACACACAGCGATATCGCTGGTGAGCTCGCTGCTGCGTCACAAAACTAGTGACTCAGCAGCGATCTCGGTAGCGATATCGCTATGTGAGACGGGCCCTTAAGCGATGTTACCCGCAGTGTCGCTGTCCCAGATCGCTGCCTGAGCTGCCTGTTTGGCAGCTCAGCAGCGATCATGTAGCGATACACCAGCGATCCTGACAAGTGCATATCGTTGTCGGGATCACTGGTGTATCGTTATGTGACACCCAGCCTTTACTCTCCTGTCAGGCAGGAGAGGAACTCAATCATTTGGGGTTTACTGTGAGGCTGCAGCATTAGCTGCGGTCCCTGCAGTAAACATTAACCCTTTCTGAAGGATTACACCGTGGGACCTGACTGTGCATGGGATAGGTAAGAATAATTTTGCTTTTTTATTTTATTTTTATTACAGGAAATGGTTTTTGCAGTAAAATAAAAGATGGTCAAAAACATGTGTCTTTATTTCATTAAAATGATTTTTAATTAAAGTGTGTGTGTTTTATTTTTATTTCATGCAATAGGATTAATAATTGATAGTTGTCTAATTGACAGCTCTCAATTATTAACCTGGCTTAAGGTCACCTTTCAATAGCAAGGTGGCTTTAACCCCATATTAACCCATTCGCCACCGCTACAGGGCAATGGGAATAGACGGGCAAAGTGCCAGAAAGGGCGAATCTAATTATAGATTTGTCTTTCCTGGGGTGTCTGGGGGCAGATGTTAGTAGCCGGGGGGGGGGCAAAAATAATGGTCCCTCTCTGGGCTATTATTATCTGCCCCCACTCACTGGCTTTGTCTGTCTGGTTGCGAAAATAGGGCGGGAGCCCACGCATTTTTTTTCAGCAATTTTACACCTCATATATATATATACATGTCATTGAATTTGTGACACATATATATATATATTTATATTTGTAGTTCATACACTTCTACATAGTATAATAGCCGCTAATTCAATTGCCGGCTTTTGTGAAAATGCAGAACCCGACATGAAATGACACTTGGTGTACATAGGGTTAACCATGTCTTTTCATGTCCTTTGCTATCTAATTTGCACAAACAATTAAATCAGACTATGTGTGCAAAATTTCACACCTGTAGGGGTTAATTAAAGGTGTAAATTCGTAGCAAAAAAGTCCGTTTTTTTTACAACGAATTTACACCTTTAATTAACCCCTACAGGTGTGAAATTTTGCACACATAGTCTGATTTAATTGTTTGTGCAAATTAGATAGCAAAGGACATGAAAAGACATGGTTAACCCTATGTACACCAAGTGTCATTTCATGTCGGGTGACCCGACATGAAATGACACTTGGTGTACATAGGGTTAACCATGTCTTTTCATGTCCTTTGCTATCTAAGGCCGGCGTCACACTGGCGACAGAATCGGACGACTGCAATGCGATGAAAAATCGCATTGCAGTCGGACCTATGTTAATCTATGGAGCAGCTCCCAGTATCAGATTTTTTGTGGTCCGTTTTAAACGTCCGTGTACAATCGCAGCATGCTGCGATTGTCACCGATTGTCGGTCGACAATCGCCAATGCAAGTCTATGGGAGCGATTAAAAATCTGATTACAAACGGACCGCATGTGTGACTTGCGATTAAATCGCAGCGGTGTCCTTTAGAAAAGCCAGCAATTCATCCCCGGCTATACTGTAAAATCACACTGACAGCTTTAATAAAGAATAGAAAGAATAGATATATACACATAGAACACATATATATATATATACATGTCATTGTGACATGTACATATACATATATTTATAGTTCCTAGACTTCTACATACTGTAATAGCCGCTAATTCAATTGCCGGGTTTTGTGAAATCACAGAAGCCGACATGAAATGATACATTGTTTCCACACATTTAACCATGTAATTTCATGTATTTTTATATATGTTTGAAACATACAATTACATGAGTGTATTTGTGCAAAATTTCAGACATGTAGGGGTTAATTAAAGGTGTAATTTCGTTGAAAAAAAATGCGTGGGCTCCCGCTGTATTTTCTCCACCAGACAGACAAAGCAAAGCGAGTGGGGGCAGATAATAATAGCCCAGGGAAGGTGCATTTTTTTGTGCCCCCCCTGGCTACTAACATCTGCCCCCAGACACCCCAGAAAGGGCAAATCTATAATTAGATTCGCCCTTTCTGGCACTTTGCCCGTCTATTCCCATTGCCCTGTAGCGGTGGCGAATGGGTTAATCTCACCTTACTGTCACCTTGCAATTGAAAGGTGACCTTAAGGCAGGTTAATGATTGATAGCTGTCAATTAGACAACTATCAATTATTAATCCTATTGAAGTAAATAAAAAAACACACACACTTTAAGAATAAATAATTTTAATGAAATAAAAACACATTTTTTGACCATATTTTATTTTACACTAAATCCGTGCGAAGCCATTGATCTCCTAAAATAAAGAAAAAGAAATAAAACAACATTATTCTTACCTATTCCGCCGATCTGTCACGTCCCACGCTGTAATCCTTCACAAAGGGTTAACTAGCTTTGAGCCAAGCAGTGCAAGTAATCCTGCATGCTCAGCTCAAAGCTCATGAATGAATAAGTTCCTCTCCTGGCGACAGGAGAGGATGTGTTTCATGAATGAAGCTTAATTGATTGTGTCCACTTTCCCTTTAGGTCAGGTCACTACAGTTAAATTGGCAAGAAATCAATTAAGCTCCATTCATGAATCTATTCCTCTACTTTCGCTGGGAGAGGAACTTATTCATTCAGGGGAATACAGGTCTGAGACAGCATTATTAGCTCTCTGCGACCTGTAACCTGTTAACCCTTTCTGATGGATTACACCGTGGGACCTGACTGTACATCGGATTGGTAAGTATAATTTTGCTTTTTTATTTTATTTTTATTACAGGAAATGGTTTTAGCAGGAAAATAAAATATGGTCAAAAACTGTGTGATTATTTAATTAAACTTATTTTTTATTAAAGTGTGTGTGTTTGATTTTTCTTTCATACAATAGGATTAATAATTGATAGTTGCCTAATTGACAGCTATCAATTATTAACCTGGCTTAAAGTGACCTTTCAATTGCAAGGTCATTTTAACCCCTTATTAACCCATTCGCCACCGCTACAGGGCAATGGGAATAGACGGGCAAAGTGCCAGAAAGGGCGAATCTAATTATAGATTTGCCCTTTCTGGGGTGTCTGGGGGCAGATGTTAGTAGCCAGGGGGGCACAAAAAAAATGTACCCTCCCTAGGCTATTATTATCTGCCCCCACTCGCTTGCTTTGTCTGTCTGGTGGAGAAAATACAGCGGGAGCCCACGCATTTTTTTTAACGAATTTACACCTTTAATTAACCCCTACATGTCTGAAATTTAGCACACATATACTCATGTAATTGTATGTTTCAAACATATATAAAAATACATGAAATTACATGGTTAAATGTGTGGAAACAATGTATCATTTCATGTCGGCTTCTGTGATTTCACTGAAGCCGGCAATTGAATTAGCGGCTATAACAGTATGTAGAAGTGTAAGAACTATAAATATATGTATATATATATATGTCACAATGACATATATATTATATATATATATATATATATATATATATATATGTGCTCTATGTGTATATATCTATTCTTTCTTTTGGCATTTAAATACTATTCTTTTGGATCCATTATATGTCAGTTTTGCAAGCCTGCGAGAAAATCTCGCAAGTCGGATGAAAATCGGATGTTACAAGGTACACACACATGCGATTAAATCGCATCTTTGAAGGAAAATCGGATGCCAGAAGGATGTGTGATGTTTTTATTTTGATCCGATTGTCGACCGTCTAAAACGGACCGATTTTTTGTGGTTGTGTGTGACTCCAGCCTAATTTGCACAAACAATTAAATCAGACTATGTGTGCAAAATTTCACACCTGTAGGGGTTAATTAAAGGTGTAAATTCGTAGCAAAAAAAGTCCGTTTTTTTTACAACGAATTTACACCTTTAATTAACCCCTACAGGTGTGAAATTTTGCACAATAGTCTGATTTAATTGTTTGTGCAAATCAGATAGCAAACGACATGAAAAGACATGGTTAACCCTATGTACACCAAGTGTCATTTCATGTCGGGTGCTTCTGTCTTTTCACTGAAGCCGGCTTTACCCGGCAATTGAATGAGAGGATATTTTACTATGTAGAAGTGTATAAACTATACATATATGTATATATATATGTCACAATGACATGTATATATATATATATGTATTCTATGTGTGTATATTTAGTGTTTACAAGGAAAGAATGGGTTTTTTTTTAGTTGCGATATTTTGTTCCCATAGACTTACATGGGACTTCCGGTATCGGTATCGGGTATCGCCGATATTTTAGTGATATCGGCGATACCATTCCGATTCCGATACTTTAGGATATCGGAAAGTATCGCTCAACTCTAGTATGTGCTACTAACCATGGGAGTGCTAATGATTCCAATAATAAGGGGGATTGGGGTAAGTGTCTGTACTGGTTACTATGCAGGCACTGATGCTAACTACTGCACAGGGTTGTTAGAAAGGATGGAGCAGGTCACATGCTACTAAGGAGGAATGACAAAAGGTGGCTAATAGTTAAACATAGGGAAGGGGGCATATGGGGCTGAGAATTAAGTGGGATGATGGGCTAAGGAGTCATGAGGGATAAATATGCAGTGCTAACTCACCTATTGGTAGAGGAACAATCAACGTGCCTGCAGTGAAAAAAAAGTAATAGTTACATAATGTCAATTATAAGTGCCCAATCAATTTCCCTATTAAGGCCTTTGGGTGTTAGCGTTTGGAGTGTGTGAATCCAGTAAGTTTCCCTGGATTTCAGGATTTTGATGTGGTTACCCTCCCTCTTCTTGGCCTAGGTATCTGCTCTATTACCTGAAACCTTAGTTGAGCCACGGTGTGTTTGGCTCTGGAAAAGTGATCTGGTAATGGTAGCCAGATCTTTCCACAGCATATGGTTGACTTGTGGCTGTCCCTGATGTGCTGTGTAGTTTCTCCAATATAAAGGAGGCCACAGGGACATTTAACCACATATATGACAAAGTTTAAGACACATGTATGATAGCCCTTAATGGAGTAGGTTATCCCTGTCCTTGGATGAGTAATGTTATTGGATTTGATAACATTGGAGCATGCAGTACAGTTAAGGCAGGGAAAGATGCCCTGTCTTAAGGTGCTCAGGAGACTCTTGTGTGGGCATTTTGTGTGTGCTCCCTATATCAGCTTGAATCAGTCTTTCACAGATGTTAGGTGGTCTTTTAGTGCACATCAGTGCTGGTGTGTTGAAGGATTCAATGCTGGGATAGGCTTTAGATAGAAGGCGCCCATGTCTCCTGATGGTAGCCTGTACTTTAGGCATTAGTGGATAATAGGTATGTACAAACGGTACTCTCTCCCTTTTATTGAGTTGAGGAGAAGGGGATTGTGGAGTAGCAGTACAAATCTCCTCCCTAGTAAGGAGTGTCTTGGGGTAGCATCTGTCCTTTAATTTCCTAGACATAGCTCCCAATCTGATAGGAAGCAAACTTGGGTCTGTGCCGATGCGTGACACCCTTTGAAATTTTCAGTGTGGGTATTTTTGTTTGCTCTAGGATGACAGCTAGAGTAATGGAGGAGGCTATTTCCGCAGGAGAGAGTGTGTGGCTGTTCGTTACCAGGTTCGGCGGTTTACCTGGGATCGAGTTGTTATTCTTTCTCCTCAATCTTCGGGTTGGTCTGTGTGATGATAGCCTCCCCTGCAGCCTTTCAGTAAGTGTTTGCTTGGTCCCATAGAGGTGTCACTTCCAGAGCTGAAGGATCCATTTCTGTATGGGCCTTGTTGTCAACGCGATGGATGTGTATTGGTAAACTTGGTCCATCTATAGACATGGATATTGGTGTCTCTTCGTTGTCCTGTTGAAATTTAAGACAAAGAGACAGCTACGGCCTGAAAGACATTAAAAAGTCAATTGTATACAGTCAGGCCCTCAGATATAATCATATCTACTCCAACCCAACAAACAGGGATGAACATTTAACTGATTTTAAAAAGACATTTCAAAACCAAGGCTACCACCCAACCTCCACTGACGATCAGATCAACAGAGCCACAAGGATTCTTATTTGCAAGAAATAGACTTGATAAACGAGGAGGAGGTGTCGCACTGTATGTTAGAAAAGCGTATATCTGCACAGAGATTGACGCTTTAGTGACTGGGAGTTCTGTGGAAACTGGGTAAGAATACAAGGACAGAACAATGGAGAGGACACCATTGTAGGCATTTACTACAGGCCGCCTATGCAAGCTGAAGATATGGATGAACTCTTTATGCATCAAATGGCCAAGTTCTACAAAAAATATGACATAGTGGTCATGGGAGATTTCAACTATCCAGCCATTTGTTGGGAATCTCTCTCAGGCAAAACTAACAGGTCAAGGAAATTCTTATCCTCTCTTGCTGACAACTTTATTTTCAAAAGGTAGAGGAGAAAACAAGGGGATCTGCTACCTTGGATCTAATCCTTATAAACAGGGAGGAAATGGTTGAGGAGGTAAGAGTGGCTGGGACCCTAGGAGGTAGTGACCATGCTATTTTAGAATTTTGGATAACAAGAGGAGGAAGACCTGTGAAGACTCAGACGTCAAGGTTAGATTTCAGAAAGGCAGATTTTAAGGGACTCAGAAAGAGAAATGGAGGGATCCAATGGCAGAATATCCTTAAGGACAAAAATGTTCAGGAAGGATGGGACATCTTGAAAAATGAGATTCTCAAAGCACAATCGTTAACAATTCCAAAAACAGGGAAGAATGGGAAGCATTTAAGGAAACCAGGATGGATGAACACAGAACTTAAACACATCCTAAAAAGGAAGAAAGAAATGTTTATCAAATGGAAAGAGGGAGGCATATCTAAAGAAGAATATAATGCCATCTGCAGAACCTGCAGGGCACAAATCAGATTATCTAAAGCTGACAATGAATTAAGGCTTGCAAGAGATGTCAAAAGCAACAAAAAAGGATTTGGGGGATACGTCAAAAGTAAAAAAAATGTCAAAGATGCTATAGGATTTTTACAGGATGAAAATGATGAAATGGTAAGAAAGGATGTTGAGAAGGCTGAACTTTTAAATTCCTATTTTGCATCTGTTTTCTCGTAGAAAGGAAATGTAACATCAACTGATCTTCACTGTCATATTAAAGGAATAGAAGAATCCAGGATATCTATAAACAGAAAGACAGTGAGGAAACACTTAGCTAACCTAAATGAATTCAAGTCTCCAGGTCCAGATGAATTACACCCCAGAATACTGAAGGAGATAGCAGAAGAAATTCTTGAACCACTGTCCATAATCTTTGAAAATTCTTGGAGAACAGGAGAAGTCCCAGAAGACTGGAGAAGAGCAAATGTTGTTCCTATCTTCAAAAAGGGGAAGAAGGTGGACCCAGGGAACTACAGGCCGGTGAGTCTGACTTCTATACCAGGAAAGATCTTTGAACAAATTATTAAACAACATTTATGTAAGTACCTGGATAAGAATTAAGTGATTAAACAGAGTCAGCATGGGCTTGTAACTAATAAGTCAAGTCAGACTAACTTAATTTCCTTCTATGACAGAATCACTGACTGGGTAGATAAGGGAAATGCTTTGGATATAGTATATGGAGTATAGTAATGGGAGGAATAGGGCTAAGTAACAGCACATGTGAAAAAGACTTGGGTATACTAATTGATCACAGACTCAACATGAGTCAACAGTGTGATGCAGCAGCAAAAAAGGCAAATACAATTCTAGGATGTATCAACAGAAGCATACACTCTAGATCACGTGAGGTCATTATTGCCCTCTACTCCTCTTTGGTCAGACCTCATCTGGAATACTGTGTCCAGTTTTGGGCACCACATTTTAAAAAAGACATCAACAAACTGGAGCAAGTTCAGAGAAGAGCGACCAGAATGGTGACCGGTCTTCAAACCATGTCCTATGAGGAACGGTTGCAGGATTTGGGAATGTTTATGTTGCAAAAAAGAAGACTGAGAGGAGACTTAATAGCAGTATACAAATATCTCAAGGGCTGTCACATTGTAGAAGGATTATCTTTATTCTCATTTGCACAAGGAAAGACTAGAAGCAATGGCATGAAACTGAATGAGAGGAGACACAGATTAGATATTAGAAAAAACTTTTTGACAATTAGGGTGATCAATGAGTGGAACAGGCTGCCACAAGAGGTGGTGAGTTCTCCTTCAATGGAAGTCTTCAAACAGAAGCTGGACAGACATCTGTCTGGGATGATTTAGAAAATCCTGCTTTGAGCAGGGGGTTGGACCAGATGGCCCAGGTGTCACGCGGTCTTATGATATGTGTACGATGTCAGTAAACTATTCTTAAAAGAACAACACTCTATACAACATATAGATTAGCAACATCAGCATGTAAATATAGAATAGATTTACCTGACACGATATCCGTTGAACTCAGGGTTAATCTTGAGGACTTGATACACTGTCACAGGAAAGAGGAGGACCGGGGGTCTAACCTGACCCTAAACTGGGGTCCTAACTAATCCCTCACCTTGGAGGTACTGATAATGGTTCAGAGGTCCAAGTCTCCAGCCTAACCCTGTCTCCTATCAGTCCCTGAACCCTGTAATCAGTCCTAAGAAGGATTCTGATTACCACCAAAGGGATATGGGCTGATCTCTGCTAAATACACAGATTAGACATATAAGACAGACTGGAGAAAACACAGACTTGCATACACACTCAAACACAGAAGGAACATAAATGATCTGGGATATTAAACTCTAAGCAAGGTGAGCTTAAAACAACTAAGGAGCTCTTTAACTTAAGTCTATACAGATACAATCCTAACTGTGGTCTGCATGAAGAATTTCACTGGCAACTCCCAACACAGACAACCAGAGATTTAAAGGAAACCAATCAACAAATAATTAATTGCAGCAGGGAGAAACTGCACCCAGTCCCAGAACTGAGCACAGACAGAATTAACTCCCTAACTGCCAAACACAAAGAAACAGCAACTCAGCTGTGAGAAGTCAGAATGTGCAACCGCGACGGTCTTCGTGGCGATGCACACATGACAGTACCCCCCCTTCTACGAGGGGCCTCCGGACCCTCAGGGCCAGGTTTGCCCGGTGAGTTCTGTGGAAGGTCCGCACCAAACGATCTGCGTTAATGTCAGACGCAGGAACCCACGTCCTCTCCTCTGGACCATACCCCTTCCAATGCACCAAGTACTGAAGGGACCGGCGATTCAGACGTGAGTCAATGATCTTTGACACTTGAAACTCCAAGTTACCATTGACCACCACTGGAGGAGGAGGTAGAGGTGATGGTATGACTGGTGCCACGTACCTCTTAAGTAATGACTTGTGGAACACATTGTGGATTTTAAACGTAGGAGGGAGGTCCAGACGAAATGCCACAGGATTAATTATGGAACTGATCCTGTACGGCCCGATGAATCTGGGACCCAGCTTCCAGGAGGGAACTTTAAGTTTTATATTCCTGGTAGACAACCATACCAGATCGTTCACATTAAGATCTGGACCAGAAACTCTCCTCCTATCAGCCATACGTTTATAACGGTTCCCCATAGCACTCAGATTATTCAATACACCTCTCCACACTGAAGCAAGTGACGACGAGAAACGCTCCTCCTCAGGAACCCCAGAAGGGCCCCCCCCATTGAATGTACAAAACTGGGGATGAAAACCATATGCCCCAAAAAACAGGGACTTACCAGTGGACTCGCTCCGCCTGTTGTTAAGAGCGAACTCTGCCAGAGGCAAGAAAGAAGACCAGTCCTCCTGGTTCTCTGAGACAAAACACCGAAGATAAGTCTCTAGGCTTTGATTCAGACGCTCTGTCTGACCATTGGTCTGCGGATGAAAAGCCGAGGAAAATGACAATTGCATCCCCCGACGTAAACAAAATGCCCTCCAAAACTTGGACACAAACTGAGACCCCCTATCTGACACCACATCAGAAGGCAACCCATGAAGTCTCACAATCTCCCCAATGAACACCTGCGCCAGAGTTTTAGCATTAGGGAGGGCAGGAAGAGCAATGAAATGTGCCATCTTACTGAACCTGTCAACAACCACCAGTATGACAGTCTTCCCTGACGACGGAGGAAGGTCCGTAATGAAGTCCATAGATAAATGAGTCCATGGACGCTCCGGAAGTTTCAAGGGTAAAAGGGTCCCAGACGGACGGGTATGAGGGGTCTTAGAGCGAGCACACACCCCACATGACGCGACAAAAGTTAAAACATCTTTATTAGCATTAGGCCACCAAAACCGGCGAGAAAGGAGATCTAAAGTAGCCTTACTCCCTGGATGTCCTGCTAAAGCAGAATTATGATGTGCCTCAATAACCTTTTGTCTCAACTGATTTGGGACAAACAGTCTCCCTGGAGGTCCTGCAGGGGCGTCCCCCTGAGCCTCTAACACCTCCTCCTCAAGCTCAGAACATACAGCCGACACTACCACCCCCTCCTGAAGGATAGGAATCGGGTCATCCATTTTCCCGGCCCCTGGGAAACTGCGAGACAAGGCATCCGCCTTAACATTCTTAGATCCAGGGCGATAAGTGACAACAAAATTAAACCTGGTAAAAAACAACGACCATCGAGCTTGTCTGGAATTCAGACGCTTAGCAGATTCCAAATACAGCAGGTTCTTGTGATCAGTAATGACGGTGACCGGGTGGACTGCCCCCTCCAAAAAGTGACGCCATTCTTCAAAAGCCAACTTAATGGCCAAAAGTTCCCTATTGCCGATATCATAATTCCTCTCAGCGGACGACAATTTCTTAGAAAAGAAAGCGCACGGATGCCATTTACCAGGGGACGGACCCTGGGACAATATTGCACCCACCCCTACGTCAGACGCGTCCACCTCCACAACGAACGGCTGTGATGCATCTGGTTGGATGAGAACGGGTGCCGAAGCAAAACATTTTTTCAAAGAGGAAAAAGCTTGGCAAGCTTTGTCCGACCATTTAGAAAAATCCGTCCCTTTTCTTGTCATGTCAGTGAGAGGTTTGACAACAGATGAGAAATTACAAATAAATTTCCGGTAGTAGTTAGCAAACCCCAGAAAACGCTGCAGAGCCTTAAGATCCTCTGGCTGATCCCATTCAAGCACTGCTCTCACCTTTTCAGGGTCCATACGGAAACCGGAGGCTGACACCAAGAAACCCAAAAACTGAAGTTCCTGTACGGCGAATACACACTTTTCCAGTTTGGCGTATAGTTTATTGTCTCGCAAGATCTGCAACACCTGTCTCACATGCTCCTGGTGAGACACAAGATCTGGTGAGTAAATTAAAATGTCATCCAAATATACGACCACAAACAGCCCCACCAGATGACGAAAAATGTCATTAACAAAATGTTGGAATACTGCTGGTGCAGTAGTCAGACCAAAAGGCATGACAAGGTTCTCATAATGTCCCTCCGGCGTGTTAAACGCCGTTTTCCACTCATCCCCCTCTTTTATCCTAATCAGATTATATGCCCCCCTGAGATCCAATTTAGAGAACCATTTGGCGCCAACAATTTGATTGAAGAGATCAGGAATCAGAGGGAGTGGATACGGATCTCGAACAGTAATCCGATTAAGTTCGCGGAAATCCAAGCAAGGGCGTAGGCCTCCATCTTTTTTCTTCACAAAGAAGAACCCCGCGGCCACTGGGGAAGATGAAGGTCTAATATGCCCTTTGGCCAGACTTTCCGAAATATAATCTTTCATAGCCTGCCTCTCAGGACCAGAAAGGTTATATAACCTAGCTTTAGGTAACTTAGCATCAGGAAGTAAATTAATAGAGCAGTCATACACGCGATGAGGAGGCAACTCCTGACACCCCTCCTCAGAGAACACATCCCCAAAGTCCTCCAAAAAAGGAGGCAAAGTACTAGGCCCGACCGCACTGATGACTGTGTTCATGCAGTTACTTTTGCAAAACTCACCCCATTGGCTTATATCTCTGGACTGCCAATTAATCACAGGGTTATGTTTAACCAACCAAGGAAGTCCCAACACAATAGGAGTAGGTAGACCCTCCAACACATAACAAGATAATAGTTCCCTATGTATTGCCCCTACCCGAAGGTCAATGTTATGAACCTCATGAACAAAGCTACCTTGGCCGAGAGGCCTGGCGTCAATGGAGAATATAGGGATCGGTTTGACCAATACACTCAGATGCATACCTTGAGCCTGAGCAAACTGAGCGTCAACCAGATTAGCCCCGGACCCACTATCAAGAAGAACAGAAAATCTCTCCACTCTCGTACCAACCACCACCTCCACTGGTACAAGGAACTGAGAAGAACTAGCGGACGAAATACATACTCCCAGGTTGTCGTCCACCACACAACCTGGGATTAACAGTTTTCCGGCGACTTTTTGCTCAACAAGGCACGGGATGGACATCCCCCAACAAAATGTCCCTCTTCCCGCAGAAGAAACACCTTCTAGTCCTGCGGCGTACCGCCAATCCCCTCCTACGAAATGATGTCCCTCCCAACTGCATAGGCTCCTCCGAACAGACAAGGGGAACCTCAACATAAGGGACTTTAGTAGTAGGTGGAGTAACAACAGGGGGCGGAGTTACCTCGCACCTCTCCCGGAGCCGTCTATCAGTACGGATAGCTAAGGCCATAGCAGCCTCCAGTGATGGAGGAGAATCATACTGAGCCAAAACGTCCTTTAATTTGTCAGAAAGCCCATGACAAAACTGGCTTCTAAGAGCTGGGTCATTCCACTGAGTATCTGTGGCCCATCTACGGAACTCAGAAGCAAATTCCTCCGCCGGACGATCTCCCTGCTGTATCTTACGTAATTTTGTCTCAGCAAGAGAGACCCGATCTGGGTCATCATATACCAAACCCAGGGCAGTAAAAAATCGATCAACTGACTGTAGAGCCGGGGATCCCGGAGGAAGGGAGAAGGCCCAGGATTGAGGGTCCCCTTGTAGGAGCGAGATAACAATTCCCACTCTCTGCTCTTCACTCCCTGATGATCGAGGCCGAAGCCGAAAATACAATTTACATGCTTCCCTGAAGGTAAAAAATTTGTCTCGCCCACCAGTGAACCTGTCCGGGAGAGCTACTTTAGGTTCAAATCTGGTTTGCTCCGAGGGAGACAAAAGTTTGGACTTAATGTCCGTCAGCTCCATGGATAATCCCTGCAACTGCAGAGCCAGCTGGGCTACTGGATCCATGGCAACTGGGAATAATTTTATGGGCCAGTGAAAATGTCACGCGGTCTTATGATATGTGTACGATGTCAGTAAACTATTCTTAAAAGAACAACACTCTATACAACATATAGATTAGCAACATCAGCATGTAAATATAGAATAGATTTACCTGACACGATATCCGTTGAACTCAGGGTTAATCTTGAGGACTTGATACACTGTCACAGGAAAGAGGAGGACCGGGGTCTAACCTGACCCTAAACTGGGGTCCTAACTAATCCCTCACCTTGGAGGTACTGATAATGGTTCAGAGGTCCAAGTCTCCAGCCTAACCCTGTCTCCTATCAGTCCCTGAACCCTGTAATCAGTCCTAAGAAGGATTCTGATTACCACCAAAGGGATATGGGCTGATCTCTGCTAAATACACAGATTAGACATATAAGACAGACTGGAGAAAACACAGACTTGCATACACACTCAAACACAGAAGGAACATAAATGATCTGGGATATTAAACTCTAAGCAAGGTGAGCTTAAAACAACTAAGGAGCTCTTTAACTTAAGTCTATACAGATACAATCCTAACTGTGGTCTGCATGAAGAATTTCACTGGCAACTCCCAACACAGACAACCAGAGATTTAAAGGAAACCAATCAACAAATAATTAATTGCAGCCGGGAGAAACTGCACCCAGTCCCAGAACTGAGCACAGACAGAATTAACTCCCTAACTGCCAAACACAAAGAAACAGCAACTCAGCTGTGAGAAGTCAGAATGTGCAACCGCGACGATCTTCGTGGCGATGCACACATGACACCAGGAGGTCCCTTCCAACTCTACCATTCTATGATTCTATGATGATTCTATGATACCTAGAAGTCAACTACTTCAATATGGAGAAAGAAAGGAAATAATCTTGTTAATCTCTGAAATACATGATTCAGACGGAATCCCCGATGGAAGATTCCCTATAATGAGGCAGATGAAAGCACTGTGGATGCCATAGGACCTATGAACCGGCGGTGTCCGTCTTTTTAGGCGAGCATAAAAGCGTGGTCAACCACAGTTTTGTGCAGTTTTGAAAAGAAGGACACCTCTGAAGAGAGGCCAGACGGAGACCCCAAAATAAGTGCTCAGCATAAAGCTCCGGATAAATGTGATCCTGAATGTTATGTAAAATGTTCCCAATAAAGGCATTGACTCAATCCACAAAACAAGCAAGTCCCGACTCAGGTCCGTCATCTGTCAATGGAAATATAGGGTTTTCCACGTTACTGGTAGTACAAAGGTTCTGGAAAAGCGAATTGGCTCCTCACCCCTCAAAAGAAAATCAGCAAATTCTGTGCTCCCAAATCCAAATGCCCCACTTCCTTCTGATCCCCACATTGTGCCTAAACCGCATTTAGCGCCCACATGTTTGACATTTCTGTAGTGATGAGAGCCCGCCTAATTTACAGGTGCATGTCTCCAGAAGCATGAGCTGGGCATAACATACTGGTCACTACAACATACTGATCATTACAACATACTGATTACTACAATGTACTGGTCATTACAATGGTAGTTTGAAATTTTTGCTCAGCAACATCTACCACTGCTTGTTTCTATAAAACACCCATAGAGTCAAAATTGTCACTACACGTGTAGATAAATTCCTAAAGGGGTATAATTTCCAAAATGTGATCACTTGAGGGGGATTCTGCCTTTCTAGCACTTAGGAGCTCTGTTTATGGAATCAGCAAACTATTCTAGGAAAATCTGCGCTTCAGGAGGCAAATAGCACTCCGTTCTTTCCGAGTCTCGCCGTGTGGCTAAGCAGTACTACACAGCCACATATGAGGTATTTATAAATTCAGTAATAATTGTAGGACAAATTGTGGTGCCATTTTTAATCATTTCCCAGTATGAAAATGTAAAACTTGGGGCTAACACACAATCTTGGTGGCAAAAATGAAAATTATTTTTTCTCCACTGCCCAATGGTATAAAACACACCTGCGACACACCTGTGATGTCAATATGATCACTGCCCCCTTAAATGAATTCATTGTGAGGTGTTGATTGTAAAATTGGGTCACTTATGGGGGTTCTGCTGTTCTGGCACATCAGCAGCTCTTCCAAAGTGACATGGAGCCCTCAAACCAGTGCAGCAAAATCTGCACTGCAATATGGCGATCCTTCCCTTCTGAGCTTTGTACTGTGGCTCAAAAGTAGTTTTCAACCACATATGCAGAAGTGATACACTGGAGAAATTGTAAAACATATTTTGGTGTCCATTTTCAACTGTTACACTTGTGAAAATAGAACATTTGGAGCTAAAAAACATTTTTGTGGAAAAAATTTGATTTTTTTTCTATTTTCATGTCTCAATATTATAAACTTCTATGAAGCACCTGGGGTTTCAAGGTGCTCACCACACCTCTAGATAAGTTCCCTGAAGGGCTAGCTTCCAAAAGGTATCACTTGTGAGGGATTTCCACTATTTAGGCACATCAGGGGCTCTCCAAACACGACATGGTGACCGCTAATTATGCAAACAAATTTTGCATTAAAAAAGTCAATTGTCACTCCTTCCTTTCCAAGCCCTGCTGTGCGCCAAAATAGTGGTCTTCCCCAACATATAGGGTATCAGTATGCTCAGGAGAAATTGCAAAACAAATTGTATAGTCAATTTTCTCCTGTTACCCTGTGAATGTAAAAAAATTTGGGTCTAAAGGAAAATTTTTTCGAAAAAAAGTTAAATGTTTATTTTTTCCTTCCACATTCCATTAATTCCTGTGAAGCACCTGAAGTGTTAATATACTTCTAGAATTTGGTTTTGAGCACCGTCAGGGGTACAGCTTTAATAATGGTGTTACTTTTAGGCATTTTCTATCATGTAGGCCCCTCAAAGTCACTTCAAATGTGATGTGGTCACTAAAAAAATGGTTTTGTAAATTTTCTTGTAAAAATAAGAAATCACTTAGAATCATGGAATCATAGAATGGTAGAGTTGGAAGGGACCTCCTGGGCCATCTGGTCCAACCCCCTGCTCAAAGCAGGATTCACTAAATCATCCCAGACAGATATCGGTCCAGCCTCTGTTTGAAGACTTCTATTGAAGGAGAGCTCACCAAGTCAAAAAGTTTTTTATAATATCTAATCTGTCTCCTCCCATTCAGTTTCATCCCATTGCTTCTAGTCTTTCCTTGTGCAAATGAGAATAAAGATGATCCTTCTACAATGTGATAGCCCTTGAGATATTTGTATACAGCTTTTAAGTCTCCTCTCAGTCTTCTCTTTTGCAGCCTAAACATTCCCAAATCCTGCAACCGTTCCTCATAGCACATGGTTTGCAGACCGGTCACCATTCTAGTCGCTCTTCTCTGAACTTGCTCCAGTTTGTTGATGTCTTTTTTAAAATGTGGTGCCCAAAACTGGACACAGTATTCCAGATGAGGTCTGACCAAAGAGGAGTATAGGGCAATAATGACTTCACGTGATCTAGACTGTATGCTTCTGTTAATACATCCTAGAATTGCATTTGCCTTTTTTACTGCTGCATCACACTGTTGACTCATGTTCAGTCTGTGATCAATTAGTATACCCAAGTCTTTTTCACATGTGCGGTTACTTAGCCCTATTCCTCCCATTTTGTATATGCTTTTTCATTTTTATTGCCCAGATGTAGTACTTTGCATTATTCCCTGTTAAAATCCATTCTGTTAGTTGCTGCCCACTGCTCCAGTTTATTTATATCTTTTTGAATCCTCTCACTCTCTCTGCTCTAGTATTAGCTACCCCTCCTAGCTTTGTGTCATCAGCAAGTTTGATCAGTTTACCCTCAATTCCTTCATCTAAATCATTGATAAAAATGTTGAACAATACAGGGCCCAGGACAGAGTCCTGTGTTACCGCACTTGAGACATTCTTCCAACTGGATGTGCAGCCATTTACGACCAATCTTTGGGTTCGACCACTAAGCCAGTTATGAATCCACCTAACAGTTGCCTTGTCCATTCCATGGTTAGTCATTTTTTCAATAAGAATTGTGTGAGATACTTTGTTAAATGCTTTGCTGAAGTCAAGATATACTATATCCAAAGCATTTCCCTTATCTACCCAGTCAGTGATTCTGTCATAGAAGGAAATTAAGTTAGTCTGACTTGACTTATTAGTTACAAACCCATGCTGACTCTGTTTAATCACTTAATACTTATCCAGGTACTTACATAGATGTTGTTTAATAATTTATTCAAAGATCTTTCCTGGTATAGAAATTGACTCATGTTCAGTCTGTGATCTATTAGTATACCCATTTCTTTTTCACATGTGCTGTTACTTAGCCCTATTCCTCCCATTTTATATATGCTTTTTTCATTTTTATTGCCCAGATGTAGTACTTTGCATTTTTCCCTGTTAAAAACCATTCTGTTAGTTGTTGCCCACTGCTCCGTTTTTTTTTTAATCCTCTCTCTCTCTTCTCTAGTATTAGCTATCCCTCCTAGCTTTGTGTCATCAGCAAATTTAATCAGCTTACCCTCAATTCCTTCATCTAAATCATTGATAAAGATGTTGAACAATACAAGGCCCAGGACAGAGCCCTGCGATACCCCACTTGAGACATTCTTCCAACTGGATGCGCAGCCATTTACGACTACTCTTTGGGACCGATCACTAAGCCAGTTATGAATCCACCTAACAGTTGCCTTGTCGATTCCATAGTTAGTCATTTTTTCAATGAGGATTGTGTGAGATACTTTGTCAAATGCTTTGCTGAAGTCAAGATATACTATATCTACAGCATTTCCCTGATACACCCAGTCAGTGATTCTGTCATAGAAGGAAATTAAGTTAGTCTGACATAACTGTGACGCTTCCCATGGCTGCGGGGCGTTGGGACATGGCATAGCTTGCCTAACTAGCCAATGCTCCCACGCCGCCAGTCCACGACGACGTGAGGCATGCGTCCCAGATGGTAAGAGAATGTGGACCCACTGGACCACAGAGGGAGACCCGGGCCTGCCCGGACTAGGGAAGGGCAGCGACCGGGATCCGTGGCAGCTGAGCATGTGGGCAAGATGGCAACCTGCAGGACTAGACAACACCACACGACTTCAGGTATGAAGAAACATCAAGTTTACTTAAAGACAAACACAGTACATAAACAGAACATAATGCCGGGCTCCCGATTCCGCACATCAGAGAAGGGTACACGTCTCAGGATCACAGACGAATACAGGAGGACATCACGGGTAGATGCAGTCCAAGGTTATCTGGCACGGGCATACTTGGGCGGCCTCTCTCTCAGGCCTCAGGCGTAGCACAGGCTCAGCAGGAGAACATCAGACACCGACCTCAGACAGACTTCAGACGATGGCGGGGTCATCACGGGTAGATGCAGTCCAGGATCATCTGGCACAGGCATACTAGTATGGCCTCTCTCTCAGGCCTCAGGCGTAGCACAGGCTCAGCAGGAGAACATCAGACACCGGCCCAGGACGAACGTCAGACGATGGCGGGGTCATCACGGGTTGATGCAGTCCAGGGTTATCTGGCACGGGCATACTAGGATGGCCTCTCTCTCAGGCCTCAGGCATAGCACAGGCTCAGCAGGAGAACATCAGACACTAACCCAGGACAGACGTCATCACAGGGTAGACCACGGAGGAACCGGCAGGACATCAGGACATCAGGAACACGGACTGGATCTCAGGTACTCAGGAACACAGACAGGACATCAGGAACACGGATTGAATCTCAGGAACTCAGGAACACGGACAGGATATCAGGAACACGGATTGGATCTCAGGGACACAGGAACACGGACAGGATATCAGGAACACGGAATGGAACCCAGGGACACAGGAACACGGACAGGAACTCAGGAACACAGATTGGATCTCAGGGACTCAGGAACACGGACTGGAACTCAGGAACACGGACTGGAACTCAGGAACATCAGAACACTGGCATCGTAATCCGGACATCTGGCACCGATCGGCAGGCCCCGGACATAGAATCATAGAATGGTAGAGTTGGAAGGGACCTCCTGGGCCATCTGGTCCAACCCCCTGTTCAAAGCAGGATTCTCTAAATCATCCCAGACAGATGTCTGTCCAGCCTCTGTTTGAAGACTTCCATTGAAGGAGAACTTACCACCTCTCATGGCAGCCTGTTCCACTCCTTGATCACCCTAACTGTCAAAAAGTTTTTTCTAATATCTAATCTGTGTCTCCTACCATTCAGTTTCATCCCATTGCTTCTAGTCTTTCCTTGTGCAAATGAGAATAAATATGATCCTTCTACAATGTGACAGCCCTTGAGATATTTGTAGACAGCTATTAAGTCTCCTCTCAGTCTTCTTTTTTGCAAGCTAAACATTCCCAAATCCTGCAACCGTTCCTCATAGGACATGGTTTGCAGACCGGTCACCATTCTGGTGGCTCTCCTTTGAACTTGCTCCAGTTTGTTGATGTCTTTTTTAAAATGTGGTGCCCAAAACTGGACACAGTATTCCAGATGAGTTCTGACCAAAGAGGAGTAGAGGGCAATAATGACCTCACGTGATCTAGACTGTATGCTTCTGTTGATACATCCTAGAATTGTATTTGCCTTTTTTGCTGCTGCATCACACTGTTGACTCATGTTCAGTCTGTGATCAATTAGTATACCCAAGTCTTTTTCACATGTGCTGTTACTTAGCCCTATTCCTCCCATTTTTTATATGCTTTTTTCATTTTTATTGCCCAGATGTAGTACTTTGCATTTTTCCCTGTTAAAAACCATTCTGTTAGTTGCTGCCCACTGCTCCAGTTTATATATATCTTTTTGAATCCTCTCTCTCTCTTCTCTAGTATTAGCTACCCCTCCTAGCTTTGTGTCATCAGCAAATTTGATCAGTTTACCCTCAATTCCTTCATCTAAATCATTGATAAAGATGTTGAACAATACAGGGCCCAAAACAGAGCCTTGTGGTACCCCACTTGAGATATTCTTCCAACTGGATGTGCAGCCATTTACAACCACTCTTTGAGTCCGATCACTAAGCCAGTTATGAATCCACCTAACAGTTGCCTTGTCCATTCCATACTTAGACATTTTTTCAATAAGGATTGTGTGAGATACTTTTTCAAATGCTTTGCTGAAGTCAAGATATACTATATCTACAGCATTTCCCTGATCCACCCAGTCAGTGATTCTGTCATAGAAGGAAATTAAGTTAGTCTGACATGACTTATTAGTTACAAACCCATGCTGACTCTGTTTAATCACTTCATTCTTATGCAGGTACTTACATACATGTTCTTTAATAATTTGTTCAAAGATTTTTCCTGGTATAGAAGTCAGACTCACTGGCCTGTAGTTCCCTGGGTCCACCTTCTTCCCCTTTTTGAAGATAGGAACAACATTTGCTCTTCTCCAGTCTTCTGGGACTTCTCCTGTTCTCCAAGAATTTTCAAAGATTATGGACAGTGGTTCAAGAATTTCTTCTCCTATCTCCTTCAGTATTCTGGGGTGTAATTCATCTGGACCTGGAGACTTGAATTCATTTAGGTTAGCTAAGTGTTTCCTCACTGTTTCAGTGTTTAGGTTAGCTAAGTGTTTCCTCACTGTTTCCTCACTGTATCCTCACTGTCTGGCAACGATCGGCAGGCTCCGGACATCAGGCAGGCTCCGGACATCTGGAAGTGGTCATCGGACATCGGACATCAGGCCATAGTCATCAGGCATCAGACATCTGGCAGCGACCTGAGAAGGAACCCCAGCGGTCTGGTGCAAGCCCCACCTGAATTTTAAACGTAGGAGGGAGGTCCAGACGAAATGCCATAGGATTAATTATGGAACTGATCCTGTACGGCCCGATGAATCTGGGACCCAGTTTCCAGGAGGGCACTTTAAGTTTTATATCTGGATCAGATCTGGACCAGAAACTCTCCTCCTATCAGCCATACGTTTGTAACGGTTCCCCATCGCACTCAGATTATTCAATACACCTCTCCACACAGAAGCAAGTGACGACGAGAAACGCTCCTCCTCAGGAACCCCAGAAGGGCCCCCCCCATTGAAAGTACAAAACTGAGGATGAAAACCATATGCCCCAAAAAACGGGGACTTACCAGTGGACTCGCTCCGCCTGTTGTTAAGAGCGAACTCTGCCAGAGGCAAGAAAGAAGACCAGTCCTCTTGGTTCTCTGAGACAAAACACCAGAGATATGTCTCTAAGCTCTGATTCAGACGCTCTGTCTGACCATTGGTCTGCGGATGAAAAGCCGAGGAAAATGACAATTGCATCCCCCGACGTAAACAAAATGCCCTCCAAAATTTGGACACAAACTGAGACCCCCTATCTGACACCACATCAGAAGGCAACCCATGAAGTCTAACGATCTCCCTAATGAACACCTGCGCCAGAGTTTTAGCATTAGGGAGTGCAGGAAGAGCAACGAAATGTGCCATCTTACTGAACCTGTCAACAACCACCAGTATGACAGTATTCCCTGACGACGGAGGAAGGTCCGTAATGAAGTCCATAGATAAATGAGTCCATGGACGCTCCGGAAGTTTCAAGGGTAAAAGGGTCCCAGACGGACGGGTATGAGGGGTTTTAGAGCGAGCACACACCCGACATGACGCGACAAAAGTTATAACATCTTTATTAGCATTAGGCCACCAAAACCGGCGAGAAAGGAGATCTAAAGTAGCCTTACTCCCTGGATGTCCTGCTAGAGCAGAATTATGATGTGCCTCAATAACCTTTTGTCTCAACAGATTTGGGACAAACAGTCTCCCTGGAGGTCCTGCAGGGGCGTCCCCCTGAGCCTCTAACACCTCCTCCTCAAGCTCAGAAAATACAGCCGACACTACCACCCCCTCCTGAAGGATAGGACTCGGGTCATCCGTTTTCCCGGCCCCTGGGAAACTGCGAGACAAGGCATCAGCCTTTACATTCTTAGACCCCGGGCGATAAGTGACGACAAAATTAAACCTGGTAAAAAACAACGACCATCGAGCTTGTCTGGAATTCAGACGCTTAGCGGATTCCAAATACAACAGGTTCTTGTGATCAGTAATAACGGTAAACGGGTGGACTGCCCCCTCCAAAAAGTGACGCCATTCTTCAAAAGCTAACTTAATGGCCAACAGTTCCCTATTGCCGATATCATAATTCCTTTCGGCAGACGACAATTTCTTAGAAAAGAAAGCGCACGGATGCCATTTACCAGGGGACGGACCCTGGGACAATATAGCACCCACCCCTACGTCAGACGCATCCACCTCCACAATGAACAGCTGAGATGCATCTGGTTGGATGAGAACGGGTGCCGAAGCAAAACATTTCTTCAAAGAGGAAAAGGCTTGACAAGCTTTGTCCGACCATTTAGAAAAATCCGTCCCTTTTCTTGTCATGTCAGTGAGAGGTTTGACGACAGATGAGAAATTACAAATAAATTTCCGGTAGTAGTTAGCAAACCCCAAAAAACGCTGCAGAGCCTTAAGATCCCCTGGCTGATCCCATTCAAGCACTGCTCTCACCTTTTCAGGGTCCATACGGAAACCGGAGGCTGACACCAAAAAACCCAAAAACTGAAGTTCCTGTACGGCAAATACACACTTCTCCAGTTTGGCGTATAATTTATTGTCTCGCAAGATCTGCAACACCTGTCTCACATGCTCCTGATGACACACAAGATCTGGCGAGTAAATTAAAATGTCGTCCAAATATACAACCACAAACAGCCCCACAAGGTGACGAAAAATGTCATTAACAAAATGTTGGAATACTGCTGGTGCAGTAGTCAGACCAAAAGGCATGACTAGGTTCTCATAATGTCCCTCCGGCGTGTTAAACGCCGTTTTCCACTCATCCCCCTCTTTTATCCTAATCAGATTATACGCCCCCCTGAGATCCAATTTAGAAAACCATCTGGCGCCAACAATTTGATAAAAGAGATCAGGAATAAGAGGGAGTGGATACGGATCTCGAACAGTAATCCGATTAAGTTCGCGGAAATCCAAGCAAGGGCGTAGGCCTCCATCTTTCTTCTTCACAAAGAAGAACCCCGCGGCTACTGGGGAAGATGAAGGTCTAATATGCCCTTTGGCCAGACTTTCAGAAATATAATCTTTCATAGCCTGCCTCTCAGGACCAGAAAGATTATACAACCTAGCTTTAGGCAACTTAGCATCAGGAAGGAGATTAATAGAGCAGTCATACTCGCGATGAGGAGGCAACTCCTGACACCCCTCCTCAGAGAAAACATCCCCAAAATCCTCCAAAAAAGGAGGCAATGTACTAGGCATGACCGCACTGATGACTGTGCTCATGCAGTTGCTTTTGCAAAACTCACCCCATTGGCTTATTTCTCTGGACTGCCAATTAATCACAGGGTTATGTTTAACCAACCAAGGAAGTCCCAACACAATGGGAGTAGGTAGACCCTCCAACACATAACAAGATAATTGTTCCCTATGTATTGCCCCTACCCGAAGGTCAATGTTATGAACCTCATGAACAAAGCTACCTTGGCCGAGAGGCCTGGCGTCAATGGAGAATATAGGGATCGGTTTGACCAATACACTCAGATGCATACCTTGAGCCTGAGCAAACTGAGCGTCAACCAGATTAGCCCCGGAACCACTATCAAGAAGAACAGACAATCTCTCCACTCTCGTACCAACTACCACCTCCACTGGTACAAGGAACTGAGAAGAACTGGCGGATGAAATACATACTCCCAGGTTGTCGTCCACCACACAACCTGGGATTAACAGTTTTCCGGCGACTTTTGGCTCAACAAGGCACGGGATGGACATTCTCCAACAAAATGTCCCTCTTTCCCGCAGAAAAAACATCTTCTAGTCCTGCGGCGTACCGCCAATCCCCTCCTACGAAATGATGTCCCTCCCAACTGCATAGGCTCATCCGAACAGACAAGGGGAACCTCAACATAAGGGACTTTAGTGGTAGGTGGAGAAACAACAGGGAGTGGGGTTACCTCACCCCTCTCCCGAAGCCGTCTATCAGTACGGATAGCTAAGGCCATAGCAGCCTCCAGAGAAGGAGGAGACTCATACTGAGCCAAAACGTCTTTTAATTTATCAGAAAGCCCATGACAAAACTGGCTCCTAAGAGCTGGGTCATTCCACTGAGTATCTGTGGCCCATCTACGAAACTCAGAAGCAAATTCCTCTGCCGGACGATCTCCCTGCTGTATCTTACGTAATTTTGTCTCAGCAAGAGAGACCCAATCTGGGTCATCATATACCAATCCCAGGGCAGTAAAAAATTGATCTACAGACAGTAGAGCCAGGGATCCCGGAGGAAGGGAAAATGCCCAGGATTGAGGGTCCCCTTGCAGAAGTGAGATAACAATTCCCACTCTCTGCTCCTCACTCCCTGATGATCGAGGCCGAAGCCGAAAATACAATTTACATGCCTCCCGGAAGGTGAAAAATTTGTCTCGCCCACCAGTGAACCTGTCCGGGAGAGCAACCTTAGGTTCAACTCTGGTTTGCTCCAGGGGAGACAAAACTTTGGACTTAATGTCCGTCAGCTCCATGGATAATCCCTGCAACTGCAGAGCCAGCTGGGCTACTGGATCCATGGTAACTGGAGATAATTTTTAGGGCCAGTGAAAATGTCACGCTGTCTAATGATATGTATACAATGTCAGTAAACTATTAATACAGGAACAACACTCTATACAACAACTAGTATAGCAACATCAGCATGTAAGTATAGAATAGATTTACCTGACACGATATCTGCTGAACCCAGGGTTAATCTTGAGGACTTGATGAGCTGAAACAGGAAAGAGGTGGACCGGGATCTAACCTGACCCTAAACTGGGGTCCTAACTAATCCCTCACCTTGGAGGTACTGATAATGGTTCAGAGGTCCAAGTCACCAACCTAACCCTGTCTCCTATCAGACCCTGAACCCTGTAATCAGTCCTAAGAAGGATCCTGACTACCACCAAAGGGATATGGGCTGATCTTAGCTAAATACACAGATTAGACATATAAGACAGGATAACTCTCGCTTGCATACACACTCAAACACCAAAGGAACATAAATGGTCTGGGAAATAAACTCTAACCAAGTTGAGCTTAGAACAACTAAGGAGCTCACAACTAAAGTCTATACAGATTCATTCCTATCTGTGGTCTGCATGAAGGTTTCACTGGCAACTCCCCAAGCAGACAACCAGAAATTTAAAGGAAACCAATCAACAAATAATCAATTGCAGCCGGGAGAAACTGCACCCAGTCCCAGCACCGAGCACAGACAGAATTAACTCCCTAGCTGCCAAACACAAAGAAACAGCAGCTCAGCTGTGAGAAGTCAAAATGTGCAACCGCGACGATCTTCGTGGCAATGCACACATGACACCACCAGGCTCAACGGGAGCCGACCAGGTATTGCACAGAAGCTGAGCACAGAGTAACAGAAACTCAGCACACACACACCGGACTCCTCCTTCCAAGATGAACTCAGGTTATATAGCAAAGAATCACAGTCACTGGCACAGGGTTCAGGACACAGAAGGACTTCAGGAACATAACACAGAGGACACAGTTCAGACATTCAGGTACCGGGACAGATCCAGGATCAGGATTCAGGGAACAAGACACAGCAGGAACAGGCCTGGATATGCTGCCTCCAGGAAGGGCGATCTGGGTATTCTGCCCCCAGAGCTGGCGGAAACACAAGACACAGTTCAGACATTCAGGTGCCGTAACAGATCCAGGATCAGGGATTCAGGGAACAAGATACAACAGGAACAGGCCTGGATATGCAGCCTCCAGGAAGGGCGATCTGGGTACTCAGCCCCCAGAACAGGCGGAAACACAAGACAGGACAAAGGGAATCAGCTCTCCAGAACTGATCGCACTCAGAGCAGGAGCTGAACACACAAACACACACGGCTAGGTTCAGGAACTCAATGCAAAGCTCTGGCAACGCCCCACAGGGCTGGGGAACTTTATATATGAGCTGCTTCACAGCGATAGGCTGGAGCAGCAATTCTAGTGCACACCTATTCCTCATAAAAGCAGGACAGGTGTGGGCCGCGCCCCCTATGCAGAGTCAGACATAACTCAGCACAGAAGGACACCTGACAGTGGCTGCAGCCTCAACACACGTAGTAAGTCATGCACCACTGCAGAGGATTTTGCAACCTACGGGTAGCTTCTACAGCAGGCCAGGGACCGCACATGCGGGTGGTCATGCAACGCAGCGGAGACACTCACGCAAGTATGGCTACGCAGCAGAGCTGGGAACTGAGCAGCATCCATACAGGTAACAGACAACAGTATCCCAGCTGGTTAGGGGGAAAGGAGCAAAAGAGTTAAAGCAAAGACATGCAAAGTAACGCTGGAAAACAAAGTACAGACAATACCAGCGTTACAGTATCTCCCTCCTCAGGCCCCTCTTCTGAAGACCCAAGTAAAAAAAATTCCCCAGAAAATTCACTTGGGTTTGGCGGTAAGTCCCACAGTTTACAATATGGCAGCAGAGTTCATAGCTCGAAAAATCCGAACCGCTGACCAAGCGGGGAATCGAGCCATCTAGTCCACTTACCATGTGGGGACCAAGCAGTCTAGTTTGCACATTAGGTGGAGCTTGGAGAAAGTCCTGCAGACCACACATGCTCAGCGGAGTCCATGGCCAGAGCTTTCTGTGACGCTTCCCACGGCTGCGGGGCGTTGGGACATGGCATAGCTTGCCTAACTAGCCAATGCTCCCACGCCGCCAGTCCACGATGACGTGAGGCATGCGTCCCAGATGGTAAGAGAATGTGGACCCACTGGACCACGGAGGGAGACCCGGGCCTGCCCGGACTAGGGAAGGGCAGCGACCGGGATCCGTGGCAGCTGAGCATGTGGGCAAGATGGCGACCTGCAGGACTAGACAACACCACACAACTTCAGGTATGAAGAAACATCAAGTTTACTTAAAGACAAACACAGTACATAAACAGAACATAATGCCGGGCTCCCGATTCCGCACATCAGAGAAGGGTACACGTCTCAGGATCACAGACGAATACAGGAGGACATCACGGGTAGATGCAGTCCAAGGTTATCTGGCACGGGCATACTTGGGCGGCCTCTCTCTCAGGCCTCAGGCGTAGCACAGGCTCAGCAGGAGAACATCAGACACCGACCTCAGACAGACTTCAGACGATGGCGGGGTCATCACGGGTAGATGCAGTCCAGGATCATCTGGCACAGGCATACTAGTATGGCCTCTCTCTCAGGCCTCAGGCGTAGCACAGGCTCAGCAGGAGAACATCAGACACCGACTTTTCTTTTACTTTAGACATATCCCCAAAATCCTTTTTTGTTGCGATTGACGCTCTGTCTAAGAACTCTTCACCTTCCTTAATGGTTTTCAATGTAGATAGATAACCTCTCTTCTAGATTTTGCAACTTTTTCTCCAACAGGGGCAGAAGCTTGCATTTCTGGCATGTGAAGTTTGGCTTTTCCACTGGTAAGTCTGTGAGCATGTAGCAAGAAATGCAGCTCACCAAATGGCTCCTGGCCTCTTCCATGTTCTTATTGTTCAAGAGATATCAACTTGTCAACTGTTAACTTATAACTACCTAACAAAAAAAATATGTTTCAAAAATTGTGCTGATGTAAAGTAGACATGTGGGAAATGTTATTTAGTAACTATTTTGTGTGACATAACTCTGATTTAAGGGCATAAAAATTAAAGTTTGAGAATTGCAATATTTTCAAAAATTTTCACCAAATTTACATTTTTTTCACAAATAAACATTAGTCATAACAAAATATTTAGAGTTGAGAGTCCTCAGTGGTTGATACCTTTTAATGGCTAACTGAAAAGATGGTAACAAATTGCAAGCTTTCGAGACTACTCAGGTCTCTTCATCAGGCTGAACTAATACAAAATCTGAAGAATCACATATTTATACACAAAAACACAGAAAAAATGCAATAGGTAAGACAAGTGACGTGAAGCAGAATAGTCATTATGGCAGAGGGATGAGCATAAATATTGGAACAATTCATAGATAAGGAGAGAAAGTTTTATTACCCTCTGATTGGGGTCTGGTAATGTTTTGTGATGTTTTCACAGGGTATTTGGAGTAAATTCCTTAATTGATGTAATAGGCCATAAAACCATGTGACAGGTTCATTCCAGCATTAAGAGTGTCAAAGGTCACCATCAATTTGTATTCGCAAATTCTTCTCTGCCTCTGAGATGTGAATCTGCTTCTTAGTACCAGTATTTTCATATCTGACATGCTATGATCAGGGGAGCAAAAATGTTTTTGCCCAGGTTCTTTACTAGTCATAACAAAGAAATTTTACCACTATCATGAAGGACAATATGTCACGAAAAAATATTCTCAGAATCAGTGGGGTCCATTGCACAGTTCCAGAGTTATGACCTCATAAAGTGACAGGGGTAAGAATTGAAAATATTGGCCTGGTAAGGGAGGCGAAAACAAGGCTTGGGGTCAAGGGGTTAAAGGGTAACTTTAGCAAAAAATTTTGGCAGTCTTTGCTACCCTTCACACAGGACTAAATCTGTCACAAGGGTTTATAATTTACTACTTTATCTGAGGAATCTGCTCCAGAGTCAGTGAGGGCATCAGGTCTGGGACAATAAAACTTTCATACCCCTTTTCTAAGCTAATGAATGAGCTCAGTTTGTTTGTTTTTGTTTAAATATCCATTTATTATATCATGTGTATATCATACGAAGGCCACCATACAATCCCCATTAATATGTTGGGGTACATTCACATTTGGTCACAGTAACTTTCATTTTCCTCAAAAAACAAATGCTTTTTCCAGCAAACATGAGGGAATTAGCAAAAAAAAATGAGCCTGCAATTCAGATAAGAACCCAGCTTAATGATATGCGTTCATGTAAAAATAAAAGTATACATTTCTTCCTTGAACCTAGCAAAGCGTCTACTTGCCATAATTGGTCTTGGAGATGCAAAATCTCTTCTGTGATGAAAGGTTAAGATCTGTAAAAGCATATGCAATATATTTTCCTATGCACTATAATTGCTCCTTTGTGTGGGAAGCAGTAAATAAGGATAATCATGCACCCGGCTACTCATCTTCTCACTCAATTTATATGATTTCAGTTCATTTATGCACCAAAATAAAAGCAGAAAAGTGACAATCCAGAGCCAGTATTTATATGTAGGAGGCATTACTATATATGGTGTATACACAAAGAATGGCTAATGAGTTAATGGTATAATATAATGTTCTTATAAATCACAGGCAGTTTCCTGGAGTTTTTATACTCCCAATATCTCATTAAAACTGTGCGATGCACCTTTAGATCTTAGATAATTATGAATGCTATTGCTCAGAATAGCTTTTAATTTAGAGAAGCCTAGCCTGACCTTGTACCGTTTACATTTCTGAATTGAACATGCGCCTGCTAAGATATTAATAACAATGCCTTGGCTTTCCTTACACTTCCTTATACTGACAAGATGCTACTTAAAATGTATGTTATTAGTCTGCAAAAACATCTCATTTATCAATTCTAAATTACTCTTTTGTGTGTAGATAAAGCAGCTATATGGTTCTGTGGTTATAAATATCATTGGAAATCTGCAGCTTAAGTGACAGATTTTAGTGTTGCAAAGAATTTACCCCTTTCCAGATGTCCCATGTGATTGCACATTTGTTATACAGATTGGCTGTTTTTAACTCTTTTAAGGTTAGTCAAAGAAAATGCACAGGAATATCTACATTTAACTCGGTTTATGCTGTATTTATTGAATTTCATCAGAAAATTACCTATTGTTTAACCTTTTCCTGACATTGAACGTGCTGGGAAGACCAATGTTGGGTACTCATCTTTGATACAAGCTAAGGCAGTTATTAAATCCTTAAATGAACCCCTTAAAAGCTGCTGTCAATCTCTGACAGTGGCATTTAAGACATGCAAGCTGGGGAGAGCGATATTCTATGTGCCCACCTCGAACCATCGACGTTCTGATCATGGCGTGACAATGGGTTGCAGTTACCTTTGGCTGGTGTTCATGGAAGGCTGTAATTTTTATTATATTCGCAATACAAAAGCATTGGCAACCAATCACAGGTTCAAGTCCTCCAAAGACACAAAAAAAATAAAAAAATATTTATAGATAAAAGGAAAAAAAAATAGAACCCCCCATTTCCCCATTAACCCTTTACATATGCGGCACTATGGGAGCTGCTTTCCTGCAAACCGCCATATAGGTATGGTGCTGCATTCACGGGGGCTCACGCAGAGCGCCGCCGTGATCGGGTGCGGATGTCAGCTCTATGTGTAAGCTGACACCCTCCAGCAATGCCAACGATCTGGCACTGATTGAGGATGTTTAACCCCTCTTTCCGGTATGTTAGATGTGACGAGATCCAGGAAAGGGCCAAATCTGTGATGCAAAGATATGAGAGAATCTGTAACAAAAGGGAATGGTCTACAGTGTCAAAGGCAGAAGACAGGTCCAGGAGGAGGATGACAGAGTAGTGTTGCTTGTTTTTTGCGGTTAGTAGGTCATTGGTGACTTTAGTTAAGGCGGTTTTCAGTTGAGTGATGCGGTTGGAAGCCAGATTGTAACCGATCAAAGAGAGAGCAGGAGGAGAGGAGGGAGGACAGTTTAAGATGGACATGCTGGTCCAGTAGTTTTGAGGCATTAGGGAGAAGTGATATCAGGTAGTAGCTAGACAAAGAGGTTTGGTCAAAGGAGGTCTTTTTGAGGATGGGTGTGATTGAGGCATGTTTCAAGTATGGGGGAAGACACTATTTGTAAGTGAAAGGTTGAAGAGATGTGTTAGGGTTGGAATGAAGACTGTGGTGAGGTTAGGGATGAGGTGGGACGGGAGTGGGTCAAGCGTGCAAGTGGTGAGATGTGATCTTGACAGGAGAGTGGAGAGCTGATCTTCTGTCATGGTGGAGAAGCTGGTTTTGGTAGAACAGGGCTGAGCAGTTAAGAGGAGGGGCATTGGGGGCTGCGGGCCAAAGCTTTCTCTGATGCTATCGATCTTCTACTTAAAGAAAGAGGCAAAGTCTTCAGCAGAAATGAGAGGAGAGGGAGGAGGTGCTGGGGGTTGGAGTAGAGAATTGAAAATGTTGAAAAGCTGTTTAGGGTTGTGAGACAGGGAGGATATGAGAGATGAGAAGTAAGTTTGTTTTGCGGCAGTGAGAGTGAACTTGAAGCTGGCGAGGGACTGCTTGTATGCGAAAAAGTGCTTGGCAGAACGAGATCTCTTCCATCTCCGCTCAGCAATCCTGGAAGCCCGTCTCAGTTCTTTTGGTCAGGCTGTTATCTCGTTTCATTTGAAACCATTTTTTATTTGGAAAACTGAATTTTTTTTTACGTTTCTTATTTAAATCAGTTAAAAACATTTTTTACGATTTCTATTAGTCCCCGATAAGGACTTATACATGTGATTCTTTGATCACATAGGTAATATATTCTAAACTCTACATCCTGTCAGTGCTAGGTTACATAACAACAATGAGTATTTGATGATTTTTTAATATTACAGATTTACTACAGCATTTCTGAACCTATTAGCTGAATTAGGTTACTGGTATTTTTAGCATTGCATTTTTGAGTGCCTTTTTTACATGCATTTTTATCATGGTTTAAACATTGTGATTGTTGTCTCTTTTTGATATGTCATGTTTAAAATATAGCTTTTTTAACATACTTCCTGGTATTTGGCTTGAGAAAACTTTATTGATACAGTTGTGCAGATTACAAGCATTTTTTACATGCTGATTTTCCCCATCTAGTGCAATTCTATAGAAAAAATCGACACATAAAACTCATCGTATCCGCAAGATAAATTGACATGTTGCAGATTTCACTGCAGGTCAGTTTATGCAGCTTAAAAAAATATCAACAGTCATGAGATTTCTATAAATTTATAAATTTCTTCCACTTTGCAGCACAACTATGTCAATTTTCAGACCTGGTGAAAAAAAATAACACTGGGGTATCAGACAACCACAATTCTGTTGCTATTACTGACACTATTTCTACATAACATTTCTCAGTATAGTAAAAAAAAAAGCATTAAAATTGTAACGCAAAGAAGGACAAGACATAAGATTATGCAAATCAAGAATGTCGCTGATGTAAGGTCCGTAAATGGCCATGTGGGCAACGCCAGGATAAGTTCTTCGCAAGGGAACATCAAATGGATCGTAGTCCAGGGATTATGGTGTGGATTGGCATAATGGCATAACTGGCATAATGGACAGTATACAGTACAGACCCTTCTAGTTTTAATCCCTGGCACACTGACAGGGGCCGACACTGACAGCTTGGGGCCCTGTGTAAGAAATGTCACTGAGCCCCCCTCCTTTTTGGTGACAAACCAGGGGAAGTGTTCTGAGGAGAGAATTTGCACATTCCCAGTGCCTTCTGGGATAAGCAAAGAGCCTCCGCGAGCTCAAAGACCACTAGATTTTGAATGTTGCAGCTGAAAGGAGGATATCAGTAAACCAGGGGAAGAGTCCTGAGGAGAGAATTTGCATATTCCCAGTGCCATCCGGGATAAATGAAGAGTCTCCACGAGCTCAAAGACAGCTGGATTTTGGCCGTTGCAGCTGAAAGGAGGACATCGGTAAAGCTCGCGAATTTTGGCACATATTTCACCGCTTGGATATATCTTTCAAATAAGAACATGGAAGAGGCCAGGAGTCATTTGGTGAGCTGCATTTCTTGCTACATGTTCACAGACTTACCGGTGGAAAAGCCAAACTTCACATTCCAGAAATGCAAGCTTGTGTCCCTGTTGGAGGAAAAGTTGCAAAATCTAGAAGAGAGGTTAGTTACATTGAAAATCATTAAGGAAGAAGAGTTCTTAGAGCAGAATTATCTATTCATGTTACAGACAGAGAAGAAATTCGAAGTGCACCTGAAGAAACAGAGGAATGGAAGCATGTGACCCAGAGAAAAAGGAGGATCATGAGGCAGTCAGCACCCATACTGTTCAGGAACCAGTACCAGGCTCTCACACAGGAGAACGATGAAGAAATACATCAGGATAAGACTTTGCCCACAACAACCTTGTATGCCTTCAGAGTCGCCCTGAATGGAGAAATGAAAATGTTGTGAAGAAAAAACGGAGAGATGTGGTCATGGGGAATTCCCTGTTGAGAGGAACAGAGGCCGCTATCTGCAGACCGGATATAACCTCAAGAAAAATATGCTGTCTTCCAGGTGCAAAAATGAAAGATGTGTCTGACAGGATAACAGGTCTCTTCAGACCTACAGATGACTACCCATTCCTGCTAATACTTTTGGGGACAAATGACACCGTGAGAAATGACCTGGAAACCATCTGCAGTGACTTTGAAAACTTAGGTAAGAAAGTGAAAGAATTGGGAGCGCAGGTGGTCTTCTCTTCCATCCTTCCAGTGGATGGCCATGGAACAAGGAGGTGGAATAGGATTCTGCAGGGGAACAACTGGCTATGTCGATGGTGCCGTCAGCAAGGATTTGGATTTCTGGATCACGGAGTGAATTACCTATACGATGGACTACTTGCTAGAGATGGAGTGCACCTTATGAAGACTGGAAAACATGTATTTGGTATTATTGCTGCACTGATAAGGAGAGCTTTAAACTAGAACAATGTGGGAAGGGAAGCAAAAGGCCAGAAAACGCCACACACCCAACAAACACTATTGAGAATTCTGCTATTAGAGGTGGAAGGGAAGAACAAAGACAAAAAAATCTGCATAATAAAAATACTGGAGAAAGAGAAACCAATCACAAACTAAAATGTTTATATACGAATGCACAAAGCATGGGCAACAAACAAGGAGAATTGGAACTACTAATGCAGGAAAATAAATATGATGTCATTGGAATCACTGAAACTTGGTGGGATGATACACATGATTGGAATACAACGCTAGAAGGATACAACTTGTTTGCAAGAAACAGACTTGATAAACGAGGAGGAGGTGTCGCTTTGTATGTTAGAAAAGTGTATATCTGCACAGAGATTGAAGTTTCCGAGACCGGGAGTTCTGTGGAAACTGTTTGGGTAAGAATACAAGGACAGAACAATGGAAAGGACACCATTGTAGGCATTTACTACAGGCCGCCTGTGCAAGCTGAAGATATGGATGAACTCTTTATGCATCAAATGGCCAAGTTCTCCAAAGAATATGACGTAGTTGTCATGGGAGATTTCAACTATCCAGACATTTGTTGGGAATCTCTCTCACAGAAAACTAAGAGGTCAAGGAAATTCTTAAACTCTCTTGCTGACAACTTTATCATCCAAAAAGTAGGGGAGAAAACAAGGGAATCTGCTACCTTGGATCTAATCCTTATAAACAGGGAGGAAATGGTTGAGGAGGTAAGAGTGGTTGGGACACTAGGAGGTAGCAATCATGCTATTTTAGAATTTTGGATAACAAGAGGAGGAAGACCTGAGAAGACTCAGATGTCAAGGTTAAATTTCAGAAAGGCAGATTTTAAGGGACTCAGAAAGAGAATTGGAGGGATATCCTTAAGGACAAAAATGTCCAGGAAGGATGGGAAATCTTGAAAAATGAGATTCTGAAAGCATAATCGTTAACAAATCTGAAAAGAGGGAAGAATAGGAAGCATTTAAGGAAACCAGGATGGATGAACACAGAACTTAAACATATGCTAAAAGGGAAGAAAGAAATGTTTATCAAATGGAAAGAGAGCGGTATATCTAAAGAAGAATATAACGCTGTCTGCAGAACCTGCAGGGCTCAAATCAGATTATCTAAAGCTGACCATGAATTAAGGCTTGCAAGAGACGTCAAAAGCAATTTAAAAGGATTTTGAGGATATGTCAAAAATAAAATAAAAGTCAAAGATTTTATAGGATGAAAATGATATGTTAGGGTTCGAGTTCCCCCGCTGCACAAGGGGAGTCTCGAACCAGTCCTGCTGCGGTCCCCCATCCATCTCCGTCCGCAGTGGAGCCTACTCAGCAGAGACGTCGGTCCCAGCGTCTTGCCCATTCCAATACTGTGCAGAGACTTGCTGCTGCCACTCCTGGATCTTCTATTATAGCCAGTGCTGGAGCAGATGTCTTTGGGACGAAGTCCTGCGTTTCCCCTTCTGAGCATGCCCAGGGTAAGATCTCTCATTGGAGATCAGGGGTCACATGTTCAGGTACTGCAGCGGCTCCTATTGGTCCGCCAGGAAGGTCCTGAAACTACATGTGTTTTGGAACAGTTTCTCATTGGTCCTTTTTCTGGCAGGTCCTGTAGCTGTTACTATAAAAGGGTGGCATGGCTGGGCCACCATGCGCTAGTATCAATTGCATTATGTGCTTTGCGCCAGTGTGATCATGTACGCATATGGTTAGGGCTCGGCTGAAATAAGCCCCTAGAATACCGGCTTCTCTGGTGAGGAGATTTGGGTGCACGTGGTTAGGGCTTGGCTGAAATAAGCCCCTAGAATACCGGCTTCTCCGGTGAGGAGATTGCTTGATTGCGTTGCTGTCTGCATGATCACGGACTGCTATCTGCACAGCAGTTATCTGTGTATCCCTGTGAGT
>JARQOD010000001.1:894818511-894978128 GCA_033576555.1 Oophaga sylvatica | reverse complement strand
CCCTCACATCGCACAGGCCCTGAGGTGTGGGGCACTCTCACAAGGAGTGCAAAGTTTTGGAAGATGCTGAGGGAGTACCTTGCTGACCGTCTGTCAGTATTCCGGGTTTTCTAGGTAACTTTGTCAATGATTTTGCCCTTTGTTAAAATGGAGTTTGCTGTTCTGTGTGCCCTACTTCCTGTTCGTTTGTTTAAAGCCTGGCTCAGGTGTTGGTTTCACTGCTGGAATATTCTGCTTCCGTTTCCCTGCAACCCAGCTGCTTTGTTCCTCACAGATCTTTTGTGTATTTACCAGGAAAGTGCATAGCCTTATCTTCAGGTGTTATTCAGCCACAGCAGTTTCTACCCATGGCTCTGGACATTCTCTGCATATGTAAGTTGCACAAAGTACTGTGTTATCACTAAACTGTTGACTTGGGAATTTAACCCTTGGTTCACTCCATCTGATAAGAACTGTGTTTCTGAACTGTTGCTGTTTAACCCTTTGTGCATTACCTCTGGTGAGAGCTGTTGGAACTGTTACTGGAACCTTACTGACATATGAACTTGTTGTTGGACTTCACTGAATTAAGCCACAACTGAGATTAACTTGTTCCTGGACCTCCCTGTGTTTTCTGCATACCTGGATCTGACTCTTCACACACCAGCAGTGTGTAAATCCAGCCACGTTATCTGTGCATCAGACTTACCTTGTGGTCACATTTGTGTGAGGACTCCGTCGTAAGAACTTTACCACCCTCGCTATAGAGGTTCAAAGACTTATATATCCGGATTCATATAACTGGACTTGTGTATATATATATGGACTCATTGCATGTCACTACGGGTTGTTTGAATATTGTTTTTGGGTGTTTTGCTGTTTCACAAATACATTATTTGCATTCAAAGAAACCCATCTCTGATTGTTCATTGCCCCACGCTATCAGAATCCTCGAGTTCCTACAATAGTATTACAGGATATTCCAGCCTAAAAAAGAGGATTCTGCTGGGGCAATGACGGAGACACGGGCAGACAAATTGTTCACCATAGTTAACTCCTTGCAGCAGGAGGTGGCGGCTGCACTCAATCAAATTAGAGACTTGGAGTCTCGGGTTAACCACAATGCACAGGGGTTTGGTCAGGCTCTCCAAGATCTACGTTCTAGGTTAGGAGTCCTGGAGGCCTTACCTACTGAGCCTACCTCATCCACCAGTATGCCCAAATTGCCTCCATTCCGTTTTAATGGTGACCGAAGTCAATTCCGTGGGTTTGTTAATTAATGTATATTATTTTTTGATGTACATGCCTCCTACTACCGGTCTGATAGATCTAAGGTTCTATGTATTATTATGTTGTTGACATCACGTGCACTGGCTTGGGCAAATCCTATGGTTGAAAGTCATGACACCCGTCTAAATAATTTGGACAATTTTCTGGCAGCCATGGCGCAAATGTTCGACGATCCCAACCGCCGTGCTACCGCTGAATCTGCCTTGCTTTCCTTACGCCAGGGGAAACGGTCAGTCATAGAATATGTTACTGAATTTAAAAGGTTAGTGGTGGACACCCAGTGGGAAAACAATGCTTTATTACCAATCTTTAGAAAAGGTTTGTCAAATGCAATCAAGGATGAGCTAGCTCGTTCAGAGTCTCCACAGGAGTTTGAATTGTTTATACAGCACTGTGTACGTATTGATATCCGTTTAACTGAACGCAGACAAGAAAAATGGGCCGCTGTAAATCGCATTACTAATTACTCTCTTCCGTCCAGGGAAACCACAGGCAAAAACCCGCGAGAGGCTGAGGAGGTGCCTATGCAGGTGGACTCACTGCAGAGACGTGAGAATAATGAACGCCGCGAACACCGTCTCCGTGAGCGCTTATGTTTCTATTGTGGTCAATCGGACCATTTCCTCATCAATTGTCCTAAATGTCCTAGGCGACCAAACAAGGTGTTGGCGGTAGTAGGGGATTATGATAACACAGACGCTGAGTCTGAAGTTTCGGAAACCAGTCTACATCTAGATGCGGTTTTTCCCCCAATACTGATGCCGACTTCCCCTAAAGATCAAGGGGAGAAATATTCACATTGTTCTCTTCCTATACAGATTCAGTGGGAGGAACAGTGGATATCAAGTTCTGCCATGATAGACTCTGGAGCAGGTGGGAATTTCATGGATTCTTCTTTTGCAAAGGAACATGGTATAAAGACACAACTAAGAGCTTCACCAATCACTATGGAAACGGTGGATGGTTCCCCATTAGTTTCTGGACCAGTAGATCGGGAGACAGTGCCTCTGGAGTGTAAGATGGAACCAGACCATCAAGAAACACTTTCATTCATGTTAATATCTTCTCCTCATTTTCCTGTAATTTTAGGAATTCCCTGGTTACGGTCACAAAATCCAATCATCAATTGGGAAACCAAGGAGATAACCTTTCTCCCGAAGTGCAGTTCTACCATCAGTCCAACTGTAGCGGCTCCAGTTACCCAGAACTTGGAAGAGGTGATACAGGTACCTACTCTCCCTCTGATATATCAGGAATTCTCAGACATTTGTGATAAAAGGAAGGCAGATCAACTTCCCCACATAGACCGTATGACTGCCCCATAGAATTGCTTCCTGGAGCAGCGATTCCTTTCGGCCATGTTTACCCGTTGGCGGCTCCGGAATTAAAATCTTTACGAGAGTATATAGATGAGAATTTAGCCAAGGGGTTTATCCGACCATCTTCTTCACCAGCGGGAGCTCCAATATTCTTTGTAAAGAAGAAGGATGGTACTCTAAGACCCTGCATTGACTACCGGGAGTTAAATAAGGTAACCATTCGTAACAGGTACCCGTTGCCCCTAATTCCAGAATTGTTGGAAAGAGTTCGCCAGGCCAAAGTATTTACCAAATTAGATCTTCGTGGGGCATATAATTTACTCCGTATACGGCCCGGAGACGAATGGAAGACAGCTTTTAGATGCCGGTATGGACATTTTGAATATTTGGTGATGCCATTCGGACTCTGTAACGCTCCTGCTGCTTTTCAACATTTAGCCAACGACATTTTCAGGGATTTATTGGACCAATATGTGGTAATTTACCTTGATGACATCTTAATCTTTTCTGACTCCTTACAGGAACATCAGGAACATGTCAAGACCGTACTTAGACGTTTGAGAGATAATCATTTGTACATCAAACTCGAAAAGTGTGAGTTCCATTGTTCTGAAATTCAATTTTTAGGCTATGTTATCTCGCCTCAGGGATTGAATATGGAGTCCAGCAAGATCCAGGCAATCTTGGACTGGCCGGTACCAGGAAACATTAAGGAGGTACAACGATTCATTGGCTTTGCTAACTTTTATAGACGGTTTATCCGAAATTTTTCAGAAATTGTCCGTCCCATCACTCTCCTCACCAAGAAGGGGAAGAAGTTTGAATGGTCTTCGCAAGCTCAGGAAGCCTTTGATCGCCTGAAGGGTTGTTTTACCACGGCTCCAATATTGATGCATCCGGATCCTGCACAGCCTTTTATCGTGGAGGTGGACGCGTCTGACTGTGCATTGGGAGCTATCCTCTCACAACGTACCGGAGACAAAGGTTTGCTGCACCCGTGTGCCTTCTTCTCTCGTAGGTTATCTTCTGCAGAACTTAACTATGATGTGGCAGATAAGGAACTTTTGGCAATTATTTCTGCCTTTAAGGAATGGAGACACCATTTGCAGGGGGCAACTCAGCAGGTAGTAGTACTCACGGATCATCGCAATTTGGAATTCCTTAAGTCTGCCAGGTGTCTTTCTCCTCGACAAGCTAGGTGGAGTTTGTTCTTGAACCAGTTTAATTTTATTATTTCGTACCGCCCAGGTTCACGTAATGGGAAAGCTGACGCATTATCCCGAATCCATACCGTGGATTCCGTGCCTGGGACCCCGTCGAAGACCATCTTGTCGGAGGCCAATTTCGTTGGAGTGCTCCGGAACCGGGACTTGTGGCAGGAGATCAAGCTGGCCTATGACGGTGACGTATTTCTTGCAGCTCCACCTGACAATGTGAATCTTGTCCTTCGGAATGGTGTGTGGCTTAGAGATCGATGTATTTATGTCCCAGAGGCTGTAAGACTTCGAGTTCTCAAATTGGTCCACGACTCTAAATTGGCTGGTCATAGGGGGGTACAGAAGACGCAGGAATTGTTAACTCGTTTTTTTGGTGGCCTACCTGCTTGAAGGATGTGAATGACTATGTCCGCTCTTGTGAAGTTTGTGCCCGGTACAAGGTTCCTCGCGTTTCACCTACTGGTCTTCTTAAACCGCTACCTGTACCGTCTCGCCCTTGGGGGTCTATTTCGATGGACTTTATTGTGGAGTTACCCACCTCTGGTGGTAAAAATACTATTTTGGTGGTAGTAGATCGTTTAACGAAAGCTGCTCATTTCATTCCGTGTGCTGGTCTTCCCTCAGCTACAGAGACAGTAGATCTAGTTATCCAGAACATTTTCCGGCTGCATGGGGTACCAGATGACATCATTTCTGACCGGGGAATACAATTTACCTCTAGATTTTGGAAAGGATTTTGTTCTGCGCTCCACATTAATGTTTGCTTGTCTTCTGCATACCATCCTCAGACCAACGGGCAGACCGAACGGACAAATCAAACCTTGGAGCAATATCTACGCTGTTACGTCAGTCATTTGCAGGACGATTGGCTGAAGCTACTTCCTCTAGCGGAATTTTCGTACAACAACTCCCAAAGCAGTTCCACGAAGGTAACGCCTTTTTTTGCCAACCTGGGTTATCATCCAAGTATTTTGCCTAGGTCTCCGGTTACGATTTCGGTACCAGCGGTTGAAGACAGAGTGACGGCGTTGCAACGTAATCTTGAAGTTTTGAAGGACTCCCTGACCACAGCACAGGAGCGTTACAAGAAGTCGGCCGATAGGTGCTGGTTTCCGGAATCTATGTATAAGGTAGGAGACTCAGTTTGGTTGTCCACCAAGAATCTAAAATTGGGTGTTCCTTCGCAGAAACTGGGACAGAAATTCATCGGTCCATTCAAGATCACTGGGATTGTGAGCTCTGTTGCCTGTCGGTTGAAGCTACCACGGACTTTAAAGGTACACCCAGTATTTCATGTTTCCTTATTAAAACCAGTCTCTCCTAACACGTTTCAGGGACGTATCGTACCTCCCCTCCACCAGTGTTGGTTGATGGCGAAGAACAATTCGTGGTACAGGATATTGTTAATTCGAGACTTCATAGAAACCGGCTTCAGTATCTAGTTAGATGGCAAGGTTACTCTCCTGAAAATGATTCTTGGGAACCAGTAAGTAACATCAATGCGCCTCTGAAGATTGCTCAGTTTCATCGGAGATACCCGGACAGGCCTGGTCCAGGACCGTCCGGAGGCCGTCTTTAGGGGGGGAGTAATGTCAGTATTCCGGGTTTTCTAGGTAACTTTGTCAATGATTTTGCCCTTTGTTAAAATGGAGTTTGCTGTTCTGTGTGCCCTACTTCCTGTTCGTTTGTTTAAAGCCTGGCTCAGGTGTTGGTTTCACTGCTGGAATATTCTGCTTCCGTTTCCCTGCAACCCAGCTGCTTTGTTCCTCACAGATCTTTTGTGTATTTACCAGGAAAGTGCATAGCCTTATCTTCAGGTGTTATTCAGCCACAGCAGTTTCTACCCATGGCTCTGGACATTCTCTGCATATGTAAGTTGCACAAAGTACTGTGTTATCACTAAACTGTTGACTTGGGAATTTAACCCTTGGTTCACTCCATCTGATAAGAACTGTGTTTCTGAACTGTTGCTGTTTAACCCTTTGTGCATTACCTCTGGTGAGAGCTGTTGGAACTGTTACTGGAACCTTACTGACATATGAACTTGTTGTTGGACTTCACTGAATTAAGCCACAACTGAGATTAACTTGTTCCTGGACCTCCCTGTGTTTTCTGCATACCTGGATCTGACTCTTCACACACCAGCAGTGTGTAAATCCAGCCACGTTATCTGTGCATCAGACTTACCTTGTGGTCACATTTGTGTGAGGACTCCGTCGTAAGAACTTTACCACCCTCGCTATAGAGGTTCAAAGACTTATATATCCGGATTCATATAACTGGACTTGTGTATATATATATGGACTCATTGCATGTCACTACGGGTTGTTTGAATATTGTTTTTGGGTGTTTTGCTGTTTCACAAATACATTATTTGCATTCAAAGAAACCCGTCTCTGATTGTACATTGCCCCACGCTATCAGAATCCTCGAGTTCCTACAATAGTATTACACCGTCCCAACATCCTCCGTGATTACTCTGTGCCTTATAATTATTGGGTATCCAAGCTGGCTATGAACTGGCTATGTACACCTTGGAGGTCCTGGCCTGCTCTGCCACTAGCGTTTTGTCAGAGCAGGTATTTAGTGCCACTGCTGTAATTCTATCTGATAAGCGCATCCGCCTGTCAACTGAAAATGCTGACAGGCTGACTCTTATAAAAATGAACAGGGCTGGATTAGGCCAGACTTCTGTACACTACAGAATGATAGCAGCGAAACATTAAATTGTAATCCAGTGTTTTTTTTTGGGAACTCTATTACCATGCACCTCTTCACACCCACACATGGGTATACGCTTCCTGATTTCACCTATTTGCTGTTTTGATCCTCCTCCTTCTCCTCATCCTCATCTTCCAGCACCACTAGATCACCATGGTGACCGTGGTCCGTGATGCAACAGCCACATTATTGTGTTAAAGGGTGTTTTTGATACCAGTAGAAAAAATGTTTACACATTATGTTGATGTGTACCCCCCAGGGCGAAATGTTTGTCAGCCCATACACTTAGTGTATGGACATTACAAGTATAGGAGACCCGCTCCTTTAAATTGGGCAAAGATTTTTAGGAGGCCATCGTCCTTGTCTCTTCAGTCACCACTAGAGTTGAGCGATACTTTCCAATATCCAAAAGTATCGGAATCGGAATGGTATCGCCGATACCATTAAAATATCGGCGATACCCGATACCGATACCGGAAATCCAATGTAAGTCTATGGAAACAAAATATCGTAACTAAAAAAACCCCATTCTTTCCTTGTAAACACTAAATATACACACATAGAATACATATTATATATTATATATATATATATATTATTATATACATTGTCATTGTGACATATATATATACATATATGTATAGTTTATACACTTCTACATAGTAAAATATCCTCTGATTAAATTGCCGGGTAAAGCCGGCTTCTGTGAAAAGACAGAAGCACCCGACATGAAATGACACTTGGTGTACATAGGGTTAACCATGTCTTTTCATGTCGTTTGCTATCTGATTTGCACAAACAATTACATCAGTCTATGTGTGCAAAATTTCACACCTGTAGGGGTTAATTAAAGGTGTAAATTTGTTGTAAAAAAAACGGACTTTTTTGCTACGAATTTACACCTTTAATTAACCCCTACAGGTGTGAAATTTTGCACACATAGACTGATGTAATTGTTTGTGCAAATCAGATAGCAAAGGACATGAAAAGACATGGTTAACCCTATGTACACCAAGTGTCATTTCATGTCGGGTTCTGCATTTTCACAAAAGCCGTCAATTGAATTAGCGGCTATTATACTATGTAGAAGTGTATGAACTATAAATATAAATATATATATATATGTGTCACAAATTCAATGACATGTATATATATATATGAGGTGTAAAATTGCTGAAAAAAAATGCGTGGGCTCCCGCCCTATTTTCGCAACCAGACAGACAAAGCCAGTGAGTGGGGGCAGATAATAATAGCCCAGAGAGGGACCATTATTTTTGGCCCCCCCCCTGGCTACTAACATCTGCCCCCAGACACCCCAGAAAGGGCAAATCTCTAATTAGATTTGCCCTTTCTGGCACTTTGCCCGTCTATTCCCATTGCCCTGTAGGTGTGGCGAATGGGTTAATAAGGGGTTAAAATGACCTTGCAATTGAAAGGTCACTTTAAGCCAGGTTAATAATTGAGAGCTGTCAATTAGACAACTATCAATTATTAATCCTATTGCATGAAATAAAAATAAAACACACAACTTTAATTAAAAACCATTTTAATGAAATAAAGACACATGTTTTTGACCATCTTTTATTTTACTGCAAAAACCATTTCCTGTAATAAAAATAAAATAAAAAAGCAAAATTATTCTTACCTATCCCATGCACAGTCAGGTCCCACGGTGTAATCCTTCAGAAAGGGTTAATGTTTACTGCAGGGACCGCAGCTAATGCTGCAGCCTCACAGTAAACCCCCAAATGAATGAGTTCCTCTCCTGGCTGACAGGAGAGTAAAGGCTGGGTCTCACATAACGATACACCAGCGATCCCGACAACGATATGCACTTGTCAGGATCGCTGGTGTATCGCTACATGATCGCTGTTGAGCTGCCAAACAGGCAGCTCAGGCAGCGATCTGGGACAGCGACACTGCGAGTAACATCGCTTAAGGGCCCGTCTCACATAGCGATATCGCTACCGTGATCGCTGCTGAGTCACTAGTTTTGTGACGCAGCAGCGAGCTCACCAGCGATATCGCTGTGTGTGACATTCAGCGACGATCAGCCCCCCTGCCGGGTATCGCTGATCGTCGCTGAAATGTCAGGACCTTTTTTTGATCGCTGGTTTCCCGCTGACAGGCACGCATCGCTGCGTGTGACAGGCGGGAGACCAGCGATCCGCTGGTAACCAAGGTACACAGCGGGTTTCCAGGCGCGGGGTTGTGCCTAGAAACCCGCTGTGTACCTTGGATACCAGCGCCCTGATGCAGGGGAGCTGGTATCCAAGGTACACAGCGGGTTTCCAGGCACCGCGCAGCGCTTGGAAACCCGCTTTGTACCTTGGATACCAGCTCCCTGCATCAGGGCGCTGGTATCCAAAGTACACAGCGGGTTTCTAGGCACAGCCCCGCGCCTGGAAACCCGCTGTGTACCTTGGTTACCAGCGGATCGCTGGTCTCCCGCCTGTCACACGCAGCGATGCGTGCCTGTCAGCGGGAAACCAGCGATCAAAAAAAGGTCCTGACATTTCAGCGACAATCAGCGATACCCGGCAGGGGGGCTGATCGTCGCTGAATGTCACACACAGCGATATCGCTGGAGAGCTCGCTGCTGCATCACAAAACTAGTGACTCAGCAGCGATCTCGGTAGCGATATCGCTATGTGAGACGGGCCCTTAAGTGGAAAGCTTAATTGATTGCTTTCCACTTTCACTTCAGGTCAGCCAGGGACACAATCAGTGACGTCAGAGGGAACTGATTAACAAAAATAGGGGTTCCCTTCGAAAAAAAAAATGGCGTGGGGTCCCCCCTATTTTTGTTAACCAGCCAGATGAAGCAGACCGCTGAGGCCTGGATTTTCAGGCTGTTAAGGAGCCAAGATCCATGGACCTTGCCAGCCTGATAATACCAGGCCACAGCAGTCTGCATATCTTGGCTGATTAACAAAAATAGGGGATCCCCTCGAAAAAAATTGGCGTGGGGTCCCCCCTATTTTTGTTAACCAGCCAGATGAAGCAGACCGCTGAGGCCTGGTTTTTCAGGCTGGTAAGGATCCAATATCCATGGACCTTGCCAGCCTGATAATACCAGGCCACAGCAGTCTGCTTAGCTTGGCTGGTTAACAAAAATAGGGGATCCCCTCGAAAAAAAAACGGCGTAGGGGTCCCCCTATTTTTGTTAACCAGCCAAGTAAAATGCAGACTGCTGCGGCCTGGTATTAAAAGACTGTCAAGGCCCATGGATTTTGGCCCTCAACAGCCTGATAATACCAGGCTACAGCAGCCCCACATTTGGCGCATCAAAAGATGTGCCAATTGTGGCACTTTACCCGGCTCTTCCCACTGCCCTGTAGCGGTGGCAAGTGGGGTAATAAGGGGTTAATGTCACCGTTGATTGCACGGTGACAATAAGCCCGGTTAATAATGGAGAGGCGTCAATAAGACACCGATCCATTATTAATCCCAAAGTTTTTAAATGTTTAAAAAAAAGACACAGCAAGAAAAAAGTATTTTAATGAAATAAAAGAGACAATACAGTTTTCATTTCTTTTATTACTCTCTCATTCCTGCGACGCCATCGATCTCCTGTAAAAAAATTTAAAAAAAAAACCAACAGTATACCACCTGTCCGACGCAGTCCATAGTAACGACAGTCCCACGACGATCCAGCTCTGCTACATCGGAATGACAGGCAGAGCCTGACATCCCGGCGCAGCACAGCTGCTTACCAGCTTCCCCGGCGGTGACGTCATCGGACTGCTTTACGGCCGCGATTACCCAGCAGTCACTGCAGTTATCGCGAGAAACTGCATGTGACCGCCAGGGAGAAGAGGATGGCGACCATTAAGCAGTCCGGGATGTGACCGCCGGAGATCTTCTGCCGGGTAAGTGCCGCTGACTCCTGACAGACCCGACCGACGGACACTGACAGTGACAGTGACAATCCCGATTCCGGTATCCGATATGACGAAAATATCGGAACTCGGAATCGGAATTCGGATACAGCCAATATCGGCCGATACCCGATATTTGCAGTATCGGAATGCTCAACACTAGTCACCACCACTAGATCAGCAGGGTGAATGTGTTACATGATGCAACAGCACGTTACTGTTTGCAAAGGATTGTTTTTGGTCTCAGCAGAGTTCACCTATCATTTCTTGCATCTCCCCCCTCCCAATGAGGGCTCCAAATAAATATCAATTTAAAAGAAATTATAGGGTTGTACAGGAAGAGCAAATAGATAGTTGTGGTATGGTACTGTGCCCTACCAACACTAGAGTTATTTTTTTAAATTACCAGCATTAAATAAAACTTTTTAAATGCAGATTATGTTGATAGAAAACCACAATCTGTGCCCTATAAGCATTCATCTGTACACATCTCAGTATTTAGATTACTTTTAGTGTGATCTATTTCCCTTCAGCATTTTTCAGTATTCAGATTACAGATATCACAACATGCTTCAGCCACAGGGCAATAAGTATTTCCTATGATTGAACAGATCTGGATGACATTTTTACAGTGTGAAACAATAATTAGGCATAAAAAATTTATTTGTCTAGAACACAGTCGGTGGACACTTAGATATCCCCCCCCATTTACTGGAATATGTAGGTCTTGAGATCCATTTGTAGGAATACAGATATTAAAACTACAAAACAACAAAGATTATCTTTTAAGTAGAAACAGATTATTGAAGAAATTTAAACAAGTTTTTCAACATTTATTTAGCTTCCCTTGACAGAACAGTAGAACCATAATTGTGCTGTATCAGAATACTAGAGCAAGGGGAAAATGGAAATTCTTGATGCAATAACGCAACTGCCCCATAACGAAGGTGAACTGTACTACAATGCTGGGAACAGGATTAATTGTCCAATGTCTGATGCCAGACTCGTTCAAACATCAACTACCTGCTGGTGATCATCAGCGCTAAACAAAAACCAAGAAGAAAAATGAAGTTTTTTTTTAAAGGACTCTCAGGGCCCATATGTGAATTGTGAACCTTTCTTATTACACTCTCCAATTTGTGTTGGTGTCATCAGAGCCTAATCTTAAATGAAGGTGGTTGGATGACAGCTGATGACCCTGAGGACTTAAAGAGTGCTTTTAAGATAGTATCAGGATCAACTTCAGCTGGAGGATTTTAAGCAACACTGGAGGAGGAGGAGGTTGTGTTTCTTCTAGATTGACCTTCCTTCTTTGATGGGGTGTCACTTAATCGTAGAAGTATGGGCTTTTCTGATTTTATCACACTACCATTCAAAGAAAGATTGCATTTCATTGGTTGTCCATCTAGGTATCTGTTGTTGTATTTTTTGTAGGCACCAACTGCATCTTCCTTTCTTACAAACACAACCTCTGCAACTCCGGAACTCAACAAGCAGGTTCGATTCAAGGCATCGCATTCACAGAAAAGCTTCACGATATCTTCCTCTGTGACTCTTGGATGCAAATTATTAATGGTCATTTTTGTGCCTTGTAAAGGGCTAAAGACAGACTCTTTTGGAGTGGGCCCTACTGATGAACTAGCCTCCTTTGTGACAAGTGTCCATGACACATTGGTTAGAGCCTTTGTGTGCAATAAAGGTGGGGAAGTCTCATGCTGAGTAGACATGGGAGCTGTGTATGCATCATTCTGTACCACTTTTGTAAGAGGTAAAGTTTGCCCAAGAGAAAATGAATTTCCAGACATTCCCGGCCTTTTTTGCACAGTGTTGGCAGCTGTGATCTTCATCTTCTTGGTGGGTATGTGGGAAAGTTCCAAGTCATCATCAATGCCATCATCATCCATATCTTGTAAAGAGGAAATCTGTTATATCCCAGGTTCGTGGTTAACTACGTTTATCGGCATTCATTTAACAGTGTTCGTTACACCTGAAAAAATAGTTTTTAGCTGTGAAATTTGGATGGTCTTAGTAATATGTATGGGTGAAGATGAAGAACCTTGTGCCACGGGTGAGTTGATAGTTACGGCCGGTGCACTCCTCTTTAAGCATCTCACAAGCATCTTGCACTTTACCCTTTATACGGACACATGCGTCTTTGGCAACTAATTTCTCCACAGGCATGTTTTATGCCGAGCTTCAGATGCGCATCTGTTACACCTATCTTCTGACGGGCCTCAAAAGCATTCTGGTAATTGATGGTGTGTAAATGGCTAATTATTATAGGGTGGATCCTGGATCTCATACCTCCCATAGCCCCCTTTTATTAATCCAGTACGTTAACATTCCTGCCACCACATGCCCCTTTTCCTGATCAATTCATCCAACGACTCGTCTGCCATATTTCTGCTAAAAACATGCACCTTCCCAGCAGCAACTGTGTAGGAAACCAAGTTATTGTTTTCAAGGTTGTCTATGGTGCCCGTAAAAAAAAGTTTACACAGTATGTTGATGTGTACCCCACAGGGGGAAATGATTGTCAGCCCATACACTTAGTGTATGTGTGTTACAAGTATAGGAGACCAGCTCCTTTGTATTGGGAAAAAAAATTTATGAGGCCCTCCTCCACATTCTTCCAAGGGGGATTGGGGTGCGTGAAAATTTGGGGCAGGCCTTGTATTCACAGCATAGTCAAACAGTATGGGAGACCCAGTTCATAATAATGGGAACTGTAGGGGTTGGTCAGCTGCTTCAACAATGCAATTCTCAACTTTTGTGTCTTCATTCTCAACACTGAGATTCTACACTGCAGGTTCTTCAGCTTCAACATTGCAATTCTCCACTGCAGGTTCTTCATCCTCAACAATGCAATTCTCCACTGCAGTTTATTCAGCCTCAACACTGCAATTTTCCACTGTCAGGTGTTCTTTAGCCTCACCACTGCAATTCAGCAATTCAGGTCCTTCAGCCTCAACACTGCAATTCTCCACTCCGGGTTCATTAGGCTTACCACTGCAATTCTCCACTGCTGGCTCTTCATCCTCAACACTGCAATTCTCAACTGCAGTTTATTCAGCCTCAACACTGCAATTTTCCACTGTCAGGTGTTCTTTAGCCTCACCACTGCAATTCAGCAATTCAGGTCCTTCAGCCTCAACACTGCAATTCTCCACTCCGGGTTCATTAGGCTTACCACTGCAATTCTCCACTGCTGGCTCTTCATCCTCAACACTGCAATTCTCAACTGCAGTTTCTTCATCCAAAAACACTGCAATTCTCTGATGCAGGTTCTTCTGTCTTATCACTGCAATTCACATTGAGGTACATGTAACTTTGTTGCAAGGCAGGCCTTGCATTCAATGCATAGGCAAACAGTGTGGCAGTACCAAATAAATAATAATGTGAACTTTGGTTTCATGTGGCCATCCAGTACGTCATTTCAAAGGCTTATTGCGGTGCATGTAACTTTGGGACAGGGCAGGCCTTGCATTCCATGCATTGGCAAACAGTATGGCAGTACCAAATGGAAAATAATGGGAACTTTGGTTTCATGTAGCCATCCAGGACATCGGTTCAAAGGTTTATTGGGGTATGTGTAACTTTGTGGCAAGGCGGGCCTTGCATTCAATGCATAGGCAAATAGTGTGGCAGTACCAAATAAATAATAATGGGAACTTTGGTTTCATGTGGCTATCCAGTATGTCAGTTCAAAGGGTTGTTGAGGTTCATGTAACTTTGTGGCAAGGTGGGCCTTGCATTCAATGCATAGGCAAATAGTGTGACAGTACCAAATAAATAATAATAGGAACTTTGGTTTCATGTAGCTACAAACAGGCAGAGGGCAAAAACGACTCTCCACTGACCAGGATGACCGTCATCTTATTCGAATGTCACTCAGCAACCGCAGGATGACATCAAGTGACGTTCAAAAGGAATGGAAAATGTCAGCTGGGGTGAATTCACGGCAAGAACAGTTCATAACAGGCTCCTAGAGGCAGGGCTCAAGTCATGTAAAGCTAGAAAAAAGCCTTTCATCAATGAGAAACAAAGGAGAGCCAGGCTGAAGTTTGCCAAAGACTATAAGGATTGGACCATAGATGACTTGAGCAAGCTAATCTTCTGTCATCAAGATTTTCAGCTTTGTCCAAAACCTGGTCATCTAATGGTTAGACGGAGACCTGGAGAGGCGTACAAGCTACAATGTCTTGCACCCACTGTGAAATTTGGTGGATGATCGAGGGATGATCTGGAGATGCTTCAGCAAGGCTGGAATTGGGCAGGTTAATCTTTGCAAAGTGCGCAGGCAATGTTCCCCATCTCTGAGGACTTTATTTTCCAGCAGGACAGTGCGCCATACCACACAGCTAGGACAATCAATGTGTGGATGAAGGACCAACACATCAAATCCCTGTCATGGCCAACCCAATCTCCAGACCTGAACCCCATTGAAAACCTCTGGAATGTAATCAAGATGAAGATGGATAGTCACAAGCCATCAAACAAAGAAGAACTGCTTAAATTTTTGTACCAGGAGTGCTATAAGGTCACCCAAAAGCAGTGTGAAAGACTGGTGGAAAGCATGCCAAGACGCATGAAATCTGTGATTAAAAATCATGTTTATTCCACAAAATATTGATTTCTGAACTATTCCTGAGTTAAAACTTTAGTATTGTTGTTTCTAAATGATTATGAACTTTTTCTCTTACCATTACATGAGGTCTGCAAGCACTGCATTTTTTTTGTTATTTTAACCATTTCTCTTTTTCTGAAAATAAATGCAAAATTTATTGCTTGGAAATGTTGTCAGTAGTTTATAGAATAAAAGAGCAATTTATATTTTACTCAAATATATACCTATAAAGAGAAAAATCAGACAAACTGAAAATTTTGCATTGGTCTCTTAATTTTTGCCAGAGCTTGTATATTAGTATAATATTAACTCATTCACCATTCAGGTCTTAACCCCTCTCTGACATTAGACGTACTATTCCGTCCATAAAACCCGTGCCATTCTGCCCATGGACGGGATAGTACGTCATAGGCGATCAGCTGCGCTCCTGAGGGGAGCGCAGCTAATCGCCGCCGGGTGTCAGCTGATTATCACAGCTGACACCCGTGACTGTGTGTCAGGAGCGGTCACGGACCGCTCCCGGCACATTAACCCCTAGCACACCGCGATCAAACATGATCGCGGTGTACTGGGGGCACAGGGGAGGATCGCGCAGGGTGGGGGCTCCCTGCGCGCCCCCCTGAGACCCTCAGACCAGCGCGATGTGATCGCGCTGTTCCTTATAGGGCTTCCTCCCTCCCAGGACCCGGATCCAAAATGGCGCCGGGGTCCTGGAGGGAGGCGGCTTCCTCAATGCCTGCTGAGAGCAGGCACTGAGAAGCCTGCTGCACTGCCTGAGCAATCGCTGGTGTGACAGTGTGCTGTGCACACTGTCACACCAGCGATTTGATAAAATACAGTGATGTCCCACGCTGGGACAAAGTAAAAAAGTTAAAAAAAAAAATAAACATGTTATAAAAAAAAATCCAAAATAAATAAAAAAAAAAAAAAATATTCCCCAATAAATTCATTTCTTCCTGTAAATAAAAAAAACAAAACAATAAAAGTACACATATTTGGTATCGCCGCGTCCGCAACGACCCCCCCTATAAAACTGTCCCACTAGTTAACCCCTTTAGTGAACCCCTTAAAAAAAAAAAAAAAAAAACGAAGCAAAAAATCAATGCTTTATCATCATACCGCCGAACAAAAAGTGGAATAACGCGCGATCAAAAAGACCGATATAAATAAACATGGTACCGCTGAAAACGTCATCTTGTCCCGCAAAAAATGAGCTGCCATACAGCATCATCAGCGAAAAAATAAAAAAGTGATAGCTCGCAGAATAAAGCGATGCAAAAATAATTATTTTTTATATAAAATTGTTTTTATTCTATAAAAGCGCCAAAACATAAAAAAATGATATAAATGAGGTATCGCCATAATCGTACTGACCCGAAGAATAAAACTGCTTTATCAATTTTACCACACGCGGAACAATAAAAACGCCTCCCCCAAAAGAAATTCATGAATTGCTGATTTTTGTTCATTCTAACCTCCCAAAAATCGAAATAAAAAGCGATCAAAAAATGTCACCTGCTCAAAAATGGTACAAATAAAAACGTCAACTCGTACCGCAAAAAATAAGACCTCACATGACTCTGTGGGCCAAAATATGCAAAAATTATAGCTCTCAAAATGTGGCGATGCAAAAAACTATTTTTGCAATAAAAAGCGTCTTTTAGCGTGACAGCTGCCAATCATAAAAACCCGCTATAAATAGTAAATCAAACCCCCCTTTATCACCCCCTTAGTTAGGGAAAAATAATAAAATTAAAAAAATGTATTTATTTCCATTTTCCCATTAGGGTTAGGGTTAGGGTTGCGGCTAAAGTTAGGGTTAGGGTTGGCGCTAAAGTTAGGATTAGGGTTAGGGTTGGGATTAGGGGTGTGTTAGGGTTAGGTTTGTGGTTAGGGTTGGGACTAGGGTTAGGGGTGTGTTGGGGTTAGGGTTGGAGTTAGAATTGGGGGGTTTCCGCTGTTTAGGCACATCAGGGGCTCTCCAAATGTGATATGGCGTCTGATCTCAATTCCACCCAATTCTGCGTTGAAAAAGTCAAACGGTGCTCCTTCACTTCTGAGCTCTGCCATGCGTCCAAACAGTAGTTTATCCCCACATATGGGGTATCAGCGTACTCTGGACCCCAAGAGTTATTGTGCAATTTGTCCTATTTCTTCTGTTACCCTTGGGAAAATAAAAACTGGGGGCGAAAATATCATTTTTGTACAAAAAAATTATTTTTTTGTTTTTACGGCTGTACATTATAAACTTCTGTGAAGCACTTGGGGCTTCATAGCGCTCACCACACACCTAGATAAGTTCCTTGTGGGGTCTATTTTCCAAAATGGGGTCACTTGTTGGGGATTTCCACTGTTTAGGCGCATCAGGGGCTCTCCAAATGCGACATGACGCCCCCAGACCATTCCATCAAAGTCTGCAATCCAAAACGTCACTACTTCCCTTCCGAGCCCCGACGTGTGCCCATACAGTAGTTTTCACCCACATATTGGGTATCAGTGTACTCAGGACAAATTGGACAACAACTTTTGGGTTCCAATTTCTTCTGTTACCCTTGTGAAAATAAAATATTGGGGGCGAAAAAAAATCATTTTTGTAAAAAAAAAAAAAAGATTTTTTATTTTACGGCTGTACGTTATAAACTTTAGTGAAACACCTGGGGGTTCAAAGTTCTCACCACACATCTAGATAAGTTCCTTGAGGGGTTTAGTTTCCAAAATGGTGTCATTTATGGGGGTTTCCACTGTTTAGGCAGATCAGGAGCTCTCCAAACACGACATGGCGTCCAGCCAATTCTGCGTTGAAAAAGTCAGACGGCGCTCCTTCCCTTCCAAACTCTGCCATGCACCCAAACAGTGGTTTACCCCCACATATGGGGTATCAGTGCACTCAGGACAAATTGCACAATAACTTTTGGAGTCTTGTTACCCTTGGAAAAATAAAAATTGGGGTGAAAAGATCATTTTTGTGGAAAAAATATGATTTTTAAATTTTACGGCTCTACGTTATAAACTTGTGTGAAGCACTTGGGGGTTCAAATTGCTCATCAAAAATCTAGATAAGTTCCTTAGGGGGTCTAGTTTCCCAAATGGGGTCATTTGTGGGGGGTTTCCACTGTTTAGGCACATCAGGGGCTCTCCAAATGCAACATGGCATCCAAACTCAATTCCAGCCAATTTTGGTTGGAAAAAGTCAAATGGTGCTCCTTCCATTCCGAGGTCTGCCGTGCGCCCAAACAGTGGTTCCCCCCACATATGGGGTATCAGCGTACTCAGGACAAATTGTACAACAACTTATGTGGTCCAATTTCTCCTGTTACCCTTAGGAAAATAAAAAATTAGTGACTAAAAGATAATTTTTGTGGGAAAAAAATAGGATTTTTTATTTTCATGCCCGGGCATTATAAACTTGTGTGAAGCACTTGGGGTTCAAAGTGCTCACCAAAGATCTAGATAAGTTCCTTAGGGGGTCTAGTTTCCAAAATGGGGTCACTTGTGGGGGGTTTCCACTGTTTAGGCTCATGTGGGGCACTGCAAACGGAACATGACCCCCATTAACGTCTGCATTCCAAAACGTTACTACTTCCTTTCCAAGCCCTGCCGTGCGCCCAAACAGTTTCCCCCCCCCCACATATGGGGTATCAGCGTACTCAGGACAAATTGGACAACAACTTTTGGGGTCCAATTTCCTTGGGAAAATTCAAAAATTTGGGACTAAAAAATCATTTTTGTGGAAAATTGATTTTTTTTTTTACACCCAGGCTTTATAAACTTTTGTGAAACACTTGAGGGTTCAAAGTGCTCACAACAGATCTAGATAAGTACCTTAGGGGGTCTAGTTTCCAAAATGGTGTCACTTGTGGGGGGTTTCCACTGTTTAGGTGCATCAGGGGCTCTCCAAACGCGACATGGCATCCAATCTAAATTCCAGCCAATTTTAGTTTGAAAAAGTCAAACGTCGCTCCTTCCCTTACGAGCTCTGCCGTGTGCCCAAACAGTGGTTTTCCCCCACATATGGGGTATTGGCGTACTCAGGAGAAATTGCATAACAACCTTATCTGTCCATTTTCTCCTTTTACCCTTGTGAAAATAAAAAAAAAGTTTGTAAAAGATAATTTTTGTGGCTAAAAAGTTAAATATTCATTTTTTCCTTCCACGTTGCTTTAGTTACTGTGAAGCACCTGAAGGGTTAATAAACTTCTTGAATGTGGTTTTGAGTACCTTGAGGGGTGCAGTTTTTAGAATGGTGTCATTTTTGGGTATTTTCTGCCATATAGACCCCTCAAAGTGACTTCAAATGTGAGGTGGTCCCTAAAAAAAATGGCTTTGTAAATTTTGCTGTAAAAATGAAGAATCACTGGTCAACTTTTAACCCTTATAACTTCCTAACAAAAAAAAATTTTGGTTCCAAAATTGTGCTGATGTAAAGTAGACATGTGGGAAATGTTATTTCTTAACTATTTTGTGTGATATATTTCTCTGTTTTAAGGGAATAAAAATTCAAAGTTTGAAAATTGCAAAATTTTAAAAATTTTCGCCATATTTGCGTTTTTTTCAAAAATAAACGCAAGTTATATCGAAGAAATTTTACCACTAACATGAAGTACAATATGTCACGAGAAAACAATCTCAGAATCGCGAAGATCCGTTGAAGCGTTCCAGAGTTATAACCTCATAAAGAGACAGTGGTCAGAATTGTAAAAATTGGCCCGGTCATTAACGTGCAAACCACCCTTGGGGGTGAAGGGGTTAAATACTGTGAAACGCAATGTTCATGCAGTTATTATCACATCAGAAAACAGATGTGAAATATTTAAAAACAAAAATAAGAATTATGCCAAAAAGTGATAATTTGACTCATATTTTAAGCTTGCATATTTTTTTACAAAGAAAGAAAAAATCATTTCCGTCTAAGGAAGCAATCTTGCAGAAGAAACAAACATTTTGCCTGAACATTAAGATGATAAATTATTGTTAACTTCTGTTAAATGCACTAACTAGCAAACTAACTGCTTCTTCATTCACAAGCCACGACTATAAAGAACAATTAGGCCCTATAAATAACACAGTATGCAGCCTGTTTCTTTATCTAAGAAATGGCAGTAAAATGATTTTTAGAACTACTAAAAATAAAAATGGCTTCATTTTCCCTTCATGTTTCAAAGTTAATCATCTCGTTTGTTTGGGAGATTAAATGTGTGTTTCTTTAGATGAGCTCAGACAGTATTGATTGAAATCTTTGTGCCAAAAATATATTTGGTAAATATGGGAAAGGGAGAAGGTTCCTCTCAAATCATTTGATATTTAGCCTATACCCAGATACAGCACCAAAGGGTTGTTATGGTCATACTTTTTACTGGATATTTCAGGAAAGTTTGCACATGACTGCATTATAGTTCTCTGTTGCATGTAGCCTTAATAGAGCACTCACATAGGTGCATGGGGGATTGATTTATCTGTACTTACAGCATATGCCAAGTAGAGATGAGCAGATCAAGCTAAATTCTAATTCGTCTTTTTGTGCAGATTTTCCTCCGAAATTTGATTCGTAGAGAAGTTATAAAAATCCTATCCTTATACTAACTTTACCATTGTAAAAGGACATGACATCTAAACATCATGACATGTGCCTTGATGTTACTCTCCTGGGAATTTCAGCGCTTACAGGGGCAATCAGGAAATGCGAAGACGACCCGACTGGTAATGGTGAGAAGTAGAGCGACCGGACGGGTGAGCAATAAGAAAAGTATAAGTATTTGTATTTTTAATTTTTATTTTAACCTTTGGATTGACTTTTACAGTTCAGAAAAATGGCAGCTAGAGGACACCATTTTCTAGAATCCGTTCGGAAGCGAATTTCATAAAATCTGCATTTTGACAAATGCGGGTTTTAAAAAATGAGAATAAAATTTTATTCTACTTGTATATATTTGTTCATCTCTTATACCATAGTTTTTTTCTGATGAATTAAATAGAAATCCATCTAAAAATAAATTGTTGATTGCTTGATAAGAAACAGTTTTACAGAATATTTCTTCCCTAGAACATAAGGTCCAGAACAGATCAACATGCACCAGTACATGGAGGGGCAGCTTCAAGCTATGCATAAGACCACTTGATTGGGAGTTCAAAAGAATTACTTGGCAATGGTCACGAAGCAATGAACGGTGTAGTTGTGTTTCGACCCATACATCGCTTATATCTGCCCATTGCCAGAGCACATTTCAATTGATCATGGGCATGAAGGATGTGGGACTCCTACAGATATCATAGTCTCAGATAAAGTGTTATGCTGCAGAAAGCTGAGGTTAAAGTGACCACATACATAAAAGAGGTAGACCTCTGCCAAATTCATGTAGTATAGAATTATGTAATTTGGCACCAAAGAATATCTATTTAGCCACAATGGATACACAGAATTTTTTAGAAAAATGAAAGTAAAAATTGTAACTCATTACTTGGAGAGAATGCAAGACTTAAGGAGGCGCTATACAATGGCACAGTGAGGGCATATTACTGGCCCATATAATGCTCTTAATGGGACCCAATCTGCAATGGTATGTGCACACAGCAGTGCATTTAAAAGAGCTGAAGATGAGTGGCCCGGCCCACATCAGGAGCAAGGCTAAAGAATAGTGTTGATCGAGCACTTGAGACGTGCAGGTCGGACGCTCAGACGGGCTCGATTCGAGTAACGAGTATAATGGAAGTCAAAGAGAAACGCAAGCATTTTTCTGGCAGGCCCTGCCCGGAGGACTGGGGGGAGCGGACAGGAAAATGGCTGAAATGGATGGAAACAGCACTCAAATGGAATGGGAACAGCATGGAGAAGATGTCTGGACATATCTCTGAATCCCATGTCTCTGCTGGGAACAATGTTGTCAGAGTATTATGCCACTTGAATGGACTGACTGACAATAAAATATACAAAAACGTAGATAAATTGGATTCAACAGGAAAAATGTTAGGAAAGATTATTTCCTGTATAATGACTTTTATACTGTATAAGGCAAAATTAATAAGAGAAAGAAAAAAAACACCTCCTCCATCCATTAGGCTATGCTCACACGTAACATTTTTGCTACGATGAAAGAATTGACATGTGCTTATTTATAAAATGCAAGTTTTCCATTTCAGTTAGGAAAAAAAAAATAATTGTGTGCATGAGATTTATGAAACTTTATCGCATTTGCAAGGAGTGGAATTCCTAGACTAGCAAATCCTATGCATTAAGGAGTACTGCTGCAACCTAAAAACAAAAGTTCTTTTCTGGGTTACATTTTCTTTTCCCTATTAAGATCTGCAAAAATTAGAAGGAAGAGGGACTCCAATACACCCCGTATTAGACATAAAAGAGGGCCTTTTACACGATCTATTAAAATAGTTAAGTAGTGGGACTCCTGGACTAATCAAGCATATGCACAAAGTGCAAGAGTTGCCAAAAATTAGAAGGAGGGACTACAAGATCTCCTGGAAGAAACGTAGAGGAAGGCATCCGAAAACATTTTTTTCCCATTTTTAGGAAGTGAGAATCCTAGACTGGTAAAGCCTATGTACTAAGTTCAAGGGCTGAAAAACAATTATCCATATACTGTATATATCCCAAACACAAGTGGTCAAAATTGTTGTTACCCTCATTTAATGACAGAAAAACCCACCATAGTGAACAGAAATAACTTGAATCTAACAACAGTAATAATAAATAAAAAATGCATGAAAATGAACAAATGAAAGTCGGACATTGCTTTTTAACCATGCTTCCACAGAATTTAAAAAAAATAAAACTCATGAAATAGACCTGGACAGAAATGATGGTATCCCTGAAAATAAGCTGACAAAAGGGACATGTTAAATCAAGGTGTGTCCACTAATTAGCATCACAGGTGTCTACAATCTTGGAATCAGTGAGTGGGCCTGTATAGAGGGCTACAGATACTCAAAATGGACCAGAGGAAGCAAAGGAAAGAGTTGTCTTAGGAGATTAGAAAGAAAATTATAAACAGACATGTTAAAGGTAAAAGTTATGAGACCATCTATAAGCAGCTTGATGTTCCTGTGACTACAGTTGCACATATTATTCATAAATTTAAGCTCCATGGGACTGTAGTCAATCTTCCTGTACGTGGCCACAGGAGGAAAATTGATGACAAATCAAGGAGACAGATAATACGAATGGTAACAAAAGAGCCCAGAAAAACTTCTAACAGATTAAAGGAGAACTTCAAGCTCAAGGAACATCAGTGTCAGATCGCACCATCCGTCGTTGTATGATCCAAAGTGGACTTCATGGGAGACGAACAAGGAGGACACAATTGTTGAAAAAATATCATAAAAAAGCCAGTCTGGAATTTGCAAAACTACATGTTGACAAGCCACAAAGCTTCTGGGAGAATGTCCGATGGACAGATGAGACAAAAATGCAACTTTTTGTCAAGGCACATCAGCTCTATGTTCACAGGCAGAAAAATGAAGCATATCAAGAAAAGAACACTGTCCCTACTGTGAAACATGAAGGAGGCTCCGATATGTTCTGGGGTTGCTTTGCTGCATCTGGCACAGGGTGTCTATAATCTGTGCAGGGTACAATGAAATCTCAAGACTATCAAGGGATTCTAGAGAGAAATGTGATACCCTGTGTCAGAAAGCTTGGTCTCAGTCACAGGTCATGGGTCTTGCAACAGGATAATGACCCAAAACACACAGCTAAAAACACCCAAGAATGGCTAAGAGGAAAACATTGGACTATTCTGAAGTGGTCTTCTATGAGCCCTGACCTAAATCCTATTGAGCATCTTTGGAAAGAGCTGAAATATGCCGTCTGGAAAAGGCAACCTTCAAACACAAGACAACTGAAGCAGTTTGCTCTTGACGAGTGGGCCAAAATACCTGTCGAGAGCTGCAGAAGTCTCATTGGCAGTTACAGGAATCATTTGATTCCAGTGGTTGCCTCAAAAGGTTGTGCAAGAAAATATTAAGTTAAGAGCACCATCATTTCTTTCCAGGCCTATTTCATGAGTTTTATTTTTTTTTAAAACATGGTTGAAAAGCAATGTCTGACTTTCATTTGTTAATTTTCATAGATTTTTTATTTATTATTACTTTTGTCAGATTCAAGTTATTTCTGTGACCATTGTGGGTATTTCTGTCATTAAACGAGGGGTACCAACAATTTTGACCATGTGTGTATATGTAAGAGAATTGTAGATGAGGGCCTCAGACATATCCTTTAAAAATCCTGACGGAGGGCACCATACACACCCTATAAAAATTAAGACAGAGGATCGCCATATGACCCTCTAAAAATCTGGAGTGAGGACCACATGATGACCCTCTTTGTAGCAAGGGCCGTATGATGACCCTATAAAAATTTGGAACAAGGACCTCATGATCACTGTGGCCAAGTTGGCAGGATCAAGTCTTGCCGTCAGAAAATCCAAGTGATGCAGGGAAGGCACAGGCTACATTAAATATGACAACTGTTGTGTGATAGGAAACAATTGGTGGGTATCTGTGGGTCGAACAATTGGTGGGTATCTGCGGATCTTGCCCTCATCTGAGGCCAGGCTGCCAACAGAATCAACTTAAGGAGGGAGGCCTGAGCACCTCAGATTTGGCTCAAGTCCATGGACCATAAAAATAAAACTGCACTAATTGAATGGATGAAAGGCCCAAATGCATCTCTTGCAACAGATGCCTAAAGATCCTTGGTGTGCCAGTTGTACCCTGATTGCCCTAAAATCCGGGACTTGTTGTTGGACACAGACGGCCAAAGGTCTACTTTGGCCCTTACCCTTGATTATGATTCCCCTGCTGAGCCACGTGAGGGTATTACATCCTTCACTATGGACTTTGATCAATCTCCCCCTATAGACCTTACGCAAACCCTTCATGGACTTTGCCCCATGTACCCTGGACTTTGACCCTCATTGACTGTGTTCTTGCAAGAGGACTATTGTTGCGTGGAAGAGGAATGGAGACCTGATGTTCCAACCAGACTGAAGAATTTTTTTTAAAGAACTTGAACTCTTTGTTCCGAGGTCCTAACCCAGTGGGACTAGAGTTGTGCCAACCCTAAAGGGAAAATGCCATCCCAGAATCCAACTTGGTCCAGGCCTCCTGTGATATGAGGGAAATGTAGCATTCCTTGACAAAAGCACTTGTCCATGTGTCAGTGGTTAAGTGGACCTTCCCTGTAACTGAGTTGGTCAGAGTATGCGTGATGTTATGGGACATGTGCTTGTGTAAGGTGAGGATGGCACAACAGGAGAAATAGTGGCTTCTGGGGATCGAGTACGAAGAGATGGCTACCGCCATTAGGTTGTGGAAAGTCTCAGTGTACAAAAGTCAAAATGGCAACATTTCCAGGGCAAGCAGTCTGGAAATATGTCCATTTGGTGTTTTAGCTTGTGGGTGGGAGGCTGAATGATGCGCTGGGCAAAGGAGTGGACTTGGTTGCTGATGCTGATGATGCTTAGAAAATGCCCAATGACAGGTGCAGGGTAGGAGACATTGGCGCCTTCGTCCTGGACAGGGGATGAGCATGTAGCACATGAGTAAAGGCAGTGGTGTCACCCACAGACACTAATTGTAGACCAAGGCATGTGGCAGGCAATCCCCGCATGTTTAGTGGCTGAAAAACAGCCAAAGAACATGCCAGGCAGGGACTCATGCTTGTGCTTGAGCATCAGGGATACTCGAATGAGTACCGAGTGTGCCCAAGCACCCCGATGCTCATTTAAGTATCGAGCCTTTGTAACCACGCTCGCTCATCACTACTAAAGAACAAATATGTGTCATATTGATGATATAAGGGGTTTGATTTCTACTACTGATTAAACTAGTGATTAAACATATCAATGCATTGTTTTCAAAGGCAAAATTACTGTAAGTAATGAGAAATTAGGAGATACTATAAATCTTCTTACACTTCACACTATAGATTAGAAAATTAGAAAATGGAAACTGAAAATTTAATTTCAAGAAAGAAAAAAGTTTAGTTTGCACTTTAGAAACTTTGTATTTTAAGCAAGATCAAGTTAATGGATTTCTCAAGGTGAGAATTAGTTTTGAGCAAAATTTTACCTTGTCATTTCTGAGGGCTTATTGGCATTTACAAGTCTGAAAAGGAAGGAGTTCTTTGTGATACTATATTACAAAGTGTAGATGTAAAGGGATTGAATTAAGATGTATGTGTAAAGGGCCAGTCACTCAGCCTTATTTACAATGTGACTCTTGTAGGAATGGGAGTCCAGCACATGTTCATGACTTAAGGGGCCCTAACACATAGTGATATCGGCAGCAATATCGCTAAAACATCACCGATTTCGTGACACAGCAGTGATATTGCTAGCGATATCGCTATGTGTGATACTTCCCTCCGACTGGCTCCCCCGCTGTCTGTCGCTGATCGCGCGAGATCGTGCAGCTCCATTTCTCGTCGGGCACTTCCTGCTGGGCTTCCTACTGGCGCCGACGAGCGACGCGTGGAAGCGGGCGGGAGGACGTCAGGATCGCCGCATCTGAAAGGTAAGTAACGACCGCTGCTGCGTCGCTAAGTAGCTGTAAGATCTGCCTGTGTGGCAGCTCACTAGTGACCATTTAGTGATGCACCAGCGATCCTGACCGGGTCGTATCGTGGTCGGGATCGCTGGTGCATCGTCACCGCTCAGCACAGGAGAGCTGCAGGAAGCCGGGTACAACGCATGATTGCCGGGACGTTCAGCGATGGCACGGGGAGGGTGAGTATGATAGAGGAGGATGGGGGGAGCATGGAGGAGGACAAGGAGCACGGAGCAGGATGGGGGGGAGGACAGAGAGCACAGAGGAGCATGGAGCAGGACGGGGGGAGGATGGAGGGCACAGAGGAGCACGGAGCAGGACGGGGGGAGGACGGAGAGCACAGAGGAGCACGGAGCAGGACGGGGGAGGATGGAGAGCACGGAGCAGGACGAGGGGGAGGATGGAAAGCACAGAGGAGCAAGGAGCAGGACGGGGGGGCACAGGAGGACGGAGCAGGAGGGGGGAGCACAGAGGAAAACTGAGCAGGAGGGGGAGCACAGAGGAGAATGGGGGAGCACAGAGCTGGATAGGGGAGCACGGAGCAGGACGGGGGGAGCACAGCAGGATGGCGGTTTATACACCCGGCTTATACTCGAGTCAATAAGCTTACCCAGTTTTCCGTGGCAAAATTAGGGGCCTCGGCTTATACTCGGGTCGGATTATACTCGAGTATATACGGTAAGTGGTGGAAAAAAAATTCCAAAATTTGTAAAAAAAAATGGCGCTATTTTCTAAGACCTGTAGCATCTCCATTTTTCATGATCTGGGTATGAAGGCTTATTTTTTGCGTGACGAGCTGACATTTTTATTGATACCAATAAATCGGGCGATTCTGAACACAGCATTACCAAATATGTGTATTTTTTATTTTCTGTTGTTTTATTTTGAATGGGGCGAAAGGAGGGTGATTTGAACTTTTATATTTTTATAGCTTTTTTAATATTTTTAAAAACATTTATTTTTACTTTTTGCGTGCTTCAATAGTCTCCATGGGAGACTAGTAGCTGCAGTACTTTGATCGCCTCTGCTACACACAGGCGATGATCAGATTGCCTGTGTGATTGCCTGTGTGAAGCAGAAATGCTTACTTGCTATGAGCACGACCACAGGGCGGCTCCCATAGAAATCTGGCAAAGAGACCCATAGAGGTCTGGTGCAGACCTCTGGTTGTCATGCCAACCCATCGGTGACCCGCGATCATGTGACGGGGTTACCGATGGCCGGGATTAGTAACACACTTCCTGTAAGCGCAAGTTAAATGCCACTGTTAAAGATTGACAAGTGGCTTGTGATTCCACCCGCGGCTGTTGCGTGCAAATGTCAGTGGTATAAATCAGCTGTCATGTGCCGGAAAGGTGAAGGTTCAGAGCCAAAGCCCGCATCAAACAGGGGGAGTTGTTATGTTTCGGTAGCTGAGGAGTGCAGGTAAAAAAGGCAATACACCAGAGCAGTTGGAATCTATGAGACTGCAGTACCCTGACTAACCAATACAACTAGAGGCAGCTGTGGAGCGTTCCTACGTTGGTCCTAGACGCCTCGTCACAGCCTGAGAAACTAACTACACCTAAAGATAGAAATAGGAAAGCTATCTGCCCCGGAGCAGAACCCCAAAGATAATAGAAAGCCCCCAAACATGTAATGGCGGTTAGACAAGAGGAAATACTGACACAGAAAGAAAATAGTATGAGCAAACGCTGGGGCCCAAACTATCTAAATAGAAAAGGACAGGAAGGGTACTTACTGCAATCTCAGAAAACCCTGAAAAAACACCAACTCTACTAATTTCAAAATCACCTGAGATCACACGACCTCTACCACCTAAATTAGTTCTCTGGTGTAACAAAAACAGCAGCCACTGAAAAAACTGGAAAAAGCAAAAGTACAAAACACAGTGGCTGAACTAAACTGAGAGGGCAAAAGCCCCCGGAGGGGACCCAGAAGGCCCCCACAGAAGTGCAGGACCAAATGCAAAAATATAGCAAAAACACAAAATAAGAAATTGTCTTATCTGATAGCAGGAGATGCAGACACGACACAGCAGGCTACAAGGGAAACTGGAAAGAAGGATTCAGACCAGAACAATTGATCACCGGCAACCCTGATGGGAAAATGATTCCCTTAAATAAGACCAATCAGTAACACCTGATTCCCAGTCCTCACAATCCTCACTAGTACCGCTTGTAACCACCAGAGGGAGCCTCTGCTCAGAACTCATCTCAAACCCATTCACAACAGTACCCCCCCCTTGAGGAGGGGTCACCGAACCCTCATTTGAGCAACCAGGTCGGTCAGGATGAGTTCTATGATACGCACGGATAAGTCTCCTAGCATGGATGTCCGAAGCAAACACCCAAGAATTATGTTCCTGACCATAACCTCTCCATTTAACCAAATACTGGAGTCTTCGTCTAGAAAAACGAGAATCCAATATTTTCTCAACCACATACTCCAGATTGCCCTCAACCAAAACAGGGTCAGGAGGCACAGCAGCAGGAACCACTGGCTCAACAAACCTCTTCAACAAGGACTTGTGGAACACGTTATGGATCTTAAATGTCCCTGGAAGAAGCAAACGAAAAGAAACAGGATTAATAATCTCCATGATCTTATAAGGTCCAATGAACCTAGGCTTAAATTTAGGAGATGCTACTCTCATAGGAATATTCTTTGAGGACAACCAGACCAAGTCCCCCACTTTAAACCGAGGACCATCAGTCCTATGCCGGTTAGCAAACCGCTGGGCCTTCTCCTGAGAGAGGGACAACCTCTCCACTACCTGGTCCCAAATCTGCTGCATACGCTCAACAACAGAGTCAACACCTGGACAGACAGAAGCCTCCGTCTGTCCTGAAGAAAATCGAGGGTGAAACCCAGAATTACAGAAAAACGGAGACATCAAAGTGGCAGAGCTAGCCCTATTATTAAGAGCAAACTCAGCCAAAGGCAAAAAAGAGACCCAGTCATCCTGATCAGCAGACACAAAGCATCTTAGATAAGTCTCCAATGTCTGGTTTGTTCTCTCAGTTTGACCATTGGTCTGAGGATGAAATGCCGAGGAGAAAGACAATTGAACACCCAGTTTAGAACAAAAAGTCCTCCAAAATCTGGAAACAAACTGGACTCCTCTGTCAGACACAATGTTCTCAGGAATGCCGTGTAAACGAACCACGTGCTGAAGGAACAACAGCACCAATTCAGAGGAGGAAGGCAACTTAGGTAATGGCACAAGATGTATCATTTGGAAAACCTATCACAAATTACCCAGATGGTGGTCATTCTCTGAGAAACAGGAAGATCGGAAATGAAATCCATAGAGATATGGGTCCATGGTCTCTTGGGCACAGGCAATGGCATCAACAAACCACTAGAGCGAGAGCAAGGCTTGGAGCGAGAGCAAGTCCCGCAGGACTGCACAAATTCCCTGACATCGCGAGACAAGGTAGGCCACCAAAAGGACCGACTAACCAAGTCTCTGGTACCAAAAATTCCGGGATGCCCAGCCAATGCGGAACAATGAATCTCAGACATCACACTCTTTTTCCATTGGTCCGGGACAAACAATTTTCCAACAGGGCAGCGCTCGGGCCTATCCTCCTGACACCCCTCCAGAGCAAGTCTCAAATTGGGCGAGATGGCGGAAAGAACTACACCCTCCTTCAAAATAACAGAGGGATCAGATAGCTCAGGAGAGTCCGCAAGGAAACTCCTCGAGAGGGCATCCGCCTTAACATTCTTAGTGCCAGGAAGAAAGGAAACCACAAAATTAAAACGTGTGAAAAACAAGGCCCACCTGGCCTGTCTAGGATTGAGTCGCTTGGCAGATTCCAGATAGACCAGATTCTTATGGTCCGTAAGGACCACCACCTGATGTTTGGCTCCCTCCAGCAAATGTCTCCACTCTTCAAAAGCCCACTTCATGGCCAATAACTCCCGATTACCCACATCATAATTACGTTCAGTAGGAGAAAATTTTCGAGAGAAAAAGGCACAAGGGTTACTTTTAGAGGTCTCTGGATCTTTTTGGGACAAAACGGCACCTGCCCCAATTTCAGAGGCATCAACCTCCACCTGAAATGGCAGAGAAACATCAGGCTGCCGTAGAACAGGAGCAGAAGTGAATCTCTGCTTAAGTTCCTGAAACGCAGAGACTGCCTCAGGAGGCCAATTCACCACATCAGAACCCTTTCTGGTCAAATCAGTTAATGGTTTAACAATAACAGAGAAATTACCAATAAATTTACGATAAAAATTGGCAAAACCCAAAAATCTCTGAAGAGCCTTTAATGAAGTAGGTTGGACCCAATCACAGATGGCCTGAACCTTGACCGGGTCCATTTCAATAACAGATGGGGACAAAATGAATCCAGAAATGAGATCTTCTGTATGCCAAAAAGACACTTTGATCCCTTCACATACAGAGCATTCTCTCTCAAAATCTGGAATACAGTTCGAACATGTTTCACATGAGAGTCCCAGTCATTAGAAAAAATCAAGATATCATCCAAATAAACAATCAGAAACTTGTCCACAAAATCCCTGAAAATGTCATTCATGAAGGACTGGAAGACGGAAGGAGCATTAGTGAGCCCAAAGGGCATCACAAGGTACTCAAAATGCCCTTCAGGGGTGTTAAATGCCGTCTTCCATTCATCCCCGTGCTTAATGCGAATAAGGTTATACGCCCCCTGAGGTCAAGCTTGGTAAACCAAGTAGCGTTTTTCACCCTGGAAAACAGGTCAGAAATCAAGGGTAACGGGTATTGATATTTCACAGTAATATTGTTCAAGAGACGATAATCAATACACGGCCTTAATGAACCATCTTTTTTGGCCACAAAGAAAAAACCGGCACCTAAGGGTGAAGAGGATGGTCTGATATGACCCTTCTCCAATGATTCCTTGATATAAGACCGCATAGCGTCATGTTCAGGTACAGACAAGTTAAAAAGGCGACCCTTAGGGAATTTACTACCCGGCACTAATTCAATAGCGCAGTCATAGCTCCTATGGGGAGGTAAGGATGCAGATTTACTTTCGCTAAACACATCAGAAAAATCAAACAAAAAGTCAGGAACATCCTCAGCCTGGGGGGAGGCAGAAAAAACAGGAGTGTTGGCACTAACGCATTGGCAGCCCCAACTGGTTACAGACACAGATTTCCAATCCAAAACAGGATTATGAGACTGTAACCAAGGGAAACCCAGCACTATAATGTCATGCAGATTATATAGAACCAAAAATTTGCAGCACTCCTGGTGATCAGGTTCAACCCTCATTATCACCTGAGTAGAAAACTGGGGTTTATTCTCAGCCAAAGGGGTAGAATCGATCCCCAGTAAAGGAATAGACTTCTGTAGGGGTATCAAGGAAAACCCACATCGCTTAGCAAAATCATAATCCATCAGGTTAATAGCAGCTCCAGAATCAACGAAAGCCTGAGCAGAAAATGAGGACAGAGAGCATATCAGAGTGACAGTTAATAAAAACTTAGTCTGAACACTACCCAAGACAACTGAGCGTGCAAAACGTCTTCCCCGCTTAGGGCAGACTGAAATAGCATGAGAGGCATCACCACAGTAGAAACATAACCCATTGCGCTTTCGAAACTCATGACGCTGTGCCCCAGACACCACTCCATCACACTGCATGGGCTCAGCAGCTGGCTCACAAGGCAACACCACTCCACGCATACTTCTCCGCTCACGCAAACGTCTGTCAATTTGAATCGCCAATGACATAGAATCATTGAGACCAGAGGGGACAGGGAATCCCACCATAACATCCTTTACATTATCCGACAGACCCTTCCGGAAAAGGGCCGCCAAAGCGTCGTCATTCCATTTGGTCAGGACTGCCCACCTACGGAATCTCTGACAGTATAACTCAGCGTCATCAAGCCCCTGATTTAATGCCAACAAGGCTTTTTCAGCTTGATCAGTGACATTAGGCTCATCGTACAATAACCCCAAAGCCTGAAAAATGCATCAACATCACTCAAAACAGGATCCCCAGGTATCAGGGAAAAAGCCCAATCCTGAGGATCGCCGCGCAGGAGAGAGATGATAATTTGAACCTGCTGCGCTGCGTTTCCTGAGGACTTAGATTTTAAGGCAAGAAACAATTTACAATTATTTTTGAAATTCTGAAACTTAGCTCGATCCCCTAAAAACTAATCTGGCATGGGGATCCTAGGTTCCACAACAGGCAACCTAGCAAGATATGCAGCAATACTCTGAACCTCAGTGGCAAGCTGATCCACACGGCCAGACAACTGTGCAAACTCCATTGGGAGAAAAGATCCTCCCCAGCACCCAGAGATACAGAGGGAAAAAAAAAAAAAATGCAACAAACAGAAAAATATCTCTGACAACTTTTCTTCCTTCAAAATATTTTTTCCCTTCTGTGAGTACCATACAATTTTTAGGGCCGGTGATACTGTTATGTTTCGGTAGCTGAGGAGTGCAGGTAAAAAAGGCAATACACCAGAGCAGTTGGAATCTATGAGACTGCAGTACCCTGACTAACCACCACAACTAGAGGCAGCCGTGGAGCGTTCCTACGTTGGTCCTAGACGCCTCGTCACAGCCTGAGAAACTAACTACACCTAAAGATAGAAATAGGAAAGCTATCTGCCCCGGAGCAGAACCCCAAAGATAATAGAAAGCCCCAAAACATGTAATGGCGGTTAGACAAGAGGAAATACTGACACAGAAAGAAAATAGTATGAGCAAACGCTGGGGCCCAAACTATCTAAATAGAAAAGGACAGGAAGGGTACTTACTGCAATCTCAGAAAACCCTGAAAAAACACCAACTCTACTAATTTCAAATCACCTGAGATCACACGACCTCTACCACCTAAATTAGTTCTCTGGTGTAACAAAAACAGCAGCCACTGAAAAAACTGGAAAAAGCAAAAGTACAAAACACAGTGGCTGAACTAAACTGAGAGGGCAAAAGCCCCGGAGGGGACCCAGAAGGCCCCCACGGAAGTGCAGGACCAAATGCAAAAATATAGCAAAAACACAAAATAAGAAATTGTCTTATCTGATAGCAGGAGATGCAGACACGACACAGCAGGCTACAAGGGAAACTGGAAAGAAGGATTCAGACCAGAACAATTGATCACCGGCAACCCTGATGGGAAAATGATTCCCTTAAATAAGACCAATCAGTAACACCTGATTCCCAGTCCTCACAATCCTCACTAGTACCGCTTGTAACCACCAGAGGGAGCCTCTGCTCAGAACTCATCTCAAACCCATTCACAACAGGGAGTCTGACATCCGCATACTATTATGTCACATGCCGGAAAGTGGTTAATAAGAAAACCCCTTTAAATGGGTTTTCCAGGACTTGAAGGTCGATGATGAATTTTTGGTGAATGTTGTAGATGCTTTGAATATTGTTACAAACACAAGATTATTCATTATAGTTTTTGGCTACTGATGGCATATGCTTAAAATAGCTCTTCAGTTGGACCAATACCAGACAATCGCTACCGATCAGCTGTTTGCAGCTCCTGTGGTGTTCAAAGCCGGAAAACCTCATCTCCATACACTGTATAATGGATGTTCTCAAGTACTGCCGCTCAGCTCCTATTCACTTCAACAGTGCCATTATTTCAGAATAGTATTCCAAAAAAAGTCACATACAACTAGGATTATGAATTAATAGCTTTAAGATGCATAAGTATCCATGCTGCGAGTGGGACAGAATCTGTCATGTGTGCATCGCCACGAAGATCGTCGCGGTTGCACATTCTGACTTCTCACAGCTGAGTTGCTGTTTCTTTGTGTTTGGCAGTTAGGGAGTTAATTCTGTCTGTGCTCAGTTCTGGGACTGGGTGCAGTTTCTTCCGGCTGCAATTAATTATTTGTTGATTGGTTTCCTTTAAATCTCTGGTTGTCTGTGTTGGGAGTTGCCAGTGAAATTCTTCATGCAGACCACAGATAGGATTGTATCTGTATAGACTTAAGTTAAAGAGCTCCTTAGTTGTTTTAAGCTCACCTTGCTTAGAGTTTAATATCCCAGATCATTTATGTTCCTTCTGTGTTTGAGTGTGTATGCAAGTCTGTGTTTTCTCCAGTCTGTCTTATATGTCTAATCTGTGTATTTAGCAGAGATCAGCCCATATCCCTTTGGTGGTAATCAGAATCCTTCTTAGGACTGATTACAGGGTTCAGGGACTGATAGGAGACAGGGTTAGGCTGGAGACTTGGACCTCTGAACCATTATCAGTACCTCCAAGGTGAGGGATTAGTTAGGACCCCAGTTTAGGGTCAGGTTAGACCCCCGGTCCTCCTCTTTCCTGTGACAGTGTATCAAGTCCTCAAGATTAACCCTGAGTTCAACGGATATCGTGTCAGGTAAATCTATTCTATATTTACATGCTGATGTTGCTAATCTATATGTTGTATAGAGTGTTGTTCTTTTAAGAATAGTTTACTGACATCGTACACATATCATTAGACAGCGTGACATTTTCACTGGCCCATAAAATTATTCCCAGTTGCCATGGATCCAGTAGCCCAGCTGGCTCTGCAGTTGCAGGGATTATCCATGGAGCTGACGGACATTAAGTCCAAAGTTTTGTCTCCCTCGGAGCAAACCAGATTTGAACCTAAAGTAGCTCTCCCGGACAGGTTCACTGGTGGGCGAGACAAATTTTTTACCTTCAGGGAAGCATGTAAATTGTATTTTCGGCTTCGGCCTCGATCATCAGGGAGTGAAGAGCAGAGAGTGGGAATTGTTATCTCGCTCCTACAAGGGGACCCTCAATCCTGGGCCTTCTCCCTTCCTCCGGGATCCCCGGCTCTACAGTCAGTAGATCGATTTTTTACTGCCCTGGGTTTGGTATATGATGACCCAGATCGGGTCTCTCTTGCTGAGACAAAATTACGTAAGATACAGCAGGGAGATCGTCCGGCGGAGGAATTTGCTTCTGAGTTCCGTAGATGGGCCACAGATACTCAGTGGAATGACCCAGCTCTTAGGAGTCAGTTTTGTCATGGGCTTTCTGACAAATTAAAGGACGTTTTGGCTCAGTATGATTCTCCTCCATCACTGGAGGCTGCTATGGCCCTAGCTATCCGTACTGATAGACGGCTCCGGGAGAGGTGCGAGGTAACTCCGCCCCCTGTTGTTACTCCACCTACTACTAAAGTCCCTTATGTTGAGGTTCCCCTTGTCTGTTCGGAGGAGCCTATGCAGTTGGGAGGGACATCATTTCGTAGGAGGGGATTGGCGGTACGCCGCAGGACTAGAAGGTGTTTCTTCTGCGGGAAAGAGGGACATTTTGTTGGGGGATGTCCATCCCGTGCCTTGTTGAGCAAAAAGTCGCCGGAAAACTGTTAATCCCAGGTTGTGTGGTGGACGACAACCTGGGAGTATGTATTTCGTCCGCTAGTTCTTCTCAGTTCCTTGTACCAGTGGAGGTGGTGGTTGGTACGAGAGTGGAGAGATTTTCTGTTCTTCTTGATAGTGGGTCCGGGGCTAATCTGGTTGACGCTCAGTTTGCTCAGGCTCAAGGTATGCATCTGAGTGTATTGGTCAAACCGATCCCTATATTCTCCATTGACGCCAGGCCTCTCGGCCAAGGTAGCTTTGTTCATGAGGTTCATAACATTGACCTTCGGGTAGGGGCAATACATAGGGAACTATTATCTTGTTATGTGTTGGAGGGTCTACCTACTCCTATTGTGTTGGGACTTCCTTGGTTGGTTAAACATAACCCTGTGATTAATTGGCAGTCCAGAGATATAAGCCAATGGGGGGAGTTTTGCAAAAGTAACTGCATGAACACAGTCATCAGTGCGGTCGTGCCTAGTATTTTGCCTCCTTTTTTGGAGGACTTTGGGGATGTGTTCTCTGAGGAGGGGTGTCAGGAGTTGCCTCCTCATCACGTGTATGACTGCTCTATTAATTTACTTCCTGATGCTAAGTTACCTAAAGCTAGGTTATATAACCTTTCTGGTCCTGAGAGGCAGGCTATGAAAGATTATATTTCGGAAAGTCTGGCCAAAGGGCATATTAGACCTTCATCTTCCCCAGTGGCCGCGGGGTTCTTCTTTGTGAAGAAAAAAGATGGAGGCCTACGCCCTTGCTTGGATTTCCGCGAACTTAATCGGATTACTGTTCGAGATCCGTATCCACTCCCTCTGATTCCTGATCTCTTCAATCAAATTGTTGGCGCCAAATGGTTCTCTAAATTGGATCTCAGGGGGGCGTATAATCTGATTAGGATAAAAGAGGGGGATGAGTGGAAAACGGCGTTTAACACGCCGGAGGGACATTATGAGAACCTTGTCATGCCTTTTGGTCTGACTACTGCACCAGCAGTATTCCAACATTTTGTTAATGACATTTTTCGTCATCTGGTGGGGCTGTTTGTGGTCGTATATTTGGATGACATTTTAATTTACTCACCAGATCTTGTGTCTCACCAGGAGCATGTGAGACAGGTGTTGCAGATCTTGCGAGACAATAAACTATACGCCAAACTGGAAAAGTGTGTATTCGCCGTACAGGAACCTCAGTTTTTGGGTTTCTTGGTGTCAGCCTCCGGTTTCCGTATGGACCCTGAAAAGGTGAGAGCAGTGCTTGAATGGGATCAGCCAGAGGATCTTAAGGCTCTGCAGCGTTTTCTGGGGTTTGCTAACTACTACCGGAAATTTATTTGTAATTTCTCATCTGTTGTCAAACCTCTCACTGACATGACAAGAAAAGGGACGGATTTTTCTAAATGGTCGGACAAAGCTTGCCAAGCTTTTTCCTCTTTGAAAAAATGTTTTGCTTCGGCACCCGTTCTCATCCAACCAGATGCATCACAGCCGTTCGTTGTGGAGGTGGACGCGTCTGACGTAGGGGTGGGTGCAATATTGTCCCAGGGTCCGTCCCTGGTAAATGGCATCCGTGCGCTTTCTTTTCTAAAAAATTGTCGTCCGCCGAAAGGAATTATGATATCGGCAATAGGGAACTTTTGGCCATTAAGTTGGCTTTTGAAGAATGGCGTCACTTTTTGGAGGGGGCAGTCCACCCGGTTACCGTTATTACTGATCACAAGAACCTGCTGTATTTGGAATCTGCTAAGCGTCTGAATTCCAGACAAGCTCGATGGTCGTTGTTTTTTACCAGGTTTAATTTTGTTGTCACTTATCGCCCTGGATCTAAGAATGTTAAGGCGGATGCCTTGTCTCGCAGTTTCCCAGGGGCCGGGAAAATGGATGACCCGATTCCTATCCTTCAGGAGGGGGTGGTAGTGTCGGCTGTATGTTCTGAGCTTGAGGAGGAGGTGTTAGAGGCTCAGGGGGACGCCCCTGCAGGACCTCCAGGGAGACTGTTTGTCCCAAATCAGTTGAGACAAAAGGTTATTGAGGCACATCATAATTCTGCTTTAGCAGGACATCCAGGGAGTAAGGCTACTTTAGATCTCCTTTCTCGCCGGTTTTGGTGGCCTAACGTTAATAAAGATGTTTTAACTTTTGTCGCGTCCTGTGGGGTTTGTGCTCGGTCTAAGACCCCTCATACCCGTCCGTCTGGGACCCTCTTACCCTTGAAACTTCCGGAGCGTCCATGGACTCATTTGTCTATGGACTTCATCACGGACCTTCCTCAGTCGTCAGGGAAGACTGTCATACTGGTGGTTGTTGACAGGTTCAGTAAGATGGCACATTTCATTGCTCTTCCTGCCCTCCCTAATGCTAAAACTCTGGCGCAGGTGTTCATTGGGGAGATTGTGAGACTTCATGGGTTGCCTTCTGATGTGGTGTCAGATAGGGGGTCTCAGTTTGTGTCCAAGTTTTGGAGGGCATTTTGTTTACGTCGGGGGATGCAATTGTCATTTTCCTCGGCTTTTCATCCGCAGACCAATGGTCAGACAGAGCGTCTGAATCAAAGCCTAGAGACTTATCTTCGGTGTTTTGTCTCAGAGAACCAGGAGGACTGGTCTTCTTTCTTGCCTCTGGCAGAGTTCGCTCTTAACAACAGGCGGAGCGAGTCCACTGGTAAGTCCCCATTTTTTGGGGCATATGGTTTTCATCCCCAGTTTTGTACATTCAATGGGGGGGGCCCTTCTGGGGTTCCTGAGGAGGAGCGTTTCTCGTCGTCACTTGCTTCAGTGTGGAGAGGTGTATTGAATAATCTGAGTGCTATGGGGAACCGTTATAAACGTATGGCTGATAGGAGGAGAGTTTCTGGTCCAGATCTTAATGTGAACGATCTGGTATGGTTGTCTACCAGGAATATAAAACTTAAAGTTCCCTCCTGGAAGCTGGGCCCCAGATTCATCGGGCCGTACAGGATCAGTTCCATAATTAATCCTGTGGCATTTCGTCTGGACCTCCCTCCTACGTTTAAAATTCATAATGTGTTCCACAAGTCATTACTTAAGAGGTACGTGGCACCAGTCATACCATCACCTCTACCTCCTCCTCCAGTGGTGGTCAATGGTAACTTGGAGTTTCAAGTGTCAAAGATCATTGACTAACGTCTGAATCGCCGGTCCCTTCAGTACTTGGTGCATTGGAAGGGGTATGGTCCAGAGGAGAGGACGTGGGTTCCTGCGTCTGACATTAACGCAGATCGTTTGGTGCGGACCTTCCACAGAACTCACCCGGGCAAACCTGGCCCTGAGGGTCCGGAGGCCCCTCGTAGAAGGGGGGGTACTGTCATGTGTGCATCGCCACGAAGATCGTCGCGGTTGCACATTCTGACTTCTCACAGCTGAGTTGCTGTTTCTTTGTGTTTGGCAGTTAGGGAGTTAATTCTGTCTGTGCTCAGTTCTGGGACTGGGTGCAGTTTCTTCCGGCTGCAATTAATTATTTGTTGATTGGTTTCCTTTAAATCTCTGGTTGTCTGTGTTGGGAGTTGCCAGTGAAATTCTTCATGCAGACCACAGATAGGATTGTATCTGTATAGATTTAAGTTAAAGAGCTCCTTAGTTGTTTTAAGCTCACCTTGCTTAGAGTTTAATATCCCAGATCATTTATGTTCCTTCTGTGTTTGAGTGTGTATGCAAGTCTGTGTTTTCTCCAGTCTGTCTTATATGTCTAATCTGTGTATTTAGCAGAGATCAGCCCATATCCCTTTGGTGGTAATCAGAATCCTTCTTAGGACTGATTACAGGGTTCAGGGACTGATAGGAGACAGGGTTAGGCTGGAGACTTGGACCTCTGAACCATTATCAGTACCTCCAAGGTGAGGGATTAGTTAGGACCCCAGTTTAGGGTCAGGTTAGACCCCCGGTCCTCCTCTTTCCTGTGACAGTGTATCAAGTCCTCAAGATTAACCCTGAGTTCAACGGATATCGTGTCAGGTAAATCTATTCTATATTTACATGCTGATGTTGCTAATCTATATGTTGTATAGAGTGTTGTTCTTTTAAGAATAGTTTACTGACATCGTACACATATCATTAGACAGCGTGACAGAATCACAGTGCCTTTCTTTTGCATTATTAATTACAATTTACTTACAGCTTCCTGTTTACTGAGATGTAAGAGCAATGTTTGCTCAAAATTGATAACAATGCTACAAGGCCCAGGCTGTGTAAAGAATATAAGTAACTTTGATTTTACAAGATACTCTATGTGCTATAATAACCAGATCTTTCATCTTGCTCTGTGGAGTTTAGCTTGTGAGTAACATCTGCTCATTGACCTTATAATGAAGCACCTGTACTTTTCTAAAAATCAAATTAAAAAAGTTCAGATTTTGTGCAAAATTTCCTAAAATATTCCTTATAAAAGTTCATTTTTTATATGGAGTGAAGAAGAACATCAGATTACCTTAGGTAAAATTATTTAGATGCTTTGTAGGAAATTAGTGCCAAATTATCAATACTGTTGGGGTTGGAATATGTTTGGTGCAACAACTCCATTCCTGTCTATGAGTGTTTAGTTGCTAGATTTGTATGCTGTTTATAAAGTTAAAAAAAAAACCTCCCAGAGGCTCACACAGGAAGAGCATGTGACTGTATTTCCTGTTTTCCTGTGTCTGTGTATGAGAGAAGCAGCCTGCTCTAAATGATGCACAGAGAGACACACAAATGATTTATTCCTGATCTGTTAAGCTTATCATATATTGTTCCTGTTTGTTCCTGAATAAAGAAGCTCTGCTGTCACACGCTTGGAGAGTATCATGAATAATCCACTGCCAACACTAGGATTTTCAGATGCTAGGTTTCGACTGGCGACTTTGGCCATAACACCAGTCATATGGTCAAAGATCGCCCTGTCCCAGTGCTACATTGCAACGTAATACAGGTGACTGGGATTGCAGTGATACAAGCAAGTTGCAAAAAATTAAACTGGCTCCATCTTTTTGCCACTTGCTTGGCGCAGTCTGTTACAATAGTCACAATGCGATCACATTCACCTGCTTTATGCTGCGATGTGGCACAAAGCGATATTTGACCATATAACCTGGGTCATGGCCAAAATGGTAGTGTTGCCCCAACATTAAAGTGGTTGTTTGGCCTTAGGGTACAGTTATTTAGTCACTCTGTGACTGCAGACTTGTGAATCATCAAGTTTCGTGCACTGCAAGCTGTGATGATTTTCTGTTGTCGGCGACTTGCGTGAGACTTGATTGATTTGAATACATGCAATCATGTGCCAATGAGATTTGCCCAGTCTTGCTCAATGCAAGTGTGTTGAGCAAGGCCGGACACGTCTAGTTGGAATGTGGCTGGAATTCGCACGCATTGCAGATTCACAAGTCTGCAGTTACATAGAATACATAGAATGATTACACACCTATTGCATAAACTTGTTTACAAAATTTTACATTGCAAAATTCAATAAAATTTATGCTAATATTTTCACAAGAAAAAATGGTGCAATATTACTTACAGGAAGTATCATCGAATTGCTGATTCTACCTTATGTTGAGTTGCCATGATATGTTTTATATATGATGTATCACTTAACTAATAGATTATTAAGGCCTCTTTCACACATCCGGCGGGCGCCTAAACGGCGCCCCCGGCATTTTACCGCAGCGCCGCATGTGAAAAGCTTTCACACTTCCGGCGCCCAAAATGCGGTTTTTTTGCCGGATGGTTTCTGATGCTTGGAGAGATAAGAAACCATCCGGCAAAAAAAAAAAAACGTTACATGCAGCGTTTTTTCCGGACGCCGCAATGTACATTTGCGCCGCATCCGGACAAAACCGCATGCAACGCATTGACATGCGGCGCCATGCGGCGCTAATGCATGTCAATGCGAAAAAAGCCGCATGCGGCGCATCAGATTTTCAGATGCGGCGCTGCGGGAAAATGCCGGGGGCGCCGCAAGGGGAAAAACGGATGTGTGAAACTAGCCTAAGCTTTTTTATTCTACATTGTCTATTATTTGTAGCATTTCTGAAAGCTATATTTTACAGATTGGGTCCTCAAAGTTTCTTCTTGAGACCTCTGGATATACTGTATGATTGATTTAGTTATATGTTTATTAAGTATGTTTGTTTACTGGCCTCTTTCTTCATTACATGCCAGTTCTATTAGTTACGTGGCAAGCATGTCATCTATATTTCACAATTCGTTTCTGGCTCACTTTTATCTTCAGAGGTTTCCAGATTTTTAGTATCTGTAATTCCACGGAACAAGTTAGATCCTGTGATGGGAACACTAAGCAAAGTCAATTAAGCTGGGAAATCTCTCAGACAGATTAAATACTTTCAGACATTTTTCTCATGTGAATGTTTCTGAAGCTGGGTACTGTATATGCCCTGAACTGCAGAGTGAGACTTTATAATTTCATCCAATTTATTTCCTTACAAAGAATGATGCCAACGCAGCTATGAAGTACTCCATAATTCATTGCATTTAACCATTTACATATCATAACTTTTGTGAGTGGAGGAATTTCTATTTTACAGTATTATAAGACATCTGTTGGTATACATTATTTAAAGGGAGTCTGTCCGTACCATTCAGTCAGTAACTCAGTACATAGCCTTGTAGGTGACAGAGCACCTATAAAAATTGAACCTTTCGACCTGATTCTCCAAGACCAGCAGGTTTCACGTCGGTCATGATGAAGACGTGAAGTAGAAAGTGAAGCATTTGATTCATTACGAGGCGCATGCCTCTTAATGAACTCGGCAACTCAAGAAGTGCTGTGCGCCTCTGTGTATCAGGAATTGGGGTAAGATTTGCAACGTAAGGAACATCACTGCTGTCATGAACTTGATGAGCGGGTGTTGACACGCCCTTGCCCTCTTTGTAAGAAGTTGGCAAAAATTATGTGAAAACATCAAAATTTGTGTGCAGCCTCGTATTGTGTGAACATTTAGGAGCTTTTCAAAGTTTTCTAATGACTACCAAAGTTTGATCAAACAACCTAGATAGGTGCTTGATGCACCCTGGAGTTGGGCAATAGGCTCAGCGAACTGTTCAGCTCACTGGTTTTCCATGGTCCATCTATTTCCCTGTGACTGACAGCACTGTATTGCCTGAGCTTTCTCTGTTGCAGGCAGCAGGTTCACACTCAGCACATGTGACAGACATAACAGAGTCTGGAGACGCCGTGGAGAGCGATCTGCTGCCTGCAACATCCTTCAGCATGACCGGTTTGGCAGTGGGTCAGTAATGGTGTGGGGTGGAATTTCTTTGGAGGGCCACATAACCCTCCAGGTGCTAACCAGAGGTAGCCTGACTGCCATTAGGTACCGAGATGAGATCCTCAGACCCCTTGTGAGACCATATGCTGTTGCGATTGGACCTGGGTTCCTCATAATGCAGGACATTATCAGACCTCATGTGACTGGAGTGTGTCAGCAGTTCCTGCAAGATGAAGGCGTTGAAGCTATGGACTGGCCTGCCAATTCCCCAGACCTGAATCCGATTGAGCACATCTGGGACAGCATGTCTCGCTCCATCCACCAACGTCACGTTACACCACAGACTGTCCAGGAGTTGACGGATGATTTCGTCCAGGTCTGGGAGGAGATCCCTTAGGAGAACATCCGCAACCTCATCAAGAGCATGCCCAGGCATTGTAGGGAGGTTGTACAGGCACGTGCAGGCCACACACTATACTGAGCATCATTTTGACTTGTTTCCACTTTAATTTTGTCTTGTTTTGATTTTCATTTTGAATTGTTTCCACTTTCATTTTGGGGGTCTCTCCAAATCCAGGCCTCCATTGGTTCAAAAATTTGATTTCCATTGATGATTTTTGTGTGATTATGTTGACAGCACATTCAACTTTGTACACAACAAAGTATTCAATGAGAATATTTCATTCATTTAGATCTAGGATGTGTTATGTGAGTGTTCCCTTTATTTTTTTGAGCAGTAGATAGATAGATAGATAGATAGATAGATAGATAGATAGATAGATTAAAAGCGGCAGATGCCACGTACAGTATAGAATAGAATAGGTTAGAATAGAATAGATAGAATAGATATATACACATAGGTGTCTATATACAGTCATGGCCAAAAGTTTTGAGAATGACTCAAATATTAATTTTTACAAAGTCTACTGCTTCACTTTTTCTAATGGCAATTTGCATATACTCCAGAATGTTATAAAGAGTGATCAGCTTAACAGCAATTACTTGCAAAGTCAATATTTGGCTAGAAAATGAACTTTATCCCCCAAAACACATTTCAACATCATTGCAGCCCTGCATTAAAAGGACCAGCTAACCTCTTTTCAGTGATTGCTCCATTAACACAGGTGTGGGTGTTGATGAGGACATGGCTGGAGATCAATCTGTCATGATTAAGTAAGAATGACACCACTGGACACTTTAAAAGGAGGCTGGTGCTTGGCATCATTGTTTCTCTTCTGTTAACCATGGTTATCTCTAAAGAAAGAGGGGAAGTCATCATTGCAATGCACAAAAATGGCCTAACAGGGAAGAGTATCGTAGCTAGAAAGATTGCACCTCAGTCAACAATCTATCGCATCATCAAGAACTTCAAGGAGAGGGGTTCCATTGTTGCCAAAAAGGCTTCAGGGCACCCAAGAAAGACCAGCAAGCGCCAGGACCATCTCTTAAAAGTGTTTCAGCTGCGGGATCGGGCTACCAGCAGTGCAGAGCTTGCTCAGGAATGGCAGCAGGCAAGTGTGAGTGCATCTGCACGCACTGTGAGGCGGAAACTCTTGGAGCAAGGCCTGGTCACAAGGAGGGCAGCAAAGAAGCCACTTCTCTCCAGAAAAAACATCATGGACAGACTGATATTCTGCAAAAGGTACAGGCAGTGAACTGCTGAGGACTGGGGTAAAGTTATTTTCTCTGATGAATCCCCTTTTCGCTTGTTTGGGACATCAGGAAAACGCCTCATTCGGAGAAGACAAGGTGAGCGCTACCACCAGTCTTGTCTCATGCCAACTGTTAAGCATCCCGAAACCATTCATGTGTGGGGTTGCTTCTCAGCCAAGGGAATCGGCTCTCTCACAGTCTTGCCTAAAAACACAGCCATGAATAAAGAATGGTACCAGAATGTCCTCCAAGAGCAACTTCTCCCAACCCTCCAAGAGCAGTTTGGCGATCAACAATGCCTTTTCCAGCATGATGGAGCACCTTGCCATAAAGCAAAGGTGATAACTAAATGGCTCAGGGAACAAAACATAGAGACTTTCACCAACAACGGAAACCTTCAAGAAGAACCTGAAGACCCACCTGTTCCAACAAGCCTACAGCCTACAATGATCCTCAGTCTACTGAACCATCGCACGACCAGCTCTACCCTTTCCTAGTGTATCCTCACCCATCCCTGTAGACTGTGAGCCCTCGCAGGCAGGGTCCTCTCTCCTTCTGTACTTGTGTGTCCCTTGTCTAGCACACGTTTATTGTACCTGTCTATATTTTCCCTTTTCATATATAAAGCGCCATGGAATAAATGGCGCTATATAAATGTGTAATAATAATAATAATAATAATTTTGGGTCCATGGCCTGGAAACTCCCCAGATCTTAATCCCATTGAGAACTTGTGGTCAATCATCAAGAGACGGGTGGACAAACAAAAACCTAAAAATTCTGACAAAATGAAAGCATTGATTGTGCAAGAATGGACTGCTATCAGTCAGGATTTGGTCCAGAAGTTGATTGAGAGCATGCCAGGGAGAATTGCAGAGGTCCTGAAGAAGAAGGGTCAACACTGCAAATATTGACTTGCTGCATTAACTCATTCTAAGCTTTTGTTACTCATATGTTTGCAATTATTATATTTCTGTCTGTGATAAAAACATCTGTCAAACACACATAAAAACCAGAGGGCAGCAGATCATGTGAAAATATAATATTTGTGTCATTCTCAAAACTTTTTGCCATGACTGTATATATACATATATATGTCAATGACACACAAATATATATATTTTTATTTCATAGAGCTATATATAGCAGAATAGCCGATAATTCAATTGTCGGCTTCTGTAAAATCATTGCAGAACCCGACAGAATATGACACATGGTTTACATACAGTAAACCATTGAATATCATTTCGATTTCTATATGTCCCTGACTACTAATGTTATTAGTGCATGTGTGTAAAAATTTGGAGATGTAAGTGTTAAATTAAAGTATTTATTCATGGAAAAAAATTGCATGGGCTCCCCCCCCAGAGAGGGAAAGCCAGGGACTGAGGGCAGATATTAAGAGCCTAGAAAGGGACCATGGTTTTTAGCCCCCCCGGCTAAATATAAATATATATATATATATATGTGTGTGTCAATGACATATATATATATCCACTTCACCATAAGAAAATGAGGACGGCACTGCTAACACCGCCGCATGGTAGTATTACAATGACTCCCGACTGCTGCAGGCTGAACCAGTGGACTAGAGGTGCTGATCAAAGATAAGAACATGAACATGGATGAATAGAGGACCCGTAAAAGCGCTAGTGAGCGTGAAATGGCTGTCGTCAGCAAGAGCAACCTCACTCTCCCAGCCATGAACTTTTATGCTTGCCAAGAGTGGAACCTGGTCTGGTGAGTGCGATCTGTTCCTCTATTCATCCATATATATATATACATATATATATATATATATATGTGTGTGTATATATCTATTCTATCTTTTTTATTATAACATGTCAGTGTGATTTTACTGTATAGCAGCATATGAATTGCCAGCTTTTCAAAGGATACCGGTGCGTAAAAATCAGACAGCACTCGCATGGTGCGAATGCTGTGCATTTTTTTCTTGCACCCATTGACTTGCATTGGCGAGTCTCATCCAAGATACGCAGCAAATCGCAGCCTGCTGCGATTTTTTTTCTCAGTCCGATTTCAGCTGAGAAAAAAATCGCAGATGAGATGTCACCTATTGAATAACATTGGTCCAAGTGCAATCCGATTTTTTATCGGATTGCACTCATCAGTATTTCTCGCAAGTGGGTATGAGCCTTAATAGTGTGAAACAGATGCAGAGATGAACATAAAAACACAAATGGATCACAGAATCAAAATACATTACAGCTTTACAGTACAAGAAGCTTATAAGACCCAAGTAAGGAAGGAGAAGCACGGCTGATTAGGGCACTCAGACCAAGACAGACACTTGTTTTAGATGGAAAAGAACCTTCTTTACTTGGTCATTATGTCCTCACAAAGCTTTTCGGCTGTAAATCTGCCTTCATTAGTACTTCTCCTTCCTTGCATTTTACACCCTTCTGGATGAGCAGCTTGGTGCTGCACAGACCCAGCAGACTTTCAACCATCCTGCAAGACCGAGAACCTGTGCTGACATCAGCATCACGTGATGCTCCACATGACCGGCTAACCTCTGAACCCAGAATCCGGGACAGCGAATGGTGCACCATAAGCACCACAGGCTCTGCAAACGTGATTATGCCGGCAGCATAAGCACGGCAGGTTAGTGTACTTTGTTCTTAGCCTCCTTCACTTGACCACCGAGTATCACACCAGGAGCGCCCCCTCCTCGCTCCTATTTTGTTTCTATAAGACCAAAGTGGCCAGATATATTAGCATAGCATTAGCGATGAGGCATGATGAGCATGAATAGGGGAGTATACAACCTGAGTTGATGGCCAACAAAAACTCTGACGCACGTTTAGTGTTAGCTTCTTCCAAAAAGGGGGAAAGTAGTCTCCAAACATGAGACAATATCCTCTTTCCTTAAATCTTGAAGTTAGTTCCTGGGCCTGTGTGCAAAAAGAATGATTGTCTGAGCAAATCCTGCATGTTTTCAAAAACTGACTAGTTGGAATGCTATTGATTAGAGAGCGAGGATGTGAGGATGTGAAGATGAGGCGTGTAGAAGAGAATCCTCACATCCAGAGAATCTGTGAATAGCTGGTGCTACTTGAGTCTATCCGAATACTAAAAACTATGCAATAAATGCACCCCATGTCTGTCCTAATTTCAACACAAAAAAAACAACAAAGCATACATTCTTTATACCTTATTCAAATGAATAAGCCACATGATTTGGTGAAAAATAATATGTTTTATTAACCCCTTCATGACTGAGCTATTTTCCATTTCGTTTTTTTTCGTTTTTGCATTTTCCTCCCCTTTTTCCAAGAGCCATAACTTTTTTATTTTTCCATCTGTAAGAGGATGAACAGGAACAGTGTTGTCGGTTCGAGATGCGCTCTGGGGCCGGAACTATCGGGGCCGTCACCACTGTTGCCGGGGGACGACTTGTCTGTATGGGAAGGGCCTGAGCACCTGACAGAAGGGGCCATGGGGGAGATAAAAGGGACTGAGCGCGGGAACAAGAGAGACATGGCGGGAAGGCGACGACAGAGTAGGACAAAGGTTGACTCCCTCTCCTCTTCTCCAGTTATCACCTTCACAGACGCCAGTTCATTGCAGACTGACTCATGCGTCCAGCCATTATGGGTGCCCTACCACCAGCCCGACCCTTAACGTTCAGTGCAGTAGACGTTTCCCATTTTCCCGAACTTCGTGAGTCCGTGCGAGGCCTTGCCACTCCTGCGGCCTGTACGGCGTCGTGTTTCCGGTGTACTGCCCACTCCCGAGGGACCAACAGAAGGAATTGTTTCCACACATCAATGGTCCCAAGACCAGCAGACACGGATACTTCAACATGGTCAGGAGACAGTTCATCTCGTTCCTATGCAGCAGAACCAGAGACTTTGTTCACGGACTACGATACCGTCGGGAGTTGTTCCAACCGTCCCCCAACAAGAACTCCAACCGATAAGCCATTGCTCTCATACTCCCTTCCCTCATTTTTGGATATTGTATATTTGTTTGTTGAAGCTCAGTTTCCATACCTGGTATTTTGTTGCCAAATCATCTCCCTGTGTGGAGTATTTCCCTTAATTCTAAGATAACCTGTAAGGCCGGGATCACACATGCGACAAAGTCGTCCGACACTCGCATGTGAAATCCCAGCTCTGGCACCGGCACTCGGGAGTGGATCGGGCGGCTGCATAGAACTACATGAAGCCGCGTACTCCACTACCGAGTGCCGGCGCCAGAGCTGTGATTTCACATGCGAGTGTCAGATGACTTCGTCGCATGTGTGATCCCGGCCTTAAAGTAAAATTATTATTAACCCCTTCTCTGCCACTTGCTCTTTACTGCATCCAATATTAACTTTACACATCCATATAGCCATGTGAGGGTTTGTTTTTTGCAGGGCAAGTTGTACTTTTAAATGACACCATTCATTTTATCATGTGATAGACTGGAAAGTCAAGGTAAAAATTGCAAGTGATTCATATATGAAACATGCATAGCTTTTTTTTTGTTTGAGGGTTGAAAAAAAATTGGAAATTTGTAAAAAAAAAATTGCTTTTGTTGCCATTTTACAAGATTTGTAATGTTTTCAATTTTCAGGATATGGGGTTGTGTGAGGGGCTTACTTTTAGTACCCTGAGCTGACGTTTTTACTGGTAAACTTTTGGTGTTGGTACAATGTTTTGTTAGCCTCTTATTCCATTTCATTACAATGCAGCAGTTAAAAAAACGTAATTTTGGCATTTTTCGTCTCATTTATTTCGTAAATGTTGTTTTTCTGAACAATGCCAAATATGTGTATTACTTTTTTATTTGTTGCTTTATTTTTAATGGGGCAAATGTAGGGTGATTTGAACTTTTTTAATGTTTTATGTTTTCATACTTTAAAAAAAAAAGTCTCACCTTTTACTGTATTTGTCAGTCCCCTTATTAGACTTGAAGCTGCGATAATCTGATTGTACTAAAATCATGCTGGCTTTCACAGGAGGATCATAATGACAGGCATGGGGGTCTTCAGCATAGGGCGCGCCAATGGGCACATGAAATGATGCATACTCCTGTCAGCATATATTAACCCCTTCACCCCCAAGGGTGGTTTGCACGTTAATGATCGGGCCAATTTTTACAATTCTGACCACTGTCTCTTTATGAGGTTATAACTCTGGAACGGTTCAACGGATCTTCGCGATTCTGAGACTGTTTTCTCGTGACATATTGTACTTCACGTTAGTGGTAAAATTTCTTCGATATAACTTGCGTTTATTTTTGAAAAAACGCAAATATGGCGAAAATTTTTAAAATTTTGCAATTTTCAAACTTTGAATTTTTTTTCCTTAAAACAGAGAAATATGTCACACAAAATAGTTAATAAATAACATTTCCCACATGTCTACTTTACATCAGCACAATTTTGGAACCAAAATTTTTTTTGTTAGGAAATTATAAGGGTTAAAAGTTGACCAGTGATTTCTCATTTTTACAACAAAATTTACAAAGCCATTTTTTTAGGGACCACCTCACATTTGAAGTCACTTTGACGGGTCTATATAGCAGAAAATACCCAAAAGTGACACCATTCTAAAAACTGCACCCCTCAAGGTACTTAAAACCACATTCAAGAAGTTTAATAACCCTTCAGGTGCTTCACAGGAGCTGAAGCAACGTGGAAGGAAAAAATGAATATTTAACTTTTTAGCCACAAAAATGATCTTTTACAAACTTTTTTTTATTTTCACAAGGGTAAAAGGAGAAAATGGGCAGATAACGTTGTTGTGCAATTTCTCCTGAGTACGCCAATACCCCATATGTGGGGGAAAACCACTGTTTGGGCACACGGCAGAGCTCGTAAGGGAAGGAGCACCGTTTGACTTTTTCAAACTAAAATTGGCTGGAGTTGAGATTGCACGCCATGTCGTGTTTGGAGAGCCCCTGATACGCCTAAACAGTGGAAACCCCCACAAGTGACACCATTTTGGAAACTAGACCCCCTAAGGAACTTATTTAGATCTGTTGTGAGCACTTTGAACCCCAAAGTGTTTCACAAAAGTTTATAATGCCTGGGTGTGAAAAAAAAAAACAATTTTCCACAAAAATTATTTCTTAGTCACAAATTTTTAATTTGGACCCCAAAAGTTGTTGTCCAATTTGTCCTGAGTACGCTGATACCCCATATGTGGGGGGAAACTGTTTGGGCGCACGGCAGGGCTTGGAAAGGAAGCAGTAACGTTTTGGAATGCAAACATTGATGGGGGTCATGTTCCGTTTGTAGTGCCCCAGATGAGCCTAAACAGTGGAAACCCCCCACAAGTGACCCCATTTTGGAAGCTAGACCCCCTAAGGAACTTATCTAGATCTTTGGTGAGCACTTTGAAACCCCAAGTGCTTCACACAAGTTTATAATGCCCGGGCATGAAAATAAAAAATCCTATTTTTTTCCCACAAAAATTATCTCTTAGTCACTACATTTTTATTTTCTCATAGGTAACAGGAGAAATTGGACCACAAAAGTTGTTGTCCAATTTGTCCTGAGTACGCTGATACCCCATATGTGGGGGGGAACCACTGTTTGGGCGTATGGCAGAGCTCGGAATGGAAGGAGCACCATTTGACTTTTTCCAACCAAAATTGGCTGGAATTGAGATTGGACGCCATGTTGCATTTGGAGAGCCCCTGATGTGCCTAAACAGTGGAAACCCCCCACAAGTGACCCCATTTGGGAAACTAGACCCCCTAAGGAACTTATCTAGATCTTTGGTGAGCAATTTGAACCCCAAGTGCTTCACACAAGTTTATAACGTAGAGCCATAAAATTAAAAAATCATATTTTTTCCACAAAATTGATCTTTTCACCCCAATTTTTATTTTCCCAAGGGTTACAAGACTCCAAAAGTTATTGTGCAATTTGTCCTGAGTACGCTGATACCCCATATGTGGGGGTATACCACTGTTTGGGTGCATGGCAGAGTTTGGAAGGGAAGGAGTGCCGTTTGACTTTTTCAACGCAGAATTGGCTGGATGCCATGTCGTGTTTGGAGAGCTCCTGATCTGCCTAAACAGTGGAAACCCCCACAAATACACCATTTTGGAAACTAGACCCCTCAAGGAACTTATCTAGATGTGTGGTGAGCACTTTGAACCCCAAAGTGCTTCATAGAAGTTTATAACGTACAGCCGTAAAATAAAAAATCTTTTTTTTTTTTACAAAAATGATTTTTTCGCCCCCAATATTTTATTTTCACAAGGGTAACAGGAGAAATTGGACCCAAAAGCTGTTTTCCAATTTGTCCTGAGTACGCTGATACCCAATATGTGGGAGAAAACGACTGTATGGTGCACGTCTGGGCTCGGAAGGGAAGTAGTGACGTTTTGGATTGCAGACTTTGATGGAATGGTCTGGGGGCGTCATGTCGCATTTGGAGAGCCGCTGATGCGCCTAAACAGTGGAAACCACCTACAAGTGACCCCATTTTGGAAACTAGACCACACAAGGAACTTATCTAGAAGTGTGATGAGCGCTATGAAGCCCAAGTGCTTCACAGAAGTTTTATAACATACAGCCGTAAAAACAAAAAAATAATTTTTTTTTTACAAAAATGATTTTGTCGCCCCCAGTTTTTTATTTTCCCAAGGGTAACAGAAGAAATAGGACAAATTGCACAATAACTCTTGTGGTCCAGAGTACGCTGATACCCCATATGCGGGGGTAAACTACTGTTTGGAGCGCATGGCAGAGCTCAGAAGTGAGGGAGCACCGTTTGACTTTTTCAACGCAGAATTGGCTGGAATTGAGATCAGACGCCATGTCACATTTGGAGAGCCCCTGATGTGCCTAAACAGCAGAAACCCCCCAATTCTAACTCCAACCCTAACTCCAACACACCCCTAACCCTAGTCCCAACCCTAACCACAAACCTAACCTTAACACACCCCTAATCCCAACCCTAACCCTAATCCTAACATTAGCGCCATCCCTAACCCAAACTTTAGCAGCAACCCTAACCCTAATGGGAAAATGGAAATAAATACATTTTTTTAATTTTATTATTTTTCCCTAACTAAGGGGGTGATAAAGGGGGGTTTTATTTACTATTTATAGCGGGTTTTTTGATTGGCAGCTGTCACGCTAAAAGACGCTTTTTATTGCAAAAAATTGTTTTTTGCATCACCACATTTTGAGAGCTATAATTTTTGCATATTTTGGCCCACAGAGTCATGTGAGGTCTTATTTTTTGCGGTACGAGTTGACGTTTTTATTGGTACCATTTTTGAGCACGTGACATTTTTTGTTCGCTTTTTATTTTGATTTTTGGGAGGTTAGAATGAACAAAAATCAGCAATTCATGAATTTCTTTTGGGGGAGGCATTTATACCGTTCCGCGTGTGGTAAAATTGATAAAGCAGTTTTATTCTTCGGGTCAGTATGATTACGGCGATACCTCATTTATATCATTTTTTTATGTTTTGGCGCTTTTATAGAATAAAAACAATTTTATATAAAAAATTATTATTTTTGCATCGCTTAATTCTGCGAGCTATAACTTTTTTATTTTTTCGCTGATGATGCTGTATGTGGCTCGTTTTTTGCGGGACAAGATTGCATTTTCAGCGGTACCATGTTTATTTATATCGTCTTTTTGATCGCGTGTTATTCCACTTTTTGCTTGGCGGTATGATGATAAAGCATTGATTTTTTGCTTAGTTTTTTTTTTAAGGGGTTCACTAAAGGGGTTAACTAGTGGGACAGTTTTATAGGGGGGTTCGTTACGGACGTGGCAATACCAAATATGTGTACTTTTATTGTTTTGTTTTTTTTATTTACAGGAAGAAATGAATTTATTGGGGAATATTTTTTTTTTTTTTATGATTTTTTTTACCACTTTTTATTTTTATTTTTTTTACTTTGTCCCAGGGTGGGACATCACAGTATTTTATCAGATCGCTGATGTGACAGTGTGCACAGCACTCTGTCACACCAGCGATCGCTCTGGCATCGCTGCAGGCTTCCTCAGTGCCTGCTCTCAGAAGGCACTGAGGAAGCCGCCTCCCTGCAGGACCCCGGCGCCATCTTGGATCCGGGGACCTGGAGGGAGGACGGACCCTCGGAACAGCGCGACACATTGCGCTGCTCTGAGGGTCTCAGGGGAGCGCGCAGGGAGCCCCCTCCCTGCGCGATCCTCCCCTGTGCCCCCGGTATACCGCGATCATGTTTGATCGTGGTGTGCCAGGGTTAATGTGCCGGGAGCGGTCCGTGATCGCTCCTGACACATAGTGCTGGGTGTCAGCTGTGATAAAAAGCTGACACCCGGCCGCGATCAGCTGCGCTCCCCCCGAGAGCGCAGCTGATCGCCCATGACGTACTATTCCGTCCATGGGAATTAGGTCCAGGGTCACATGGACGGAATAGTACGTCGGATGGAGTAAAGGGGTTAAATGTTGCTGTCAAAGATTGATAGTGGCATTTAACACGTTGCCAGCCCCAGGCAGCGCTCCACTCCACCCATGGCTGTTAAAGGCAGATGATGGCTGAATAAATCAGCCATCATCTGCCAGAAAACATCAAAAGCAGGGACACGACATATGACATAACTAGACATCATACATCAAGAAGGGGTTAATAAATGCACAAATGACAAACACCAACATATTTAAAAGCAAAGGATATAAAAGCACAAAACAGAAGCAGTAGGTCCTGGTATTATTCCTTATTTGAATTTGATCATTATACCGTTGGGTATATGTGACTTTCTTTCTTGTGCTCCACTGTAAAGGTTAGACACCATATTATATATCATTTTTTTTATCATATTTTTCCCTCAGTTTTTACCATTATATGCAATTGGGATACATAATAGACTAATTATATTACATCCATTTCATATCTTGGCATTACTCAACAATTGGTGTATGCACCTGTTTTCTAGTATATATATATATATTTACATATAGGTTCATTTTCTCTGTGTTCTTCCGGTTCCCTTTTTATGAATTTGTAATGTTTTGTGTATTTATGTACTTTGCTTTTAAATATGTCTGTGTTTCTCACTTGTGTTTCTATTAAGAAAACATATTTTTTATCCAATCTTGTGGCTTATTCATGTGAATACAAATGTATATCTATTTCTTTGGTTTAAGATCCTGTACACAGTTATAGTGCTTCACCCTTTTCATTATGGCCTCAATTCACCAAGACCAACGATGTTCATGCCGGTCTTGAAGGGGGTCATGCTGGTGTAAGGGAATGGAAAATGTTATTGGTCTATCTTTTATCTCTTTCTCGTACTTTACTGGTTTTGCTACACGTTCATGTGTATTATCATTATATGTGTGTCACATAGGTACTGCTACACTATTCTATGTATTACCTTAAGGGATAAAAGTGTAATGTATATTTATGTTAATGTTATGTATAAATACTGTTATAGTTGTAGGGAAAGTGTAGTACCCCAGTGAGACCACTAGTTTTTTTTTGTGTTGCGCCCTTTCTGCTGGAAAGCAGAACCATGCCTTAGGACTGTACCCTAGATTAAGTGCGGCTGCAGCAACAGACTGTTTTCAGGACAGGCAGCGCACATGACAAAAAAGGGCAATGCCACCCTCAAAGAAAGGGGGATGTTTTCCTTCCCGCAAGAACTGTTGATATAACTGTATATATGTTGGGTCCTAATATGCAGGACCGTGCTGCCCTTAAAGGAAGGGGGAGCCCAACCCTAAATACTGTGGACCTTATACATGGAACACTTTTGTATATATGTTTACGTCCGGTGGACAAGACAGGACCGGAGTTCAACGAACATTGTCGTGGAAAGAGGCTTTCCTTACCATGGATAGTTTTATTGGACTGTAGGTGACCTGGAGGACTGTGAGTCAGGCACCTCTGATAAGAAAAATATAGAAAGTTAATAAGGACATTGCTCAAGTTGAACTTTTTTTAAGTGCCTCCCTGCGTGGAGTATTGACTGTAAAGAATAAAGTGGGTATGGAATGGTCAGGGACGACCATTGTTAAAGGAAGGGGAAATATAAGGGAATGGAAAATGTTATTGGTCGATCTTTTATCTCTTTCTCGTATTTTACTGGTAATGCTACATGTTCATGTGTATTACCATTATGTGTGTGTCACATAGGTACTGCTACACTATTCTGTGTATTACCTTAAGGGATAAAAGTGTAATGTATATTTATGTTAATGTTATGTATAAATACTGTTATAATTGTAGGGAAAGTGTAGTGCCCAAGTTAGGCCACTAGATGGGGATGGAGCGCATACTCAGCCTGTAAATAGTTAATGTAGGAGGAGCTAATGGCCGTTAAGCTAGGGAACAGCTGGGATTAGAATTAGTTGGGCGGGAGCGCCCTGAGAGGGCAGTTAGCTCCGTAACGTTAAAGACACTGGCCCATTTGTTCAGGGCCTGAGGGCCACAGATGACAACACTGCAGGACACAGCAGTGCAGTTCACAGTCACACAGATCACAGCAGCGCAGAACATAGCCATGCAGATATCTAAACTACAGATGGTAGTGAGACAGTTGGCAGCGGTACGGCAGCACAGATTGCTCATTTTGAGGCAGCTTGCTACGTGGGCAGATGCTAAATTGTCTGGAGCGAAACAGACAGGGGAAATCCCAAAAATGGTGACACTGTACAGGGAGGATGCTGTGATGCTGAATGGGACGGGACATCCCGGGAATGTTCTAGAAGATTCTAGTGAGAAAGTAGGGAAAGAGAAGAAAGCAAATTGTGAGGTAACGGAGGTGCACGCTGTAACTGTACTGGATGGACTGAGAACACAAATAAGTAAAGTTACTTGTTCAAAGTTATTTAGACTTGAGAGTCCTCAGTGGTTGATACCTTTTAATGGCTAACTGAAAAGATGGTAACAAATTGCAAGCTTTCGAGACTACGCAGGTCTCTTCATCAGGCTAGGACTAAAACAACATCTGAAGAATCACATATTTATATACACAAAAGGACACAGGAATAATGCAATAGGTAAGACAAGTGACGTGAAGCAGAACTGTCATTATGGCAGAGGGATGAACATAAATATGACCAGTTCATAGATAAGGAGTGAAAGTTTTATTACCCTCTGATTGGGGTCTGGTAATGTGTTGTGATGACCCTAAAAGGTCAGGGAAGCAGATTCCTTAATTGTTGTAGAAAGACATAAAACTCTGGGATATATTCATCCCAGCACTAAGAGTGTCAAAGGTCATCATAAGTTTATATTCCCAGACTTTTCTATCCTTCTCAGATTTGAAGTTAGATTTTAATACAAGTAATTCCATATCCGTCATGCTATGACCGGGCATACAAAAGTGTTTTGCCACAGGTAAATCCATTCTTTTTTCTCTTATTGTGTGTCGATGAGAATTCATCCTTGTTCTCAGTTTTTGCCCGGTCTCCCCCACATACAGACCCCCAGTTGGACATTTATTCCTGTGTCCTTTTGTGTATATAAATATGTGATTCTTCAGATGTTGTTTTAGTCCTAGCCTGATGAAGAGACCTGCGTAGTCTCGAAAGCTTGCAATTTGTTACCATCTTTTCAGTTAGCCATTAAAAGGTATCAACCACTGAGGACTCTCAAGTCTAAATATTTTTCTATCTACTGGCTAACACGGTACGAAGATACACATCTTTCCTTGTTCAAAGTTGGAATTGGACTGTGTCTCTGCTTTTGTCGAAAGTGTGTAGAAAGATACGCTGCCACCTGAAGAAGACTCTGTAGGTGTTGGACATGGAGCTACAGGAATGCTGACAGAAAGCTGTCATGTCTATGTGAGGGGAAGCCAGGACTCCATTGCCCCAGAGTCCTCGGCCACGACTACAGTCCTGGCTGAACCTTACACTGGAGTCAGACTCATGCATGACTCCTAATGAATCAGGAGAGTATGTCGAGTGTTGGGCGCTTCTGGATACCTTGACACAAATCTTACTCGGGTTGAGGACAGGAGTAAGATCTCTGGTGTAAGGAATGCAACAACTCATCATGAATTAGATGAGCTGTGGCATTACAATGCCACTTTGCCCCAACTCAGTGCCCCTCATTTTGGCAGAGCTAGTAGAAACTGGTGTGAAAATGCCAAAAGATGCAACATTTTTGTACTACTCAGAGTTGAACAAAAATGTTGTGACTTTCCAAGAAATTTACACCTGAATTTTGGCAAAATTACGTTGAAGAATTGGGGCCTATGCATTTTCGACACTTTCTGTTTAAAGGGAAGGCATTTAGCAAAAAGGATGTGGCGACAAGGTGCCAATATGCAGCAGAATTACAGTCATATTTTAGACTAGACACCATTTGCAGCAAGCTGTGCTGAACTGTGTTTTTCTCTACTTGTGGCCAGTCCACCAGTTATCCATTCTTGTACTAATTTACATAGCTACGGCTTGTCAGGAACATTCCACAGCACCTGTCATTACGGAGACCCAATAATCCAGCCACTAAAATTTGGCCCTTGTTAGTGTCACTCGGATTCTTACTTGAATATTTTATTGTTTCCTCCATATCATCTTCAAGAACTCACTGTTCACTTGCTTCCTAATATCCCCCATCTTTACAGGTGCCATTGTTAGCAACAAAGAATCATGAAATCTGCTCAAACAATGAATCAAAGTCAGCTTTATTGCTTTATTATTAAAATATTCATTAAAATAAAAATTAATCTAGGAGGATACTGATCATGATACCAACCTTACATAGAGCAATCTGTGTTATTATAGTAATACTCATCAAATATAATCTACAGTATGCCCTCTATTGTGCCTTTATCTATATAGACTAATTTGTTGTCTTACTTTATTACTAGGACGGGAGAACGTTATTGTGTCCTGTTTTGGTGCTGATATATACTATTGACCAATTATTTGGGGTTTATGTTCATTGTCTAACGTTTTTAATGCATCAAATAAATAATTGATATTTCAGGGGAATTTTTTTGTTAGTCTTGTATAGCCATACACTCAACTTTTTTCTGTCAGCCTAGAAATGCACAGCGAAACATGCAGGTTACTGAGATTTGTTGTGGTTGCATATAACAGTTTGCTTATAATTAATTATCTGTATATATACTTGTGTGGTCAATGTAAAGAACTGGCACATGATTTATTGCTTCCATGGACCTACAAAAGCACTGGGGATATTTATTACATGTGGAGGAAAGGTAAATCCGTCCTCTAAAATGATAAAGGTTCTTACAGTTTGAGAAGTCTTTGAAAATAATAATCTTTGAAAATTCTTGGAGAACAGGAGAAGTCCCAGAAGACTGGAGAAGAGCAAATGTTGTTCCTATCTTCAAAAAGGGGAAGAAGGTGGACCCAGGGAACTACAGGCCGGTGAGTCTGACTTCTATACCAGGAAAGATCTTTGAACAAATTATTAAAGAACATGTATGCAAGTACCTGGATAAGAATGAAGTGATTAAACAGAGTCAGCATGGGTTTGTAACTAATAAGTCATGTCAGACTAACTTATTTTCCTTCTATGACAGAATCACTGACTGGGTGGATCAGGGAAATGCTGTAGATATGGTATATCTTGACTTCAGCAAAGCATTTGACAAAGTATCTCACACAATCCTTATTGAAAAAATGACTAAGTATGGAATGGACAAGGCAACTGTTAGGTGGATTCATAACTGGCTTAGTGATCGGACCCAAAGAGTGGTTGTAAATGGCTGCACATCCAGTTGGAAGAATGTCTCAAGTGGGGTACCACAAGGCTCTGTTTTGGGCCCTGTATTGTTCAACATCTTTATCAATGATTTAGATGAAGGAATTGAGGGTAAACTGATCAAATTTGCTGATGACACAAAGCTAGGAGGGGTAGCTAATACTAGAGAAGAGAGAGAGAGGATTCAAAAAGATATACATAAACTGGAGCAGTGGGCAGCAACTAACAGAATGGATTTTAACAGGGAAAAATGCAAAGTACTACATCTGGGCAATAAAAATGAAAAAAGCATATACAAAATGGGAGGAATAGGGCTAAGTAACAGCACATGTGAAAAAGACTTGGGTATACTAATTGATCACAGACTTAACATGAGTCAACAGTGTGATGCAGCAGCAAAAAAGGCAAATGCAATTCTAGGATGTATCAACAGAAGCATACAGTCTAGATCACGTGAGGTCATTATTGCCCTCTACTCCTCTTTGGTCAGACCTCATCTGGAATACTGTGTCCAGTTTTGGGCACCACATTTTAAAAAAGACATCAACAAACTGGAGCAAGTTCAGAGAAGAGCCACCAGAATGGTGACCGGTCTGCAAACCATGTCCTATGAGGAACGGTTGCAGGGTTTGGGAATGTTTAGCTTGCAAAAAAGAAGACTGAGAGGAGACTTAATAGCTGTCTACAAATATCTCAAGGGCTGTCACATTGTAGAAGGATCATCTTTATTCTCATTTGCGCAAGGAAAGACTAGAAGCAATGGGATGAAACTGAATGGGAGGAGACACAGATTAGATATTAGAAAAAACTTTTTGACAGTTAGGGTGATCAATGAGTGGAACAGGCTGCCACAAGAGGTGGTGAGTTCTCCTTCAATGGAAGTCTTCAAACAGAGGCTGGATAGACATCTGTCTTGGATGATTTAGAGAATCCTGCTTTGAGCAGGGGGTTGGACCAGATGACCCAGGAGGTCCCTTCCAACTCTACCATTCTATGATTCTATGTCTAAGTAAGAAAGTGGAATGTCCTATCACAAGAGGTAGTAATGGCAGACACTACATTATTTTAAAAAATTCTGGATTATCATAACAAGTGAGATTGCAGGTTATAATCTAAAAATAGATTATTATTGAATTTAATGTACCCCTCCGCTTCCTTGCCCAGTCAAACACATTGATACCGTGATTATTACACTCTTTGCACAGATGAAGTGCATGGTTTTTATATTCTTGTTGCACAGGCAAAGACTGTATCTGGGATTCATGGCACCTGTGATACACGTTTACAGTCTCTGCCACATGGTTCCTGGCCATGCTTCACAAATGCTACATAATTGGGCACCATATTTTATAGTGCTTGCTGTATATATGCAGTGGTAAGCTTCAAGTCTTTATACATTTTTGCTGGTTAGTATTCTTCGAGTTGTTAAGCACCTTTGATCTCACTTAAAGGGAATCTTTCAGCAGGTTTGTGCCATTTAATCTAAGAGCAGCATAATGTAAACACAGAAACCCTGATTCCAGTCATGTGTCACTGTCAAGCTCAGGCCCTGACTGGTGGGCGTGAGCCAGGGGGTTGTGGCCCCACTGTGCCATAAACCAGACTACCCTGGAGATCAGGTTTGTGCGGCAGGCAGCTGCCAGGTGACACTCCAGGGTGGTGACTGGTTGTGGCTGCTGATCCCACTTGGGGACACGGTGGCATGGCTGAGACACTGGCAGGCAGGCAAGGCAGAGATACAAGTTAGGTAGGCATGGCTGGGACACAAAGTAGGTAGGCACGGCTGAGACACAGGGCTGGCAGGCACTGCTGGGACACAGGGCTGGCAGGCACGGCTGGGACACAGGGCTGGCAGGCACAGCTGAGACACAGGGCTGGCTGGCACGGCTGAGACACAGGGCTGGCAGGCATGGCTGAGACACAGGGCTGGCAGGCACGGCTGAGACACAGGGCTGGCAGGCACGGCTGGGACACAGGGCTGGCAGGCATGGCTGGGACACAGGGCTGGCAGGCACGGCTGGGACACAGGGCTGGCAGGCACGGCTGAGACACAGGGCTGGCAGGCAAGGCTGAGACACAGGGCTGGCAGGCACTGCTGGGACACAGGGCTGGCAGGCACAGCTGAGACACAGGGCTGGCAGGCAAGGCTGAGACACAGGGCTGGCAGGCACGGCTGAGACACAGGGCTGGCAGGCACGGCTGGGACTCAGGGCTGGTAGGCACAGCTGAGACACAGGGCTGGCAGGCACAGCTGAGACACAGGGCTGGCAGACACAGCTGAGACACAGGGCTGGCAGGCATGGCTGAGACACAGGGCTGGCAGGCACGGCTGAGACACAGGGCTGGCAGGCACGGCTGAGACACAGGGCTGGCAGGCAAGGCTGAGACACAGGGCTGGCAGGCACGGCTGAGACACAGGGCTGGCAGGCACGGCTGGGACTCAGGGCTGGTAGGCACAGCTGAGACACAGGGCTGGCAGGCACAGCTGAGACACAGGGCTGGCAGACACAGCTGAGACACAGGGCTGGCAGGCATGGCTGAGACACAGGGCTGGCAGGCACGGCTGAGACACAGGGCTGGCAGGCACGGCTGAGACACAGGGCTGGCAGGCACGGCTGAGACACAGGGCTGGCAGGCACGGCTGAGACACAGGGCTTGCAGGCACGGCTGGGACACAGGGCTGGCAGGCACAGCTGAGACACAGGGCTGGTAGGCACAGCTGAGACACAGGGCTGGCAGACACGGCTGAGACACAGGGCTGGCAGGCACGGCTGAGACACAGGGTAGGTAGGCACAGCTGATACGCAGGATAGGATCCTGTTCACACAGCAAGTGCAGGTACTGATACTGACTGGATGGAATGGTGTATGGAGAAACAGGTAGAGACCTGTTCACACAGCAAATGCAGATACTGGAACTGACTGGAAGGAATGGTGTATGGAGGAACAGTTAGAGACCTGTTCACACAGGAGGAGAACCGCAAGGCTGCGGAGAAGGGCTGTAGAGCAGCAACAGGTTCTGCAGCGGCAGGAGCAAAGCAAAGCGGAACCACAAGGTATACGGAAAGGAGCTGCAGCAAGGGGTTCTGCAGCTGCAGGAGTAAAGCAGAGTGGAACCATAAGAAATGCGGAGAGAAGCTGCAGCAAGAGGTTCTGCAGCTGCAGGAGTGAAGCAGAGCAGAACCGCAAGATATGCGGAGAGGAGCTGCAGCAAGAGATTACTGCAGCGGCAGGAGCAATGCAGAGTGGAATGGAGCAGAACCGCAGGAGTGCGGACAAGAGGCAGAAAGAGATTCAGAGAGAACACAAGGCAAGATACAGCAGGGAAGGAAACCACAGACAAGGAGACTAAGAGACAGAGGTAGAACAGAGTTCAGACAAGGAAATGACACGAGACAAGGTACAGGGACAAAGACACAGGGACCAGAATATTCTGCCTCTGGGAGGGTAGCAAGGACAAGTACAAGATAAGGTCAGGAGCAAGAGCACAGAGGCCAAGATATTCTGCCTCCTGGAGGGCGGACATACAGGTACAAGGCAAAGCTAGGAGTGAAGCCTCCAAAGATGGAGGAACACAGAGCAAGACCTGGCAGCTCAGTAGCAAAACACTAACTGAGTTAACACATTGCACAGGACAGATCCACAGGGTGGAGCTGCCCTAAATACTAGAGGACTAATGGTAATTGGTCAGGGACATATTAAACAGGTGCACCCTGACTCCATAAGAACTAGAGAGTTCTGGCGCCGCCCCCCTATGTACACAGTCAGGAAACATGCACAGAACAGATAGAAGACAAGAGGCACAAAGCATGGAGCTGGCAGCAGACAGAAATCACAGCATGACCTGGAGCAGTAAGCAAGTTGGTATGTGGGAAATGGGAGGCCATGCAGTGATGCCAGCAGGGTTGTTTCAGTCACTTAATGGGCTGCTTGTTGTAGTTTTGATAAAATCATTATTTTATCAACAAGAAATTATTACTAGAGGACTAGTAAAACTGTCCTCCATATTCATGAGCTCGGTATAACCCCACCCCACCATAGAAGCCTGCCAATCAGTAGTGTAGGCGGAGTTATACAGAGCTCAGCATTAACCCCTTAGTGACAGAGCCATTTTGCAGCTTAATGACCGGGCCAATTTTTACAATTCTGACCACTGTCAATTTATGAGGTTATAACTCTGGAACGCTTTAACGAATCCAGCTGATTCTGAGACTGTTTTTTCGTGACATATTGTACTTCACGTTAGTGGTAAAATTTATTTGATATGACTTGTGTTTATTTATGAAAAAAACGGAAATATGGCGAAAATTTAGAAAATTTAACAATTTTCAAACTTTAAATTTTTATGCCCTTAAATCAGAGAGATATGTCACACAAATTTCTTAATAAATAACATTTCCCACATGTCTACTTTACATCAGCACAATTTTGGGAACAAAATTTTTTTTTGTTACGAAGTTATAAGCGTTAAAAGTTGACCAGCGATTTCTCATTTTTACAACACCATTTTTTTTTTAGGGACCACATCACATTTGAAGTCACTTTGAGGGGTCTATACGATAGAAAATGCCCAAAAGTGACACCATTCTAAAACTGCACCCCTCAAGGTGCTCAAAACCACATTCAAGAAGTTTATTAACCCTTTGCGTGCTTCACAGGAACTGAGGCAATGTGGAAGGAAAAAATTAACATTTAACTTTTTTTGCAAAAACTTTACTTCGAAACCAATTTTTTTTATTTTCACAACTGTTAAAAGAAAAAATGAACCACAAAATTTGTTGTGCAATTTCTCCTGAATAAGTCGATATCCCATATGTGGGGGTAAACCACTTTTTGGGTGCACGGCAGAGGTCGCAAGGGAAGGAGCGCCATTTGACTTTTTCAACGCAGAATTGGCTGGACGCCATGTCGCGTTTGTAGAGGCCCTGATGTGTCTAAACAGTGGAAACCCATCACAAGTGACCCCATTTTGGAAACTAGACCCCCTAAGGAACTTATATAGATGTGTGGTGAGCACTTTGAACCCCCAAGTGCTTCACAGAAGTTTATAACGCCCGGGCATGAAAATAAAAAGTCATATTTTTTCCACAAACCTGATCGTTTAGTCCCCAATTTTTTATTTTCCCAAGAGTAACAGGAGAAATTAGAACACAAAAGTTGTTGTCCAATTTGTCCTGAGTACGCTGATACCCCATATGTGGGGGGGGGCCACTGTTTGGGTGCACGGCAGGTCTTGGAATGGAAGGAGCGCCGTTTGACTTTTTCAAACCAAAATTGGCTGGAATTGAAATTGGACGCCATGTCACGTTTGGAGAGCCCCTGATACGCCTAAACAGTGGAAACCCCCCACAAATTACACCATTTTGGAAAATAGACCCCTTAAGGAACTTATTTAGATGTGTGGTGAGCACTTTGAACCCCCAAGTGCTTCACAGAAATTTATAAACTTAGAGCCGTGAAAATAAAAAAATCTTATTTTTCCTCAAAAATTATTCTTTAGCCCGCTATTTTTTTCATTTTCTCAAGGGTAACAGGAGAAATTGGACCCCAAAAGTTGTTGTGCAATTTTTCCTGAATACGCTGATACCACATATGTGGGGTGAAACCACTGTTTGGGCGCATGGGAGTGCTTGGAAGGGAAGGAGCGCCATTTTGTAATGCAGACTTTGATGGAATGTTCTGCGGGCGTCATGTTGTGTTTGCAGAGCCCTTGATGTGCTTAAACAGTAGAAACCCCTGCAAGTGATACCATTTTGGAAACTAGACCACCCAAAGAGCTTATCTAGATGTGTGGTGAGCACTTTGAACCCCAAGTGCTTCACAGAAATTTATTAATGCAGAGCCGTGAAAATAAAAAATCATTTTTTTCCTCAAAAATGCTTCTTTAGCCCGCTATTTTTTTTTCCCAAGGGTAACAGGAGAAATTGGACCCAAAAAGTTGTTGTGCAATTTTTCCTGAGTACGCTTATACCCCATATGTGGGGTGAAACCACTGTTTGGGCGCATGGGAGTGCTTGGAAGGGAAGGAGCGCCATTTTGTAATGCAGACTTTGATGGAATGTTCTGCGGGCGTCATGTTGTGTTTGCAGAGCCCTTGATGTGCTTAAACAGTAGAAACCCCCTGCAAGTGATACCATTTTGGAAACTAGACCACCCAAAGAGCTTATCTAGATGTGTGGTGAGCACTTTGAACCCCCAAGTGCTTCACAGAAATTTATTAACGCAGAGCCGTGAAAATAAAAAATCATTTTTTTTCTCAAAAATGATTCTTTAGCCCACTATTTTTTTATTTTCCCAAGGGTAACAGACGAAATTGGACCCCAAAATTTGTTGTGCATTTTTTCCTGAGTACGCTGATACCCCATATGTGGGGTGAAACCACTGGTTGGGCGCATGGGAGTGCTTGGAAGGGAAGGAGCGCCATTTTGTAATGCAGACTTTGATGGAATGTTCTGTGGGCGTCATGTGTTTGCAGAGCCCTTGATGTGCCTAAACAGTAGAAACCCCCTGCAAGTGACACCAGTTTGGAAACTAGACCCCCCAAGGAGCTTATCTAGATGTGTGGTGAGCACTTTGAACCACCAAGTGCTTCACAGAAATTTATTAACGCAGAGCCGTGAAAATAAAAAATAATTTTTTTCCTCAAAAATGATTTATTTTAAGCCAGCTATTTTTTATTTTCCCAAGGGTAACAGTAGAAATTAGAACCCAAAATTGGTGTGCAATTTGTCCTGAGTACGCTGATACCCCATATGTTGGGGTAAACCACTGTTTGGGCGCACGGCAGGGCTCGGAAGGGAGGGAGCGCCATTTGACTTTTTGAACGTCACGTCGTGTTTGGAGACCCCCTGATGTGCCTAAATAGTGGAAACCCCTCAATTCTAGCTCCAACCCTAACCCCAACACACCCCTAACCCTAATCCCAACCCTAATCCTAACCTAAATCCCAACCCTAATTCCAACCCTAATTGTAACCCTAACCTTAATTGTAACCCTAACTCTAATTGTAACCCTAACCCTAATTTTAACCCTAACCCTAATTGTAACCCTAACCCTAATTCTAACCCTAATTATAACCCTAACCCTAAGGCTAGGTTCATTTTGCGTTTTACCAGCCCGTTCAACACATAGCATTGACGGGCTGGTAACGGTATAGCATAACGCGATCGCATTATGCGATACCCGTTAGCGCAGAGGAATCAGCAGATGATTCATCTGCGCTAGTGGTGACGGAGCCCAGACGCTGTAGCCCGCATCCGAGGCTCCGTCACTGAATGATGGCACATCGCAAACGCATGCCGCTTTACGGCATGCGTCGCGATGCGCCCTCAAATGGGGGTGAATGGCAGCGTTAACGGACTGCGTTACACCGCGTTATGCCGCGGTGTAACGCAGTCCGTCTAACGGACTGCCATAGCGCAGTATGAACCCAGCCTAACCCTAATTATAACCCTAACCCTAATGCTAACCCTAACCCTAATGATAACCCTAACGGAAAAATGAAAATAAATATAATTTCTATATTTTATTATATGTCCCTAACTAAGGCTACTTTCACACTTGCGTTTTTTTTTGCGCAGCGCATCGTGCGCTATTGGACGCATTCGCAATGTTCCCCTATCTTTAACATGGCGGGCGCAGGGTCTAGCGCTTGCACGCGTTCATCTGCGTTTAGCGTGTGCTGCGCATTTTCCAGGTGTGCGTCCATACGTGCTAGACGCTACACGTTGCATTTTTTTTTCCGCCCAACCGCTTTAAAAAAACACGTGCGCACGTGTGCGCATGCAATGCGCAAAAAATAACATTGCAGTCTATGGGTACGCTGGCGTGCGCATGGCTTTGCGCTCGTCAGCGCTTTTGCGAGCTCGCGATTTTTGAGTAAATAATGTATAACTTGTTTAGACAACCCCCTACACAAGATACATTGTGAGGAGTGTAGATAAAAAGATGACAGAGACAGAGATGATAGAGACAGAGATGATAGAGACAGATGATAGAAACAGAGATGATAGAGACAGATGATAGAGACAGAGATGATAGAGACAGAGATGATAGAGACAGATGATAGAGACAGATGATAGAGACAGAGATTATAGAGACAGAGATGATAGAGACAGATGATAGAGACAGATGATAGAGACAGAGATGATAGAGACAGAGATGATAGAGACAGATGATAGAGACAGATGATAGAGACAGAGATGATAGAGACAGAGATGATAGAGACAGATGATAGAGACAGATGATAGAGACAGAGATGATAGAGACAGAAGATAGAGACAGATGATAGAGACAGCGATGATAGAGACAGAGATGATAGAGACAGATGATAGAGATAGAGATGATAGAGACAGAGATGATAGAGACAGATGATAGAGACAGAGATGATAGAGACAGAAGAGATGATAGAGACAGAGATGATAGAGACAGTTGATAGAGAGACAGTTGATAGAAATGTGACACGTAGACAACCCATGCGCCGAAAAAACGCAAACGCATGCAAAAACGCTTGAAATCGCATACAAACGCTGCATTTTTTTGTCATAATGCGCACGCTGATGCGACTAAATATCGCAGCATTTATAATCATTTCATGCGTTTTTTTAATGCGTTTCATGTGCGCACGATGCGCTGCGCAAAAAAACGCAAGTGTGAAAGTAGCCTAAGGGGGTGATAAATGGGGGGTTATGTACTGTTTTTTTTATTTTGATCACTGTGATAGTTTATCACAGTGATCAAAATCTACTTTCTGGAGAATGAATGAAAAAAATTTTGAATCTGCCGCCAAGCAGATTGGCGGGCGCACTGCACATGCGCCCGCCATTTTTTTTTTACAGGAAGAAGACCGGGAGGATAGGAGGCCAGGGGGACCTGCCGGAGGACTCCGGCAGGTACAGGGGGGGTTTCGGGGGACCTGGGGACCCTAATTCTCTCCCCTCTGATGTGTGATCACATCAGAGGGGAGAGAAATCATTTTTTTTTGTTGCGGTCGCCGTTATGCTGTATAGCGGCAATCGCAACACCGGGATTGGTGAATACCGACCCGGATCATGTTCTCTGGGTCTCGGCTACCCCCAGTAGCCGAGATCCCAGAGAAAATTGCTCATCCCCCCAAGCACATCGCGGCGGGCGCACTGAGCATGCGCCCACCATTTTCTCAATGGCGGCGGCACCGGAGGAGAACGGAGGGCCCTGGGGCCACAAGGGGCAGATTGGGGGCCACATGGGGGTCCCGGGGACCCTTTTTCTCTCTCCTCTGATGTCTGATGACATCAGAGGAGAGAGAAATTAAATGGCACAACATTTTTTTTTGTTGTTGCGATCGCCGTTATAGGGTTAATAACGGCGATCGCAACATCGGTGTCGGTAAAAACCGACCCGATTCATGTTCTCTGGGGTCTCGGCGACCCCAAAGAAAATGCACCTCTGGGGGGCGCTATTCACTTTTTCCTCAGCGCCGTTAATTAATGGCGCTGTGGTTTAAGTACCCTTAATGACCGCCGTTAAAAGGCATATCGGCGGTCGTTAAGGGGTTAAGAGAACTGGAAGAATTATATCAAAATGACAGCAAGCAGTTCAGTAAGTGACACATTGCTGGAATCAGGATCTCAGGCTCTATAGATGGGGTAGCAAAACCCTGGTGATAGATTCCCTCTAATATGAGACTATAGTACAGTACTATCATGTGAATAAAAGAACAATAATAAATGGCATGTAATCACAAGCAACGTAAATGCAGATATGGCCCACTGATGCCCTGAATTAAGAGCAAAGTGTTGCTTAATTATTATGGGTTCACTAATGTCATGTTCTGCTCCTTTTTATCCTTAAACATGCAGTTTGCTTTCTATATCATTAACAATAATAACAATAATTAAAAATGTAACCTTTATTCAACAAAAAAGTTATATAATTTGTATTAGATTTTGTAAAGGATGAGAAAAAGGGGATGAGGAGGAGAAATACGAAGTAAAGATAGTAAAATGCATCATATATTTTACAAAGGAAAATGAGCGAATATAGACATTATATATAGTCAATATAAGGGATTCTAGACATGATATCCTGTGTGCATTTAAAAACATAGATACAGTGGGTACGGAAAGTATTCAGACCCCTTTAAATTTTTCACTCTGTTTCATTGCAGCCATTTGGTAAATTCAAAAAGCTCATTTCTTTCTCATTAATGTACACTGCACCCCATCTTGACTGAAGAAAACCATCATTCAGCTCCAAATAATTACCTGTACTTTATTGTATTTTCAAGCAATGGTTGATCTACTGCTGGGTAAGCAAAAACTGCATGTTATTTTACCAGCGCATTGGTGACAGGTCAGTATGAATAACTAGGAGTTGAGGGATGTTAGAGATTTCATATGGTTCAATGCCAAAATCTGTACCTTGTATTTCAATACAATTTTGAATATTTGTATATGTGAAAAATATTGCTTTGACTTACGTATTGGCTTGATTCTAAACAGACTGCCTGTGCTCCAGGCCATTAAACCTATTAGAGCAAATTTATTATTGTGAGCTCACCTAGAGTTTGGTGCAAAATGCAGCAAAAAAGTCTTACTTAGTTTCAGACCGTTTAGTTTGCACCTCCCTCTAAAAGGGGACATAACTTTGCAGGGAAGGGTGTGGCTTATCAGAAAAGACACATGACTTAATGTCTACAACTGGCCTCCAAAATTTGGCGCAAAAATTTGCCTAACAATAGACTAGCTGTCGTTGGGGCAGTGTATGGGGTTGCCTGGCTGGTGAGCTAACTGACAATGGGTGGTCGGAAAATCGCATCAAAGTCATAGGGTCTGGTCAGAAGCATAAATGTCAAGCAGGTGGATGGTCAACAGCAGGAAACTACTAGCAGGTTAGAAACAGATATGCACATTTGGACCAGGTCTAGAAGATCTATAACTGGTTATAGCAAACAGGAATTCAGGAACCCATCCTAGGTTTTAAGCAGGAAACCAAAACAGGAGTTTACCACCAAACTCCAGGACAGGACAACACTACAAGTCCCAGAGAAGTTTTCGCTTTCTGTCATCTGCCACCACCCAACGATAGAATCAGAAAGAGAACAGCAGGCACCAACACAGATGTAACACTAATATAGAAGTTGGTGTAAATTAGGTCAGGGTGTCTAAAGATGCACTAAACCTATCATCAAGCATGAGCCTTGTGGTAAATTTGGCACATTTTGTCTGGTCTATATTTATGCTATACCCCATTGTCCTAAGCATGATAGATCAAAAGATTTGTAGTCATTTTATGCACTAACACTTCCATTTATCTGTAGTAAGATTTATTTTGATTTGATTAAAGAACTGTAATTAAAAAATACATTTGATAAATACATTGTATTCCTTGTTAAAAATTACCAACATTGTTTTTAATTGTCAAAATGTATTGTGATTGGAACATAATGGAGAAATTTATCAGTTGGCGAAAAAAACTAATTGTACCAAAGTCAGTTTGTCACCAAATACCAAGTAAATTGACATTTACTGATATATTTTTTGCACGCTAAATTTTATTTAAAAAAAGTCAATGTAGATAAAAACATTGAAACAAAATTAGACAAAAATATCTAGCCACGCCATGCTCAACTTCTTTGATGTATTTTCCTTTGTTAATTTCTCTCATTGCCTCCAATTGTATATTTTCACTTGACTTCCGCTAATGGAAAAAGTAAAGGTCCCATAGTAAACAACGCCCCCTCATTCCATCCTGTTATATTATGCTGTAAAATGTAAAATTCCATGTTGTTCAGTTCTGAACCCCATTCTCCATTTATCTGGCTGTAAATTATAAATCTTTTTGAAATCTCAGGCTGTTGATAATATTTTACGCCACCTTTGCCTGTGAGATAAATACACTTCTTTGGTGAGAAGATCATACATCAATACTTTGCCGAATCTGATAAAACCAAAAGTGTTCATGATTGGTCAAAGGGAGGTCTAGAATTGAACATTAAAGTGTCTGAAAGTGTGTGAAGTGTGGTTTAGAAGAGGTGGTCGGTCACACGCAGCATTTTATGTTCTTCTTTATGTTAGCTAAAACGAGCTTTATAGCAGAAAAGAAATATCTGTCAGACAGAAGTGAGAGAGATTTCATACACCTACCAGGGTGGTAACCCCAGAGCTAAGAAAGAAAAAAGAATGATGCTGTAACCACAGAACACTTGTTAGTACTTAAAAGATTGCAGCAACATCAGGAGAAGAACATTTTATCTGGCTAGTTGAAAAAGAGAAGAGAACAGAGCTTGACATGACATCTGATCATTTTGATCATGAAGGATTCTCGACTACAATAAGATAAGAAAAAAATTCCATTTAGAAAAGATGCGTTTCACCGCCACAAGAAAATCCCATTTCCATGACTTCATAAATATAGCGCCGCACATCTCTCACTTCTTAGATAAACACAAAATGTCATCATATGACCCGAGGAAGAATTTTCCTAAAGGATTCACTAGGAACATGTTTGATTTGCCTTATAACAACACATCAGATATCTAATATGATCTATCGTATCTAGTCTAGCGGAATATATGATTAGCACTTAGAACAAAGGGCAACAAAATTAATATGAAGCAAGGAAGATCACGGTAATGGAACAAAGGTTTCCAAAGGTTATCAAAACTGAATTTATTTACCCTAGAGAAACTTAAGGGCCATTATGATATAGAAAACTATCTTTTTATAAATATGTAATGGTCTCATTAAAAATCATTCTGATAACTTGTTGTGTTAGCTGGTTGGTCCAGCTTCTTATTAGAGAAGAGCAAATTTGTTCGGATTCTGTTTCGAATACCATCGGCAGCGAATAATGTTTTTGCAATGTTCACTGAACACAGCCGAGCGTCATTAGAGTCAATGGAAAAGTTACAGAATATGTTTGGAACTGATCATTAAACATACATTCGGCACAAATAATGTTCGAATATGGCTCTAATATGTAAAAATCAGATTTAGGGCCAAAATCTGAACAAATTCTCTCATCTCTACTTCTTATGAGTTTTGCCGCTGGAAGCAGGAGTATGTTAATAGAGAAGCTGAAGGAGGTGGGGGCACTCATGAAAGGTAATGGGGAACAGGGATACTTGGTGAGTATGTGACAGAGAGGTGTATAGGGGTACAGTTCATGTGGGATAGAGGGGTACAGACTGTGACAGGGGTGTATGGGGGCATAGGCCGTGTGGAATAGAGGTGTGCAGACTGCGACAGAGGGGTGTATAGGAGTACAGGCTGTGTGATAGAGAGATGCAGGCTGTGACAGAGAGGTACATGGGGGTACAGGCCATGTGTGATTGAGGGATGCAGACTCTAAAAGAGAGGTACATGGGGGTACAGGCCACATGGGAAAAGGGGTGAAGACTGTGACAGAAGGGTGTATGGGAGTTCAGGCTGTGTGGGATATAGGGATGCACACTGTGACAGAAGGGTGTATGGGAATTTAGGCTGTGTGGGATAGAGGGATGCATACTGTGACAGAAGGGTGTTGGGGTACAGGCTGTGGAATAGAGGGGTGCAGACTGTGACAGAGGGGTGTGTGGGGGTACAGGCTGTGTGAGATAGAGGGGTTCAGACTGTGACAGAGGGTGTTGGTGTGGGGGTACAGGCTGTGTGGGATAGAGGGGTTCAGACTGTGACAGAGGGGTGTTGGTTTGGGGGTACAGGCTGTGTGGGATAGAGGGGTTCAGACTGTGACAAAAGGGTGTTGGTGTACAGGCTGTGTGGGATAGAGGAGTGCAGACTGTGACAGAGGGGTGTATAGGGGTTATAGGCTGGTTGAAAAAGACAGATGCAGACTGTGACAGAAAGGTGCATGGGGCTACAAGCCGTGTATGAGGTGTATGGAAAGAGAAGTGTATGGGGGTACAGGCCATGTGGGATAAAGGGATGCAGACTGTGACAGAGGGGTATATGGGAGTACAGGCCGTGTGGGATAGACGGGTGCAGACTGTGACAGAGGGGTGTATACGGGTACAGGCTGTATGATAGAGAGATGCAGACTGTGACAGAGAGGTGCATGGGGGTTCAGGCTGTGTGAGATAGAGGGATGCATACTGTGACTGAAGGGTATTGGGGTACAGGCTGTGGGATAGAGGGGTGCAGACTGTGACAGAAGGGTGTTGGGGTACAGGCTGTGGGATAGAGGGGTGCAGACTTTGACAGAGGGTGTGTGGGGTACAGGCTGTGTGTGACAGAGGGGTGCAGACTGTGACAGAGGGGTGTGTGGGGTTACAGGCCGTGTGGGATAGAGGAGTTCAGACTGTGACAGAGGGGTGTTGGGGTACAGGCTGTGGGATAGAGGGGTGCAGACTTTGACAGAGGGGGTGTGAGGGTACAGGCTGTGTGTGACAGAGGGGTGCAGACTGTGACAGAGGGTGTGTGGGGTTACAGGCCGTGTGGGATAGAGGGGTTCAGACTGTGACAGAGGGGTGTTGGGGTACAGGCTGTGTGGGATAAAGGAGTGCAGAATGTGACAGAGAGGTGTTCGAGTACAGGTCGTGCGGAATAGAGGGTTGCAGACTGTAAAAAGAGGGCTAAATGGGGGTACAGGCTGTGTGGGATAGAGGGGTGCAGACTGTGACAGAGGGGTGTATGGGGGTATAGACTATGTTGGAAAGAGGGATGCAGACTGTGACAGGGGGGTGTTTGGGTGACAGGCATTGTGGGATAGAGGTGTGCAGACTGTGGCAGTGGGGTGTGTCGGGTAAATGCTATGTGGGATAGTGGGGTGCAGACTGTGACAGGGGTGTTGAGGTACAGGCTATATGGAGTAGAGGGTGCAGACTGTGACAGAGGGGTGTTAGGGTACAGGCTGCGTGGGATAGTGGGTGCAGATTTTGACAGAGGGGTGTTGGGGTACAAGCCATGTGGGATAGAGGGGTGCAGACTGACAGTGGTATGGGGATACACGATGTGCGGGATAGAGGAGAGCAGACTGTGACAAGGGGTGTTAGGGTACAGGTTGTGTGGGATAGAGGGGTGCAGTCTGTGACAGGCTTGTGTGGGGTACAGACTGTGGGATAGAGGGGTGCAGACTTTGACAGAGGGGTGTGTGAGGGTACAGGCTGTGTGTGACAGAGGGGTGCTGACTGTGACAGAGGGGTGTGTGGGGTTACAGGCCGTGTGGGATAGAGGGGTTCAGACTTACAGAGGGGTGTTGGGGTACAGGCTGGTGGGATAAAAGAGTGCAGAATGTGACAGAGAGGTGTTCGAGTACAGGTCATTCGGAATAGAGGGTTGCAGACTGTAATAGAGGGCTAAATGGGGTACAGGCTGTGTGGGATAGAGGGGTGCAGACTGGGACAGAGGGGTGTATGGGGGTACAGACCATGTTGGAAAGAGGGATGCAGACTGTGACAGGGGGGTGTTTGGGTTACAGGTATTGTGGGATAGAGGGGTGCAGACTGTGGCAGTGGGGTGTGTCGGGTAAACGCTATGTGGGATAGTGGGGTGCAGACTGACAGGGGTGTTGGGGTACAGGCTATATGGAGTAGAGGGGTGCAGACTGTGACAGAGGGGTGTTAGGGTACAGGCTGCGTGGGATAGTGGGTGCAGATTTTGACAGAGGGGTGTTGGGGTACAAGCCATGTGGGATAGAGGGGTGCAGACTGACAGTGGTATGGAGATACACGATGTGCGGGATAGAGGGGCGCAGACTGTGAAAAGGGGTGTTAGGGTCCAGGTTGTGTGGGATAGAGGGGTGCAGTCTGTGACAGGCTTGTGTGGGGTACAGGCTGTGGGATAGAGGGATGCAGACTGTGATGGGGGGTTGGGATACAGGCTGTGTGGGATAGAAGGGTGCAGAATGTGACAGGGTTGTGTGGGAAAAAAGACATGGAACATCTGGAAAAACAGTGGTGCACCAGTAGGTTGCCAAAATCATTAACTATAATGTAGAAACACTTAATCGTAGTAAATCCAGAAACAAAAATCAGAGATGTTTCGGTCAATACAAGACCTTCATCAGTCTGTTAAAAAAACAAAAAACAAATGTAAAATAAAAGTAAATCAAGAAAGCACACCATTCATCAATTATGTCATCAAATACAAAATCAAACAATAAATTTATATAGTAAGTTCCTTACTGGTTCTTTTCCTGCCTTTTATCTTTCTGTCCTTTATTCTAGTTATCAGGTTTTTCCTTAAAGAATCTGGTTTCCCCTTGGGCTGATACGGCACTGTATATCAATTATTGCTGTTACACCTGTTTTCTACCTATGATTATACTGACTGGTGCACAGTGCTACTTGGAACTTTGGACACTGATTTCCCTACTGATTCTCTTTCTCTTTTTGTGTCTTGTTTCTTTTGTATCTGAATGATTGACAAATAAACGACATCAGATTGATGCTAATCTGGAAATGTCCGTATCTTTCTTTTTATGTACAGCTAGTACCACAGTATATACATTTATAGTTTGATCTGTATTTAATGACATAATTGATGAATGGTGTTCTTTCTTGATTTTCTTTGATTTTACATTTGTTTGTTTCCTTTTTAACAGACTGATGAAGTCTTGTATTGACTGAAAATCTCTGATTTTTGTTTCTGGATTTACAACAAAACGAGTGCCAAGTGTTTCTATAGTAGGTTTTTGGGTACAACCGTGTGGGTATAAGGGTTCACAGTGACAGAGGGTGTGGCTTTACAGGCCATGTGGGATAGATGGGTACAGACTGACAGAGGGTTGTGTGGAGGTACAGGCCTTGTGGGATAGAGGGGGGCAGACTGTGACCGTGAATTTCAGCTGTACATACTGTAGCAGTCCTGAAGCCCTGGAATGTGTAGCACAAGTAATCAGACCATCACAGTTTCAAGTCTCCTAAGGCCTAAGTGGATTATTAAATACAAATTTAAAAAATAATAATAACTAAGCACAGTTCTAATCACCCCCATTGCCCTACTGACATTAAAACAATAAAAAATAATAATAATGATACACATATTTTGGTATCGCTGCGTTCAGAAAAGTCCAATCTATCAAATTTAAAATACATGAATCTAATTGTTAAAAGGTGTAATAGAAAAAAATCACCAGATTAACTGGTTTTTTTGGCTGCCACAAAATTGCAATAAAATTAAATAAGAGGCAACCAAAACATTGTATCTACCCAAATGGTATCAATAAAAACGTCAGCTCAAGACGCAAAAAAATAAGCCCTCACTCAGCCCCAGATCCCGAAAAATGAAAACGTTACTAGTCTGGGAAATGACGACAAAAGCAAAATGTTGTGGATTTTTTGGGTTCTTTTTTTTTTTACAAATATTCAAAAAAAAATTGTTTATGTAAATAAAAAACAAAAAAGCATGCAGTTCGGTATCTGCATACTAGCACTGACCTGAGGAATCATATCACCTGGTCTTTTTACCACATATTGAACGTGGTAAATAAAAATTTAAAAAACTATTTTGAAATTGCACTTTTTTGCAATTTTAATGTACTTAGATTTTTTCCCATTTTCCAGTGCATCCTATGATAAAATAAATGTTGTCATTCAAAAGTACAACTCGTCCACAAAAAAAACCCTTATACGGCTATGAGGACAGAAAAATGAAAAAGCTATGGCTCTGGGAAGAAGGGGAGGAAAAACAGAAAATCACCATATCATGAAGCGGTTAAGGTCTGTTTACGACCCACGGCACAATACTTGGTTTGAATGCCTTTTCATAAAGCAAACAATGCGCACTGAGCAATCTACACTAGTTTGCTCAGTGGACTTTGGCTTTCGTAGTTCTCGATGAATCCTCTTTACCAAGGCTGGTTTTAGACAAATTGGGGCCCTGGGCAAAATTCAAGTGGGGCCCCTAATCCTGAATATTTCCACCAACAAGCACACACGCCCATAAAGGACTGCCCCAGAACACTATGACAGTACTGGTAGTACCCTGGAGCCTATGAAAGGACAAAAAGCAAAATGTATCACAACATCTGATAGCCAGCTGACTTGACTAGTGGAATACACATGTTACAAGCTAAGGAAGGAAACTAGAGCTCTCACAAGCATTCATCTGAAGGACCCAGATGACGTTGCTGGAACTAGATTAACAGTTGAATTATGTGCAGGCTACTGGTAGAAGCATCTGGGAGAAAATTGACGTCACAGGGACCCGACATGATGGGCATCTGAAGGAAAGCTCCTCTGCCAATGAAAATTGCAATCTCAGTACCATGTCTATGGTTACATGGAAAGGCAACGGTACTAAGGAGATGGTACCTAGCTCTGCTCAAGAGCTATAAACTACCACAGTGGAACACAGTAAAAAAATTAACTCGAATATTTCTTAAATGAGTTTTTCATGTAAGCGCCAAACATAGGAAAAATCAATGTGGTACGCAAAACCTACCTGAATATACGTGTCATTTTGACCCCGGAACGGTAAAAATAGAAATCAAATGATGTTGGTCAATTGTCCAAAAATCCGAATAGACAGCGATCAAAAATGTTATGTTGACAATAAACAAGGTACCTATGTGTAAAGCACGTCCACACAAAAAGACTCACAGCTTTCGGAAAGATACGGAAAATTATAGTGCACCTAGGATGCAAAAAACTAGGAATAAAACCATTTGACTGTGTGACTGCGCCATCTGACCATTACCAGAAGAATAAAGTACAATTCGCACAAACGAATAAACAATCTACTATGTGACACGGTTATAAGCTTCATATTGTCCTGCGATCTACGCTTACATCGAAGTTCCGTGTAATTCTCTGAAATACATAATTCAGACGGACCCCCCCGTGGAAGATTCCCTATAATGAGGTAGATGGAAGCACTGTGGACACTGTCTATCCTATGATCCAGTGGTGTCCGTATTTTCAGTTGTGCATAAAAGCACGGTCCGCCACACTTTTCTGCACTTCTGAAAAGAAGGAAAAAGGCAGAGGCCAGATGGAGTCCAAAGTAACTCTGCTGCCTCATTATAGTGAAAGGCTCCTCGGGGTTTCATCTGAATCATGTTACTGGGAGATTTAGATGGAAATCCCAAAGTAAGTGGTCAACGTAGATGGCAGGATAAATGTGATCAAGAATGTTATGTAAAATTTTACCAATAAAAGCTTCAACTCAATCCACAAAAATAGCAGGTCCCCACTCATGTTCATCATCTATCAATGGAAATATAGAGGGCTTCCAAGTTACTGGTAGAACAAAGGTTCTGGAAAAGCGCTATGGTTTCTCACACCCCAAAGGAAACCCAGCAAATTCTGTGCTCCCAAATCCAAATGTCCCTCTCCTTTCTGAGATCCACAGTGTGGCTAAACCACATTTGGAATCCACATGTTTGGCATTTCCGTAGCAATGACTGCCCAGCTAATTTACGGGTGCGTGTCTACAGAAGCATGAGTAGGGCACCATAATGTACTGGTTACTACAGCATACTGTGACTACAATGGCAGTTTGTAATTTATTCAGTAACATCCATTGCTTCTTGTCTCTGGAAAGCACCAATGGAGTCAAAATCTTCACTACACCTGTAGATAAATTCCCAAAAGGGTATAATTTCCAAAGTGGTATAACTTGATGGGGGATTCTGCTCTTCTAGCACTAAGGGGCTCAGTATATGGAATTCGCAAACTATTCTGAGAAAATCTGCGCTACAGGAGGCAAATAGCGTTACATCACTCCCGAGTCTCTCCGTATGGCTAAGCAGGACTGTAAAGCAACATATAAGGTATTTCTACATTCAGCAGAAATTGTGGGACAAATTTTGGTGCCATTTTTACCTATTTCTCCTTGTGAAAATGTAAAATTTGGAACTCAAACAAATGTTTTGTGGTAAAAATGTAATTATTTTTTCTTCACAGCCCAATAGTATAAAATTCTGTAACACACTTTCTGTTCTGTTCTGGCACCTCAGGGGCTCTCCCTGTGGATCATGGCACCCACAAACCATAACAGTAAAATCTGCATAATAATATGGTACTCCTTCTCTTTTGAGCTTTTGTAAGGGGTGCCAGGGCGGTAGTCGTGGCGAAGACTAGTGGCTCTGGCGCGCCATGGCCTCCAGGAACATGAGTACAGTGTCCCCTCTGCAGCATACCTTCTGCTTCACCTTCTGCACCATCAGGGTCCCATCGGGCTGACAGAGGCACCACTGCTGCTATTGTAGCATATAAAGAGACAGACTCCATTTCAAACTTAAAACAGAAAACTTTACTTTCTTCATTTCGCAGCACATCATTGTCAGTAACAATATCAGCATAAGGTCCATACAGTTCACATTGTTCACTTCCTCTGTACTCTCTACGTCCTTCAATACATTACGGGGTCGTGCCCCCTTTAGCGGTAACACAGTATGCTTCCTGTCCAGACTCACTATGTTTGAGGGATCTCTCATCCGTTTCACCCCAGATCTGAGGCCATTGGTCCATGCAATGACCTGCCTTGTGATGAGCGACCTGTGTCCCTGTACTGCTCAGGACCCCTTCTCAAGCTTCTGTTCCACACTGCGGTCACGCTGCTGTTTCAGCTGAACTTCTGTCCATCTGGACTCTGGATGGCTGGGTAGCACACTTAAACATTGCGGAGCTAACTGCCATACACGGGCGCTAGGCCCCTACTGACTACAAACAGGAAAAACCTCTATCTTATGCCTGGTTAGCTCCTCCTATGTAAACTATGTACAATAAGGTGCCCCATCTAGTGTCCCATTACAGGTACTACACTTTCCCTATTATTATAATGCACTATACATTCTAGCAGCATTACAAGGCAACAATATACACACATATAGACAAGGATGTATACAGTACAAATCAAAAAACATATATACAATAATGTGTACAACACTAATACTTAACGGGGACGTGTTTGGGGAACACAACAGTTTTTGTAACCCCTTACACTCCCCCTTCATTTAACAGTGGTCATCCCTGACCATTCCTCACAAAACTTTATTATTTACACTACATACTCCACGCAGGGAGGTCAAAGAGGTAGATCATAAACAACGCACGAGAGTCTCATCTCTCTTGAGAGATGCCTGGTTCACATTTTTTCTACGGTACCTTTAATGTTTGCCTGGAGACAGTCCTTCCGTTAGCACCGCCAATTTACCAGAATCCAACATATTTGGATATGGGTATGGGTATGACCTTTCCGTAAGGTCAACAGTTCTTTGTGTATGGCACGGTCCTGTGTGCCACGTGCGTTGTGCCTGGTCCTAGAACACAGTCTGCTGCTACAACCACACCCGGTCCGTTAGTCCAAGGACCCATTTCTTTCCACAAGGGCAAAGTCCTGCTGCCCAGGAGAAAAGGTGCAATGGGCACAAGAAAACATAATTTATTAACTCATCATTTACTCCTGGCCGTCCTGCAACATTACCCCTGACTCTGGGAGCATTTCAGGGCTCCTTTGCCCGCAGGGACACAGAACAGTCTGGTGTACACACTGGTGCAATGAGCACAAACATGCTTTTCCGCAGGAAGTTTTTTCTTTCTTTTTACAAAGTTTAACGGCACGCATCCCATGCCGCTTTATCGAATAGTTCCATGCCCGCATTCGGGCTGAAGTGGACTGTGCAGCCGCAGAGTCCATAGACTGCCATGATGCAGCATAGGCATTGTGGGGCTAAGAGGTAGATGGGGCACAGGGGACTGACCAAACCTGGTCCGGGTCCGCACATAGTCCTGGATCATCCTCCCATTGGGTAACAGCCACTGCAAAATAGCCTCTGGGGCAATCCTCTTTATAGAAGGAAACCCAGTCCCCTTCTTCCAGGGGTCTCCCAAATTTCACAGAGGCTGCATTGACATAAATTTTGTCATGGATTCCCGACTCACATATGAAGCTGAAACCTCTATCTACATCCGTATAAACGAGCTTGCCGCGAGTGCGACGACCGACCATAGCGCCCCCTCCTGGCTGGCACAGTTCCTCCCCAAATTTCTTTTTCCCACTGCTTTTTTCTCTCGATAACACCTGCAGTCCAGGCGGACTGTCTGGGGGATAGAAGTGGGCCATCCACCGCCTGGTGAAAATGGGAGGCACCCAATGCTGCACCAGCGCTGGTCATAGCTCTGGCCTTATGACAAGTCCAGAGGCCCCGGATCGCTATACTGAGGCCTGCATCACGGAATATAAGACTTGGGAACAGACCGGCCTGGTGGAGTAGGGGGCTGCGGCAGAGACCTATCTTCTGGGGTCAAGGGCTGAGGTGCACTCACCACCACTGGTCTTGGTAGTCCAGCCGCACCTGTCCCACGACCATTGTATCCCTCCGCGGACGATCCTGTGCACTCCAACCCCAAAGCCTCTAGCACCGCCTTGGCCTGCACTTCCGGTTCAGGCTCCTCCAGGGCAGTCGATATTTCCGGTCCGCCGGCCTCCAGATCCCGGTGACTTGGTTCCGGCTCCTGGCGAGGAGGTTCCATCTCACGACGTCGTGGCTCCTGGTGGTGGTGTCCCGGCTCTGAAGGGCGTTGAAACTCTGGCTCCGCACGAAGGGATTCCGGCTTCCGTGAATGCTCCGATGGAAGCTCTGAAAAGTGGTAAGTCCCAAACGCATCCTCTACTCCTTCTTGCCATCTGGGTTGGGCCCTCTCCTCTTCTTGTCGCCACTTCCACTCCACATGGCCTACGCCCCCGCAGTGACGAGTACAGGAGTGGTGCATTGCTGCCAGCGCCATGTCTTGTAATGGCACTGCACAGCTGCACATGGTGTTTTCTTCTGGGCCCCACTCATTCCAAGGTGGGGTCACTTCCAGCCTCTCCACCCATTTTTTAGCTATCTGTTGTAGAGGGCGAGTTCTTCTCTGGCGCACCACCAGGGGCGGGCACCATGATTAGTCCAACGACTGCTAGACAGCTTCTCGTGCCTTTTCCCAGTCAGGATGCCCACGAAGGGTGGAATCAAAGCTGTCATCCTCGATTTGCATGCCATCTTCTGCCATCTTTAGAGCCGCCATCTTTGCCATCACAGTGTCAGTCACATTCAAGGTTTTAGTCATGTCCATAGTATCAGTCACATCCAGCATTTCGGTCACTTTCACATTATCTTCATCTTTACTCTTGTCACATAAATAACATCTTCCACGCCATCTCTGCTTTGCAAGGCTGCGGAATCCTGCCGCACTATGCCAAGTGTGAGGGGAGCCAGGGGTGTAATCGTGGCTGAGACTAGTGGCTCTAGCGCGCCCTGGCCTCCCATCACATGAATACAGTGTCCCCTCTGCAGCATACCTTCTGCTTCACCTTCTGCATCATCAGGGTCCCATCGGACTGACTGAAGTACCACTGCTGCCATTGTAGCATATAAAGAGACAGACTCCATTTCAAACTTAAAACAGAAAACTTTACTTTCTTCATTTCGCAGCACATCTTTGTCAGTAACAACATCAGCATAAGGTCCATACAGTTCACATTGTTCACTTCCTCTGTACTCCTCTCTACGTCCTTCATACATTACGGGGTCGTACCATCTTTTGTGGTAACACAGTATCCTTCCTGTCCAGACTCACTATGTTTGAGGGATCTCTCATCCGTTTCACCCCAGATCTGAGGGCATTGGTCCATGCAATGACCTGCTTTGTGATGAGCGACCTGTGTCCCTGTACTGCTCAGGACCCCTTCTCAAGCTTCTGTTCCACACTGCGGTCACGCTGCTGCTTCAGCTGAACTTCTGTCCATCTGGACTCTGGATGGCTAGGTAGCTCACTTAAACGTAGCAGAGCTAACCGCCCTACACGGGCACTAGGCCCCTACTGACTACAAACAGGAAAAACCTCTATCTTATGCCTGGTTAGCTCCTCCTATGTAAACTATGTACAATAAGGTGCCCCATCTAGTGTCCCATTAGGGGTACTACACTTTCCATATTATTATAATGCACTATACATTCTAGCAGCTTTACAAGGCAACAATAAACATACATATAGACAAGGATATATACAGTACAAGTCACAAAACATATGTATAATAGGGTGTATAACACTAATACTTAACCAGGACGTGTTTGGGGAACACAACAGTCTTTGTAATCCCTTACACTTTATCCTGTGCCTGAAAATATTTACCGTTTACAATGTAGGGTATTGGTGCATTCGGGTGAAATTTTTATAACAAACTAGGGTCCATTTTTTCCTATTAGCCCTTAGAAAAATTTAAACTTGGGACTAAAACAACATTTTAGTGGTAAAAATGCAATTATTCTTTCTTCACCGCCCAATAGTATAAAAATCTGTGAGGCACAGGTGGAGTCAATATGATCACTGCACCCCTAGATGAATTGACTAGGGAGTGTAGTTTGTAAAATGATGTCATATATGGGGGGTTTCTTCTGTTCTAGCACCTCAGGGGCTCTGCTGATGTAACATGTAACCCTGAAACCATTTCAGCAAAATCTGAACTCCAATATGGCACTTTTTCTCTTCTGAATGTTGCACTGTGCATAAAAAGTATTTTTTGACCATATATGGGATATTGCTGTACTCAGTAGAAATTGCACAACAAATTTTTGGGGTTAATTTTCTCCTGCTTTGTAAAAATGAAAAGTTGGGGCTAAAACAAGTTTTATTGGAAAAAAATTCATTTTCACAAAGCTATGTTGTAAAATTATGTAAAGCACCTGGAAGTTCAAGGTACTCACCACATGTCTAGATAAATGCCTTGGGGGTTTAGTTTCCAAAATGGGGTCACTTATGGATGTTTTCCACTGTTTAGGCACAGCAGGGGCTCTCCAAACACGACCTGACACCTGTACACAATTCCATCAAAGTCTGCATTCCAAAACGTCACGCCTTCCTTTCCTGTGCCCAAACAATATGGGGTGTACTCAGGAGAAATTTCACAACAAATTGTATGGTGCAATTTCTCCTGTTACCTTTATAAAAATGCAAAATTTGAGGCTTAAAATACTTTTCTGTGAAAAAAATTAGATTTTTTTATTTTGACGGCTCAATGCTACAAACTTCTGAAAAGCACCTGGTGGTTCAAGGTGCTCACCACACATCTAGATAAGTTCCCTGAGGGGTCTAATTTCCAAAATGGTGTCACTTGTGGAGGTTATCACTGTTTAGGCACATCAGAGGCTTTCCAAACGCGACATGGAATCCGCTAATTAATCCAGCAAATTTTGCATTCAAAAAGTCCTTCCATTCCGAGCCTTGCCATGTGCCCAACCAGTGTTTTTCCTCACATATGGGGTATCGGCATGCTCAGAAGAAATTGCACAACAAATTTGGGCTCCATTTTTTCCTATTACCCTTGTGAAAATAAAAAAAAATTGGGTCAAAAGTAACATTTTTGTGAAAAAATTAATGTTAATTTTTTCCTTTCACATTCTAAAAATTCCTGTGAAGCACCTGAAGGGTTAATAAACTTCTTGAATGTGGTTTTGAGCACCTTGAGGCATGCAGTTTTTAGAATTGTGTCACTTTTGGGTATTTTCAGTCATATGTCATATAGATCCCTCAAAAGTCACTTCAAATGTAATGTGGTCTCTAAAAAATAATGGTTTTGCATTTTTGGTGATAAAAATTAGAAATCGCTGGTCAACTTTTAGCCCTTATAACTTCCTGACAAAAAATAATTATGTTTCAAAATTGTGCTGATGTTAGATAGAGATGTGGGAAATGTTATTTATTAACTATTTTGTGTGCCATAAATCTCTGATTTAAGGGCATACAAATTACAAGTTTGAAAATTTCTAAATTTTCCAAATTTTTGCCAAATTTCCATTTTTTCACAAATAAATGCATCATAACGAAGAAATTGTACCACTATCTCAAAGTACAATATGTCTTGAAATAATGTTCTCAGAATCACTGGGATCCGTTGAAGAGTTTCAGAGTTATTACCTCATAAAGTGGCACTGGTCAGACTTGTAAAATTTGGCCTGGTCATGAAGGTGCAAATAGCCTTGAGGAGTAAAGGCGGTTAAAAGAGCTGTCTCATTAAATGTAGGGGAAACACACTATTACATGGTGACAGATGTGTGCCAAGATGTATCACATAGAAACTCAAGCATTTATTAATTTCCAATATTTGACCTAAATGACCACTATAGTGCCATAAAAACACAGTAGAGGATCTTCAGCCTTAAATTGGATCAGAAAAACCCAGACACTCAAAAATGAAGGCAGAAAATTTTAAATATGAGTTCTGCATTCACTCTCAAACGTCTTTTTTCCATCATATTGAAAATGATGACATCTAACATCGGGTCATTGCTGGTTGTGACATCATAACTTCCAGTGCGACAGAGACTGCCGAAACATCAGCAGATTCCAAGGTTGAATATGTCTTCTTTTTTCTCTCTCCAGGATGGAGAAAGGAGTTTAAAATTATACTGGAGAACTCCATTAATAATGGTATATGGTTTGAGTTTTTTTAGTTTTCTTCTTCCCCTTTCTATCCCCATTTTGATAGTAGAATGTTTCAAACATTCAGGACTGCACAAACATTGCTAATAAAAACACTATTTGATTCAATAAAAATCAGACTTCCCCAATAAGGTCTTACAAGTGATATCTATGACATATCAGGAGATTATTTTGACTAAATTGTATCCTATAAAAAGTTTTAAGAAACAAAGCAGCTTAAAATATTTGATTTTCTAGTTTTAATGCAAAATATAATACTTTGAATAAACTAATTTGTATATACTGATCCATGGGCCATCAAATGAGCAAAATCTCTATATTTAAATTTAATGTGGCTCCAGATGAAGCACAGATGGTAGCGTAAAAATGGTATAGGACTTAATCTTTCTGCTTCATCCTGTTATAGAGCCTTGATACAGTTCTATCAGTAAATAAGTTCTGTCCAAGTGTTTTCAAGAACAGGGCCACATGTCGCAACTATATACTCATTGGCAGAGGATTGTTAAAAATTCTCCTACCATATGGTCTGTGGAGTTTGTCAGAAATGGAGGGGCCATTAAACATGCTTTATAGGACTGCATTGGCTTTCTAGCCACTATTTGGACAATCCTGTACTAGATTATTATTGGAGTATTGCTGATTACAAACCACTAAACAAACATCCCTGTTTCTGACCTAACCATATCATGTAGCAGATGGCTGGTGAAATATCATTTATGTGTTGAATTATCTTGACAGCAGAGAAGACAACATTCACCTCTCTCTCAAGCTCATTGCTAGAGGTTCTTCTTCCATTTTATGTTGAAGTGTTTTGATAATTTAAAACTTGTGATTATTTCTACTATACTTTATGATTTAAAGGGGTGGTCCTACATACAAATTAATTTTCATCCTAAATCCCGAACTATTTAATGTCATAATCTAAATTATTCTCTAATATACTTTAATTAAAAATTCCCTATCCCTCCCTAACTACACTATCTGCTTTTCCTTTTTTTCCCTACTTCATTTTTGATGATGCTTCTTTTGAGAATCCTAGTGCATGCTGGTATACTCAAACAATGCGTTATCAGGGGGCAGAGGCGGCAGTCACTGCCACAGCATCTACCCCCTCCATGAAATGAAGTATCATCAGTGATGCTCATTTCAGGGGCTGGGCTAATCAAAGTACAATGCGTATTGTGTGATGTGCACAATGACAGTGCACTCTTTCACAAACTCAGATCAGCAGTAATGAGACAGCAACAGAGCACACTGTCAGTGCACGTTGACAAAAAATGCAGTGTTCAGAGACCAGCGTTGACCTCGCAAGTGTTTAGATTATGGCATTAAATAGATAGGGATTTAGGATGAAAATGAATTTGTATGTTGTACCACCGCTTTAATACTTTACAATTTTAATTATCTGTTTGCTTTCAATTAATGGGAACATTCAAGGGCTGAAAACTGATTGAGATCTACTCTTGCTTACAATGAAGGATGTAGTCACTAAAGTGGAATCTTACAAAACCTCCTTAAAATTAACATGACTAAAGGCCCCCATACACATTACATAACACTCAACCAAACCTGTCAGTATTGATAGTATTGACTGACCATTTAATGTGTATGGGGGCCACCCATCCATCCCATGCTAAATTATGGGGGGACATAATGATTAGGCGGCATTCAATTGCCTTTCCTTTTGTTCGGAGGTGAGATAAGCCACTGCCAGATGATTCAAGCAATGACTCTCTCACATAGAACACAACAGTCAGCTGAGCATTGCTGTGTATGGGGGAGTCAGGAGAGATAACTGTCACCCAGACAATAGTTTACCCAACAAGCTATCTAATGTGTATGAGCAGTGTTACATTCAGATTTGGAGTTGGATATGCAAATCTGGACATGTTGTGAATTTCACCTTTTTGAAATCCATAGCATGGTCATGGAAAGTATACATCGAAATCCACATCAAAATCACCATGTGAGGCATAGAAGAGCCGTATGGTTACACTGTGAGTGCACACTTGGTGGATCCATATCGGATTTTCTATTTGGATTTTCTGGAGAGAAAATCCAAATAAGTCGTGTTTTATAACAATATCAGTGTCAATGTCTTGACTGTACAGTAAGTAATCCGGTCAAGCCAAACTTTGTATAGCGGGAAGTCCAGCTACGATGAGCTGACAAAATAGTAAAGACAAAATCTGTTACAATCAATGATAGTTTAGTTGTAATGTTAAAATGTCAGCTTTTCAGTAACACAAAGTTGCTAGTAGCAGTAAAGGTTTCAGCTTTGTACGGGAATGTACAGAACTCCTTCATTTTCGAAATCAGTGCAGTCTAAGGTTACACACTTACAAGGTTATCCACTCATAGTTAACAGAAACCTGGATTTTGCCCTTTAACCCCTTTCCTCAACAGCCATCTTTGTTTTTGCACTTTCATTTTTTCCTCCCCTTATTCCAGAGCCATAACTTTTTTTAATTTTTCTGTCCACTTAGACATATGAGACCTTATATCTTTGCGGGCAAGTTGTAGTTTTGAGTGACACCATTCATTTTATCATACAATTTACAGGAAAATAGGAAATAAAAATTCCAAGCACAGTGAAGTTGTACAAAAAAAATGCAACTTTTGCCATGCTTTTTTGTTTTTTATTTTCACGACGTACATTTTGTTATAAAAATTACTCTGAATCATGATTCTCCTGATCAGTATGATTGCAGCAATACCAAATTTGCAAAGACTTTTTTTTCATTTAAGTTATGAAGAAATACACAGTTTGTAAAAATGGAAAAAACAAATAAATTGGGGGTCTGTGCTACGATTTTCTGGGAGAAAACTTGCTTTTTGCATAATTATATGATGTTTTCATTTATACCAATTTTGAGTAGATACAACATCTTGATCAGTTTTAATTGTTTTTATTGCATTTTTTAAGGAAGTGAGATGTGAACAAAAAAAATGCAATTCTTGTATTGTAATATTTTTCTCATTAAAGTGTTTACCAAAAGGGTTAATTACTTTTATATTTTGATATTTTGATAATTCAGACTTTTATGACAGCAGATATATTTAATTGTAACTTTTTCAACTTCCTAATGAAGGAAAATGAGTGTGATTCAGACTTTTATATAGATTTTTTTGACATTTAAAAAATAAAAACTAACTTTATTTTTTTAGTTTCCTTACGGGGCTTTAAACCTGTGATCACTTATACTACCATATTTTCCGATGTATAAGACGACCCTCAACTTTTCCACTTAAAATATAGAGTTTGGGATATACTTGCCATATAAGACTACCCCTCTTCCAATGCACATACAGTAAAAAATTTTTAAAAATTCACTTGTATGGGAGGCCCGAACATCCAGTGTTTGCTGCACTGTCATGTGCATGACAGCGCGGCAAACACCACATCTGATTGCCGGTGAAATCATCTCCGCCGGTCAGAGAGCCACGGTTCCCACACTGGCAAAAGACAACATGAGCACTCAGCTGTGATCAGAGGTATAGCGTTTACCTCCGGTCACTGGTGTCAGCTGATGGGACTGCAGCTCCCATCGTCCGACACCTGATGCCGCTAATTACAGTGAGAGCAGGCGCGGTGGATGGGAGTACTCATCAGTCGCTCCAGCGCTGTAAATAAAATATTTTTTCAAAAAACTGCGTGGGTTCCCCTGTATTTTTGCTAACCAGCCAGAAAAACCTCACAGCTGGGGGCTGCAACCCTCAGCTGTCAGCTTCAACATGGTTGGTTATCAAGAATAGAGGTGTCCCCAAGCTGTTTTTTTTAATTATTTAAATAAATAATTTTAAAAAAACATGTGGGGTCCCCCCATTTTTGACAACCAACCTTGCTAAAGCTGACAGCTGGGCAATAGTATTCTCAGGCTGGTAAGGGGCCAAGGATATTGGCCCCCCTCAGCCTAAAAAAAGCATCCTTCAGCTGCCCAGAAAAGATTAGATGTGCCAATTCTGGAGGTTTTCCCGTCTCTTCCCACTTGCCATGTAGCGGTGGCAAGGGGGTTCATATTTGTGGGGTTGATGTCACCGTTGTATTGTCAGGTGACATTAAGCCCATGGATTAGTAATGGAGAGCTGTCTATAAGACACCTTTCCATTACTAATCCTATAATTGTTTGGTAAATAAAGACACAGCCAGAATAAAGTCCTTTATTAGAAATAAGACTAAACACAGTTTTTCATTTTTATTTAAATGCATAAATCCAGAGAATCCCTTGATCTTCTATAATAAAACTAAAATAAACAAACAACAATATACCATACCTGTCTGTCATTCTGTCCCAAGCCGTAATCCATGTCTGCACCAGCCGCAGGGGGACAGTGGCTTACAGTAGCCGCTTCTTACCCAGCGGCCGTCCATGCACACGGAGGACATCAAAGTGTGTTCTCCATGTGCACATGTACGGGACGTTTTGCTGTCTGTGATGACGGAAAAAAACGGACATGTCAGCGTGGAAACACACTGACATGTGCACAGACCCATGGATTTGAATGGGTCTACATGTGTACGTGTCTTCGGTACGTGTGAAAACTGTCACCACACGTACCGGAGACACGGACCTGTGAAAGGGGCTTAAGACAAGATATAACAGCAGGATAGTGACTGCAGCTCTGGATGTGACTGGAGAATAAGACAAGATATTAAAGCAGGATAGTGATTGCAGCTCTGGATATGACTTGAGAATGACAAGATATAACAGCAGAATACTGATTGCAGCTCTGGATGTGACTGGAGCATAAGGTTTTAGCTTGTGAAAAAAGACTGTCTTTCATTGACTGTCAGTCACTATTTCTCCTCCTATTCCCCTCTTTGTGAGTTCCCGATCATCCGTTTCACTACTGTGTTTGTACAGTCCATGTTACCATAAGCACAGCATTCACTTTGGTAAAGAAAAAAATCACAGATGGTGATTTCTTTTTTGTGTGACACTGCAGAAAAGTGAAATATATACTTGTTTTTTTCTATTTTAAATTGAAACCCTGATTTAAATGAATAATTAACTGGTTATACTGAATAATTTCCTATAGATTTTTTTAAAGAAAAATAATAATAAATGTATATTCTTATGTAATTCACATCATGTGATTCCTACAATACTGAGATATATTTAGCCTCCATCTACTATACAAATAAATGTAATTTATTCCCTCTAAGCAGACATATCAGGTTGGATAAAAGTCTGACTGAATCAATATTTCATGAGGTTAATGATAGCAAATCCAGAAAAAATTCTGCCCCAATTTAATGTATATTCTTCCATAAATGTTCCTATACATATATGTGGATGGTTGCAGAAATTCTTCTTTGAGGTTTGTGATCATTTTCCAACACTGAATCCAAGATCTGAAGAAAATTTGGGTGTGTAGAAAACATATAAGTCCCCATTTATTAAAGATTCCTGTTCATATCTCTAATAAGTGCCATCTACTAATACCATTCTCATCCGAAGCAAACACAAGTCAAAAGCACATAAATGAAAATCCTCACCGCCTGGGAGCAGCACACAAAAAATCTTTGCTGACCTGGCCCCATCTGCACAAAAGCACGTTCAAATCAAAGATATTTCAAGAATAGTAAAAATGTCTTTTCTGTGATCTAAAACTGCTGATGTATAGTAGCTGTTTTCTGTGTCTTTGTGAAGCTACTCCCTGTGAAGTGGCCCTGTAGCCCTCGGAGTGATGTCAAGGGAGTACTGAGATGAACAGAAAGTTGACTCAAAAACCAACTATATAGGAATTTCTCTTTGTTCTTCAATGTTCAATTCAGAAGAATTTTTGCAACAAATTGCACATTCTGACCACAAAACAGGAACACATCCCGATACTGAACGTCTTATTTTCTTTATTTCAAGGACGAGAGGATTTTTCTTGATTATAAACTGTGTGCACATAATTTTATAGGCGAGGTTGCTGCTGTGCTGACATATGTGTCAATGAAATTATTAGCACCCTCTCCAGACCAGCGTGTAAAACACATCCTACTAATTAGTTTAACTGAAATATTCCCTATATTTCAACTTTATTTAATGACATTGGACTGTATTAGTCTGCTGTCTGCGAGAAAACAGACAATAAAACAGATAAAAGAACATATAAAAGCTGGAGTTTCATGTGATGCCGCTCTGCTGAACTTTTAAACTTTGCATCAGTGTAACCTCTGCTGGAGACTTTTTATTCTTACATGTTAATTGATTTTGTTAAACCACTTCATGAACAGAATACCCATATACATTCAATCAGTAGCAAATATAAAAATTATATGCGCTATATGGGCTATAGAAACATGACATAATAGGAAAATCGCCAAACTAAGATATAAACAGTGAAAAATTGCGATACAAAAATTCCAACAAAAGATAATTGCAATAAATATATTTTTATTGAGAAAATATAGACCAGGAATGAAGGAACAAGGGTGGGGTAGAGGTCAATTGACAAATCAGCACATGTAAGACAGGGAACACCTGCAGGTCATAGTACATGAAAAGGGAATGTACAACTCAATACATATATATAATAATGCTATTGCCATTTAAAATTGCACATATCCCAAAGAATCGGGGTAATTAGAGACTACGGTATAAATTGAGCAATAATAGAAAAAATATATATTGCATAATATCCTAGAGTCATGAATATGCCATAGTCAGGGTATCACATATGTGTACATAAATCACAAGGACATACAAAAGATCCAATGAGGTCAAAAGCATGTGATACCTGAGTGATGGAATTACCCTGCGACCTGGTGCGCCCTCCCCGACGCGCGTTTCGGCTAATTGCCTTTCTCAAGGGGTGATGGGAAGGAGGAAGTGTGAAGTATAAAAAGAGACCATACACCAATAGACAAGAGCACAAATATCATGTGATATAATGAAGCAATCATGTCGTAAGTCACAGTGTCAGGTGAGCAGTATACCCAATGTTGCCATAGTAACATAGTATACCATCGTGGACGGCGCTAAGTTGGATTAATTAAAAATATATTAACGGTAATATGCTATGTTACTATGGCAACATTGGGTATACTGCTCACCTGACACTGTGACTTACGTCATGATTGCTTCATTATATCACATGATATTTGTGCTCTTGTCTATTGGTGTATGGTCTCTTTTTATACTTCACACTTCCTCCTTCCCATCACCCCTTGAGAAAGGCTATTAGCCGAAACGCGCGTCGGGGAGGGCGCACCAGGTCGCAGGGTAATTCCATCACTCAGGTATCACATGCTTTTGACCTCATTGGATCTTTTGTATGTCCTTGTGATTTATGTACACATATGTGATACCCTGACTATGGCATATTCATGACTCTAGGCTATTATGCAATTGTCACGGGTGTGTCGCTGCGAAGATCGTCGCGATTGCACACCCTGACTTCTCACAGCTGAGTTTCTGGTGCTGGGTGTTTTTCGGCAGAGAGGGAGTTAATTCTTCCTCTCTCTGTGCTGGACTAGACCAGCCTCGCTCAGCTGCAATTAATGTTGTGGTAATTGGTTTCCTTCAAATACCTGCCTGTCTGCTGGGGAAGTGTCGGTGAAAGCATTCATGCAGACCAGCAGAGCGGATCGTTGTATGGTGAAGGCTGAAGTTAAGAGTACCTGTGTGGTCTTTTTCCCCTCCTCGCTTTATCATTTATCTCCGTACCCATTATTGTCCCCTCTGTTTCCTGTGGTATGACTTTTGTATGCAAGGTGGATTTTAGTTTACCCCTTGTACTGTCTCGTTCGTTTATTACTGTGTTTAGGCATATACCTACCAGTCCCCGGTGTTGTGATCAGGGTCCTTCTCAGGACTGGATCACTGAGGTTCAGGGATCCTCAGGAGGTAGGGATTACGCTGGCGGCCTGGACCTCTGTACCATCAACAGTACCTCCAGGTAGAGGGATTAGTCAGGACCCCAGCTTAGGGTCAGCATAGACCCCAGTCCTCCTGTATGCAGTAACAGCGTGACATTAATGGGTACGGAGATAAATGATAAAGCGAGGAGGGGAAAAAGACCACACAGGTACTCTTAACTTCAGCCTTCACCATACAACGATCCGCTCCCACTTATTCCCGATCTCTTCAATCAGATCGTGGGTGCCAAATGGTTCTCTAAGATGTGAAAATGCCTGCTCCGGGGGTACAAAACCTTGGACTTAACATCCGCCAGCTCCATGGACAAACTCTGCAACTGCCGAGCTAGACTGACTACTGGATCCATGGTGACTGGAGAAAATCTTTAGTGGTCGGTGAAAATGATAAAGCGAGGAGGGGAAAAAGGCCACACAGGTACTCTTAACTTCAGCCTTCACCATACAACGATCCGCTAAACGTCTGAATCCCAGACAAGCTAGGTGGTCGTTGTTTTTTACCAGGTTTAATTTTGTCGTCACATATCGTCCTGGCTCAAAAAATGTTAAGGCGGATGCCTTATCTCGCTGTTTCCCAGGGGCTGGGAATACGGAGGACCCGGTTCCGGTCCTTCAGGAGGGGGTGATGGTGTCGGCAGTATGCTGTGAGCTTGAGGAGGAGGTATTGGAGGCTCAGGGGGACGCCCTGTAGGACCTCCAGGGAGACTGTTTGTTCCAAATCAGTTGCGACAAAATGTGATTGAGGCACAACAAAATTCAGCTTTGGCAGGACACCCAGGGAGTAAAGCAACTGAGGATCTCCTCTCGCACCGGTTTTGGTGGCCTAGCTTACATAGGGAGGTGGTAACTTTTGTCGCGTCCTGCGAGGTTTGTGCGCGCTCTAAGACCCCACATACCCATCCGTCGGGGCCCCTCTTGCCTTTGAAGATCCCGGAGCGTCCGTGGACTCATCTGTCTATGGACTTCATTACGGACCTCCCGCCATCTTCGGGTAAAACAGTCATACTCGTTGTAGTGGACAGGTTCAGCAAGATGGCACATTTTATCGCTCTTCCTGCTCTTCCTAATGCTAAAACTCTTGCGCAGGTGTTTATTGGGGAGATTGTAAGGCTTCACGGGGTACCCTCCGATGTGGTGTCGGATCGGGGGTCTCAGTTTGTGTCCAAATTCTGGAAAGCATTTTGTACACGGCGGGGGATGCAGTTGTCATTTTCATCGGCTTTTCACCCGCAGACCAATGGTCAGACAGAGCGTCTGAACCAGAGCTTGGAGACATATCTCCGGTGTTTTGTGTCAGAGAACCAGGAGGACTGGGCTTCTTTCTTGCCTCTGGCGGAATTTGCTCTAAATAATAGGCGGAGCGAGTCCACTGGTAAGTCCCCGTTTTTTGGGGCATATGGTTTTCACCCCCAGTTTTGTACTTTCAATAGGGGGGGCTCTTCTGGGGTTCCTGAGGAGGAACGATTTTCGTCGTCACTTGCTTCAGTGTGGAGAGGAGTGCTGAATAATCTGAGTACTATGGGGAACCGATACAAACGTATGGCTGATAGGAGGAGAGTGTCTGGTCCGGACCTAAGTGTGAACGATCTGGTATGGTTGTCTACCAAAAATATAAAACTTAAGGTTCCCTCCTGGAAACTGGGTCCCAGGTTCATCGGGCCATACAAGATCAGTGCTATAATTAATCCGGTTGCATTCCGTCTTGACCTCCCTCCTACATTTAAAATTCATAATGTGTTCCACAGATCGTTGCTTAAGAGGTATGTGGCGCCGGTGATACCTTCACCTTTACCTCCTCCTCCTGTGGTGGTCAATGGTAACTTGGAGTTCCAGGTGTCGAGAGTCATCGATTCACGTCTGCCTCCACTGCGACAACGTCAACCGGATCACATTGCAAGGGCTGGGATGCCCGCACGGACTCCTCTACTAGAACGGGTGCCTCACCTTCTGGTACAGACACTTCAGGTAAGAGGGATTGGCGCCGCTCCAAGTTTAGTTTTAGGGCACGCCAGCTGGCTTCCATCCTGGCGACCTCCTCCCGGTGCCGGGCCAGGCCTCTTAGGGTATCCTCCGCTTCTTGCAGCGTAGGAGGGTTTCCAGGCCGGGTGCCCAACGGTGGTTCCGTGGCGATCGGGTCGCTTCCGTGGGGGGAGAGCTCTGACTGCTCCATCCCTTCACACTTCTGCTCGTGTCCATTAGCCATCTCTGCCAAGTCACATGTGTCATTAGCATCTGGAGAGGGCCCCTCTTTGTAGTGAGGCGGGACCTTCGTGTTAGTTTCCGCACACTGAGGAGGATGAGGAGGCGGAGAGCTGTGGGGCACGATCTTACATTGCAGTACCATTTAGAGTGGTCGGCCATCGTTTTCGCGCCACTGAGTGAGTGTACACCCACGAAGAGCACCCCCTTCTTCTTCACCAGTGCCTCGTCGTGACGCAGATATGGCGGAAAAATGGCAAATACATTCTCTGATGATTTTAGCAATTCTCAAGCACAAAACCAGTTCAATTCAGGCACACAGGACTCGCTTATAGCGAGCTACAGAATCCTGTTCGTGACGCCCAAGTTGAGTCGCACAGAGCCAGAGGTTTTGGGGGTACTCGGCACCGAGCCCGTCGACTTCTATGGGGTATGTCACGGCTTTACCCGGCAATTGAATCAGAGTCTATTTTACTATGTAGAAGTGTATAAACTATAAATATATGTATATATATATGTCACAATGACATGTATATATATATATATATGTCAGATTGCTTTTGGACCAATGTTATTCTATCACTGTGTGTTCATCTGCGTTTTTTTTTCCAGCTCGCATCGGACGGGAATAAACTCGCAGCATGCTGTGATTTTAATCGGAAATTGGATCACATCCCGCAATAGAAGTCAATGGGTGCGAGTGAAAAAATCACACAGCACTCAGACCATGTGAGTGCTGTCTGATTTTTACAAACGGATCTCCTTGGAAAAGCCGGCAATTCATGTGCCGCATACAGAAAAATTACAGTGACAGGATAGAATAGAATCGATAAAATAGATATATACACATAGAATATATAGATATACAGCTTTGGCAAAAATTAATAGACCACTGCACAGTTTTATAAAAATCAGCTTCTCTTCATGTCTGACAGCCATTCCATTCCAGTGTCAGTTGAATTCCAACCAGAGTACACCTCATTCTACTTAATGTGCTTCTGATTAGGTGATCACCTGAACCAAATCTTATTTAATAAAGGAAAGTATAAAAAACACTGCTGTGGTGTTCACAATCCTCTTGCAATAGGACAAGCTGGATGGCAGTAATATCCCAAAAGTAATAGGAATAAAAAAATAACTTTTAACCATGCCAAAGGAGTTGAAAGGAAAACTATTGAGTAAGGAAAAGAAGGGCTCAATTCTGGCTTTACTAGCCGAGGGATACAGTGAGCATCATGTTGCCTCAATCTTTAAAATATCTAAGACGGCAGTCCATTACAACAAGGTCAAGCAGCACACATTGAGGACAACAAAGCTACAGACCGGCACAGGGCGAAAACGACTCTCCACTGACCGGGGTGACCATCATCTTATGTGAATGTCACTCAGCAACCGCAGGATGACATCAAGTGATCTACAAAAAAAATGGAAAATGTCACCTGGGGTGAAGGGCACGGCAAGAACAGTTCGCAACAGGCTCCTAGAGGCAAGGCTCAAGTGATGTAAAGCTAGAAAAAAGCCTTTCATCAATGAGAAGCAAAGAAGAGCCAGGCTGAAGTTTGCCAAAGACCATAAGAATTGGACCATAGAGGACTGAAGTAAGGTAATCTTCTCTGATAAGTCTAATTTTCAGTTTTGCCTAACATTTGGTCGTCTAATGGTTAGACGGAGACCTGGAGAGACGTACAAGCCACAGTGTCTCGCACCCACTGTGAAATACGGTGGAGGATTGCTGATGATCTGGGGATGCTTCAGCAATGCTGGAATTGGGCAGGTTAATCTTTGTGAAGGACGTATAAATCAAGCCATATACAAGGTTATCCTGGAAAAACAGTTGATTCCTTCTGCTAAGGCAATGTTCTCCAACTCTGAGGACTGGTTTTCCAGCAGGACAATGCACCATGCCACACAGATAGGTCAATGTGTGGATGAAGGACCACCACATCAAATCCCTGTCATGGCCAGCCCAATCCAGACCTGAACGCCATTGAAAACCTCTGTAATGTAATTAAGAGGAAGATGGATAGTTACAAGCTATCAAACAAAGAAGAACTGCTTGAATTTTTGTACTAGGAGTGGCATAAGGTCACCCAAAAGCAGTGTGAAAGACTGGTGGAAAGCATGCCAAGACGCATGAAAGCTGTGATTAAAAATCATGGTTATTCCACAAAATATTGATTTCTGAACTCTTCCTGAGTTAAAACATTAATATTGTTGTTTCTAAATGATTATGAACTTGTTTTCTTAGCATTATTTGAGGTCTGCAAGCACTGCATTTTTTTGTTATTTTGACCATTTCTCATTTTCTGAAAATAAATACAAAATTTATTGCTTGGAAATTCAAAGACATGTTGTCAGTAGTTTATAGAATAAAAGAGCAATTTACATTTTACTCAAAAATATACCTATAAAGAGAAAAATCAGACAAACTGAAAATTTTGCAATGGTCTCTTAATTTTTGCCAGAGCTATATACATGTAGATGTCAGTGACACACACATATACAGTATATATGTACACATGTGGTCAAAATTATTGGTACCCCTCGTTTAATGACAGAAAAACACACAATGGTCACAGAAATAACTTGAATCTGACAAAAGTAATAATAAATCAAAAATCTATGAAAATGAACAAATGAAAGTCAGACATTGCTTTCAACCATGCTTCCACAGAATTTTTAATAAAATAAAACTCATGAAATAGTCCTGAACAGAAATGATGGTACCCTTAGCTTAATATTTTGTTGCACAACCTTTTGAGGCAATCACTGCAATCAAACGATTTCTGTAACTGTCAATAGGTATTTTGGCCCACTCCTCAAGGGCAAACTGCTGCAGTTGTCTCGTGTTTAAAGGTTACCTTTTCCAGACGGCATGTTTCAGCTCTTTCCAAAGATGCTCAATAGGATTTAGGTCAGGGTTCAGAGAAGGCCACTTCAGAATAGTCCAATGTTTTCCTCTTAGCTATTCTTGGGTGTTTTTAGCTGTGTGTAATAACGGGAAATCAAAAGATCATATCTGCATCAAAACGGTATCATTAAAAACGTCAGGTCAGCATGTAAAAAATAAATCCTCACTTAACCCGAGATCACGAAAAATGGAGACGGTACGGGTATCGGAATCTGGCGCAATTTTGCTTCTTTTTTTTAACAAAGTTTGGAATTTTTTTCACCACTAAGATAAAAAAGTACCTAGACACGTTTGGTGTCTATGAACTTGTAATAACCTGGAGAATCGTAATGGCAGGTCAATTTCAGCATTTAGTGAACCTAGTAAAAAAGCCAAATCGAAAAAAAGTGTGGGATTGCACTTTTTTTTCCAATTTCACCGCACTTGGATTTTTTTTCCCATTTTCTAGTACATGACATGATAAAACCAATGGTGTTGTTCAAAAGTAAAACTCATCCCACAAAAAACAAGCCTTCACACGGCCATATTGACGGAAAAATAAAAAAGTTATGGCTTTCAGAAGAGGGGGGAGCAAAAGCGAAAACGCAAAACCGAAAAAAGCTCCAGGGGTTAGGCCTCTTTCACACTTCAGTCGTGTGACGTCCGCCCAAGTGTGAAAATGGCGTATCCGTCAGAAAAGTGTAAAAACGGATGTAAAACGGATCAGTTTTCTGACGGATCCGCCAAGAAGTTTTCACCCGGAAATGATGAAATTTTCGTTCCGGAATAGTGTTGAGCGATACGATACTGCAAATATCGGGTATCGGCCGATATTAGCTGTATCGGGCTTTCGATTCCGAGTACCGATATTTTCGTCATATCGGATACCGGAATCGGATTTGTCACTGTCACTGTGAGTGTCCGTCGGTCGGGTCTGTCAGGAGTCAGCAGCACTTACCTGGCAGAAGATCTCCGGCGGTCACGTCCTGGACTGCTTGATGGCCGCCATTATCTTCTCCCTGGCGGTCACATGCAGTTTTTCGCGATAACTGCAGTGACTGCAGGGTAATCCCGGCCGTAAACCAGTCCGATGACGTCACCGCCGGGGAAGCAGGTAATCAGCTGTGCTGCGCCGGGATGACAGGCTCTGCCTGCCTGCCTGCCTCTGATGTCATTCTGATGTAGCAGAGCTGGATCGTCGTGGGACACTCGTTACTATGGACTGCGTCGGACAGGTGGTATACTGCTGTTTTTTTTTTTCATTTTTTTACAGGAGATCGATGGCGTCGCAGGATGAGACTGTAATAAAAGTAATGAAAACTGTGTTGTGTTTTTTATTAAATTAAAAAAAATTTTTATGAACATTCACCCGTCCGGGTACATCAACAATTTAACTATTTACATACAGGGACCCTGTCCGGGTTATTTATAATTCTTTGGCAGGGGTGTTCCAGGTACCACCTGGTACTCTTCTGATGCTTGCCAAACATCCGAGACACCAAGGACCACCAGGACCTGATGACGTCGTGTGGCCTGTACAGTCAAGTCGTGACCCGCTATCTGTGTCTGTGTGGCCACCTCTTTCATCTCCCTCCGGGTCTGGAGCCCTATGTCACGGACTGAACGAACCCCAGGGGGCCTAACAGGCGCCGGGTATGGGCCAGCTATAGTTATCATGTCCATAGCTGGGGCTGCTGAGGAGACCACTGAGGGAGGCTGGGGAGATTTACGGCGTGGGGTGGGCACTTGTGCAGAGGCCTGGATGTGGGAGGCTGAAGGCTCCGAGGGTCTCACAGGTTCCTGACACTCTGGGGAGTAGGGGTCGCACCTGGTAACATTTAGGGCGTACCATCCATTGTAACCCCAGTGTCGGGTGTAAGTCACCAAGTCTCCTGGCAACAGGTCCCTCCCCGGGTGTCCTTCTGGGAGGTGAGTCTCCACGTCCCGCCGGGTCACAAACACTTCTAAATAAAGTCCAGGCTCCTGGATGAAGCCCCAACCACCTTTCAATTTAAAGCTCCGTACTGCACCCTTACGCCGCGGCTCCCACAGGGTTCCTTTATCTTTTCTCATCCGGTCCTTATCTGCCCGGTCCTTCTCCAGGTGACGTTGCCGAAGCTTTTGGGATTCTCGCTGCTCCCTTTGTCGCTCTGCTTCCCGCTCCCAACGTCTCCACTCTTCCTCCTGACGCCGGTTGTAATTCTCCTCCACCAGCTGCTCCATGTCTCCACCATCAAATGCCAGCTTACGATGTCCGGTTTGCGGCAGCTCTCCTGGCGCCCCCCAGTCCTGGCGGCGCTCACCTGTGGCGGAAGCAGCCGGCTCTGGAACAGATGACAGTCGGGCTCCGGTACAGACAGGTAGACCTCTGGTGCCTACGCGGCCTCCTCCATGAGGACGGGTGTCGCTTCTTCTGTCTCAGCGACGGGGGCAGACAGCGGGATCTGGGGTGCTGCCGGTGCAGAGTTTTTTGCAGGAACGGGTGCCTCCACTGCGACAACGTCAACCGGATCACATTGCAAGGGCTGGGATGCCCGCACGGACTCCTCTACTAGAACGGGTGCCTCACCTTCCGGTACAGACACTTCAGGTAAGAGGGATTGGCGCCGCTCCAAGTTTAGTTTTAGGGCACGCCAGCTGGCTTCCATCCTGGCGACCTCCTCCCGGTGCCGGGCCAGGCCTCTTAGGGTATCCTCCGCTTCTTGCAGCGTAGGAGGGTTTCCAGGCCGGGTGCCCAACGGTGGTTCCGTGGCGATCGGGTCGCTTCCGTGGGGGGAGAGCTCTGACTGCTCCATCCCTTCACACTTCTGCTCGTGTCCATTAGCCATCTCTGCCAAGTCACATGTGTCATTAGCATCTGGAGAGGGCCCCTCTTTTGTAGTGAGGCGGGACCTTCGTGTTAGTTTCCGCACACTGAGGAGGATGAGGAGGCGGAACTCCAGAGCTGTGGGGCACGATCTTACATTGCAGTACCATTTAGAGTGGTCGGCCATCGTTTTCGCGCCACTGAGTGAGTGTACACCCACGAAGAGCACCCCCTTCTTCTTCACCAGTGCCTCGTCGTGACGCAGATATGGCGGAAAAATGGCAAATACATTCTCTGATGATTTTAGCAATTCTCAAGCACAAAACCAGTTCAATTCAGGCACACAGGACTCGCTTATAGCGAGCTACAGAATCCTGTTCGTGACGCCCAAGTTGAGTCGCACAGAGCCAGAGGTTTTGGGGGTACTCGGCACCGAGCCCGTCGACTTCTATGGGGTATGTCACGGCTTTACCCGGCAATTGAATCAGAGTCTATTTTACTATGTAGAAGTGTATAAACTATAAATATATGTATATATATATGTCACAATGACATGTATATATAAATATATATATATGTATTCTATGTGTGTATATTTTGTGATTATAACGACAGAAAGGGTTTTTTTTTGTTGCAATATTTTGTTCCCATAGACTTACATGGGACTTCCGGTATCGGAATCGGATATCGACGATATTTAGTGATATCGGCGATACCATTCCGATACGATATTTTTAGATATCGAGCAGTATCGCTCAACACTATTCCGGAAATGTAAGTTTGCAGGTCCGGACCGAAGAGAGAGAGAGAGAGACCCCGGACAGTTTTGGCAGCATTTTCAATGGTTTTCTATAGAGGCGGACCCGGACACTTTTGGCAGCATTTTCAATGCTTTTCTATGGAGGCGACGGATCCGCAGGCGGATTCCGTCAAAGATGGTTGCCAGCGGATCCGCCGCCCATAGGCGGCCATTATACAAAATGGCGGATGTGGCGGATCCGCCACACTCCGCCATTTTGGCGGACCAAAAAAACGTTGCATTGGACGTTTTTCTGAAATGACGGACGCCAATTTTTTGGTGGATCCGTCAAAAAACGGACCTAACGGACGACCATCCGTCAAAATCCGTCACTAATGCAAGTCAATGGGAAAAAAATGGATCCGCCAAAAAAAATGGCGGATCCGTTTTTTTCACATTTTGACTGATTTTGACTGACGTCGCACGACTGAAGTGTGAAAGAGGCCTTAAGGGATTAAAATCTTTTATGTGACTCCAGCCTTAGAGTTATATTCAACTCCCATCAGTGTACACCCTCTGCCACTAACATTGAGAGCATGCCGTTGCTGATGGGAGTATTCATAAGCTGTCACCTGCGCTATAAATAAATTTTTAAATAAAGGCGTGGGTTCCCCTGTATTTTTGACAACCAGCCAGGCAAAACTCACAGCTATGGGCCACAATCCTCAGCTGTCAGCTTCAGCAAAGCTGATTACACAAAAAAAATCATCAGCAAAAGTAATTTGTCTGTTTTATGGAGTTTGATGTGCTGATTCCAAACTTATGCTTAGTTTTGCTCTATCACATAAAGTTTCTGAGATGGAAGTATTTTTGTTATTACATTATTTCTGCATTTTCAATGTATGTGGTTTTTCCTGTTATTCCCATTTCTTTGCTTGTCTTACTTACTTGTGAATTTTCTTACAGGGACATCAGTAAAGGTTTTAGTGAGTTTTATGGGAAGGAGTATTGACAGTGCAGTCAACCAATGACTGCTTCTCGGAAAGTCACATGTTATGGGAGGAGCTAACTGTTATGAGGCGGTAAGATTTGAGTCAGTCAGAAAAGGATGTGATGGCAGCAAGGACTGGTATATGGGACTCTGACAGGAGACAGGACTCTACAGGGATCTGAGCCCTGCCACAGGGAGATAAAAGGGAAGGCAGCGGACAGCCACCATTGTGAGAAGATTGTCACTGCATTTCTGGGAGGGCAAATCACCTCAGAGGGAAGAAAACAGCTCAGCATTTTTTTTGAGTTTGTCACCACCAATGAACTGAACTTACTCTACTGTTTAATCTGATTTAAAGGAGAAAAATGCCTCGACAGTGTATCAATCATCCGAACAGATTCTGCTATGTGCGTGGTTCTTTTACACCAAAAGGACAAGTACGTTCAATCACTCATGATATTAAAAAGATGTACCAGATGTTCTTTAAGTGTCCACTTGGTGATCAAGACAAAAGCTGGGCCCCTCATGTGATATGCTCAAGTTGTTCAAATAGTCTTCGTGACTGGTTGAATATGAGGAAGTTGGCTATGCCATTTGCTGTTCCCATGATTTGGAGAGAACCCAAAAATCATAGTGATAACTGCTACTTTTGTTTTGTCAAACTGAAGGGCTTTTCTACAAAGAATAAACATAAGATTAATTACCCTGAACTTGAATGTGCGATTAGTCCAGTTCCACATGATGGTACCTTGCCTGTTCCTGTACCACCGTTGTCTGGATTGGATGAAAATTAAGTAGAATATGAAAAGTATGGAGCTGAAGCTACTGGCGAACACACGAGATCTCGTCAAGATGAGTATGTACCTGATGGAGCAGCCGAGCAGCCAGAACACTTTACTCAACATGAATTACATGATCTCATCAGAGACCTTTCATTGTCAAAAGATAAAGCTGAACTTCTTGCATCTAGGTTGAAACAGAAGAATCTTCTTTATGATAATGTCAAAGTGTGTTATTACCAAAACAGAAGTAACACTTTAATACATTTTTTCACAGTTGATGGACCAATGGTGTACTGTAACAATGTGAATGGCCTCTTTGAAGAACTGAATCAAGTGTATTTTGTTGCAGATTGGCGATTGTTTATTGACTCATCCCAGAGATGTTTGAAAGCAGTGTTGCTTCCCAATGGAAATATGAAACCATCAATCCCTATTGATCACTCATGTCATCTAAAGGAAAGGTATGAAAATCTGTCAGTTGTTTTGGATACTACACAATATAAGCATCATCAATGGAATGTCTGTGGGGATTTGAAAGTGATTGGTCTGCTAATGGGAATGCAAGAAGATTTCACAAAATATTGTTGCTTCTTGTGTTTATGGGACATATAGTAGAAATGCAGTAGAGCATTATGTTTGTCGTGATTGGGGACAGAGAAACAGCTATGCTCCAGGTAGAAACAATGTTCAGCATAATCCTTTAATTGCTCCAACAAAAATCTTTCTTCCTCCACTATGTATAAAGTTGGGATTGATTAAAAACTTTGTGAAAGCCATGGCAAAGACAAATTCACAAGGGTTCCAGCAAAACTGAAGGAAGGGGTATTTGTTGGTCCTCAGATCAGAGAGCTTATGAGAGATGATGTGCTTGAAGGAACTCTAAATGATAAGGAATTGACATCTTGGAAAAGCTTCAAGTGGATCTGTTAAAACTTCTTAGGAAAGCAAAAATTTCCAGAATATGTTGATGGTGTTGAGGAACTGCTAAATGCATACCAGTGTCTTGGATGTAGCATGTCTCTGAAGATGCAGTTTTTGCATTCACATTTAGATTTCTTCCCTCAAAATCTTGGGATGTAAGCGATGAACAAGGTGATTGGTTTCGTATCAACGACAGTCTAATGTCAAGCACTTTTAATTTCTGCTCATAGTTTGGTTTCTATCTTTCATGTGAAATTATTTGGTTCAATAAAAACTGTTTTGTAAGGTGAAGCAGGGCCGTATTTGCCACTAGGCACTTGAGGGCACGTGCATAGGGCGGGACTCTGCGGGGGGGGCGGCACCTGAGCATGATATTTTTTTTTAGGACCGGGGAGTCGGCCCTCCCCTTGCTTCCCTCCCCTAGGCCCTCTCCCTCATCATACTCACCTCCTCTGTCCTCCTGCTGCCTGCAGCTCCAATGGTCCAGCGCCGACATCTTCCTGTATGAGCGCGCGGACCACTGGTGGTCCCGTTCATTAAGCTCATGAATATGGATGCCACTCCACTCTCATAGGCGTGGCGTCCATATTCATGACCTTAATGAGCAGGACCACCAGTGGTCCGCCCGCTCATACAGGAACAGGATGTCAGCGCTGGACCATTGGAGCTGCAGGCAGGAGGAGGACGGAGGAGGTGAGTATGATAACGGGGAGGAATGAGCAGGGAGGGCAGTAAACGCTGGGGCTGGGGGGGAGACAGTGAGGGTTGGGGGGGAGACAGTGAGGGCTGGGGGGGACAGTGAGCGCTGGAGCTGGGGGGACAGTGAACGCTGGGGCTGGGGCGGAGACAGTGAGCGCTGGGGGGGAGACAGTGAGCGCTGGGAGGGGACAGCGAATGCTGGGGGGGAGACAGTGAGCGCTGGGGCTGGGGGGATAGTGAATGCTGGGGGGAGACAGTGAACACTGGGGCTGGGGGGGAAATTGAACGCTGGGGGGAGACAGTGAGCACTGGGGGGAGACAGTGAGCGCTGGGGCTGGGGGGGACAGTGAACGCTGGGGGGAGACAGTGAACGCTGGGGCTGGGGGGGACTGTGAACGCTGGGGCTGGGGGGACAGTGAATGCTGGGGCTGGGGGGACAGTGAATGCTGGGGCTGGGGGGACAGTGAACGCTGGGGGGAGACAGTGAGCGCTGGGGGGGAGACAGTGAGAGCTGGAGCTGGGGGGGACAGTGAACGCTGGGGGGAGACAGTGAATGCTGGGACTGGGGGGACAGTGAACGCTGAGGGGGAGACAGTGAGCGCTGGGCTGGGGGGACAGTAAAGGCTGGGGCTGGGGGGACAGTGAGCGCTGGGGCTGGGGGGGACAGTGAGCGCTGGGGCTGGGGGGAGACAGTGAACGTTGGGGCTGGGGGGGACAGTGAACGCTGGGGGGGAGACAGTGAGCGCTGGGGCGACAGTGAGCGCTGGGGGGGAGACAGTGAACGCTGGGGGGGAGACAGTGAGCGCTGGGGCTGGGGGGGACAGTTAAGGCTGGGACTGGGGCAGACAGTGAATGCTGGGGCTGGGGGGACAGTGAGCGCTGGGCTGGGGGGAAGACAGTGAGCGCTGGGGCTGGGGGGGAGACAGTGAGCGCTGGGGCTGGGGGGCACAGTGAACGCTGGGGCTGGGGGGACAGTGAACACTGGGGCTGGGGGGACAGTGAACGCTGGGGTTGGGGGGGACAGTGAGCGCTGGGGCTGCGGGGGAGACAGTGAGCACTGGGGCTGGGGGGGAGACAGTGAGTGCTGGGGCTGAGGGGGACAATGAATGCTGGGGCTGGGGGGGACAGTGAACGCTGGGGCTGGGGGGGCAGTGAATGCTGGGGTTGGGGGGGCAGTGAACGCTGGGGCTGTGGGGGCAGTGAGCACTGGGGCTGGAGGGGCAGTGAGCCCTGGGGCTGGGGGGCAGTGAACGCTGGGGCTGGAGGGCAGTTAGCGCTGTGGGGCAGTGAGTGCTGTGGGGGCAGTGAGCGCTGTGGGGCAGTGAGTGCTGTGGGGGCAGTGAGCGCTGTGGGGGCAGTGAGCGCTGTGGGGCAGTGAGCGCTGTGGGGCAGTGAGCGCTGGGGGGAGTGAGCGCTGGTGGGCAGTGAGCACAGGGGGGGAGAAATGAGCGCTGGGGTGGGGAATGAGGGCAGAGGTGGGGAATGAGCTCTGAGGTGGGGAATGAGCGCTGAGGTGGGGAATGAGGGCTGGGGAGAATGAGCGCTGAGGTGGGGATTGAGTGCTGCGCTGGGGGAGACTGAGCGCTGGGGGAGGAATGAGCACTGGGGAGGAATGAGCGCTGGGGGGAATGAGGGCTGAGGTGGGGATTGAGTGCTGCGCTGGGGAGAATGAGCGCTGGGGGAGAATGAGCTCTGGGGGAGGAATGAGCTCTGGGGAGGAATGAGCTCTGAGGTGGGGAATGAGCTCTGAGGTGGGGAATGAGCTCTGAGGTGGGGAATGAGCTCTGAGGTGGGGAATGAGCGCTGGGGGAATGAGCACTGAGGTGGAGAATGAGCTCTGAGGTGGGGAATGAGCTCTGAGGTGGGGAATGAGCACTGGGGAGAATGAGTGCTGAGGAGGGGAATGAGCGCTGGGGTGGGGAATGAGCGCTGAGGTGGGGAATGAGCACTGGGGGAATGAGCGCCTAGGTGGGGAATGAGCGCTGGGGTGGGGAATGAGCGCTGGGGTGGGGAATGAGCGCTGGGGAGAATGAGTGCTCAGGTGGGGAATGAGCGCTGAGGTGGGGAATGAGCTCTGAGGTGGGGAATGAGCTCTGAGGTGAGGAATGAGGGCTGGGGTGGGGAATGAGCGCTGGGGGAATGAGGGCTGAGGTGGGGAATGAGCGCTGAGTTAGGGAATGAGCTCTGAGGTGGGGAATGAGCGCTGGGGGAATGAGCGCTGAGGTGGGGAATGAGCGCTGAGGTTGGGAATGAGCGCTGGGGAATGAGCGCTGAGGTGAGGAATGAGCTCTGAGGTGGGGAATGAGCGCTGGGGAGAATGAGCGCTGATTGGGGAATGAGCTCTGAGGTGAGGAATGAGGGCTGGGGTGGGGAATGAGCGCTGGGGAATGAGGGCTGAGGTGGGGAATGAGCGCTGAGGTGGGGAATGAGCTCTGAGGTGGGGAATGAGCGCTGGGGGAATGAGCGCTGAGGTGGGGAATGAGCTCTGAGGTGGGGAATGAGCGCTGGGAAGAATGAGCGCTGAGGTGGGGAATGAGCTCTGAGGTGAGGAATGAGGGCTGAGGTGGGGAATGAGGGCTGAGGTGGGGAATGAGCGTTGGGGTGGAGAATGAGCGCTGGGGGAATGAGCGCTGGTGGAATGAGCACTGGACTAATGTAAAAGAGGAGGTTGAACAGAAATGACATCACAAATCTTTTTTTTGTTAAATAACATCTTTATTTAGCTTACAAAAAGGCATACAAATCCACATGTAAAAAACGCATCAATTACGCACCTGCTTTTTCTGTCAATAGATGCGGATTATGTACGGAAACTTCTGCAGACAAATCTGCAATGTGTGCACATACCCTAAGGCTATGTTTCCACGTTCAAGAAACGCTGCAGAGAGGACACAGCTCCGTCCAAAGCTTTGCCGGCTTTTGTACGTGCGGTGATTCCACATGTTTCCATTGAACCGTGTGGAATCACCGCATCCTATACATAGGATGCTGTTATTTATTTTGCGTAGACTGAGCGTCTTCGTGAGATAAATAGACATGCTGCGGTCTAGAAGGACGCTCCACATGTGCATATACGCAGGTCTGCCACCTGCATCTTTGTCCGCATAGTGGTATGGGATTTCATAAAATCCCGCAAAAAAGGGGGGAGAAGCCAGCGTTGCCTATGGTTAGCATGCAATACATAAAGTGCATATGCACATATTGGTTTCTAACTGTTTTTAAAAATGAGACATTTGGCAAATAATTGATCAATTCTTTGAGCCACCCCGCCACGACAAGGCATTCTCATATGGGGCAGTCCTACTCTACGTTTTTTATATTCGCTGTGCCATTACGGCCTCCTAAATGTATTAAAAGCAAGACTGCAAAAAAAAAAAATGCAAAAGTACCTGAAGCATTGCTCAATCACTCCCATGGTGCCAGCAAGGCAAGCGCAGGTAAAAGCCGACCAGGTCCAGACCTGGACATTTCAGATCTGACTTCTACACTTGCCAAACCAGCAACCACAGATGAAGGGTGAAACAGGCCCAGATACAGGTGCACAATCAAACAGAGCCTGAGGCAGGGCAGGGCAGGGCAGGCAGGGCAGGGCAGGACAGGGCTGCTGTATGTGTGTACAGCAGCCTAGGTCAATCACAAAAACAAAAAAAAACATAGAATGGCGTGCATAACCCAGCGCGCACGGCAACAAGTGGTGGTCAGCCACGTACCAATATCAAGCAAAAAGGGGGAGAAGCCAGCGCTGCCTATGGTCAGCATGCAATACATAAAGTGCATATGCACATATTGGTTTCTAACTGTTTTTAAAAATGAGACATTTGGCAAATAATTGATCAATTCTTTGAGCCACCCCGCTACGACAAGGCATTCTCATATGGGGCAGTCCTACTCTACGTTTTTTATATATATAGGCTGCTGTACACACATACAGCAGCCCTGCCTCAAGCTCTGTTTGATTGTGCACCTGTATCTGGGCCTGTTTCACCCTTCATCTGTGGTTGCTGGTTTGGCAAGTGTAGAAGTCAGATCTGAAATGTCCATCTCTGGACCTGGTCGGCTTTTACCTGCGCTTGCCTTGCTGGCACCATGGGAGTGATTCAGTAATGCTTCAGGTATTTTTGCATTTTTTTTTTTTGCAGTCTTGCTTTTAATACATTTAGGAGGCCGTAATGGCACAGCGAATATAAAAAACGTAGAGTAGGACTGCCCCATATGAGAATGCCTTGTCGTGGCGGGGTGGCTCAAAGAATTGATCAATTATTTGCCAAATGTCTCATTTTTAAAAACAGTTAGAAACCAATATGTGCATATGCACTTTATGTATTGCATGCTGATCATAGGCAGCGCTGGCTTCTCCCCCCTTTTTTTTGCTTCATAAAATCCCCTCCACTATGCTGTAACATCTGGACGCTGCGGATTGGACTCTGCGGCTGTTCTCAGCGTCCAACCCGCAGCGTTTCCTGAACGTGGAAACGTACCCTAAATATATCTCTGCCTCTGGACATTATATAGTATAGATTTGCCTGGACTGTACATTATTTTAAATCTACTACCTGAGCATTATATATTATAGATCACCCTGGACATTATAGATAATAGATTGTACATCACATATTACAGATAATTCTGGACATTTTATACTATAGGTCTCCTTGTACATTATATATTATAGATCTATAATAAATAATATATCGGGAGATCTATAAGATAAATTGTCCAGATTTATATGTAAGTATCTGTTTACACCCAGACATATGAATAAGGCCTTAGTCAGAGACTGGGCAGTAATAGAACAATAAAATCCATCTAGTAATGCTCCAATGTCTGCTGGACATGGTGTGGGGAGAGTTTCTAGCTCAGTTAGTACACCACAGACACCAGACTTCTTGCTGTTAATCAGTTAATGTTTTCTTGTCCACCACACTGCAGTGTCAAAAGAGGAAGACAGCGAGGCAGGCAGCAACATCACATCAGAGAGCGCTTGACCTCGAAACAGAAACTCCTCAGATCCTATTAAGAATAATATTTATTCACTGATATTGTGCTATTAACTCCACAGCACATTACAGACATCATCAACACTGTCCCCATTGGGGCTCACAATCTAAACATCCTATTTGTATGTCTTTTGAGTGTGGTAGGAAACCACTGTCTTTGAAACAGCTACATGGGCACACACATAGATTCGGCCTCATTCATTCCCTATGGGACTTGCAAACATGTGCGGCACTTGCAGTGAGACAAAAAAAAACACTGCTGGTAGGGTTTTTTTTCCGTTGCTGCAAGTATCGGATTTGCGGGATCGCGTCAAAACTGCAAGTGTCGCACATGTCTGCAAGTCGCATAGGGAATGAATGAGGCCGAATGCAGTGTTGCCATAAGTGATCCGTTACATGGCAGATGCGGAAAAACTGCCGGATCTGCCGAGAATGGCAAAAATCGCTGACGTGCAAGTAGCCTAAGTCACTGACTACAGTGTCTGCATTAGTCATACTCACCAATGGGGGAGGCAGAACGAAAAGTGCCTAGGGCAGCAGAAACTCTAAATACGGCCCTGAGGTGAAGCATTTTTTTCTGATATGTAGATTACTGTTTTCTTAATGTCGCCAGTATATTTCCTATACCTTACAATAATGATGCTGCTCCATGGAAACTATACATGCTACAGAAATCTACATACATTTTTTAAATCAGGACAAAAAGATTCAGAAAAGAACAAAGTCACCTGCGGTGATTACAAAAAATATTTTTTTGTAGACCTGTGTTATCAAGAATAGACGGGTCGTCACGCTGTTTTTTTAAATTATCTAAATAAATAATTTTAAAAAACGGCATGGGGTCCTCCCAATTTTTGACAGCTAGCCTTGCTGAAGCAGACAGCTGGGGACTGGTATTTTCAGGCTGGTAAGGGGCCATGGATATTGACCCCCCAGCCTAAAAATAGCAGCCCACATCCGGGGGGTCAAAAACCAAACTAAAAAACAACCAATCCCTCACCTGTCCGACATTCTGTCCCATGCCGTAATCCATGTCTGGGGATAAATAGTTTTCAACCTGGACGGTGCCATGATGTGACCATCCAGGCTGAGAACCACTGATGAATGAGCTGCTACAGGCACAGCATCAAGGAGTAGCAGTGACATCATCGAGAGGTGGGACAGAATGACGGACAGGTGAGGGATATTCTTGTTTTTTTATTTTTGTTTTATTACAGGAGACGTTGACTTCAATGGAATGGGCATTAGGTGGGTATAATTGTTTGTTATTTTTAAATAAAAATGGAAAAGTGTGTTTTGTCTTTATTTCAAATAAAAGACTTTATACTTACTGTGTGCTTATGTACGATGTAACTATAGGATTAGTAATGGATAGGTTTCTTATAGAAGCCTCTCCATTACTAATCTGTGGACTTCATGTCAGCAGACAATACAAAGGTGTCATCAACCCCACAAATATTACCTCACTTGCCAACACCACAGGGCAAGTGGGAAGAGCTGAGCAAAGTTCCGGAATTGGTGCCTCTATTAGATGTGCCTTTTCTAGGCGGCTGCAGGCTGCTATTTTTAGGCTATAGGGGTCAATATCCCTTATAAGCCTGAGAATACCAGCCCCCGACTGTCTGCTTTAGCTAGTGCCAAAACTGGGGGGACCCCATGCCGTTTTATTAATTTATTTATGTAAATAATTTTAAAAAACAGTTTGGGGACCACTCTATTCTTGATAACCAGCCTTGCTGAATCTTACACCTGAGGGTTTCAGCCCGCAACTGTCAGTTTTACCTGGCTGGTTCTCAAAAATACAGGGGAACCCACGCAGTTTTTTTATTTACTGTATTTTTTTTATAGCACAGGTGGTGGCTGATAAATACTCCCATCAGTCGCTGCCTGCTCTCACTGTTATCAGTTGAATATAACTCTCAACATTCTCCCCTGCTTGCGATGATCACAGCGCTAGCAGGAGAGAATGATGCAAGCGGTCTGTAGCACCTGAGCCAGGGAACAACGCTATCTGTATTGCTGCTTCCCAGGTGCCGGTATGTGTCACAGTGATGACACATGGATGTCATCCGTGTGTGGGACATTTTGCAGCCCGTACTGCTGTTAAAAAAAGGTCATGTCAGCTTATTTTGCCTACTGACACATGATCCATGGAAACAAACTGATATGTGCACAGTCTACGTGTGTAAGTGTTTTCATAACGTGTGAAACCTGTCACCACATGTACTAGACACTGATGTCTAAAAGAGCCCTAAGACTGCGTGTCATAGAAATTTTTTAAGTAAGGTTAATATAACATTCATTACAAAATTTTCAGTTTCACTCAAATTAGCTGAAGCAAAAATAAATACACCCACATGAAAAACTACATCTAGTAATTTGTATGACTTCCATGATTTTTAAGGACAGAAGCCAGACTTCTAGGCATGGAATGAACACGTTTTTGACATATTGCAACTAGTGTTGAGCGATACGATAATGCAAATATCGGCTATCGGCCGATATTAGCTCTATCGGCCTTTCGATAATTTGTTTCGATATTTTCGTCTTATCGAATACCGGAATCGGAAGTTCCCATAATTATTTGCGAGGCAATGTGATTTTATTCAGCCAATAAGGAATCCTAAGAAGTGTGGGCACATCCTGTACTGCTGCGGTCATGTTAACTAATGGCATGGCTGTGATTGGATGCTGAAATGATGTCAGAATGCACTATAAAAGGCGCCGCCGCCATTTTAGCGTCACTGTGCTGTGAATTCAGTAAGGGACAGAACGCTGCTGTGCTGACTCTGAGGGACAGTTAGAGATTGCGATTTAGTGTACTGTGCTGTAGGCAGGCTAGCGCCAACCGCTGTGTAAAGCTTCCTTTTGCCTGCAGTGTTGTTTTAACAGCTCTGCAAGTTGTGTGTGAGTGCAGGTGACGCTGCAGTTTGCTCTGCATGCAACGCTGTCTGTAGGCATCTGCACCTGTCACTCACAGACTCTTTTTTTTCCTTCAGTGTAATTCTTGCTGCTCCATGCAATTTAACTATTAGTGTGACGCGCTTCCATCCGTATCCAATACATTGGTTGCAAACACTATAGAAGTAGACAAAGGAGTAGCCTTTCACAGATTGTGATTTGTGAACAGTTGTGTTTCAGTGTTCACTTCAGTCTCTGCGTAATAACCACACTTAGGCCTTATAACTTTTCTGACTTTCTTTATCAATCTACCAAGATGAAGAAGTCAGTGAGTAAGGCACGTGGTCGTGGCCGTGGAGTTTCAGCAGGGAGAGGACGTGGGGATTCTGTGTCTGCTGCCGCCCTCAGTGACACAGCATCCACCATTTATCCCCGTGAGCGTTCCTTTATGCGCACTTTGGTAGGAGCTCGGCGTGCCCCCCTGCTGCGGGAAGAACAAATTGAAGCCGTTGTTGGTTGGATGGCAGCCAATGCATCGACTTCAATTCCTTCCACCTCCTCTCAGGAACACAACACTGTTGAGCAACCATCTGTCTGTTCACCGCCTGTCAAATTGCCAGGCAGTCAGAGAGTTCTGTACAGGAGCCAGCTGAGTCTCTGCTTCTGTTCTCAGAATCTGTTGGCTCGCAAAACACGGGCACAGGCAAGCAGCATTCTGCAATTTGAAGAAGAGGGAGTATGCAGTGATGCGCAACAGCTGTGTCTCTCTCAATCTGAAGAGGCGGGTGAGCCAGTGCCGATGGACAGCACACCGCAGAACGCATCTTATGATGATGATGAGACTCAGGTGCCAGGTTTTGTGGAGCATGGTGCTGCCCAGACCATCCAACAGCAGCAGGTGTTGGAAGAGGGTAGTGGAGATGATGAAGTCCGAGACCCAACATGGCGTGAGCAACAGCAAGGTGGTGGGAGCAGCTCTGAGGAAGAGATTGTCCCAACGGTACAAAGAGGAGGGAGAGGTAGGCTGCAGACTCGCTTGCCTGTAGCCTCCAGTTTGGCACCTGTTGGGAGCAGTTCTCTTAGAAATGTCAAAATTGGCGCTCCCATGACTTGCACTGCGTGGTCTGTTGTGAATGGGTTTGAGATGAGTTCTGAGCAGATGCTCCCTCTGGTGGTTACAAGCGGTGCTAGTGAAGATTGTGAGGACTGGGAATCAGGTGTTACTGACTGGTCTTATATAAGGGAGTCATTTTCCCATCAGGGTTGCCGGTGATCAATTTTTCTGGTCTGAATCCTTCATTCCAGTTTCCCTTGTAGCCTGCTGTGTCGTTTCTGCATCTCCTGCTTACAGATAAGACTTTTGCTTCTTTTGTGTTTGTGCTGTGTTTTTGCATTTTGTACTGCACTTCTTTGGGGGCCTTCAGGGTCCCCTCTGGGGGCTTCTGCCCTCTCAGTTTAGTTCAGCCACTGAGTTTTGTTCTTTTGCTTTTTCCAGTTTTTTCAGTGGCTGCTGTTTTGATTTTGTTACACCAGAGAACTAATTTAGGTGGTAGAGGTCGTGTGATCTCAGGTGATTTTGAAATTAGTAGAGTTGGTGCTTTTCAGGGTTTTCTGGGATTGCAGTAAGTACCCTTCCTATCCTTTTCTATTTAGATAGTTTGGGCCCCAGCGTTTGCTCTTACTATTTTCTTTCTGTGTCAGTATTTCCTCTTGTCTAACCGCCATTACATGTTTGGGGGCTTTCTATTATCTTTGGGGTTCTGCTCCGGGGCAGATAGCTTTCCTATATCTATCTTTAGGTGTAGTTAGTTTCTCAGGCTGTGACGAGGCGTCTAGGACCAACGTAGGAACGCTCCACGGCTGCCTCTAGTTGTGGTGGTTAGTCAGGGTACTGCAATCTCATAGATTCCAACTGCTCTGGTGTATTGCCTTTTTGCCTGCTCTCCTCAGCTACCGAAACATAACAGTATCACCGGCCTAAAAAATTGAAAATTGTATGGTACTCACAGAAGGGAAAAATATTGTGAAAGAAAAAAGGTTGTCAGAGTTGTCAGAGATATTTTTCTGTTTGTTGCATTTTTTTTTTTTTCCCTCTGTATCTCTGGGTGCTGGGGAGGATCTTTTCTCCCAATGGAGTTTGCACGGTTGTCTGGCCGTGTGGATCAGCTTGCCACTGAGGTTCAGAGTATTGCTGCATATCTTGCTAGGTTGCCTGTTGTGGAACCTAGGATCCCCATGCCAGATTTGTTTTTGGGGGATCGAGCTAAGTTTCAGAATTTCAAAAATAATTGTAAATTGTTTTTTGCCTTAAAATCTAAGTCCTCAGGAAACGCAGCGCAGCAGGTTCAAATTATCATCTCTCTCCTGCGCGGCGATCCTCAGGATTGGGCTTTTTCCCTGATACCTGGGGATCCTGTTTTGAGTGATGTTGATGCGTTTTTTTCAGGCTTTGGGGTTATTGTACGATGAGCCTAATGTCACTGATCAAGCTGAAAAAACCTTGTTGGCATTAAATCAGGGGCTTGATGACGCTGAGTTATACTGTCAGAGATTCCGTAGGTGGGCAGTCCTGACCAAATGGAATGACGACGCTTTGGCGGCCCTTTTCCGGAAGGGTCTGTCAGATAATGTAAAGGATGTTATGGTGGGATTCCCTGTCCCCTCTGGTCTCAATGATTCTATGTCATTAGCGATTCAAATTGACAGACGTTTGCGTGAGCGGAGAAGTATGCGTGGAATGGTGTTGCCTTGTGAACCAGCTTCTGAACCCATGCAGTGTGATGGAGTGGTGTCTGGGGCACAGCGTCATGAGTTTCGAAAGCGCAATGGGTTATGTTTCTACTGTGGTGATGTCTCTCATGCTATTTCAGTCTGCCCTAAGCGGGGAAGACGTTTTGCACGCTCAGTTGTCTTGGGTAGTGTTCAGACTAAGTTTTTATTAACTGTCACTCTGATATGCTCTCTGTCCTCATTTTCTGCTCAGGCTTTCGTTGATTCTGGAGCAGCTATTAACCTGATGGATTATGATTTTGCTAAACGTTGTGGGTTTCCCTTGATACCCCTACAGAAGTCTATTCCCCTACTGGGGATCGATTCTACCCCTTTGGCTGAGAATAAACCCCAGTTTTCTACTCAGGTGATAATGAGGGTTGAACCTGATCACCAGGAGTGCTGCAAATTTTTGGTTCTATATAATCTGCATGACATTATCGTGCTGGGTTTCCCTTGGTTACAGTCTCATAATCCTGTTTTGGATTGGAAGTCTGTGTCTGTAACCAGTTGGGGCTGCCAATGTGTTAATACCAACACTCCTGTTTTTTCTGCCTCCCCCCAGGCTCAGGATGTTCCTGACTTTTTGTTTGATTTTTCTGATGTGTTTAGCAAAAGTAAATCTGCATCCTTGCCTCCCCATAGGAGCTATGACTGCGCTATTGAATGAGTGCCGGGTAGTAAATTCCCTAAAGGTCGCCTTTTTAACTTGTCTGTACCTGAACATGACGCTATGCGGTCTTATATCAAGGAATCATTGGAGAAGGGTCATATCAGACCATCCTCTTCACCCTTAGGTGCCGTTTTTTTCTTTGTGGCCAAAAAAGATGGTTCATTAAGGCCGTGTATTGATTATCGTCTCTTGAACAATATTACTGTGAAATATCAATACCCGTTACCCTTGATTTCTGACCTGTTTTCCAGGGTGAAAAACGCTACTTGGTTTACCAAGCTTGACCTCAGGGGGGCGTATAACCTTATTCGCATTAAGCACGGGGATGAATGGAAGACGGCATTCAATACCCCTGAAGGGCATTTTGAGTACCTAGTGATGCCCTTTGGGCTCACTAATGCTCCTTCCGTCTTCCAGTCCTTCATGAATGACATTTTCAGGGATTTTGTGGATAAATTTCTGATTGTTTATTTGGATGATATCTTGATTTTTTCTAATGACTGGGACTCTCATGTGAAACATGTTCGAACTGTATTCCAGATTTTGAGAGAGAATGCTCTGTATGTGAAGGGATCAAAGTGTCTTTTTGGCGTACAGAGGATCTCATTTCTGGGATTCATTTTGTCCCCATCTGTTATTGAAATGGACCCGGTCAAGGTTCAGGCCATCTGTGATTGGGTCCAACCTACTTCATTAAAGGCTCTTCAGAGATTTTTGGGTTTTGCCAATTTTTATCGTAAATTTATTGGTAATTTCTCGGTTATTGTTAAACCATTAACTGATTTGACCAGAAAGGGTTCTGATGTGGTGAATTGGCCTCCTGAGGCAGTCTCTGCATTTCAGGAACTTAAGCAGAGATTCACTTCTGCTCCTGTTCTACGGCAGCCTGATGTTTCTCTGCCATTTCAGGTGGAGGTTGATGCCTCTGAAATTGGGGCAGGTGCCGTTTTGTCCCAAAAAGATCCAGAGACCTCTAAAAGTAACCCTTGTGCCTTTTTCTCTCGAAAATTTTCTCCTACTGAACATAATTATGACGTGGGTAATCGGGAGTTGTTGGCCATGAAGTGGGCTTTTGAAGAGTGGAGACATTGGCTGGAGGGAGCCAAACATCAGGTGGTGGTCCTTACGGACCATAAGAATCTGGTCTATCTGGAATCTGCCAAGCGACTCAATCCTAGACAGGCCAGGTGGGCCTTGTTTTTCACACGTTTTAATTTTGTGGTTTCCTTTCTTCCTGGCACTAAGAATGTTAAGGCGGATGCCCTCTCGAGGAGTTTCCTTGCGGACTCTCCTGAGTTATCTGATCCTTCTGTTATTTTGAAAGAGGGTGTAGTTCTTTCCGCCATCTCGCCCAATTTGAGACTTGCTCTGGAGGGGTGTCAGGAGGATAGGCCCGAGCGCTGCCCTGTTGGAAAATTGTTTGTCCCGGACCCATGGAAAAAGAGTGTGATGTCTGAGATTCATTGTTCCGCATTGGCTGGGCATCCCGGAATTTTTGGTACCAGAGACTTGGTTAGTCGGTCCTTTTGGTGGCCTACCTTGTCTCGTGATGTCAGGGAATTTGTGCAGTCCTGCGGGACTTGCTCTCGCTCCAAGCCTTGCTCTCGCTCTAGTGGTTTGTTGATGCCATTGCCTGTGCCCAAGAGACCATGGACCCATATCTCTATGGATTTCATTTCCGATCTTCCTGTTTCTCAGAGAATGACCACCATCTGGGTAATTTGTGATAGATTTTCCAAAATGATACATCTTGTGCCATTACCTAAGTTGCCTTCCTCCTCTGAATTGGTGCCGTTGTTCCTTCAGCACGTGGTTCATTTACACGGCATTCCTGAGAACATTGTGTCTGACAGAGGAGTCCAGTTTGTTTCCAGATTTTGGAGGACTTTTTGTTCTAAACTGGGTGTTCAATTGTCTTTCTCCTCGGCATTTCATCCTCAGACCAATGGTCAAACTGAGAGAACAAACCAGACATTGGAGACTTATCTAAGATGCTTTGTGTCTGCTGATCAGGATGACTGGGTCTCTTTTTTGCCTTTGGCTGAGTTTGCTCTTAATAATAGGGCTAGCTCTGCCACTTTGATGTCTCCGTTTTTCTGTAATTCTCGGTTTCACCCTCGATTTTCTTCAGGACAGACGGAGGCTTCTGTCTGTCCAGGTGTTGACTCTGTTGTGGAGCGTATGCAACAGATTTGGGACCAGGTAGTGGAGAGGTTGTCCCTCTCTCAGGAGAAGGCCCAGCGGTTTGCTAACCGGCATAGGACTGATGGTCCTCGGTTTAAAGTGGGGGACTTGGTCTGGTTGTCCTCAAAGAATATTCCTATGAGAGTACCATCTCCTAAATTTAAGCCTAGGTTCATTGGACCTTATAAGATCATGGAGATTATTAATCCTGTTTCTTTTCGTTTGCTTCTTCCAGGGACATTTAAGATCCATAACGTGTTCCACAAGTCCTTGTTGAAGAGGTTTGTTGAGCCAGTGGTTCCTGCTGCTGTGCCTCCTGACCCTGTTTTGGTTGAGGGCAATCTGGAGTATGTGGTTGAGAAAATATTGGATTCTCGTTTTTCTAGACGGAAACTCCAGTATTTGGTTAAATGGAGAGGTTATGGTCAGGAAGACAATTCTTGGGTGTTTGCTTCGGACATCCATGCTAGGAGACTTATCCGTGCGTATCATAGAACTCATCCTGACCGAACTGGTTGCTCAAATGAGGGTTCAGTGACCCCTCCTCAAGGGGGGGGTACTGTTGTGAATGGGTTTGAGATGAGTTCTGAGCAGAGGCTCCCTCTGGTGGTTACAAGCGGTGCTAGTGAAGATTGTGAGGACTGGGAATCAGGTGTTACTGACTGGTCTTATATAAGGGAGTCATTTTCCCATCAGGGTTGCCGGTGATCAATTGTTCTGGTCTGAATCCTTCATTCCAGTTTCCCTTGTAGCCTGCTGTGTCATTTCTGCATCTCCTGCTTACAGATAAGACTTTTGCTTCTTTTGTGTTTGTGCTGTGTTTTTGCATTTTGTACTGCACTTCTTTGGGGGCCTTCAGGGTCCCCTCTGGGGGCTTCTGCCCTCTCAGTTTAGTTCAGCCACTGAGTTTTGTTCTTTTGCTTTTTCCAGTTTTTTCAGTGGCTGCTGTTTTGATTTTGTTACACCAGAGAACTAATTTAGGTGGTAGAGGTCGTGTGATCTCAAGTGATTTTGAAATTAGTAGAGTTGGTGCTTTTCAGGGTTTTCTGGGATTGCAGTAAGTACCCTTCCTATCCTTTTCTATTTAGATAGTTTGGGCCCCAGCGTTTGCTCTTACTATTTTCTTTCTGTGTCAGTATTTCCTCTTGTCTAACCGCCATTACATGTTTGGGGGCTTTCTATTATCTTTGGGGTTCTGCTCCGGAGCAGATAGCTTTCCTATATCTATCTTTAGGTGTAGTTAGTTTCTCAGGCTGTGACGAGGCGTCTAGGACCAACGTAGGAACGCTCCACGGCTGCCTCTAGTTGTGGTGGTTAGTCAGGGTACTGCAATCTCATAGATTCCAACTGCTCTGGTGTATTGCCTTTTTGCCTGCTCTCCTCAGCTACCGAAACATAACAGTGGTCCTTTTTTGACAGACTTGTAGATAATATTTGCTATGTTCAATGCAAGCTGTGTAAGCAAAAAGTTAAAAGAGGTAAAAATATCAGGAACCTGAATACCACAAATATGTGGACACATGTACGGACAAAGCACGTAGCTGAGTTACAAAGACACACTGGAGATGTAGGCCAACCTACAGCAGCACCTACATCTTTACGTCATGTTCGAGCCTCTACCTCCAGCTCTCACACACCTGTTTTGGCTTCCTCACAGGATCTCCATGGAAGAACCTCGGTCACTGTTGTCCATAGACAAACTGTTATTCCACCCACTGCAGAAAGTTCACAGTCATCGTCACACTCCCAGTACAAAAAACAGCCATCGGTATAAAACAGGCATGGGATAAAAGACGGCCATACTCGGCAAACCATCCACGAGCACAGGCTCTGAATGCTGCCCTTGCAAAACTCCTGTCCCTTGAAATGCTGTCATTCAGGCTGGTGGAGACTGACAGTTTCAGGAACTTTATGGCATTGGCAGTCCCACAATATAATGTGCCAAGCCGATTTTATTTCAGCAGGCAAGCTGTCCCTGCTCTGCAAAAACATGTCGAGGGAAACATTAAACATGCGCTACTAAACGCCGTCAGTAGCAGGGTCCACCTGACCACCGATGCGTGGACCAGTACCCATGGCCAGGGACGATACCTTTCCCTCACTGCCCATTGGGTCAATGTTGTGGAGCCGGGTACAGATCTTGCCAGTGGCGCTGTACGTGTTCTGCCAACTCCAAGGATTGCAGGAATCCAGTCTGTGCACATTGATTCCTCCTCCTACTCCAGTTCCTCAGAATCATCGCTGCACGAGCCGTCACGGTATACCTCCACATGGACCCGTGAACGCTTACCTGTTGCGACCGATATGAGCACAGCCGTGGCCAAACGTCAACAGGCCGTCCTGAAATTAATTCCCATGGGGAATCGAAGCCACACAGCGCAGGAGCTCTGGGATGCCATCAAGCAGGAGAGCGACGTGTGGTTTTTGTCAGCTAATCTGCAGCCAGGCTTGGTAGTGTGTGACAATGGCCGAAATCTGGTGGCAGCTCTGGGCCTTGGCAACCTCACTCACATACCATGTCTGGCACATGTGCTCAACTTGGTCGTGCAGAGTTTTTTGAGGGACTATCCGGATCTTGATGCACTGCTGCACAAGGTCCGACTAGAGTGCGCTCACTTGCGACGTTCCAGCATGGCCAGATCGCGCATTGCAGCTCTGCAAGTCAGATTTCGCCTTCCTGAACATCGCATCATATGTGACGTACCCACCAGGTGGAATTCCACGTTACATATGTTGGAGCGGTTGTGTGAGCAGCAGCCAGCAGTAATGGAGTATCAGCTGCAACAGGCGCAATCAACTCGCAATTTGTGCCGTTCACACTTCACCACTACTGAGTGGGCCTCTATGAAGGACATCTGCGACGTTTTGCGTGCGTTTGATGTCTCAACGCGGATGGCGAGTGCAGATGATGCACTAGTCAGCATGACTGTCCCCCTTATCTGCCTGCTTCAGAAATCACTGAAAGCACTAAAGGAAGAGGTTTTGGAAGAGGTGGAGGATGAGGAGTCACAAATTCAATTACCTTCAGGACAGTCAGCGCAACGTGGTTCCTCACAAAGGGCTGGGCAGGGCTCACTTTGTGAGGAGGAGGAGTCAATGGAGGAGGAAGAAATCCCTACAGAGGAAGGTACACAACGCTGTAGTCAGTATGTAGAGCGAGGGTGGGGTGATGCAGAGGAGACAGAGATGACGCCTCTTCCAGAGGACAGCCCTTGTTGGCCAGTTGGGAGTCTGCAGCACATGGTTTATTTCATGCTTCAGTGCCTAAGAAACGACAGCCGCATCGCCCACATTCTCAGCACGTCAGATTATTGGGTGTACACCCTCCTAGACCCTCGCTACCGGGACAACTTACAAACCCTCATCACACCGGTGAACCGGGACCGTAAAATGCAGGAGTACCAAGACACACTGGTGCAATCCATACTGTTGTACATTCCAGCCGAGAGAGATGCTGCTGCTGCTGCTGCTACTGCTTTACAAAGCAGCTCTGTGCGTCGAGGCAGTGTAGACACCTCTACAACAAGAGGGAGCAGAAGCAGCGCCTCTGCACAGGGCAAGAACTGTATGTTACAAATGTGGCAAAGTTTTGTGACAGCGCCAGCAAGGTCTACACCATCCGAGACGGCTCCAGTCACCAGGAAGAAACGTTTCCGTAAGATGGTGACAGACTACTTGGCTTTCCCTCTAAGTGTACTCCCAGATGCCTCTTCCCCTTTCAAATTTTGGGTCTCTAAGTTGGATACATGGCCAGAGCTTAGCCAGTATGCATTGGAGGTGCTGGCTTGCCCTGCTGCCAGTGTATTATCTGAGCGTGTCTTTAGTGCTGCAGGTGGTGTAGTAACAGACCGTCGCATGCGACTATCCTCAGAGAATGTAGACCGGCTTACTTTTCTGAAAATGAACAAGGCATGGATCTCACCTGAATTTGCCTGTCCGTTTTCAGATTAAATAACTGTTTGGCAACGTTTTCCATGTCTCCGGTTATGTTCATCTTTCTACCACCTGAACTCTACTCCCTGGGCTACAACACCGCCATTTGTTGCTCGTAAGTAATTGGCAGGGTACTGACTCCTGGCCAGCCTGGTTACAGCACGACAGCTGTTTCCTGGCAGTGTGAACGTCAATTATCCTCCAATAAGTTGTGCTGTCGTGTTGCATTCGGGTTAGCCGACTCTATGGTGCCTGCAGTTTAGGTGATTCCTATGTGTGCTGTGGGATATGTAAATAAAGGCGGTTTCCATTGTGACAATAGGATAAGCACCCACTGTAGGACTGTGTGATTCTGTAACTGCGGACGGCTTGCGTCCTGTCAACTTACATTTTCATGGGTGCGTTCTTCTACCCGTCCGGGGTCCAGTACCGTCAAGTGGTTCTCCCCAGTGCCTTTGGCCTAGGTGTCTCCATCTCCGTATCCGAGTTCCAGCAACGTCTGCTGGTCCTTGGTAGTGCTTTGGAGCACAGGTACCTCCTGCTTAGTAACCGTGTCACAGTAACGTCAGCTGGTACTCGGTTGTGACATTGCCTCTTTTCCTTCTGCTACCCGTCCGGGGTCCAGTACCGTCAAGTGGTTCTCCCCAGTGCCTTTGGCCTAGGTGCCTCCATCTCCGTATCCGAGTTCCAGCAACGTCTGCTGGTCCTTGGTAGTGCTTTGGAGCACAGGTACCTCCTGCTTAGTAACCGTGTCACAGTAACGTCAGCTGGTACTCGGTTGTGACATTGCCTCTTTTCCTTCTGCTACCCGTCCGGGTCCAGCACAGTCAGCTGGTCCTTGTTACTTCCATTGTCTCTTGCTCCATCTGATACCCGTCAGGGTTCCAGTAACGTCAGCTGTTTCTCGGAAATTAGACGACATTAAAGACCACCCAGAAGAAGATGACAACAACAAGGACGACGAGCATGAAGCCAACCAGCCTGAACACCATCACAAAGAAAAAATAAAAGATTACCAAGAAGAAGATCACCAACAGGACAAAGAAGGTTAAGACAAACTACAAGATACAGAACAAGAGACAGAAGAACAATAAGCAAAAGATCAAAAAGCAGAAGAACATTAAGTATAAGACCAAAATGAAGAGCAAAATATATGCTCTAAATTCTAAGCAGAAGAAGACTAAGCAGTGTATGGGGGTGAGTCCGTTCCTCCTCGTGGTGCCCCTGGAAAATGCCTGCTGCTGCAGGCTAAACTGAACACGGACAAATACTGTTGTAATTTAAATCTTTTGTGACAGCAAGAACGGAAGGATGAACAATTCATACTTTTACAGATTACAAGTACAGGAATCTCTGTCACAAATAAGAATATGATGAAGAAGATGAAGAGGAAGAAGATGAAGAATTTGAATATGAAGAAGATTAATTAGTTTAATAATAACAATATGAGTAATGTAAACAAAAACATGAATAGCAAGAAGTTTAAGAAGAAAATTAAGAAGGTGAAGATGAAGAATAATTTGATGAGAAAGATGATGCTGCTGCTGAAGATTATGAAGGAGAAAGTGTGGCACTGGCAAAAGTTAAAAAGGTGAAGAGCATGGAAGTTGTGAAACATACATATTTGCCAAAATATAAAAAAGGTTAACAACATTGTCAATTTGTTAGTCAATCCAAACGTATTTCCAAAAAAAAATATATGAATGCTATTCCAATGCATTGGGTTAAACATGTATGCCTTTATTGTCTCCTCAACCTCCCCCAATACATTCTACATTAGTCTTTGTTGTTTTCCTTCATGTACAATTAACCAACAAGGCAAGAATGGTTTTTATTAATTTCGATATTTTGTTCCCATAGACTTACATGGGACTTCCGGTATCGAAATCGGATATCGACGATATTTAGTGCTATCAGCGATACAATTTCGATACGATATTTTTAGATATCGAGCAATATCGCTCAACACTAATTGCAACACCTATCTTTTTCCATTCTTTAAGAACGACCTATTTTAGAGCTTGGATGCGGGATGAAGAGTGATGCTCAACTTGCCTCTTCAGAATTCCCTATTGGTGTTTCGGTTGGGTTCAGATCAGGAGACATACTTGGCAGCCGAATCATTTTCACCCTGTTCTTGTTCAGAAATCCAACAGTGCCCTTACATGTGTGTTTTGGATCATAGTCATGTTGGAAAAGTGCACATCTACCAAGAGCACAGAGTGATGATGGTAGCATCTTCTCTTTTAATGCAGACTGTGAAGTCTTGTTGCCATCAATGAAATGTAGCTTCTCCACACCAGCAGCACTCATGCAGCCCAAGATAAAGGCACTGGCACCACCATGTATTTAGAAAAATACACTTAGAAAAATTCATGGTGCTTAGGGCTCATACCCATTTGTGGGAAAGAAAACTGTCCATTTTCTGGATGGAAAAAACGGTCCGATTATGTGCAATTGTCATGCGATTGTTATGCGATTTTTAATCGCACCATCCGTTTTCCATCTGTATGCAATGCGATTTTAACATGACGTTTTACATAGAGCAGTTCTCTCTATGTAAAAACTCATGTCAAAATCACATTGTAACAAAAAAAATGTACACAAAAAGCAAATAATTATATATATATAATATATATATATATATATATATATAGGTCATACACTTCTATATAGTATAATAGCCGCTAATTCAGTTGCCGGCTTTTGTGAAATTTCAGACCCAACATGAAATGACACATGGTTTACATACAGTTAACCATGTCATTTCATGTAGTTTGATATATGGTTTTCACTAACAATGACATGAGTGTATGTGTGCAAAATTTCATACAGCTAGGGGTTAATTAAAGGTGTAAATTTGTTGAAAAAAAAATGCGTGGTCTCCCGCGCTATTTTCTCAACCAGACAGACAAAGCCAGTGAGTGGGTGCAGATAATAATAGCCTAGGGAGGGTGCATTTATTTTGTGCCCCCCCCCTGGCTACTACCATCTGCCCCCAGCCACCCCAGAAAAGGCAAATCTATAATTAGATGCGCCCTTTCTGGCACTTAGCCCATCTATTCCCATTGCCCTGTAGCAGTGGCTAATGGGTTAATAATGGGTTAAAGCCACCTTGCTATTGAAAGGTGACTTTAAGCCAGGTTAATAATTGAGAGTTGTCAATTAGACAACTCTCAATTATTAATCCTATTGTATGAAAAAAAAAAACACACACACTTTAATTAAAAATCATTTTAATGAAATAATCACACATTTTTTGACCATCTTTTATTTTACAGGTAATCCGTGTGAAGCCCTTGGTCTCCTGTAATAAAAATAAAATAATAAAGCAATATTATTCTTACCTATCCGGTGCACAGTCAGGTCCCACACTGTAATCCTTCACAAAGGGTTAACTGGCTAACAGCTGGCAGCGCAGCTAATGCTGGCTGCTCAGCTGTAAGCCCCCGAATGAAGGAGTTCCTCTCCCGGCTGACAGGAGAGGAAGTAATTAGTGTGGGAAGCTTAATTGATTGCTTCCCAGGCTAATCAGTTCACTTCAGGTCAGCCGGGACTCCCTCTGACGTCACTGATGCTGTGCGGTGTCCCAGGCTGACCTGAAGCGATGTTACCCGCAGTGTCGCTTGTACTGATCGCTGCCTGTTTGGCAGCTCAGCAGCGATCATGTAGCGACACACCAGCGATCCTGACAAGTTCATATCGTTGTCGGGATCGCTGGTGCGTCGCTATGTGAGACGGGGCCCTAATCAGTTCAGGTCAGCCGGGGACACCGCACAGCATCAGTGACGTCAGAGGGAGTCCCGGCTGACCTGAAGTGAACTGATTACTGTGGGAAGCAATCAATTAAGCTTCCCACACTAATAACTTCCACTCCCGTCGGCCGGGAGAGGAACTCATTCATTCGGGGGTTTACAGCTGAGCAGCAAGCATTAGCTGTGCTGCTAGCTGTAAGCCAGTTAACCCTTTGTGAAGGATTACAGTGTGGGACCTGACAGAGCACCGAATAGGTAAGAATAATGTTGCTTTATTATTTTTTATTTATTACAGAAGAGCAAGGGCTTCGCACGGATTACCTGTAAAATAAAAGATGGTCAAAAACTGTGTGATTATTTCATTAAAATTATTTTTAATTAAAGTGTGTGTGTTTTATTTATTTTTCATACAATAGGATTAATAATTGAGAGTTGTCTAATTGACAACTCTCAATTATTAACCTGGCTTAAAGTCACCTTCCAGTAGCAAGGTGGCTTTAACCCATTATTAACCCATTAGCCACCGCTACAGGGCAATGGGAATAGACGGGCAAAGTGCCAGAAAGGGCGCGTCTAATTATAGATTTGCCTTTTCTGGGGTGGCTGGGGGCAGATGTTAGTAGCCGGGGGGGCACAAAATAAATGCACCCTCCCTAGGCTATTATTATCTGGCTTTGTCTGTCTGGTTGAGAAAATAGTGCGGGAGCCCACGCATTTTTTTTCAACGAATTTACACCTTTAATTAACCCCTAGCTTTATGAAATTTTGCACACATACACTCATGTAATTGTTAGTGAAAACCATATATCAAACTACATGAAATAACATGGTTAACTGTATGTAAACCATGTGTCATTTCATGTCGGCTCTGTAATTTCACAAAAGCCGGCAATTGAATTAGCGGCTATTATACTATGTAGAAGTGTATGAACTATATATATATATATATATATATATATATATGTGTCACAATGACATGTATATATATATATATATATATATATATAAAATATATGTATTCAATGTGTAGCTGTTTTGTGAGCTGTCAGTGTGATTTTACAGTAGCCGGGGATGATTTGCCGGCTTTTCAAAGGACACTGGTGCGTATAAATCGGACAGCACTCGCATGGTGCGAGTGCTGTCCGATTTTTTTTATCGCATCCATTGACTTGCATTAGTGATTATCATGCCAAAATCGCTGCAAATCGAAATGAATAACATTGGTTCGATTGCAATCCGATTTTTTTATCGGATTGCAATCGTCCATTTTTGTCTCCAGTGAGTATGAGCCCTTATAGTGAAGTACTGAGCTCTTGGTCATGTCAATGTTTGTATCAGAAAATGGAGCTCCCACTTCTATACAAATATAGAAAGAAGTTAATTATTACATAATTTTGGGCCTAAAAATAAAAGTAATACAAAGTGAACATTCAGTTTAACATGTTAAGGATGTGGCCTAGTTTCTACCTTAGATGATCAGTGATTTTTTTTTATTTTTAATCCCCAGTTTTTAAATACAATGAGACTGATTCATCAAAGCTTTTACACCCCAAAAGTGTCATAAAAACTTTGAAAATGTTGTGGCTATTGGCATTTTCAAGCCACTTTGGATCAGCTCTGCTGAAATGGGTGGAGCTGGGGAGGAATCAGGGAGGATCAGGGGGCAGGTTGTACCCGGTAAATTAATCAAATTTTCCTGCATTTTCTATGCCAGAAATGCTACACCATTTCCCCACTAAAGTATCATTTCTGCTGAATTCATTAAGTGGCATGTGTGCCTTTTATTGAATTTGGAGCATCGTACTCTGTTAAGATTGGTGTAGCACAAGCTTGCACTATGTCAGTCTTGATGGATCAGCCACAATAACTTATTTTCCTTTTGCTTTTCAAAGGAATGAAACATCACATTGTCATTGCTATTTGGATTTTATATATAAATAGCAAAAAACATTTATTTACATTTTATTCACAATTGATATCTATGTACAGTCTATATATTTACTGTATTCTTAAATATTTTTATGCTGAATTCCAAATGCAATGACTTTTTTTTACAATGTAGTTTTAAAAGGAATCTGTCACCAAGTTCTTGCCACCTAATCTGAGAGCAGCATAATGTTGAGACTGATTCCAGCAATGTGTTACTTACTGGGCTGCTTGCTGCAGTTTTGATAAAATACTGTTTTTGACTACTAAATCTGCTGCCATGTATTACAACCACAGCCCACCACTGATTGTCAGTTTTCTGCCTATGCACAGTGTACACAGAAAGCTGCCAATCAGTGGTATGTGAGGGGTTACATAGAGCTAAGCATTCATAGAGCTGATACATTTGCAGCAAAAAAAATAGGGATTTTATCAAAACTGCAGCAAGCAGCCCAGTAAGTGACACACGGCAGGCATCAGGGCTTTTGCCCCTTATTCTTGCTACTCAGATGGGGCAGCCAGGTCACTTATTTAGGAAGACTGGATTTTTTGCAAGAAGAGTTGTTGTTAGAACCCTCTTGTTAGGTTTTGTTTTAGCTTGCTGGTCACATGACCTTTTTTCCCTATTTAGTCTGGCTCCGCCCTTCTGGCTTTGCTGGACTTCATTGTATTACCTACTCTTAAGCTAGCCGGGTGCTTAGGTGCCCTACTCAGTCAGTTTTGCTTGATCTTAGGATCTCTAAGTAATTTGTTTTCTGTTTTATTTTTCCCTGCTACAATTTCTGTTAGGAGGTGTCCACCTTTTCTCCCAGTCCCTAGTTCTTGTAGGGATTCCTCCCTCGCAACTATAGGTCTTCGTTCAGACTAGCTGAGGACTTTAGCGGGTCTGGTCGCAGGATCAGGTTCCCCGTTACATCGTAGGGATCCAGCTTAGTTCTATTGTAGGGACAGAATTCCCATCTTTCCTTAGTGCTTGTAGCAGATCATAACAGTAAGTCCAGCCCAAGAAAAAAAATAAATAAAAATCTCTAAGGAAATATTTTCTGTTTCCATCATGGTGTCGGTTCAGGATTTGGCTCAACGCCTGCAGGGACTTTCTCTGGAGGTGGCTGAAATCCAGCAACACGTGAGTAGTTGTTCTGGAGCACATTTCGTGGAGCCAAAGGTACGTTTGCTGATTTATTTTTGGTGAACAACAAGATTTTTTTTCTTTTAAAAATGCTTGCTTGTTGTATTTCCGTTGAGACCCAGATCCTCTGGTGATGAATCACAGCGCATAGGGTTCATAATGTCACTTTTGCGCAAAGAACCTCAGGACTGGGCCTTTTCTCTGCAGCCTAGTGATCCATGCTTTAGATCAGTGGATAGTTTTTTTTCTGCTTTGGGGTTATTGTATGACGATCCGGATCGTGTTTCATCAGCTGAGACAGAATTGAGACGTTTGAGACAGGGATCAGGTAATGTGGAAAAATATTGTACTCACTTCCGAAGGTGGTTCACTCAGGTGGGGTGGAACGATTCAGCTTTGAAAAGTTTATTTCTTGCAGGGTTAAGTGAAAGGGTTAAAGATTTGCTGATTGCTTATCCTATACCTGGTAACTTGCAAGAGGCTATGCAATTAGCCATACGGGTGGATAGGAGACTGCGTGCAAGGGTTAATGAGAGTAAATCTGCCTTGTCATCCCAAGTTTGGAAAGGGACTGTACTGACATTGCAGAGCCGATGGAAATTGGAGCAATGACACCTTACTCTCGGGAAAAAGACCGGAGGTTTGCGGAGGGCTTGTGTTTCTATTGTGGCAAATCTGGGCATTTTATTAAGAACTGTGCGCTTCGAATGAATAAAGAGAAAAAAAAAATTTAGGTCAGTTTCGCCCGCATAGCTTGTTTAAACAATAAAGGTGTCTTTCTTTCTGCTACTACTGCTGGTGAGGAGGAATTAATGGAGTTTCGGGTATTTGTGGATTGTGGTTCAACTCTCAATGTGATTGATGGGAAATTTTTGGAAAAACTAAAATTAAAACCCAAACTTCTATCTTCTCCTATTAATGTGGTGTCTGTGGATGGTTCTCACTTGAAAAATGTTACTCACCATATCTGTGAATTTCCTCTTACTATTAATGGTGTTCATCAAGAGAATTTGGATTTGGTAGTTTTGAATAATTTGCCCTCACCTGTGATTTTGGGGTTACCCTGGTTAAAATTGCACAATCTGGTACTGGATTGGTCTACCAATGAAATTAAGTCCTGGAGTCCTAATTGTTATGACAAGTGTTGTAACGGGCGTATTGCTGCTGTAGTTAAGGGGGAGTTACCTGTACCTATTCAGGATTTTTGGAAAGTTTTTTCTGATAAGGAATCGCAGGTATTGCCTCCTCATAGAGATTATGATTGTGCAACTGAATTTGTCCCTGGAGCGACTCTTCCTAAAAGTCGTTTATTTAATTTGACTATTCCTGAGAGAAAGGCTTTGGAGGAATACATACAGACAAGCTTGGCCGCCGATCACATTAGGCCTTCCAAATCTCCTGTGGCGGTTGGATTTTTTTTTGTTAAAAAAAAGGACGGCGGTTTACGGCCTTGTCTAGACTTTCGTGAGATTAATAAGATTACTGTACGCAATCCTTACCCACTGCCATTGATTCCTGATTTGTTTAATCAGTTAGTGGGGGCCAAGTGGTCTCTCGAAAATTGATCTTCGAGGGGCATACAATTTGTTGCGCATGAAGGAGGGGGATGAATGGAAGACTGCGTTTAACACTCCACTGGGTCATTTTGAGAATCTGGTCATGCCTTTTGGGCTTTCCAGTGCTCCGGCATTTTTTCCGAATCTTATTAATGACATCCTTAGACCTTTGATCGGCAGAAGTGTGGTTGTGTATTTGGATGACATTTTGATTTATTCACTGGATTTGGAGTCTCATTGGAGGAGTGTGCGTGAAGTATTACAGATACTGAGTGATAATTCACTTTTTGCCAAACTAGAAAAATGTGAGTTCGCTGTACAGAGACTTAGCTTTTTGGGCTACATTGTCTCCAGTGAAGGTTTTGAGATGGACCCGGTGAAAGTGCAAGCTGTGCAGGAATGGCCTAGGCCTATTGGTGTGAAATCAATACAGAGGTTTTTGGGTTCGCCAATTATTATAGAAAATTCATAAAAAAAATTTCTGTGATTGCCAAACCTCTGACCGATCTCACCAGGAAAGGTGCTGATGCGGTTCAGTGGACTACTGAGGCCATTGAGGCTTTTGTGTTGCTAAAGGAGAGGTTCAGCTCTGCTCCCATCCTTACGCAGCCTGATGTGACTAAACCATTTTTGGTTGAGGTTGATGCTTCTTCTGTGGGGGTCGGCGCGGTGTTGTCTCAGGCAAAGACGGATGGAGTACATCCCTGTGCTTTTTTTTCAAAGAAATTTTCTGAGTCTGAACTAAATTATGATATCGGTAATCGGGAATTGTTGGCAATTAAACTCGCATTTGAACACTGGCGTCATTTTTTGGAGGGAGCGGAATTTCCCGTTCAAGTCTTCACCGATCATAAAAATCTGATCTACCTTGATGCTGCCAAATGCTTGAATGCCCGTCAGGCTAGGTGGGCACTGTTTTTCTCACGGTTTAATTTTACCGTTACTTACATCCCAGGTACTAAAAATGTTAAAGCTGATGCTTTGTCTCGCAGCTTTTCTCCCATGGTGGGTACTGAGGAGGAGGAGGAAAACATCTTGCAAGAGGGGGTTGTTATTGCTGTTTTGGACTCTGTGTTGGAAGATGAGATTCTTAAAGCACAGGAGAATGCCCCATCTAACACGCCGCATGGGAGGTTGTTTGTGCCTGGTACCCTGAGGAGAGATTTGTTTGATGAATGTCATGACTCTCGGTTGGCAGGTCATCCTGGAATCTCTGAGACCAAGAGACTTGTGGGTTGCAGTTTTTGGTGGCCAGGATGGCAGAAGGAAGTCATTAAGTGGGTGCGCCAATGCACTGTGTGTGCTAGATCTAAGTCTTCTCATACTCCTGCTGCGGGGTTGCTTTGCCCTCTGGAGGTCCCTAGTGCACCTTGGACACATTTGGCTATGGACTTTATTACTGACCTTCCCCCCTCTGAGGGTTTCACTGTCATCTGGGTGGTCGTGGACCGTTTTAGCAAGATGTGTCACTTGGTTCCTTTCATCAAACTGCCCTGCGCTAAGACTCTCGCTAAGGCCTTTGTCAAGGAAATAGTCAGACTACATGGTGTTCCTACTGACATTGTTTCTGATAGGGGACCTCAGTTTGTGGCTCGTTTTTGGCGCGCCTTTTGTGACAGGTTGGGAGTTCATTTGTCGTTTTCATCCGGATATCATCCTGAGTCTAATGGCCAGACAGAAAGGAAACACCAGGATGTTGAGCAGTTCTTGCGTTGTTTTGTGACTGATAATCAAGAGGGGTGGTCTGAGTTTCTGCCACTTGCTGAGTTTGCTCTTAACAACCATACATCTGCTTCTGCTGGTTGTTCGCCTTTTTTTTGTTGTACTGGGAGACATCCGTCGTTTGGGTCATTTTCCAAGTTGGGATCGGCTGTACCTGAAGAGGAGAATTTTTCTGGTGTTTTGGAGAGAGTTTGGACTGATGTGCGTGGTAATCTTCAGGAGGCTAACAAAAGATCCAAAGTGTATTTTGATAGAAAACGACAAGAGGTTTTGTTTGCTATTGGTGACATGGTTTGGTTGTCCTCTAAGAATCTGCGCTTGAGGATTCCGTCTAAGAAATTGGGTCCCAAGTTTGTAGGGCCCTTTAAGGTGCTTCAGGTTATTAACCAATCTGCTGTTAAGTTGGAGCTTCCCACCTTCTGGAAGATTAATCCGGTGTTTCATGTTTCTCTCTTGAAAAAAGCTGAGGTCTCAGATGGAGACGTCTCGGCCACTGTTCCCCTGGTGGTGGAGGATGGGCAATATGAGATTTCCCGCATCCTAAATTCTAGACGGTATAGAGGGAGTTTACAGTACCTCGTCGCTTGGAAGGGTTATGGACCCGAGGATAACTCATGGGTGAGGGCGGATGATGTTTCTGCGTCTAGACTTGTCAGAGCGTTTCACAAGAGGTTTCCGGATAAGCCTAAGTCCTAGGGGATCCGGATGATCCTCTTAGAAGGGAGGGTACTGTTAGAACCCTCTTGTTAGGTTTTGTTTTAGCTTGCTGGTCACATGACCTTTTTTCCCTATTTAGTCTGGCTCCGCCCTTCTGGCTTTGCTGGACTTTATTGTATTACCTACTCTTAAGCTAGCTGGGTGCTTAGGTGCCCTACTCAGTCAGTTTTGCTTGATCTTAGGATCTCTTAGTAATTTGTTTTCTGTTTTATTTTTCCCTGCTACAATTTCTGTTAGGAGGTGTCCACCTTTTCTCCCAGTCCCTAGTTCTTGTAGGGATTCCTCCCTCGCAACTATAGGTCTTCGTTCAGACTAGCTGAGGACTTTAGTGGGTCTGGTCGCAGGATCAGGTTCCCCGTTACATCGTAGGGATCCAGCTTAGTTCTATTGTAGGGACAGAATTCCCATCTTTCCTTAGTGCTTGTAGCAGATCATAACAGTTGTAGATTTAATTGTCACTATTTTTGGGTGGATATGACTTTTTGTTAAACTTAAATTAATTTTTTGGAAGAGGGGATAAAATACAACACAGCATTCTTTTAAGAGCCTGTTCACATGACCGTAGAGTGGCAGTATTTTACAGTCGGTTTTATAACTACCACTCCCTGCCTGACTGTCGGTCTCCTGACCTGAACTACCAGCCTTGTAAATGCCGTCTATGTGCTGTCTGTGATTTTCACAGACTTTTAGACCTGTATGGGTAATTTCCGTGACTTTGATGAAAAACAGACATGCATCTCATTACTTATACGAAAGCATTGCAGTATACAGTGAAAATTACAGCTAGCGCTTCACAGGAGTACCAAGATGGCAACAACAGGAGCCTTCAGTGGCTCCCTGAGTGCCATGATATTTCATTCGGAGGCCGATGGGAGCTGGCGCATGCAACCATCGTCAACCGCTCCATGTAAATGCCACTATCAGAGATTGACAACGTCAATTAATTGGTTAAAAGCAGTGATCAGAGCTCAGCTCCAGTCACTACTGGTAGACAGTGATGCTAGCTATGTAATATAGCCAGCTGGCACAACATGTGAAGAACGTTTCGCTCCTGAGACCTCTCCACACATGAGCACCCCAGCAATGTCGTACTTATGATTCAGCTTGAGTGAGGAGTTAAAGTGTTCCCCATTTGGAGATAACCAGGATTATGAACTGCTTGTACAGAAAAATTTCTAGCCTATCTCAATAATTCAAAAAATGGATGTGTCAGCATTTTTTGGGGCAGTGAATACTTATGCAGGCTATTGTGTTCCTAATAATCTGTGTTTTACAGTCACAATCAAGATAGATTCATCCATACTAGTAAATAGTTATATGAACTGTTAGGCTATGTCCACACGTTGTTTTTTCTTTTTCTAGTTTTTTTATGCACATTTTCAGCTGCGTCTTACAGTACCAGCAAAGCCAAGGAGATTTCAGAAATCTCATTCACACAGCTCAGCTTTTTTGTCCTCAGCATTTTGGTCAATATCTTGATTTTTGCAAAATGCAGCATGCCACTTCTTTCATCGTTTTTTCAGCATTTTTCATTGGTGCAAAAAAAACGCTGAAAAAATGGTTTTTGGTGCTAAAACCTGATGAAGTAGAATCAGATTATTTTTTAAGGTACTAAACTTTATCAGCATGCATAAGGGACAAATGTACCCGGACAAAAACGCAGGATAGAAAAGCAGCATAAAAGCAACAGAAACTAAGCAAAAACTTCTTTATTGAAGTTTCTTGCTGACAGAAGAGCAGGTTTTGCCTGCGGGGAAAAACACAGCAAAAACGCAATGTGTGAACATAGCATAAGCATGTTAGTTATAATCCGAACCATGGTCTTCCATTTTACCGGTAAAAAATTTTGGCTGATTTGTTGTCCAGAATAAAAGAGATTGATAATCTTCTAATAGTTGTCATTCTACAGGGTGGGCCATTTATATGGATACACCTAAATAAAATGGGAATGGTTGGTGATATCAACTTCCAGTTTATGGCACATTAGTATATGGGAGGGGGAAAACTTTTCAAGATGGGTGGCAATCATGGCGGCCATTTTGAAGTCAGCCATTTTGGATCCAACTTTATTTTTTCCAATGGGAAGAGGGTCATGTGACATATCAAACGTATTGATAATTTCACAAGAAAAACAATGGTGTGCTTAGTTTTAAAGTAACTTTATTCTTTCATGAGTTATTTACAAGTTTATGACCACTTATAAAATGTTTTGAAAGTGCTGCCCATTGTGTTGGATTGTCAATGCAACCCTCTTCTCCCACTCTTGACACACTGATAGCAACACCGCAATAAAAATGCTAGCACAGGCTTCCAGTATCCATTGTTTCAGATGCTGCACATCTCGTATCTTCACAGCATAGACTATTGCCTTCAGATACGTAGATCCTATGTAACCCTGCGCAGACTGGAAATTTATATAAACTCTTTTTCTGTGGATAGATGATATGATGCAGAGAATTTTGTTTTTGGAGTATGTTTTCATAGACTCACAAGAAGAAGAATTTAAGATAGCAATATTCTCATTATCTTATGCCAAAAACATGTCTGGGGGGGCTTTTATCACAAAATGCAATTCATAATTTTCAAGATTATTAAATGTATTATATATAATTTTGAAACATTTATCGAGTTATTTTAAACTTACTTTAGTTTATTAAGCTGCTGGATAATTGAACAGATTTTCTTTTGTACTTTTTGTGAATATACCTCATTTTCTATTCTTCACTTCTTCACTTCGCTAATGACAATCCAAGACTTTATATGTGCCGAGCACACAGCATCTTCCCAGTGAGACATACACTTTCCCACAGATTACTGCTATGCTCTAACTGTGCCTGAAATATTACATGTTGGTGTTCATTAGCACGGACTAATACTCCCCCCTTTTGGATAGATTCATCAGTCATAGTGATCATCATGTATTTTATGCTTTAATAGGCAGAATATATTATGATTGAACAAAGTTATAGCTGTTGTGGACAAGTAATATAATATCTGAAATTAATAAGAATCCATAAGTCTTTGATTAACTGTTATTTAATGTAGAAAAACCTAATATTACCAATGACAGCAACATTCAGAATACATCACTCTGCACAAATATGCAAAGACAAAAAAAAGCAAATTGCATCCAGAACACAAAACCAAATACATAAAAATATATGCTGCCTTAGGGCTCATGTGGACTTCCGTGTAACACAGTCCAAGCACGGACCACCATGCACAGACTGACAACAGGTCTCCTGACCTAAGCGAGGTAGCTTCATGGAATTAACAGACGCTGTCACCCTCAGGTCAGGAGTTCCCAGTCCTGCATTGCGGTCCATGCTTGTATGGATCTCTGCATAAGCCATAAAATTAAGAATCCAAAAATTGCTTCAAATATCACTAAAAAACCAAGACAAATACAGAGATACAAGAAAAAAGCATAAGGTGGATGAATCAACCATAAAAATGCTGCTAGATAAATCTAAGACAGTAAGCAAAGACCAATGTAGATTACATCACATATATGGAGCAATGACGTGGCAATGACGTGGAACAACCACCAGGCCTAAATCAATGTTCTATCAGTGTATTTCACAGAAGGAACGCCTACCCATTATAATCTATGAGGTTGTTCTGTTTAGAAAGGATCATAAAAATCGGAGAGGAGGAGGGGTTTGTCTTAACGTAAAGTCTATTCTAAAATCCACTTTAAGGGAGAATATTAGTGAAGGGAATGAGGATGTCGAGTCCATATGGGTCAAAATACATGGAGGGAAAAATAGTAACAAAATTCTCATTGGGGTCTGTTACAAACCCCCAAATATAACAGAAATCATGGAAAGTCTACTACTAAGGCAGATAGATGAAGCTGCAACCCATAATGAGGTCCTTATTATGGGGAACTTTAATCCCTTTATCCCCAAGGGTGGTTTACAAGTTAATGACCAGGCCAATTCTTACAATTCTTACCACTGTCCCTTTATGAGGTAATAACTCTGGAATACTTCCATGGATCCTAGTGATTCTGACAATGTTTTCTCGAGACATATTGCACTTCATGTTAGTGGTAAAATTTCTTTGATACGAATTGCATTTATTTGTGAAAAAGTGGAAATTTGGCAAAAAATGTAGAAAATTTTGCAATTTTCCAAATTTGAATTTTAATGCCCTTAAATCACACAGATATGTCACACAAAATACTTAATAAGTAACATTTCCACATTTTTACTTTACATCAGCACAATTTTGGAACCAAAATTTTTTTTTGGTAGGAAGTTATAAGGGTTAAAAGTTTACCAGCGATTTCTCATTTTCACAACACCATTTTTTTTAGGGACCACATCACATTTGAAGTCACTTTTGAGGGGTCTATATATAGAAAATACCCAAAAGTAACACTATTCTAAAAACTGCACCCCTCAAGGTACTCAAAACCACATTCAAGAAGTTTATTAACTGTTCAAGTGCTTCACACGAAGTTTTTGAATGTTTGAAATAAAATGAACATTTAACTTTTTTTCACAAAAAAATTATTTCAGGTCCAATTTATTTTATTTTCCCAAAGGTAACAGGAGAAATTGGACCCCAAAAGTTTTTGTGCAATTTATCCTGAGTACACTGATACCCCATATGTGGGTTTAAACCACTGTTTGGGTGAATGGCAGAGCTGACCTTTTCAACGCAGAGTTGGTGTCACGCTGTATAGCAGATATATATATATATATATAAATATATTTATGTGATGACAGTAATCTATATCAAAAGGGCAACATACTATATAACATGCGCATAGATATATGATAACATAGAATTACCTGACAGAATGTCCAGTGGGTCAATACGGAATCCGTTATACGCTGTCTCCGGCTAGAGGGTGACCGGGGTCTATGCTGACCCTAAACTGGGGTCCTAACTAATCCCTCTACCTGGAGGTACTGTTAAAGGTACAGAGGTCCAGGCCACCAGCGTAAACCCTGTCTCCTATCAATCCCTGCCAACTGTAATCTAGTCCTAAGAAGGACCCTGATTACCACCAAAGGGAATGAACAGGTAACGGTTAATGAACAGAAAGACATACAAGAAAGACAAGAAATAAAGTAAATAAAGTCTTACATACAACACTCACACACAGTAGGAACACCTAAGGTCTCAGAGATAAACTATAAGCTGTAAGAGTAAAAACAACTAAGGAGCTCTTAGCTTAAGTATTCCCAGAACCGATCCAGTCTGCTAGACTACATGAATGTTTTCACCGGCATCTAACAAGCAGACTGGCAGGTATATGAAGGAATCTAATTAGAACATAATCAAAAGCAGCTGGGCGAGGCTGGACCTAGTCTTAGCAAAGAGCTAGGTAAAATTAACTCCCTCATTACCAAACACAAAGAAACAGCAACTCAGCTGTGAGAAGTCAGAGTGTGTAATCACGACGATCCTCGTGGCGATACACCCATGACAGTACCCCCCCCTCTACGAGGGGACTCCGGACCCTCAGGGCCAGGTCTGCCTGGGTGAGTTGTGTGAAAGGTCCGAACCAATCGATCTGCGTTAACATCAGACGCAGGGACCCACGTCCTCTCCACAGGACCATACCCCCTCCAATGAACCAAGTACTGAAGGGATCGGCGACTGAGACGTGAGTCAATGATTTTCGACCCATGAAATTCCACGTTATCATTGACCACCACTGAAGGAGGAGGTAGAGGTGACGGTATGACTGGTGCCACATACTTTTTAAGTAATGACTTGTGAAACACATTATGAATTTTAAACGTAGGAGGGAGGTCCAGACGAAATGCCACAGGATTAATTATGGAACTGATCCTGTACGGCCCGATGAATCTGGGACCCAACCTCCAGGAGGAAACTTTAAGTTTTATATTCCTGGTAGACAACCAAACCAGATCGTTCACCTTCAGATCTAGACCAGAAACTCTCCCCTATCAGCCATCCGTTTGTAACGGTTCCCCGTAACCTTCAGTCTTAACCGATTGGAACTATCAGTCTCCCTGGAAGTCCCACAGGGGCGTCCCCCTGAGCCCCCAATACCTCCCCCTCAAGCTCAGAGCATACAGCTGACACTACAACTCCCTCCTGAGGAATAGGAACCGGATCATCCGTCTTCCCGGCCCCTGGGAAAGTACGAGATAAGGCATCAGGAAGCAACTTTATTGAGCAGTCATATGCGCGATGAGGAGGTAACTCTTTACACCCCTCCTCTGAGAACATCTCCCCAAAGTCCTCCAGAAAAGGAGACAAAGTCCTAGGCACAACCGCACCGATGACCGTGCTCATGCAGTTATTCCTGCAAAATTCACCCCACTGGCTTATCTTTCCGGATTGCCAATCAATCACTGGGTTATGTTTAGCCAACCAAGGAAGTCCCAACACAATAGGAGTAGGTAGACCCTCCAACACATAACAAGACAATTGCTCTTTATGTATTGCCCCTACTCGAAGATCTATGTTATGAACAGCTTGTACCAAGCTACCTTGACCGAGAGGTCTAGAATCAATAGAGACTATAGGGACCGGTTTGGCCAATACACTCAGTTGCATACCATGCACCTGGGCAAACCGAGCGTCCACCAGATTAGCCCCAGACCCACTATCAAGAAAAACAGAAATCCTCTCAGTTCTAGTACCAATCACCACCTCCGCAGGCACGAGAAACTGAGAGGGATTTGGGGACGAAATACACACTCCAGGTTAACTCCTTTGCTCAAAGATGCCCGGGATGGACACCCCCCAACAAAATGTCCCTCTCTCCCGCAAAAGAAACACCTTCTAGTCTTGCGGTGCACCGCCGATTCCCTCCTACAAAAAGATGTCCCTCCCAACTGCATGGGTTCCTCAGAACAGACCAGGGGAACCTCAGTATAAGGGACTTTAGTAGTAGGTGGAGTCATCACGGGAGGCGGAGTTACCTCGCGTCTTCCCCGAATTCGTCTATCAATGCGAATAGCGAGGGCCATAGCAGCCTCCAGTGATGGAGGAGAATCATACTGAGCCAACACATCTTTTAATTTGTCAGACAACCCTTGACAAAACTGGCTCCTAAGAGCTGGGTCATTCCACTGAGTATCTGTTGCCCATCTACGGAACTCAGAAGAATATTCCTCCGCTGGACGATTTCCTTGCCGTATTTTACGTAACTTTGTTTCAGCAAGGGAAACTCGATCCGGATCATCATATACCAGACCCAGGGCAGTAAAAAATCGATCCACTGACTGGAGATCTGGGGAGCCTGGAGGAATAGAGAACGCCCAAGATTGAGGGTCCCCTTGTAAGAGCGAGATAACAATTCCCACCCTCTGCTCTTCACTCCCAGATGACCGAGGCTGCAGCCGAAAGTACAATTTACATGCCTCCCGGAAAGTAAAAAATTTGTCCCGCCCACCAGTGAACCTGTCCGGGAGAGCAACCTTAGGTTCAGATCTGGTTTGCTCCGGGGGGGACAAAACCTTGGACTTAATGTCTGCAAACTCCATGGACAACCCCTGCAACTGCCGGGCCAGCTGGGCTACTGGATCCATGACAGCTGGGGAGAATCTTTAGTATGGCCGGTGAAAATGTCACGCTGTATAGCAGATATATATATATATATATACATATATATATGTATATATATATATATATGTGATGACAGTAATCTATATCAAAAGGGCAACATACTATATAACATGCGCATAGATATATGATAACATAGAATTACCTGACAGAATGTCCAGTGGGTCAATACGGAATCCGTTATACGCTGTCTCCGGCTAGAGGGTGACCGGGGTCTATGCTGACCCTAAACTGGGGTCCTAACTAATCCCTCTACCTGGAGGTACTGTTAAAGGTACAGAGTCAGGCCACAGCGTAAACCTGTCTCTCCAGGCCACCAGCGTAAACCCTGTCTCCTATCAATCCCTGCCAACTGTAATCTAGTCCTAAGAAGGACCCTGATTACCACCAAAGGGAATGAACAGGTAACGGTTAATGAACAGAAAGACATACAAGAAAGACAAGAAATAAAGTAAATAAAGTCTTACATACAACACTCACACACAGTAGGAACACCTAAGGTCTCAGAGATAAACTATAAGCTGTAAGAGTAAAAACAACTAAGGAGCTCTTAGCTTAAGTATTCTCAGAACCGATCCAGTCTGCTAGACTACATGAATGTTTTCACCGGCATCTAACAAGCAGACTGGCAGGTATATGAAGGAATCTAATTAGAACATAATCAAAAGCAGCCGGGCGAGGCTGGACCTAGTCTTAGCAAAGAGCTAGGTAAAATTAACTCCCTCATTACCAAACACAAAGAAACAGCAACTCAGCTGTGAGAAGTCAGAGTGTGTAATCACGACGATCCTCATGGCGATACACCCATGACAGTTGGCTGGACACCATGTTGCGTTTGGAGAGCCCCTGATGTGCCTAAACAGTGGAAAACCCCCACAAATGACACCATTTTGGAAACTAGACGCCTCAAGGAGCTTATTTAGATGTGTGGTGAGCACTTTGAACCCCCAAGCACTTCACAGAAGTTTATAACTTAGAGCCATAAAATTAAAAAATCATATTTTTTCCAAAAAAATGATCTTTTCACCCTCAAATTTTATTTTCCCAAGGGTAACAAGACCACAAAAGTTATTGTGAAATTTGTCCTGAGTAAGCTGATATCCCACATGTGGTGGGAAACCACTGTTTGGGTTCATGGCAGAGTACGGAAGGGAAGGAGCGCCGTTTGACTTTTTCAACGCAAAATTGGCAGGAATTGAGATCGAACACCATGTCGCGTTAGGAGAGTCCCTGATGTGCCTGAACAGTGGAAACGCCCCAAGTGACCTGAATTTGGAAACTAGACCCCCCCAAGGAACTTGTCTAGATGTGTGGTGATAACTTTGAACCCTAAAGTTTATAACGCCCAAGCGTCAAAATAAAATAATCATATTTTTTCCACAAACATGATCTTTTAATCCCCAATTTTTTATTTCCCAAGGATAACAGGAGAAATTGGACCCAAAATCTTGTCCAATTTGACCTGAGTACGCTGATACCCCATATGTGTGAGAAAACTATTGCATAGGGGGGCGGAGCTTGACCGCAGCCTAACTCAGACACATGTAAGGAGAGCTCCCTCTTTAGCATCCTTTTTCCACCCTTTTGCTTCCACTAAAAGCGACTAAAATGGTGAAGGTCAACAAAGATAGGTTTGGGGAACCTGCCAGCACCCCCAATCCTCGAGACACCAGGGAGATTTACAGAAATTCCTGAAAAAGAAGACGGGTGTATCTCCTGCATCAAGGCCTAAGATGGCCGACGCTGGTGACTCTGCTTTGCAAGACAAAAAGGACTCAGACTATTCTCACATAGAAAGCATGTCGGATACAGCTACAGATACTGACACCAGGAACAATTGCATCTCTAAAGCATACTTACGTCGCACACTTGCTTCCACCCTGGCTATGGCTATGAAACCAGTTCTGGCTGATCTGTCTGCCATTAAGGAAGAGCTGCAGCTCTCGGTACATAAAATGGAGAACATGGAGAAGGAGCACACTGAGACTCGTTCCTATGCCAAGTCCATTGCCAAAACCACTGATTTACACCATGAGCAGATTAACAGAGCGATGATTTTGATTGAGGATCAAGAGAACAGAAATCGCAGGAAAAACATTCGTATAAAAGGCCTACCTGAAACATGGGCGCCGGATGCGTTCCGGTCAATCCTGGACACTGTGTTCTCTGATCTACTGGGACCGGATCGCGCTTCTTCTGTCGTGGTTGAAAGAGTTCATCGCGCTATACGACTGCCGCCGAGAACAGGAGAACCTCCGAGAGATCTGGTCTGCGGCCTCCTCTCTTATTTGGACACGGTGGCTATCTTACGCGCAGCACGGGAGCGCGACAACATAGTCTTTGAATCCACAGAGCTCAGGTTCTTCCAAGACATCGCACCATCTACATTAGCGAAAAGAAGGATCCTCCGCCCATTGCTGGATCTCCTCAGGAGTAAGAACATCCAGTAGGCATGGATGTATCCTTTCGGACTTTCCTTCCGTATAAGCGACCGGCGCTACTTCATCACTCATCCCCGGGACCTGACAAATATCTGGGAAGTGTTGGAATGCCCTCCTCTTCAAATCACTTCATGGCTGCCCATGCCGGACCAGGAACCGCTGCCGCAGTTTACAGTAAAAGACCCCGGCTCTGCAGTTAAGCGTAAAAAGAAGGCCCAAACGGCTAAACAAGGAACGCCGTTAGAACCCGCTACCCAGATGATCAGCTGTGACTGAGGACTGCGACGACTTAGATCTTGAAGATTCACTACTGTTGTTGTCAGTGTACGGTAATATTCTGTAAACTGCCGCTGATATCCTTATTGCTCTATGTGCCATGTTCTCTCTATAGTCTGAGTTACATATTTCTAAAATGCTGCAGAAGTTTGCCCTTTATGATTATTACTTGAAGGCCTATGTTTACCCCTCTGTCCTATATTGCAGCACACTCCCCTCCCCCATGATTTAATAAGATACAGAGAGGTGGTAGATAGTTTGCTGGCCACTTTCCTATTGTCAGATAGTGGGAAATTTTGCATGTCAGGAGGAGTTACCAGAGGGCCCTTTGCCTCGTGCAAATGACCCAGATTTATTGTTGCAGTGTACACACACAGATTTGGCCATGAAGCTTATAATATTAGGCTTTCCCACTGAAACTACCCCTCTCCCTTATATTTCTACTCTAGACATTAGTGACCCTGTTACCCCACTGTTTTCATGGGTTGTCTACACTCCCTATGATAGGTTATTCGTAAGAATCTAGTTATTTGCAGTCTAGGTGTTTGAATAACTCACTCCTATGTGATAAATAGCCAAAGGACAAGACTGCAGGTTTCAGAGGCAAAGTCGGTTATTCCTAAATTGCCCACTAGAGGCCCTCATAATGTAACCATTACAGGTATTGTTTCTGCTATCCCTACCATTTACAGTTCCATAGTTTGTACCCTTCATCACTGTGTTTTGTACAAGGGTGTGTTTAAGAAGGATGCTCTTTATGTATTTTCTGTTGTTTACCAGAAAAGGAGACATAGAACAACGTCTCTATTCAGACTATTACTGTCTGCTCACGTGGTTGGTAGTATTTACCTACCTGACATCACGATTACTTATTGACTTGCTCTAGGTGACTTTCACCTTTCTATCAAAGACACTCGCTTTGTGACTGATACGGTTCAGTTTCAACTGCTAACCTTGCACTTCACCTGCTAACCCTCTTCTTATTTCCCTTTCTTTTTTAACCTTTTCTCTCCCCCTCTTCCTCCCCCACTTGCACTGCCTGATTCTCTGACTGCATTGTAGCTGCTGAGACCCCACTAACTCTCTTTCCCTTGTTTGTCTTCATCTCATCTCACCTCCCCCTTTCCCTCTTGTCTTTTGGCTTAACCCTTTACCCTAGGACCGCGGGTCCTGCACTGATCCACTATTTCCTCTACCCTCTCTGATATCTGGTGTTCCTTCAAGTAAGGACAAGATGGATATTCGAATAACGTCTATCAATGCAAAAGGTATGAGAGCACAAAGCAAAAGACATCGTATGTTATACCTCCTGAAGCGAGAGAAGACGAAAATTCTCTTTGTTCAGGAGACGCACTATAAACAGCATAGAATCCCATTCCATTCTATATCACAGTTCCAACACTGGTTTCACTGCTGTGGAGAAAGGGGCGCATCGAAAGGGGTTAGTATCGCTTTGCATAAATCACTGCCATTCAAATTATCTCATGTTCATCGGGATAGCGAGGGTAGACTATTGATAGTTAGGGGTGAAATTTCGGGAAAGCTTTTTAACCTTGTGAATGTCTATGCCCCCAACACGGGTCAGATTGCGTGGCTCATTAAGACTCTGGAGACGATAAAAGCAGTTGCAAGCGGCCAAATAATTATGGGGGGGGGACTTGAATTTGGCGATTGACCCACTAATTGATACCTCTCACGGCAGATCTGTCCACAAGCAAAAGGCCTTGGCTCGCTTGAAAAGCAGCCTTGGCGACTTACACCTATGTGATATTTGGCGAACCCTTAATCCCTCAGTAAAGGATTTCACTTTCTACTCCCAGACTCATGCAACCTTTCACCGTCTAGACTACTTATTTATGTCCTCCTCGTTGCTTCCTGCCATTACCCACTCTTCTATTGGACAAATGCTTCTTTCAGACCATTCTCCAGTTACAGCTGACCTGACGCTTGCTCATATTCCCAACCCTACATGGCGCTGGCGATTTAATGATACCGTCCTTAATCCAGGACCGGACTTAGATACCCTCAAGATGGAACTCACTAGTATTTTCAGATTAACGACAAGCCGCCCACACCTCAAACAATCGTCTGGGAGGCTCATAAGGCTTACATACGCGGGATATGCATTAAGATTGGAACTCAAAGGCGGAGGAGGGCACAGATGGAGATAGACGACATTTTAACTAAAATTACTAATCTAGAGAAAGCACAGAAACTCACCACGCTATTGACTAGACAACAAACCTTGATGACCCTTAGGAGTTCTCTCAAACATCTCCTTCAGTTGAGATATTCCCATGCTCATATATACAAACAGTTTAACGTTTATGCACATGGGGATAAAAACAGCAAGCTAATGTCCTACCTGATTAAGAAAAAACAGTCCCGTAGTCATATTGATAAGATACGAAATCCTAGTGGTAAAGTGACGGACAACACTAGAGACATCGCTAAGACCTTTCAAGACTATTACACATCCCTATACAATCTTCATCAATCCAGTTCTGAACATACACACAACCATGTGGAACATGAAAACGATATTAAGTCTTTTTTGAATTCAATAAATCTACCTAAAGTTTCGCCATCAGAAGCACGAGCACTACTACAGCCCATTACATTGGAAGAACTGCAAGCCGTAATACTTAGCCTGCCCTCACACAAGAGCCCTGGCCCAGATGGCTTTACGGGGTTATATTTCAAAAAACTTTTTGAGATCATAGGTTCCCCTTTACTCAAGACGCTGAATTCCCTGATGGCGGGTGGTGCACTCCCCAAACAAACCCAAGAAGCTCACATAGCTCTGATTCCCAAACCGGGGAAGGACCACACACTTTGTACGAATTACAGGCCAATTTCCCTCCTTAACCCCTTCCCGACCTTTGACACAGCGTATGCGTCATGAAAGTCGGTGCCAATCCGACCTATGACGCATACCCTGCGTCATGAAAGGATCGCGTTCCTGCGGGCCGGGAGACCGGGGTCACTCAAAGGTCACCCGACCCGCAGTTACAGGACCCTTTGTGCTTCACCACAGGGGGGTTGGCTTAACCCCCCCGTGGCCACGATCGCTCTGATTGGCTGTTAAAAGTGAAACAGCCAATCAGAGCAATCTGTAATATTTCACCAATTTAATTGGTGAAATATTACAATCCAGCCATGGCCGATGCTGCAATAGCATCTGCCATGGCTGGACACCGAGACCTGACCCCCCCACACGTAGTCACGGCGGCGATGGCCGCCGCCACCGAAAGATGGCAGCGATCGGTCACCGCCGTCACTAACAGCTCCCCTCCTCCTTTGCTCCGGTGCCCCCACCTTCCGATCCCCCCCCTAACCTTCCGACCACCCTACTCACCTCTCCCGATCCACCGATGTCCCTGGATCGGTCCCGGCATCCGCCCGGGCCTCTTCATGGGCGCCGCCATCTTGGAAAATGGCGGGCGCATGCGCAGTGCGCCCGCCGGCCGGTGCATGCGCAGTGCGCCCCCCAGTGTCCAAAAATTTATTTTGATCACTGTGATAAACTGTCACAGTGATCAAAATAAAAAAAGTAAATGAACCCCCCCTTTATCATAGGTAGGGACAAATAAAAAAAATAAAGATTTTTTTTTTTTTTTTTCCTATTAGGCCCTGTGCACACGTTGCGGATTTTGCTGCGGATCCGCGGCGTATTTTGCTGCGGATCCGCTGCGGATTTCGCTGCTGATCCGCGGCGGATCAGCAGCGAAATCAGCCGCGGATGCGCAGCGATATCCGCCGCAGATCAGCAGCGAAATCCGCCGCGGATCCGCAGCAAAATATGCCGCGGATCCGCAGCAAAATCCGCAACGTGTGGCGGATTTCGCTGCGGATTTCGCTGCAGATCCGCAGCGGATTTCGCTGCTGATCCGCGGCTGATTTCGATGCTGATCCGCGGCTGATTTCGCTGCTGATCCGCCGCGGATTTCGCTGCGGATCCGCGGCGGATTTCGCTGCTGATCCGCAACTGATTTCGCTGCGGATCCGCAACTGATTTCGCTGCGGATCCGCACTGATTTCGCTGCGGATCCGCGACTGATTTCGCTGCAAATCCGCGAGCGGATTTCGCTGCTGATCCGCGGCGGATTTCGCTGCTGATCCGCGGCGGATCCGCGCTGATTTCGCTGCTGATTCGCGGCGGATTTCGCTGCTGATTCGCGGCGGATTTCGCTGCTGATTCGCGGCGGATTTCGCTGCGGATCCGCTGCGGATTTCGCTGCGGATCCGCGCGATTTCGCTGCTGATCACTCTGATTTTGCTGCTGATTCGCTGCGGATCCGCAGCGGATTTCGCTGCTGATCAGCGGCTGATTTCGCTGTTGATCCGCGGCTGATTTCGCTGCTGATTCGCGGCGGATTTCGCTGCTGATTCGCTGCGGATCCGCGGCTGATTTTGCTGCTGATCCGCAGCGGATTTCGCTGCTGATCCACGACTGATTTTGCTGCTGATTCGCTGCGGATCCGCAGCGGATTTCGCTGCTGATCCGCGGCTGATTTCGCTGCTGATCCGCGGCTGATTTCGCTACTGATCCGCGGCTGATTTCGCTGCTGATCCGCGGCTGATTTTGCTGCTGATCCGCGGCTGATTTCGCTGCGGATTCGCGGCGGATTTCGCTGCTGATCCGCGGCGGATTTCGCTGCTGATCCGCGGCGGATTTCGCTGCTGATCCGCGGCGGATCCGCGGCTGATTTCGCGGCTGATTCGCGGCGCTAGCGGGTATAGCATAAGGCGATCGCGTTATGCTATACCGTTACCAGCCGGTCACCGCTACGTGTTGAACGGGCTGGTAAAACGCAATATGAACCCAGCCTTAGGGTTAGAACTAGGGTTAGGGTTAGCATTAGGGTTAAGGTTAGAATTACGGTTAGGGTTGGAATTTGGGTTAGGGTTGGAATTAGGGTTAGGGTTGGAATTAGGGTTAGGCTTGTAGTTAGGTTTATGGTTAGAGTTGGGATTAGGGTTAGGGGTGTGTTGGGGTTAGGGTTATGATTAGGGTTTGTATTAGGGTTAGGTGTGTGTAGGGGTTAGGGTTGGGGTTAGGGGTGTGTTGGGGTTAGGGTTGGAGTTAGAATTGAGGGGTTTCCACTATTTAGGCATATCAGGGGGTCTCCATACGCGACATGGCGCCACCATTGATTCCTGCAAATTTTGCGTTCAAAAAGTCAAACAGTGCTCCCTTTATTACAAGCCCCGACGTATGCCCAAACAGTGGTTTATCCCCACATATGGGGTATCAGCGTACTCGGGAAAAATTGCACAACAACTTTGGGGGTTCTAATTTCTCCTGTTAACATTGGGAAAAAAAATTGGGGACTAAAAATTATTTTTGTGGAAAAAAAATGATATTATATTTTCACGGCTCTGCGTTATAAACTTCTGTGAAGGACTTGGAGATTCAAAGTGCTTATCACACATCTATAGGAGTTCCTTGGGGGATCTAGTTTCCAAAATGGGGTCACTTGTGGGGAGTTTCTACTGTTTAGGCACATCAGGGACACTGCAAACGTAACAAGATGCCCGCAGACCATTCCATCAAGTCGGCACTACTTCCCATCCGAGCCCCGACGTGTGCCCATACAGTAGTTTTCTCCCACATATGGGATATCAGCATACTCAGGACAAATTGGACAACAAGTTTTGGGGTCTAATTTCTCATGTTACCCTTGGGAAAATAAAAAAATTGGGGACTAAAAGATCCTGATTGTGGAAAAAATATGATTTTTTTATTTTCATGCCCGGGCGTTATAAACTTCTGTGTAGCCCTTGGGGGTTCAAAGTGCTCACCACACATCTAGATAAGTTCTTTGCCGGGTCTAGTTTCCAAAATGGGGTCACTTGTGGGGAGTTTCTACTGTTTTAGCACATCAGGGGCTCTGCAAACGTAACAAGATGCCCGCAGACCATTCCATCAAGTCGGCATTTCAAAGCGTCACTACATCCCTTCCGAGCCCTGACGTGTGCCCAAACAGTGGTTCCCCCCCACATATGGGGTACTAGCGTACTCAGGAGAAACTGGACAACAACTTTTGGGGTCCAATTTCTCCTGTAACCATTGTGAAAATAAAAAACAGTGGGCTAAAAAATCATTTTTTGAGAAAAAAAATGATTTTTTATTTTCGCGGCTCTGCGTTATAAACTTCTGTGAAGCACCTGGGGGTTCAAAGTGCTCACTATGCATCTAGATAAGTTCCTTAGGGCGTCTAGTTTCCAAAATGGGGTCACTTGTGGGGGAGCTCCAATGTTTAGGCACACAGGAACTCTCCAAATGCGACATGGCAACCGCTAAATATTCCAGCATATTTTCCATTCAAAAAGTCAAATGGCACTCCTTCCCTTCTGAGCCCTGCCGTCGCCCAAACAGTGGTTTATGACCACATATGAGGTATCTGTGTACTCAGGAGAAATTGCCCAACACATTTTAGGATCCAATTTATACTGTTGCCCATGTGAAAATGAAAATAACTGAGGCTAAAAGAAAATTTTTGTGAAAAAAAAGTACTTTCTTTTTTTTACGGATCAATTTGTGAAGCACCTGGGAGTTCAAAGTGCTCACTATGCATCTAGATAAGTTCCTTAGGGGGTCTAGTTTCCAAAATGGGGTCACTTTGTGGGGGAGCTCCAGTGTTTAGGCACACAGGGACTCTCCAAATGCGACATGGCAACCGCTAAATATTCCAGCATATTTTCTATTCAAAAAGTCAAATGGCGCTCCTTCCCTTCTGAGCCCTGCCGTGCGCCCAAACAGTGGTTTATGACCACATATGAGGTATCTGTGTACTCAGGAGAAATTGCCCAACAAATTTTAGGATCCAATTTATACTGTTGCCCATGTGAAAATGAAAATAACTGAGGCTAAAAGAAAATTTTTGTGAAAAAAAAGTACTTTCTTTTTTTTACGGATCAATTTGTGAAGCACCTGGGGGTTCAAAGTGCTCACTATGCATCTAGATAAGTTCCTTAGGGGGTCTAGTTTCCAAAATGGGGTCACTTGTGGGGGAGCTCCAATGTTTAGGCACACAGGGACTCTCCAAATGCGACATGCAACCGCTAAATATTCCAGCATATTTTCCATTCAAAAAGTCAAATGGCGCTCCTTCCCTTCTGAGCCCTGCCGTGCGCCCAAACAGTGGTTTATGACCACATATGAGGTATCTGTGTACTCAGGAGAAATTGCCCAACAAATTTTAGGATCCAATTTATACTGTTGCCTATGTGAAAATGAAAATAACTGAGGCTAAAAAAAATTTTTGTGAAAAAAAAGTACTTTCTTTTATTTACGGATCAATTTGTGAAGCACCTGGGAGTTCAAAGTGCTCACTATGCATCTAGATAAGTTCCTTAGGGGGTCTAGTTTCCAAAATGGGGTCACTTGTGGGGAGCTCCAATGTTTAGGCACACAGGGACTCTCCAAATGCGACATGGCAACCGCTAAATATTCCAGCATATTTTCTATTCAAAAAGTCAAATGGCGCTCCTTCCCTTCTGAGCCCTGCCGTGCGCCCAAACAGTGGTTTATGACCACATATGAGGTATCTGTGTACTCAGGAGAAATTGCCCAACAAATTTTAGGATCCAATTTATACTGTTGCCCATGTGAAAATGAAAAAAACTGAGGCTAAAAGAAAATTTCTGTGAAAAAAAAGTACTTTCTTTTTTTTACGGATCAATTTGTGAAGCACCTGGGGTTCAAAGTGCTCACTATGCATCTAGATAAGTTCCTTAGGGGGTCTAGTTTCCAAAATGGGGTCACTTGTGGGGGAGCTCCAATGTTTAGGCACACAGGGACTCTCCAAATGCGACATGGCAACCGCTAAATATTCCAGCATATTTTCCATTCAAAAAAGTCAAATGGCGCTCCTTCCCTTCTGAGCCCTGCCGTGCGCCCAAACAGTGGTTTATGACCACATATGAGGTATCTGTGTACTCAGGATAAATTGCCCAACAAATTTTAGGATCCAATTTATACTGTTGCCCATGTGAAAATGAAAAAACTGAGGCTAAAAGAAAATTTTTGTGAAAAAAAAGTACTTTCTTTTTTTTACAGATCAATTTGTGAAGCACCTGGGGGTTCAAAGTGATCACTATGCATCTAGATAAGTTCCTTAGGGGGTCTAGTTTCCAAAATGGGGTCACTTGTGGGGGAGCTCCAATGTTTAGGCACACAGGAACTCTCCAAATGCGACATGGCAACCGCTAAATATTCCAGCATATTTTCCATTCAAAAAGTCAAATGGCGCTCCTTCCCTTCTGAGCCCTGCCGTGCGCCCATACAGTGGTTTATGACCACATATGAGGTATCTGTGTACTCAGGAGAAATTGCCCAACAAATTTTAGGATCCATTTTATCCTGATGCCCATGTAAAAATGAAAAAATTGATGCTAAAAGAAAATTTTTGTTGGAAAAATTAAAATGTCCATTTTTTCCTTCCACGTTGCTTTAGTTCCTGTGAAGCACCTGAAGGTTAATAATCTTCTTGAATGTAGTTTTGAGTAGCTTGAGAGGTGCAGTTTTTATAAAGGTGTCACTTTTGGGTATTTTCTGCCATATAGACCCTCAAAGTGACTTCAAATGTGAGGTGGTCCCTAAAAAAAATGGTTTTGTAAATTTTGCTGTAAAAATGAGAAATCGCTGGTCAACTTTTAACCCTTATAACTTCCTAACAAAAAAAAATGTTGTTCCCAAAATTGTGCTGATGTAAAGTAGACATGTGGGAAATGTTATTTATTAACTATTTTGTGCCACATAACTCTCTGGTTTAACAGAATAAAAATTAAAAATTTGAAAATTACAAAATTTTCAGAATTTTCGCCAAATTTCCATTTTTTTCACAAATAAACGCAAAAATTATCGACCTAAATTTACCACTAACATGAATCCCAATATGTCACGAAAAAACAATCTCAGAATCGCTAGGATCCGTTGAAGCGTTCCTGAGTTATTACCTCATAAAGGGACACTGGTCAGAATTGCAAAAAATGGCAAGGTCTTTAAGGTCAAAATAGGCTGGGTCTTGAAGGGGTTAATATAGATTTAAAAATATGGGCTAAGGTCCTAGCTAATCGCATTAGGGAACTGATCCCTACACTTATTGGCCCGGAACAAGTGGGTTTTGTGAAGGGGAGGGAGGGCAAAGATAATAGTGTCCGATTGTGTCATGCGCTTGCTGCTTGCAATAGAGATGGAAAACAATTAGCACTCTTGAGTGTAGATGCCGAGAAGGCATTCGACAGGGTGGACTGGACGTACATGAGATTGACTCTTTTACATTTTGGATTCCCTCCCCGGTTTGTCCAGTCCATCCTGTCCATGTATAAAGCCCCGACGGGCAGGTTGGTAGTTAATGGCACATTGTCGGATAGCTTTGTTATCTCTAACGGGACGCGACAGGGTTGCCCTCTCTCCCCTTCTCTATTTATCTTAATGTTGGAACCCCTATTACAACATATTCGAGAACTACCGCAGTATAGCGGAGTAGCTTTTGGCAAGACTGATTTACGATTTTTGGGATACGCAGATGACCTACTCTTTCTGACTTCAGCTCCCCTGAAAGATTTGCCTGCTCTATACTCCGCTTTGCTCTCCTTTGGCAAACTCTCTAACTATAAAATTAACGCAAACAAATCGGAAGTCCTTCATGTTTCTGTCCCAGTTACGGTCCGAATGCAACTGCAGTCGCTTCTACCATTTCAATGGACAAGCAGGTACATAATATATCTGGGAATTAAATTCTCTCCATGCTTACGAGATCTATACACTTTGAACAACATACAACTGCTTGACCAGCTTCCAGCTTTATTAGAAACATACTGACACCCGCTTTTGTCATGGTTTGGGAGGAAATGTGTCTTGTCTTCTTACATATTCCCCAAAGTGCTATATGTGCTATCCATGATCCCCACTAAGGTGCCCAAGTCCTTCTTCAGTAAACTGCGCTCATTATTCTTGAAATTTCTATGGCTCTCTAAGAGAAAGAGGCTCCCTTATGCCCTTATGGCAAGAAAGAGTACTAACGGAGGAATTGGGTTACCTGACCGTGAAAAATATTATCAGGCCCTTCAGGTCCAAAGATGGCTGGAATATCTGAATCCCTCTAAAGATTGGCGATTAGATTTATGGAGCACGGAATTATGGGACTCCCCTCCGCTGGAGGCGCTCTGGTATCCTGATAAAGCATTCACTAGGCCAGCTGCGAATTCACTTATCCTACGGGGCACGACTAGTGTCTGGCGAGATATCAAAGCCTCCCTGGGCATTACTATACCTAAGGGCCTTCCGTGCAGTATGATACCTGGGTTGGGGGATAAACCTTCAATATATCAAGCTACCCTTTGGAACAAATTGAGCCATCTCAGAGTGTGGGAGGTTCTAGGAAAGGGGAGATGTCTGTCTCGGGATGAACTTTCGCAGGTCCCGGGCCTTGAGAAAGTAGACTTTCTCACGTACGAACACTTCCGACATCTGTGCCACCTAGCAATCCCTTTACTGCAGATGCGGACGCCCTTGGAGGAATTAGATTGATTATTCCAGATGACGGGTGTGGGGGCCAGACCTCTTCGGCGCATTTTGCCCATACTCTCTCCACCTTTCACAGACACCTATCCTTCCTTTCTTCATTCTTGGGAAAGGGATCTAAAGCTCACATTTACTGTGCAAAATCAACAACACCTTCTCCGCCATTCACATGGATACTCGGTTTGCACTAGGTTAAAAGAGTTGCATTATAAAATCTTAACTAGATGGTATCACACCCCGACACTGCTACATCAATTGGGCCTCCTCGGATCTGACCTGTGTTGGAGATGCAATACACTTCGTGGGGATATTAAGCACATATGGTGGGACTGTCCATTAATTCGGGATTATTTGAAACAAGTACTGACCCAGATACGTAGGGTGTCTCTTGTGTCTGCGGAGACCACTTCATCCTTCATACATGTAGTACTCCATCTCCCAGCAGTCGACTATAAACCGCACAGGAAAAGTTTAGCAACACAGTTATTCATGGCAGCGAGTGCTCTCATACCGACGCATTGGCGTCAAACCACTTCCCCGACGTTGGCACAATGGATTGCTAAAGTACAATCTATTAGACGCTTTGAGGAAATGTTCTATAATATGAATGGATGACATGATCTGTTCATGAAAACCTGGCAACCTTGGTTGGCTGTCCATGACAATGTCTGTTAAAGCCTGGATTCAGGAACATTACCCGTAGTCCTGCGGTCCTCTCCCCCCCCCCCTTCTCTGCCAGACCTTTCCTTTTCCCCCTCCACTCCAACTGCTCCTCTTCTTTTTCTTTCACATCTTTCCTACACTAGGTACCAGCTCTCTTTCTGATGCTGATTAAGTTCTTCTATTATTCACCAACTACTTCTACTTCCCCCCTTTTTTTTTTTGACCATACATCATTCTCATCTCTCGAACTCACCGTATTCGGTCCAAGGCTTACGCTTATCTCACTTGTCAAAGTGCTTTATAGACTGGAATAAGTCAATTCTCTATACGGGTTGGAAGACCCGGGTATATTAAATATACACCGTTACTGATTTGTTTAGTTTTACATCCGTTCATCAAAATGTGAAGATGAACCAGAAAATTAATTGGCTTTACAACCGTTGGATGATGTTTTCTGGACTCATAAAGTCATATTGTCATTACATATGTAAGTTCACACTGATAACGTTGTCTAATTGTATGACCTAAAAGATTATTGTATTATCTTAATTCTGTATTGCATTTCAAACAAGAAAACTCTAATAAATATGATTACAACAAAAAAAAGAAAACTACTGTATGGGCACACGTCGGGGCTCGAAAGGGAAGTAGTGATGTTTTGGAATGCAGACTTTGATGGAATGGTCTGCGGGTGTCATGTTGCATTTGGAGAGCCACTGATGTGCCTAAACAGTGGAGACCCTCCACAAGTGACCGCATTTTGGAAACTAGACCCCCAAGGAACAAATCTAGATGTGTGGTGAGCACTTTGAACACCCAAGTGCTTCACAGAAGTTTATAATGCCCAGGCGTGAAAATAAAAAAATCATATATTTTCCACAAACATGATCTTTTAGACCCCAATATTTTATTTTCCCAAGGGTAACAGGAGAAATTGTACCCCAAAGTTGTTGTCCAATTTGTACTGAGTATGCTGATACCCTATATGTGGGAGAAAACTACTGTATGAGCACACGTCGGGGCTCGGAAGGGAAGTAGTGACGTTTTGGATTGCAGACTTTGATGGAATGGTCTGCGGGCATCATGTCGCGTTTGGAGAGCCCCTGATGTGCTTAAACAGTGGAAACCCCCACAAGTGACCCTATTTTGGAAACTAGACTCCCAAGGAACTTATCTAGATGTATGGGGAGAACTTTGAACCCCAAGTGCTTCACAAAAGTTTATAACGTAGAGCCATGAAAATAAAAAATCATATTTTTTTTCACTAAAATGATATTTTCGCCCCCAATTTTTTATTTTCCCAAGGGTAAGAGAGGAAATTGGACCCCAAGAGTACTCTGATACTCCATATGTGGGGGTAAACTACTGTTTGGGCGCATAGCAGAGCTCGGAAGGGAAGGAGCACCGTTTGACTTTTTCAACACATAATTGATTGGAATTGAGATCAGACACCATGTGACATTTGGAGAGCCCCTGATGTGCCTAAACAGGGGAAACCCCCCAATTATAACTCCAACCCTAACCCCAACACACCCCTAACCCTAATCACAATCCTAACCATAACCCTAGCCACAAACCTAACCCTAACACACCCTTAACCCTAATCCCAACCCTAACCATAATCCTAACTTTAGCCCCAACCCTAACCCTAACTTTAAGCCCCAACCCTAAGCCTAGCCCCAACCCTAACCCTAGCCCCAACCCTAACCGTACATTTAGCCCCAACCCTAACCCAAAGTTTAGCCCCAACCCTAACCCTAATGGGAAAATGGAAATAAATACTCTTTTTAATTTTATTATTTTCCCTAACTAAGAGGGTGATAAAGAGGGGTTTGATTTCCTATTTATAGCGGGTTTTTATGCTTGCAGCTGTCACATGCTAAAAGACTCTTTTTATTACAAAAAATAGATTTTGCATCACCACATTTTGAGAGCTATAATTTTTCCATATTTTGGCCCACAGAGTAATGTGAGGTCTTATTTTTTGTGGGATGAGTTGATGTTTTTATTGGTACCATTTTTGGGCACATGACATTTTTTGATCGCTTTTTATTACGATTTTTGGGAGGCAGAATGAACAAAAACCAACAATTCATGAATTTCTTTTGGGGGGGCGTTTATACCATTCCGTGTGTGGTAAAATTGATAAGCAGTTTTATTCTTCAGGTTAGTATGATTACAGTGACACCTCATTTACATCATTTTTTATGTTTTGGCGCTTTTATACTATGAAAACAATTTTATATAAAAAATAATTATTTTTGCATCGCTTTATTCTGTGAGCTATAACTTTTTTATTTTTTCGCTGATGATGCTGTATGGCAGCTCGTTTTTTGCGGGACAAGATGACATTTGCAGCCGTACCATGTTTATTTATATCCGTCTTTTTGATCGCGTATTATTCCACTTTTTGTTCGGCGGTATGATGATAAAGCATTGTTTTTTTGCCTTGTTACTTTTTTTAAGGGGCTCACTAAAGGGGTTAACTAGTGGGACAGTTTTATAGGGCGGGTTGTTACGGACACAGCGATACTAAATATGTGTACTTTTATTGTTTTTTTTATTTAATAATAATAATGTGTTTATTGGTGAAATATTTTTTTGATTTATTTAGGGATTTTTAACCCCTTCATGACCCAGCCTATTTTGACCTAAATGACCTGGCCATTTTTTGCAATTCTGACCAGTGTCCCTTTATGAGGTAATAACTCAGGAACGCTTCAACGGATCCTAGCGATTCTGAGATTGTTTTTTCATGACATATTGGGCTTCATGTTAGTGGTAAATTTAGGTCGATAATTTTTGCGTTTATTTGTGAAAAAAATGGAACTTTGGCCAAAATTTTGAAAATTTCGCAATTTTCAAATTTTGAATTTTTATTCTGTTAAACCAGAGAGTTATGTGACACAAAATAGTTAATAAATAACATTTCCCACATGTCTACTTTACATAAGCACAATTTTGGGAACAACATTTTTTTTTTGTTAGGAAGTTATAAGGGTTAAAAGTTGACCAGCGATTTCTCATTTTTACAGCAAAATTTACAAAACCATTTTTTTTAGGGACCACCTCACATTTGAAGTCACTTTGAGGGGTCTATATGGCAGAAAATACCCAAAAGTGACACCATTATAAAAACTGCACCCCTCAAGCTACTCAAAACTACATTCAAGAAGATTATTAACCCTTCAGGTGCTTCACAGGAACTAAAGCAACGTGGAAGGAAAAAATGGACATTTTAATTTTTCCAACAAAATTTTTCTTTTAGCATCAATTTTTTCATTTTTGCATGGGCAACAGGATAAAATGGACCCTAAAATTTGTTGGGCAATTTCTCCTGAGTACACAGATACCTCATATGTGGTCATAAACCACTGTTTGGGCGCACGGCAGGGCTCAGAAGGGAAGGAGCGCCATTTGACTTTTTGAATAGAAAATATGCTGGAATATTTAGCGGTTGCCATGTCGCATTTGGAGAGTCCCTGTATGCCTAAACATTGGAGCTCCCCCACAAGTGACCCCATTTTGGAAACTAGACCCCCCAAGGAACTTTTCCAGATGCAGAGTGAGCACTTTGAACCCCCAGGTGCTTCACAAATTGATCCGTAAAAAAAGAAAGTACTTTTTTTTTCACAAAAATTTTCTTTTAGCATCAGTTTTTTCATTTTCACATGGCAACAGGATAAAATGGATCCTAAAAATTTGTTGGGAATTTTTCCGAGTACACAGATACCTCATATGTGGTCATAAACCACTGTTTGGCGGACGGCAGGGCTCAGAAGGGAAGGAGCGCCATTTTTACTTTTAATGGAAATATGCTGGAATATTTAGCGGTTTTCCATGTCGCAAATTTTGGGGAGTCCCTGTGTGCCTAAACATTGGAGCTCCCCACAAGTGACCCCATTTGGAAACTGAACCCCCCAAGGAACTTTTCTAGATGCAGAGTGAGCACTTTGAACCCCCAGGTGCTTCCCCAAATTGATTTCCGTAAAAAAAAGAAAGTACTTTTTTTTTTTCACAAAAATTTTCTTTTAGCATCAGTTTTTTTCATTTTTACATGGGCAACAATAAAAGGATCCTAAAAAAAATTTTTGGGCATTTCCCCCCATACAAGAAACCTCATATTGGGCATAAACCATGTTGGGGGGCAAGGCAGGCTCAGAAGGGAAGGGGGCGCCATTTGAC
>JARQOD010000001.1:894731657-894818411 GCA_033576555.1 Oophaga sylvatica | reverse complement strand
GGGCTGGCTCCAAGATAGAATTTTGTACCCAAATCTTCATGGGATGCAAATTGGATAGGACCATATGTGGAAGCTATGACTCTGAGTGAACAAGTGGTAAAAGTTAAATAAATAGACAAGAAGTGTCGAATGCATGAAAAGGAGGGATATAGAAAAGTGGGTTCATGCAGATCAGTGTAAACGGATATAACTGATAAGAATGTTTGTTTTCTTGTTCTTGTTTCCCAGGATCCAAAATGAAACATGAATTAAAATACGGAAATTTCTGGATTCTGGATATGAGAATTGCAGCAATTTTGTTGGCAATTGGAATCATCAATGCTATGGAATCAACTCACACTGAGCACTCTGGAGATATCAATCAGGGTATATAACCTAACAAAGAATATCGGAACGTATTATTTACACACCCAGACTTAACCATTGATGCAAATAGCGAATATAAAGATAATGGTGTTAAAAATAGGACAGTGAGAGTGATACCAGAGGGTAAAAAGGTAACTGGGAGATATTATCAGGTTCCCAGCAGTCAGTTTAGTGTTGTTTTTTCATTTGGGAGAGTCAATCATAGCTCTAGTACCCAGAGGTTAACATATATGGAAGGAATACAAAATATAGATCCAAAATCATTAAAGCCATTTATGATGGCTACAGTATATGTAAATTAAATTGGGTACTGGTTGGGGGAAGAGTCTAAGTTACCCAAAAAAATGAGGAAAAGGGGATGTAGTATGGGTTTTTTAGTGACAACTTAAAAGACGGAGAATATTTGTTTGTATGTGGTATATATTGGCATAATAATATACACCCAAAGTTCAGGCCAAAAAGGATTATCCTCACATATCATGAGACATATATTGGAGATGCCACAGAGGTACACTTGAGCGAAACAGGTCGGTCAGATTCAAAAGTCGCCCACTTTTGCCAAAGTCGGGTTTCGCCAAGCGAAATCCGACCATAGCGTGAGGTCAGCCATGCGGTCGTCGACCCGAGCACCAAAGTCGGTTTTCCCATAATGCTTGCAGGCGCCTTTTCTCAGCCAATGAGCAAGGACGTACACTGTGGGCAACGAGATGACATGGGCAGCGGCCACCACCATCTTAGAGAAGGGCATTGCAGTGATTGGCTTGCTTTGGGGGCGTCAAAGTATCTACCAAAAGCCCTGACCGCCGGCCGCCATTTTACTTCTGCCGATCTTAACAGTAGGGAGAGGTTGCTGACGCTGTTTATCAGTAGGGAGAGAGTTAGGCTGGAAACAGAAGTTCTTATGTGCTTGTGCTGATAGCAATTGTGCTGTACAGTTAGTGTGCAGTGACAGGGGAGGATTTTCTTGTGTGCAGCAGCGCTGGTTATTAGGCTGCCTGCAAGTGACAGGAGAGGATTTTCTTGTGTGCAGCAGCGGTGGTTAACCCCTTAACGACCGCAGATACGCATTTTAACGGCGGTTATTAAGGGTACTTAAACCACAGCGCCGTAAGCTGTGGAAAAAGCCTATAGCGCCCCCCCAGAGTCGGATTTTCTCCAGGGTCTCGGCTACCGGGGTAGCCGAGACTCCAGAGAACATGATTCAGGTCGGTTTTTACCGACACCACTTTTGCGATCGCCGTTATTAACCCTATAACGGCAATCGCAAAAAAAGCGATTTTCCCTGTAATTTCTCTCTCCTCTGATGTGATCGCACATCAGAGGGGAGAGAAATGGGGTCCCCGGGACCCCCAATCAGCCCCCCGTGCCTCCCGGTGTCCCCCCAGGCCTCCTATCCCTCCCCGATCTTCCGGCATCTGTTGCTGGTAAAGAAAATGGCGGGCGCAGTGCACCCGCCAAGCCGGATTTTCTCCAGAGAACATAGTTAGGGTCTCCCCCAGCCCTCCCCCGCTTTTGCGATTGCCGGTGTTAACCATATACCGGCGATCGCAAAAGAAAAAAAAAAGACGCGATCCTGCCTGTACATTTCTCTCCCCTCCCATGTGATCGCACATCAGAGGGAGAGAAATAGGGTCCCCAGGTCCCCCGATCCCTCCCCGGTACCTCCATCTGTTCCCCGTGTCCCCTCCTGGCTCCTGCAGTGCCCCCTGTCCTCCGATCCTCGGTCCTCTTCACCGTGTAAAAAAAATGGCGGGCGCATGCGTAGTGCGCCCGCCGAATCTGCCTGGCGGCAAATTAAAAAAAGAATGATTTATTCATTCTGTAAAAGTACATTTTGATCACTGTGATAAACTATCACAGTGATCAAAATAAAAAAAACAGTACATAAACCCCCTTTATCTCCCCCTTAGTTAAGGACATAAAATAAAGAAATTTTATTTATTTTTATTTTTTCATTAGGGTTAGGGTTAGGGTTACAATTAGGGTTAGGGTTAGCATTAGGGTTAGGGCTAGGGTTAGGGTTAGCATTAGGGTTAGGGTTAGGCTGGGTTCATACTGCGTTATGGCAGTCCGTTAGATGGACTGCGTTACACCGCGGTATAATGCGGTGTAACGCGGTCCGTTAGCGCTGCCATTCACCCCCATTTGAGGGCGCATCACAACGCATGCCGTAAAGCGGCATGCGTTCGCAACGTGCCGTCATTCGGTGACGGAGCCTCGGACGCGGGCTGCAGCGTCTGGGCTCCGTCACCGCTAGCGCAGATGAATCATCTGCTGATTCCTCTGCGCTAGCGGGTACAGCATAACGCGATCGCGTTATGCTATACCGTTACCAGCCCGTCTATGCTATGTGTTGAACGGGCTGGTAAAACGCAGTATGAACCCAGCCTTATGGTTAGGGTTATAATTAGGGTTAGGGTTGGAATTAGGGTTAGGGTTACAATAAGGGTTACAATTAAGGTTTCAATTAGGGTTAGGGTTACAATTAGGGTTAGGGTTACAATTAGGGTTGGGATTAGGGTTAGGGTTGGGATTAGGGTTAGGGGTGTGTTGGGGTTAGGGTTGGAGCTAGAATTGAGGGGTTTCCACTATTTAGGCACATCAGGGGGTCTCCAAACACGACGTGGCGTTCAAAAAGTCAAATGGCGCTCCCTACCTTCCGAGCCCTGCCGTGCGCCCAAACAGTAGTTTACTCCAACATATGGGGTATCAGCGTACTCAGGACAAATTGCACACCAATTTTGGGGTTCTAATTTCTCTTGTTACCCTTGGGAAAATAAAAAATAGCTGGCTAAAAAAATCATTTTTGAGGAAAAAAAAATACATTTTCACGGCTCTGCGTTTATAAATTTCTGTGAAGCACTTTGGGGTTCAAAGTGCTCACCACACATCTAGATAAGTTCCTTAGGGGGTCTAGTTTCCAAAATGGGGTCACTTGTGGGGGTTTTCCACTGTTTAGGCACATCTGGGGCACTGCAAACGGAACATGACCCCCATCAAAGTCTGCATTCCAAAACGTTATTACTGTTAGAACTCTCTTGTTAGGTTTTTTCTATCTTGCTGGTCACATGACCTTTGTGGCCTATTTAGTCCTGCTCCACCCTTCTGGCTTTGCTGGACTTCATTGTAATTTCTACTCTTAAGCTAGCCGAGTGCTTTGTTACCTTACTCTAATAGTTTTTGCTTGGTCTTCAGACCTCTATGTTCTAAGTTGTTTTGTTTTTCTTTTTACTGCTACAACTTCTGTTAGGAGGTGTCCATCTTGTATCCCAGTCCCTAGTGCTTGTAGGGATCCCTTCCTCGTATCTATAGGTCTTCGTTCAGACTAGCTGAGGACCTTAGCGGGTCTGATCGCAGGATCAGGTTCCCCGTTACATCGTAGGGATTGAGCTTAGTTCTATTGTACGGACAGATATCCCTTTCTTTCCTTAGTGCTTGTAGCAGAACATAACAGTAAGTCCAGCCCAAAAATATCTCTAAGGAAAGATTACCAGTTTCCATTATGATGTCGGTTCAGGAATTGGCTCAACGCCTGCAGGGACTCTCTCTGGAGGTGTCCGAGCTTCAGCAACACGTGAGTAGCTGTTCTGGAGCACATTTCGTGGAGCCAAAGGTACGTTTGCCTGATTTATTTTTTGGTGAACAACAAGATTTATTTTCTTTTAAAAATGCTTGCTTGTTGTATTTTCGTTTGAGACCCAGATCCTCTGGTGATGAATCACAGCGCATAGGGTTCATAATGTCACTTTTGCGCAAAGAACCTCAGGAGTGGGCCTTTTCTCTGCAACCTAGTGATCCATGCTTTAGATCAGTGGATAGTTTTTTTTCTGCTTTGGGGTTATTGTATGATGATACTGATCGTGTCTGATCAGCTGAGACAGAGTTGAGACGTTTGAGGCAGGGATCAGGTAGTGTGGAAAAATATTGTACTCACTTCCGACGGCGGTCTACTCAGGTGGGGTGGAACGATTCAGCTTTGAAAAGTTTGTTTCTTGCAGGGCTAAGTGAAAGGGTTAAAGATTTGCTGATTGCTTATCCCCTACCTGGAAACTTGCAAGAGGCTATGCAATTAGCTATACGGGTGGAAAGGAGACTGTGTGCAAGGGTTAATGAGAGTAAATCTTATGTCATGTCAGCCCCAAGTCTTGAGAGGGTCTGTACTGACATTAGAGAGCCCATGGAGATTGGAGCGATGGCACCTCGCTCTCAGGAAAAAAACCGCAGGTTTGCTGAAGGATTGTGCTTTTATTGCGGCAAATCTGACCATTTCATTAAGAGCTGTGTGCTTCGTATGAACAAAGAAAAAAAAAAAGGTCAGTTCCGCCCGTATAGCCTGTTTAAATACTAAGGGCGTCTTTCTTTCTGCCACTACTACTGCGGCTCAGGAAGAATTAATGGATTTTCGGGTATTTGTCGATTGTGGTTCAACTCTGAATGTGATTGATGGGGAATTCTTGGAAAAACTTAAATTAAAACCCAAACCTTTGTCATCACTTATTGCTGTGGTATCTGTTGATGGCTCTCCCTTGAAGAATGTTACTCACAAGGTTGGTGAATTTCCCCTTACTATTAATGGTGTTCATCAAGAGAATTTGGATTTGGTAGTATTGAATAATTTACCCTCTCCGGTAATTTTGGGGTTACCCTGGTTAAAATTGCACAATCCTGTTCTGGATTGGTCTACTAATGAAATTAAGTCCTGGAGTTCTAAGTGTTATGACAAGTGTTGTAACTGGCGTATTGCTGCTGTGGATAAAGGGGAATTACCTGTACCTATTCAGGATTTTTTGAAAGTTTTTTCTGAGAAGGAATTGCAGATTTTACCTCCCCATAGAGAATATGATTGTACTATTGAATTTGTCCCTGGAGCGACTCTCCCTAAAAGTCGTTTATTTAATCTTACTATTCCTGAGAGAAAGGCTTTGGAGGAATACATACAGACAAGCTTGGCCGCCGGTCACATTAGGCCTTCCAAGTCTCCTGTGGCTGTTGGATTTTTTTTTGTTAAAAAAAAGGACGGCGGTTTACGTCCTTGTTTGGACTTTCGTGAGATTAATAAAATTACTGTACGCAATCCTTACCCACTGCCATTGATTCCTGATTTGTTTAACCAGTTAGCGGGGGCCAAGTGGTTCTCTAAAATTGATCTTCGGGGCATACAATTTGTTGCGCATGAAGGAGGGTAACGAATGGAAGACTGCTTTTAACACTCCTGTTGGTCATTTTGAGAATCTGGTTATGCCTTTTGGCCTTACTAATGCTCCTGCATTTTTTCAGAATCTTATTAATGACATCCATAGACCTTTGATCGGCAAAAATGTGGTTGTGTATTTGGATGACATTTTGATTTATTCGCCGGATCTGGAGTCTCATTGGCGGAGCGTTCATGAGTAGTGTTGAGCGATACGATACCGCAAGTATCGGGTATCGGCCAATATTAGCTCTATCGCCCTTTCGATACTTAGTTTCGATATTTTCCATATATCGTATACCGGAATCGGAAGTTCCCATAATTCTTTGAGAGGCAATGTGATTTTAGTCAGCCAATGAGGAATCCTAAGAAGTGTGGGCACATCCTGTACTGCTGCGGTCATGTTAACTAATGGCATGGCTGTGATTGGATGCTGAAATGATGTCAGAATGCACTATAAAAGGCGCCGCCGCCATTTTAGCGTCACTGTGCTGTGAATTCAGTAAGGGACAGAACGCTGCTGTGCTGACTCTGAGGGACAGTTAGAGATTGCGATTTAGTGTACTGTGCTGTAGGCAGGCTAGCACCAACCGCTGTGTAAAGCTTCCTTTTGCCTGCAGTGTTGTTTTAACAGCTCTGCAAGGTGTGTGTGAGTGCAGGTGACGCTGCAGTTTGCTCTGCATGCAACGCTGTCTGTAGGCATCTGCACGTGTCACTCACAGACTCTTTTTTTTTTCTTCAGTGTAATTCTTGCAGCTCCATGCAATTTAACTATTAGTGTGACGCGCTTCCATCCGTATTCCAATAGCAACCTTGGTTGTGTTCAGTGTCACTACAGTCTTTTTTTTACTATCAGTTCAAGTATCTGACAGTCATAGGCAGTTAACTATTAGTGTGACGCGCTTCATCCTATCCATACATGGTTGCAAACACTATAGAAGTAGACAAAGAGTAGCCTTTCAAGATTGTGAACAGTTGTTTCAGTGTTCACTTCAGTCTGTGTTTTTTATTTTTTGAGTGCACATCACGCTCCAGTTACTTGTTCAAGCACTGCTGCTTGTACTCTGCTGAGCGTGTCTCAGTGCCTCATCCTTTTCATTTATCTCCAATTGGTTCTGCTCCATTCCATTTAAAATATAATCTATTAGTGTGACGCGCTTCCATCCGTATCCAATACATTGGTTGCAAACACTATAGAAGTAGACAAAGGAGTAGCCTTTCACAGATTGTGAACAGTTGTGTTTCAGTGTTCACTTCAGTCTCTGCGTAATAACCACACTTAGGCCTTATAACTTTTCTGACTTTCTTTATCAATCTACCAAGATGAAGAAGTCAGTGAGTAAGGCACGTGGTCGTGGCCGTGGAGTTTCAGCAGGGAGAGGACGTGGGATTCTGTGGCTGCTGCCGCCCTCAGTGACACAGCATCCACCAGTTTTACCCATGAGCGTTCCTTTATGCGCACTTTGGTAGGAGCTCGGCGTGTCCCCCTGCTGCGGGAAGAACAAATTGAAGCCGTTGTTGGTTGGATGGCAGCCAATGCATCGACTTCAATTCCTTCCACCTCCTCTCAGGAACACAACACTGTTGAGCAACCATCTGTCTGTTCACCGCCTGTCAAATTGCCCAGGCAGTCAGAGAGTTCTGTACAGGAGCCAGCTGAGTCTCTGCTTCTGTTCTCAGAATCTGTTGGCTCGCAAACACGGGCACAGGCAAGCAGCATTCTGCAATTTGAAGAAGAGGGAGTATGCAGTGATGCGCAACAGCTGTGTCTCTCTCAATCTGAAGAGGCGGGTGAGCCAGTGCCGATGGACAGCACACCGCAGAACGCATCTTATGATGATGATGAGACTCAGGTGCCAGGTTTTGTGGAGCATGGTGCTGCCCAGACCATCCAACAGCAGCAGGTGTTGGAAGAGGGTAGTGGAGATGATGAAGTCCGAGACCCAACATGGCGTGAGCAACAGGAAGGTGTGGGAGCAGCTCTGAGGAAGAGATTGTCCCAACGGTACAAAGAGGAGGGAGAGGTAGGCTGCAGACTCGCTTGCCTGTAGCCTCCAGTTTGGCACCTGTTGGGAGCAGTTCTCTTAGAAATGTCAAAATTGGCGCTCCCATGACTTGCACTGCGTGGTCCTTTTTTGACAGACTTGTAGATGATATTTGCTATGTTCAATGCAAGCTGTGTAAGCAAAAAGTTAAAAGAGGTAAAAATATCAGTAACCTGAATACCACAAATATGTGGAAACATGTACGGACAAAGCACGTAGCTGAGTTACAAAGACACACTGTAGATGTAGGCCAACCTACAGCAGCACCTACATCTTCATGTCGTGTTCGAGCCTCTACCTCCAGCTCACACACACCTGGTTCGGCTTCCTCACAGGATCTCCATGGAAGAACCTCGGTCACTGTTGTCCATAGACAAACTGTTATTCCACCCACAGCAGCAAGTTCACAGTCATCGTCACACTCCCAGAACAAAAAACAGCCATCGGTACCACAGGCATGGGATAAAAGACGGCCATACTCTGCAAACCATCCACGAGCACAGGCTCTGAATGCTGGCATTGCAAAACTCCTGTCCCTTGAAATGCTGTCATTCAGGCTGGTGGAGACTGACAGTTTCAGGAACTTTATGGCATTGGCAGTCCCACAATATAATGTGCCAAGCCGATTTTATTTCAGCAGGCAAGCTGTCCCTGCTCTGCAAAAACATGTCGAGGGAAACATTAAACATGCGCTACTAAACGCCGTCAGTGCAGGGTCCACCTGACCACCAATGCGTGGACCAGTACCCATGGCCAGGGACGATACCTTTCCCTCACTGCCCATTGGGTCAATGTTGTGGAGCCGGGTACAGATCTTGCCAGTGGCGCTGTACGTGTTCTGCCAACTCCAAGGATTGCAGGAATCCAGTCTGTACACATTGATTCCTCCTCCTACTCCAGTTCCTCAGAATCATCGCTGCACGAGCCGTCACGGTATACCTCCACATGGACCCGTGAACGCTTACCTGTTGTGACCGATATGAGCACAGCCGTGGCCAAACGTCAACAGGCCGTCCTGAAATTAATTTCCATGGGGAATCGAAGCCACACAGCGCAGGAGCTCTGGGATGCCATCAAGCAGGAGAGCGACGTGTGGTTAAAGTCAGCTAATCTCCAGCCAGGCTTGGTAGTGTGTGACAATGGCCGAAATCTGGTGGCAGCTCTGGGCCTTGGCAACCTCACTCACATACCATGTCTGGCACATGTGCTCAACTTGGTCGTGCAGAGTTTTTTGAGGGACTATCCGGATCTTGATGCACTGCTGCACAAGGTCCGCCTAGAGTGCGCTCCCTTGCGACGTTCCTGCACGGCCAGATCGCGCATTGCAGCTCTGCAAGTCAGATTTCGCCTTCCTGAACATCGCATCATATGTGACGTACCCACCAGGTGGAATTCCACGTTACATATGTTGGAGCGGTTGTGTGAGCAGCAGCCAGCAGTAATGGAGTATCAGCTGCAACAGGCGCAATCAACTCGCAATTTGCGCCGTTCACACTTCACCACTACTGAGTGGGCCTCTATGAAGGACATCTGCGACGTTTTGCGTGCGTTTGATGTCTCAACGCGGATGGCGAGTGCAGATGATGCACTAGTCAGCATGACTGTCCCCCTTATCTGCCTGCTTCAGAAATCACTGAAAGCACTAAAGGAAGAGGTTTTGGAAGAGGTGGAGGATGAGGAGTCACAAATTCAATTACCTTCAGGACAGTCAGAGCAACGTGGTTCCTCACAAAGGGCTGGGCAGGCTCACTTTGTGAGGAGGATGAGGAGGAGGAGGAGTCAATGGAGGAGGAAGAAATCCCTACAGAGGGAGGTACACAAGCTCTAGTCAGTATGTAGAGCGAGGTGGGGTGATGCAGAGGAGGCAGAGATGACGCCTCTTCCAGAGGACAGCCTTTGTTGGCCAGTTGGGAGTCTGCAGCACATGGTTGATTTCATGCTTCAGTGCCTGAGAAACGACCGCCGCATCGCCCACATTCTCACACGTCAGATTATTGGGTGTACACCCTCCTAGACCCTCGCTACGGACAACTTACAAACCCTCATCACACCGGTGAACCGGGACCGTAAAATGCAGGAGTACCAAGACACACTGGTGCAATCCATACTGTTGTACATTCCAGCCGAGAGAGCTGCTGCTGCTGCTACTGCTTTACAAAGCAGCTCTGTGCGTGAGGCAGTGTAGACACCTATACAACAAGAGGGAGCAGAAGCAGCGCCTCTGCACAGGGCAAGAAGCTGTATGTTACAAATGTGGAAAAGTTTTGTGACAGCGCCAGCAAGGTCTACACCATCCGAGACGGCTCCAGTCACCAGGAAGAAACGTTTCCGTAAGATGGTGACAGACTACTTGGCTTTCCCTCTAAATGTACTCCCAGATGCCTCTTCCCCTTTCAAATTTTCGGTCTCTAAGTTGGATACATGGCCAGAGCTTAGCCAGTATGCATTGGAGGTGCTGGCTTGCCCTGCTGCCAGTGTATTATCTGAGCGCGTCTTTAGTGCTGCAGGTGGTGTAGTAACAGACCGTCGCATGCGACTATCCTCAGAGAATGTAGACCGGCTTACTTTTCTGAAAATGAACAAGGCATGGATCTCACCTGAATTTGCCTGTCCGTTTTCAGATTAAATAACTGTTTGGCAACGTTTTCCATGTCTCCTGTTATGTTCATCTTTCTACCACCTGAACTCTACTCCCTGGGCTACAACACCGCCATTTGTTGCTCGTAAGTAATTGGCAGGGGTACTGACTCCATGGCCAGCCTGGTTACAGCACGACAGCTGTTTCCTGGCAGTGTGAACGTCAATTATCCTCCAATAAGTTGTGCTGTCGTGTTGCATTCGGGTTAGCCGACTCTATGGTGCCTGCAGTTTAGGTGATTCCTATGTGTGCTGTGGGATATGTAAATAAAGGCGGTTTCCATTGTGACAATAGGACAAGCACCCACTGTAGGACTGTGTGATTCGGTAACTGCGGACGGCTTGCGTCCTGTCAACTTACATTTTCATGGGTGCGTTCTTCTACCCGTCCGGGGTCCAGTACCGTCAACTGGTTCTCCCCAGTGCCTTTGGCCTAGGTGCCTCCATCTCCGTATCCGAGTTCCACCAACGTCTGCTGGTCCTTGGTAGTGCTTTGGAGCACAGGTACCTCCTGCTTAGTAACCGTGTCACAGTAACGTCAGCTGGTACTCGGTTGTGACATTGCCTCTTTTCCTTCTGCTACCCGTCCAGGGTCCAGTACCGTCAACTGGTTCTCCCCAGTGCCTTTGGCCTAGGTGCCTCCATCTCCGTATCCGAGTTCCACCAACGTCTGCTAGTCCTTGGTAGTGCTTTGGAGCACAGGTACCTCCTGCTTAGTAACCGTGTCACAGTAACGTCAGCTGGTACTCGGTTGTGACATTGCCTCTTTTCCTTCTGCTACCCGTCCGGGGTCCAGTACCGTCAACTGGTTCTCCCCAGTGCCTTTGGCCTAGGTGCCTCCATCTCCGTATCCGAGTTCCACCAACGTCTGCTGGTCCTTGGTAGTGCTTTGGAGCACAGGTACCTCCTGCTTAGTAACCGTGTCACAGTAACGTCAGCTGGTACTCGGTTGTGACATTGCCTCTTTTCCTTCTGCTACCCGTCCGGGTTCCAGCACAGTCAGCTGGTCCTCGTTACTTCCATTGTCTCTTGCTCCATCTGATACCCGTCAGGGTTCCAGTAACGTCAGCTGTTTCTCGGAAATTAGACGACCTTAAAGACCACCCAGAAGAAGATGATGACAACAAGGACGACGAGCATGAGGCCAACCAGCCTGAACACCATCACAAAGAAAAAATAAAAGATTACCCAGAAGAAGATCACCAACAGGACAAAGAAGGTTAAGACAAACTACAAGATACAGAACAAGAGACAGAAGAACAATAAGCAGAAGATCAAAAAGCAGAAGAACATGAAGTATAAGACCAAAATGAAGAGCAAAATATATGCTCTAAATTCTAAGCAGAAGAAGACTAAGCAGTGTATGGGGGTGAGTCCGTTCCTCCTCGTGGTGCCCCTGGAAAATGCCTGCTGCTGCAGGCTAAACTGAACACGGACAAATACTGTTGTAATTTAAATCTTTTGTGACAGCAAGAACGGAAGGATGAACAATTCATACTTTTACAGATTACAAGTACAGGAATCTCTGTCACAAATAAGAATATGATGAAAAAGATGAAGAGGAAGAAGATGAAGAATTTGAATATGAAGAAGATTAATTAGTTTAATAATAACAATATGAGTAATGTAAACAAAAACATGAATAGCAAGAAGTTTAAGAAGAAGATTAAGAAGGTGAAGATGAAGAATAATTTGATGAGAAAGATGATGGTGCTGCTGAAGATTATGAAGGAGAAAGTGTGGCACTGGCAAAAGTTAAAAAGGTGAAGAGCATGGAAGTTGTGAAACATACATATTTGCCAAAATAGAAAAAAGGTTAACAACATTGTCAATTTGTTAGTCAATCCAAACGTATTTCCAAAAAAAAATATATTAATGCTATTCCAATGCATTGAGTTAAACATGTATGCCTTTATTGTCTCCTCAACCTCCCCAATACATTCTACATTAGTCTTTGTTGTTTTCCTTCATGTACAATTAACCAACAAGGCAAGAAGGGTTTTTTTTTAATGTCGATATTTGGTTCCCATAGACTTACATTGGACTTCCGGTATCGGAATCGGATATCGACGATATTTAGTGATATCGGCGATACCATTCCGATCCGATATTTTTAGATATCGAGCAGTATCGCTCAACACTATTCATGAGGTATTACAATTATTGAGTGACAATTCGCTTTTTGCTAAGCAGGAGAAATGTGAGTTCGCTGTACAGAGAATTAGTTTTTTGGGCTACATTATCTCCAGCGAAGGTTTTGAGATGGACCCGGTGAAAGTTCAAGCTGTGCAGGAATGGCCTAGGCCTGTTGGTTTGAAATCGTTACAGAGGTTTTTGGGTTTCGCCAATTATTAAAGAAAATTCATTAAAAATGTTTCTATTATTGTCAAACCACTGACCGATCTCTCCAGGAAAGGTGCTAATGCGGTTCAGTGGACTACTGAGGCCATTGAAGCTTTTGTGTTTTTAAAGGAGAGCTTCAGTTCTACTCCCATCCTTATGCAGCCTGATGTGACTAAACAGTTTTTGGTTGAGGTTGATGCTTCTTCTGTGGGGGTCGGCGCGGTGTTGTCTCAGGAAAACACGGATGGAGTACATCCTTGTGCATTTTTTTCAAAAAAATTTTCTGAGACTGAACTGAATTATGATATTGGCAATCGGGAATTGTTGGCCATTAAACTCGCATTTGAACACTGGCGGCATCTCTTGGAAGGTGCTGAATTTCCCGTTCAGGTTTTCACTGATCATAAAAATCTGATCTATCTTGATGCTGCCAAACGCTTGAATGCCCGTCAGGCTAGGTGGGCACTTTTCTCGTGGTTTAATTTTTCCGTTACTTACATCCCAGGTACTAAGAATGTTAAAGCTGATACTTTGTCTCACAGCTTTTCTCCCATGGTTGGTGCTGAGGAGGAGGAGAACATTTTACAAGAAGGGGTTGTGATTGCTGCTTTGGACTCTGTGTTGGAAGATGAGATTCTTAAAGCACAGGAGAATGCCCCATCTAACACTCCCCATGGGAGGTTGTTTGTGCCTGGGACCTTTAGGAGAGATTTGTTTGTTGAGTGTCATGAGTCTCGGTTGGCAGGTCATCCTGGAATCTCTGAGACCAAGAGACTTGTGGGTCGCAGTTTTTGGTGGCCTGGATGGCAGAAGGAAGTCATTAAGTGGGTGCGTCAATGTACTGTGTGTGCTAGATCTAAGTCTTCACATACTCCTGCTGCGGGGTTGCTTTGCCCTCTGGAGGTTCCTAGTGCTCCTTGGACACATTTGGCTATGGACTTTATTACTGACCTTCCCCCCTCTGAGGGTTTCACTGTCATTTGGGTGGTCGTGGACCGTTTTAGCAAGATGTGTCACTTGGTTCCTTTCATCAAACTGCCCTGCGCTAAGACTCTCGCTAAGGCCTTTGTCAAGGAGATTGTCAGGCTACATGGCGTTCCTACTGACATTGTTTCTGGGGACCTCAGTTCGTGGCTTGTTTTTGGCGCGCCTTTTGTGACAGGTTGGGAGTTCATTTGTCGTTTTCATCTGGATATCATCCTGAGTCTAATGGCCAGACAGAAAGGAAAAATCAGGATGTTGAGCAGTTCTTGCGTTGTTTTGTGGCAGACAATCAAGAGGGGTGGTCTGAGTTTCTGCCACTTGCTGAATTCGCTCTTAACAACCATACATCCTCTTCTGCTGGTTGTTCACCTTTTTTTTGTTGTACTGGGAGACATCCGTCGTTTGGGTCATTCTCCAAATTGGTATCGGCCGTGCCTGATGAGGAGAATTTTTCGGTGATTTGGAGAGAGTTTGGAAGGATGTGCGTGATAATCTTCAGGAGGCTAACAGAAGATCTAAAAGTTACTTTGATAGGAAACTGCAAGAGGTTTTGTTTGCTATTGGTGACATGGTTTGGTTATCTTCTAAGAATCTGAGGTTGAGGATTCATTCTAAAAAATTGGGTCCCAAGTTTGTAGGGCCCTTTAAGGTGCTTCAGGTTGTTAACCAATCGGCTGTTAGGTTGGAGGTTCCTACCTCCTGGAAGATTAATCCGGTGTTTCATGTTTCTCTGTTGAAAAGAGCTGATGTGTCGGATGGAGACGCCTCTGCCACGGTTCCCCCGGTGGTGGAGGACGGGGAATATGAAATTTCCCGCATCCTAAATTCTAGACGGTATAGAGGGAGTTTGCAGTATCTCGTCGCTTGGAAGGGTTTTGGACCCGAGGATAACTCATGGGTGAGGGCGGATGATGTTTCTGCGTCCAGACTTGTCAGAGCGTTTCACAAGAGGTTTCCGGGTAAGCCTGGGCCTAGGGGATCCGGAGGATCCTCTTAGAAGGGGGGGTACTGTTAGAACTCTCCTGTTAGGTTTTTTCTATCTTGCTGGTCACATGACCTTTGTGGCCTATTTAGTCCTGCTCCGCCCTTCTGACTTTGCTGGACTTCATTGTAATTTCTACTCTTAAGCTAGCCGGGTGCTTTGTTACCTTACTCTAATAGTTTTTGCTTGGTCTTCAGACCTCTATGTTCTAAGTTGTTTTGTTTTTCTTTTTTACTGCTACAACTTCTGTTAGGAGTTGTCCATCTTTTATCCCAGTCCCTAGTGCTTGTAGGGATCCCTTCCTCGCATCTATAGGTCTTCGTTCAAACTAGCTGAGGACTTTAGCGGGTCTGATCGCAGGATCAGGTTCCCCGTTACATCGTAGGGATTGAGCTTAGTTCTATTGTTGGGACAGATATCCCTTTCTTTCCTTAGTGCTTGTAGCAGAACATAACAATTACTTCCTTTTCAAGCCCTACTGTGTGCCCAAACAGTTCCCCCCCATATTTGATATCAGCGTACTCAGAACAAATTGGACAACAACTTTTGGGGTCCAATTTCCTTGTGAAAAATCAAAAATTTGGGACTAAAAAATCATTTTTGTGGAAAATTGTTTTTTGTTTTTTTTTCACACCCAGGCATTATAAACTTTTGTGAAACACTTGGGGGTTCAAAGTGCTCACCACAGATCTAGATAAGTTACTTAGAGGGTCTAGTTTCTAAAATGGGGTCACTTGTGGGGGTTTTCCACTGCTTAGGCACATCTGAGGCACTGCAAACGGAACATGACCCCCATCAATGTCTGCATTCCAAAACTTTATTACTTCCTTTCCAAGCCCTGCCGTGCGCCCAAACAGTTTCCCCCCCCACATATTTGGTATCAGCGTACTCAGGACAAATTGTACAACAACTTTTAGGGTCCAATTTCCTTGTGAAAAATAAAAAATTTGGGACTAAAAAATCATTTTTGTGGAAAATTGTTTGGTTTTTTTCCACACCCAGGCATTATAAACTTTTGTGAAACACTTGGGGGTTCAAAGTGCTCACAACAGATCTAGATAAGTTCCATAGGGGTCTAGTTTCCAAAATGGTGTTACTTGTGGGGGGTTTCCACTGTTTAGGCGCATCAGGGGCTCTCCAAACGCGACATGGTGTCCAATCTCAATTCCAGCCAATTTTGGTTTGAAAAAGTCAAACGGCGCTGCTTCCCTTCCAAGCTCTGCCGTGCGCCCAAACAGTGGTCCCCCCCCCATATATGGGGTATCAGCGTACTCAGGACAAATTGGACAACAACTTTTGGGGTCTAATTTCTCCTGTTACCCTTGGGAAAATAAAAAATTGGGGACTAAACGATCAGGTTTGTGGAAAAAATATGATTTTTTATTTTCACGCCAGGCCGTTATAAACTTCTGTGAAGCACTTGGGGGTTCAAAGAGCTCATCACACATCTAGATAAGTTCCTTAGGGGGTCTAGTTTCCAAAATGGGGTCACTTGTGGGGGGTTTCCACTGTTTAGACACATCAGGGCCTCTACAAATGCAACATGGCGTCCAGCCAATTATGCGTTGAAAAAGTCAAACGGCGCTCCTTCCCTTGCGACCTCTGCCGTGCGCCCAAAAAGTGGTTTACCCCCACATATGGGGTATCGGCATGCTCAGGACAAATTGAACAAAAACTTTTGGGGTCTTGCTACCCTTGGGAAAATAAAAATTGGGGTGAAAAGATCATTTTTGTGGAAAAAATATGATTTTTTATTTTCACGGCTCTACGTTATAAACTTGTGTGAAGCACTTAGAGGTTCAAAGTGCTCACCACACATCTAGATAAGTTCCGTAAGGGGTCTTGTTTCCAAAATGGGGTCACTTGTGGGGGATTTCCACTGTTTAGGCATATCAGGGGCTCTCTAAATGCGACATGGCATCCAGCCAATTCTGCGTTGAAAAAGTCAAACAGAGCTCCTTCCCTTGCGACCTCTGCCGTGCACCCAAAAAGAGGTTTACTCCCACATATGGGGTATCGGCATATTCAGGAGAAATTGCACAACAAATTTTGTGGTTCATTTTTTCTTTTAACACTTGTGAAAATTTAAAAAATTGGTTCCGAAGTAAAGCTTTTGCAAAAAAAGTTAAATGTCAATTTTTTCCTTCCACATTGCTTCAGCTCCTGTGAAGCACCTAAAGGGTTAATAAACTTCTTGAATGTGGTTTTGAGCACATTGAGGCATGCAGTTTTTAGAATGGTGTCACTTTTGGGTATTTTCTATCATATAGACCCCTCAAAGTGACTTCAAATGTGATGTGGTCCCTAAAAAAAATGGTGTTGTAAAAATGAGAAATTGCAGGTCAACTTTTAACCCTTATAACTTCGTAACAAAAGAAAATTGTGTTCCCAAAATTGTGCTGATGTAAAGTAGACATGTGGGAAATGTTATTTATCAAGAAATTTGTGTGACATATCTCTCTGATTTAACGGCATAAAAATTTCAAATTTGGAAAATTGCGAAATTTTCAAAATTTTTGCCATATTTCCGTTTTTTTCATAAATAAAAGTAAGTCATATAAAAAATTTTTACCACTAACGTGAAGTACAATATGTCATGAAAAAATAATCTCAGAATCAGCTGTATTCGTTAAAGCATTCCAGAGTTATAACCTCATAAAGTGACAGTGGTCGGAATTGTAAAAATTGGCCCGGTCATTAAGCTGCAAAATGGCTGTCACTAAGGGGGTTAATAGGCTGCCTGCGAGCTGTATTGCTGTGTGTACACTGCGGTGCAGAGTGCTTTTTACACAGCACTAATACTTTTATTCTTTTTTTCTGCACAGTTACAGAGCGTTCATTTTTTCCCGCACCGTATAGAGCTGTACGCTCCCCACACACTAACTTGTACCGGCTGGTATCACGGACAAATACATGCTGACTATCTGTGTGTGACTCCGGAAATATATACGGAGATTTACAATTACCCCTACACTGTATACAGCTGTACGCTTGTGATACAGTACCCTTTTTCTGCTTTTTATATTCTGGTCTAATCCATACTGAGTCTGTGAGCGTCTGTGTGTTACTCCTGAAATATATACGGAGATTTAAAATTACCTCAACACTGTATACAGCTGTACACTTCTGATACAGTACCCTTTTTCTGCTTTTTATATTCTGGTCTAATCCATACTGAGCCTGTGAGCGTCTGTGTCTGACTCCGGAAATATATACGGAGATTTACAATTACCTCTACACTGTATACAGCTGTACGCTTCTGATACAGTGCCATATATCTGCTGGTATTTTGGGTACATTTTCACAAACATGAGGAAGTTTGGTGGAAGAGGCCGCAGACTTGAGTGGGGGGGCCAGCTGGTATTGATGTGGTGGTGCTACATCTGCTGGTAGTGCCAAAAGCACAATAGCACCTAAGGCAGGAAGTGTTGAGCCTGCGTCATCCTCTGGCTCCAGAAGGCCTGGAAGGCTCCCTTTTCTGGGAGTAGGTAAACCTCTTTTAAAGCCGGAGCAGCAGGAACAGGATTTGGCTTACATTGCCGAAACAGCCTCCAGCTCTATTGCCTCCTCTTCTGAAGTTTCAAAAAATGCAAGCACTGAGACGTCAGTGCAGGCTCCTGGTCAGGAACAACACCTTTCCTTGTGTCCTTCACCCCCACCAAAAGTGAAGGATGCGGCAGGCCACACTTCAGATTACTCCATGGAGCTCTTTTCACATACCATGCCAGGGTTATCAAGTCAAATCCTGAAATCCCCAGTCCAAGATGAATCTGACATGGAGTGCACTGATGCACAGCCACTGCTAGATGATTCTGCTGGTACATTCACCCAATGCACAACATTGCCCTCGCAGTCTACTGAGCCAGAATCTGATCTTGATGAAACTCAGGTGCCCCTTCCGGCATACTATACCACCTTACACGGTGACACAGAGGAAGGTGCAGATGAAATTGAAGAGTGTTGTGAATGTGCTAGAGATGGTTTCTGAGCAAAGGCTCCCTCTGGTGGTTACAGACAGTACTGAACCTTCCAGCGAGGAATGGCAATCTGGGATCACTGACTGGACTGATATAAGGGAGGTTCCCTCCCATGATGGTTGCCGGTGATCAATTGTTCTTGTCTCAATTGTGGTTCCTGGTTCATTTGGAAGTTTGCTGGAGTCTTGCCGGCGTCTGCTGCTTTCAGATAAGATATTTTTGCTTTTCTTTTTGTGCTTGCTTTTTGCATAGTTTTCTGCACTTTTGGAGTTCAGCCGGGTCCCCTCCTGGGGCCTGTGCTCCTCTCAGTTTATCTGTAGCCACTGTTATTTGTTCATTTGCTTTTTCCTGTTTTTTTCAGTGGCTGCGGCTTGTTTTTGTTACACCAGAGATCTGATTTAGGTGGTTGAGATCGTGTGATCTCAGGTTTTTTGGCAATCAGAAGTGTTGGTATTTTTTGGGGTTTTTTTTGGATTGCAGTCAGAATTCTTTCCTGTACTTTTCTGTCTAGTCAGATTGGGCCCCAGCGTTTGCTCATTCTATTTTCTGTCTGTGTCCGTGCTTTCTTCTTGTCTAACCGCCATTACATGTTTGGGGGCTTCCTATTTTCATTGGGGATCTGCTCCGGGGCAGATAGCTTTCATCTTTCTGCCTTTTGGGTGTAGTTATCTCTCAGGCTGTGACGAGGCGTCTAGGATCAACGTAGGAACGCTCCACGGTGTTAGGGTCTGCGGAACGCACCTAATAGATATATTAGAGAGGTGCGTTCGCAGCCCGGGGTCCACCGTGCTGGCGAAGCCCGCTGCTAGTAAGATGGCGAAAGTTGCGAACTCTGTTATCCCGCAGAGTCGCTAAAATAATAGCCGTAGCGCGCTGTGGCAGTAAGTGCGAACTCTGTTAATCCCCAGAGCCGCTAACGGGAATGCCACAGCGCTATATGGCGTTAGGTGCGAACTCACTTAGCTTCAGTGAGCCGCAAAGTAAAATGCTAGGGCGCTGAACCAGCATTATAAAGCGAATCCTGTTGCGTCACAGAGCCGCTGAGAAAAAGACTGTGTCCTGTTAACACCACATAGAAAATGAACTCGGCACTCAACTTTAGTATAGTGAGAATAAAGATTTTTATTCACAGTAGTAACACGAAACGTTTCGGTCCTATATCATGGACCTTCATCAGTCACTACATTTATAAAAACAGAAGAAAAAAATTATATTAACAAAATAAAGTATGTACAATCAAAATTTTGGTCAATAGTAAAGGTAGAGAGTAGTTGTATACAATGCTTCAGGAGATTTAGGGAGCAATCATAGGTCAGAGTTGTATCAGAGGTATCACAAAGGCAGAAAGAATATATATGGTGAGGACATACCAGATACTACTGGGAAGGGGTTGATCCACATAGGGAAGAAAGAAAGGGCTGGATATAGCTGTAGGTGAAAATAAGATAAACGTAAGTGCCGATATACTTTTATGTATAAGTAGATTTTGTGCCTATGCCTGTAGATGTGACACCACAGGGATACACAGATAACTGCTGTGCGGATAGCAGTCCGTGATCATGCAGACAGCAACGCAATCAAGCAATCTCCTTATAGGAGAAGCCGGTATTCTAGGGGCTTATTTCAGCCAAGCCCTAACCACTTTCACTCAAATCTCCTCACCGGAGGTGCCGGTATTCTAGGGGCTTATTTCAGCCGAGCCCTAACCACATGCGTGCATGATCACACTGGCGCAAAGCACATAATGCAATTGATACTAGCGCATGACGGCCCAGCCATGCCACCCTTTTATAGTAACAGCTACAGGACCTGCCAGAAACAAGGACCAATGAAACTATTCCAGAACATCAGTAGTCACAGGACCTTCCTGGCGGACCAATAGGAGCTGTGCAGGACCTGAGCATGTGACCCCTGATCTCCAATGAGAGATCTCACCCTGGGCATGCTCAGAAGGGGAAAACAAGGACTTTGTCCTAAAGACGTCTGCTCGACGCTAACCAGTACTGGCCACAATAGCAGAGCCTGGAGGAGCAGCAGTAATCCTCTGCACACTGTTAGACTGGGCGAGATGCTGGGACCAACGTCTAAGCTGAGCAGAGTCCACTGTGGCCGGAGACGAAAGGGAGACCGCAGCCGGAATGGCTCGAGATTCCCCTTGTGCAGAAGCGGGAACTCGACCCCTAATATTACCCCTCCTCCTAGGGCCCCCCTTCTCTGGGCCTCGCTGCGTTCAAAGGCAGCGATGAGCTGCGGAGCGTGAACGTGCTCGGCAGGCTCCCAGGACCTATCCTCAGGCCCATAACCCCTCCAATCCACCAAATAAAATCTTTTGCCACGTACCACCTTACACCCTACGATGGCGTTCACCTCATGGTCGTCCATAGACTAACCCGATGTCCCGGCAGATGACTCGGAAAACCGGGACATGAGCACGGGTTTCAGGAGGGATACGTGAAATGTGTCGGAGATACCAAGGAGTGGAGGAAAAGCCAAACGGTATACCACAGGGTTAACCTGCTCGAGAACTTTAAAAGGACCCAGATAGCGGGGTGCCAACTTAGTGGACTCAACTCGCAGCCTGATGTTACGGGCGGAGAGCCACACCAAGTCCCCAGGAGCAAATGTCAGAGCGGGGCACCGATGTGCGTCGGCGGAGGACCTCATCCTCTCCTTGGACGCCTGAATGGCATCCTGGGTACGGTCCCAAATGTCCCATGCCTCCACAGCCCAGTCTGCCACCCTGGAGTCGGCAGAAGGCACGGGCATGGGCACCGGAACCCGCGGATGCTGACCGTAGTTTAGGAGGAATGGAGTCTGTCCGATGGAGTCAGCCACAGCATTGTTCAGTGCAAACTCAGCCCACGGTAGCAAGGATGCCCAGTCATCCTGCCTGGTTGAAACAAAATGTCGTAGATAGGTGACCAAGGTCTGGTTGGCCCTCTCTACTAACCCATTCGTCTCGGGATGATATGCTGAAGAGAGATTTAACTCAATACTGAGTAGACGACAAAGCTCTCTCCAGAACCGAGACGCAAACTGGGGCCCTCGGTCACTGACAATTTTGTCCGGCATGCCATGTAGACGGAAAATGTGCCTAATAAACAACGCTGCCAGGGCCCGAGCATACGGTAACCGTGGTAGTGGCACCAGGTGCACCATTTTGGAAAAATGATCGGTGATTACCCAAATGATGGTGCAGCCCCGAGACTTTGGTAAGCCCACCACAAAGTCCATCCCGACCATCTCCGAGGGCCTATCTGCCACCGGCAAAGGGTAAAGTAACCCAGCTGGCCGTTGTTGAGGAGACTTATTCTTGGCGCAGGAGACACACGCCCGAACATAGTCCCCAATGTCACGGACCATATGCGGCCACCAGTATGTCCTCGCCAGCAATTCAGATGTCCTCTTTGCCCCAAAGTGTCCACCCACCCTGGACGAGTGTGCCCAAGAGAGTACCTCCGGTCGCAAATTGGTAGGCACAAAAGTCTTGCCCGGAGGCACAGACTCTAGCGAAACCGGGGCCACAGTTCTCAGGCTCTCTGTGGGGACAATAAGACGAGGCTCCTCCTCTTCCTCCTCAGAGGACACCACAGAGCGAGAGAGAGCGTCGGCACGGATGTTCTTCTCTCCCGAGAGAAAATGTAGGGTGAAATGAAACCGGGAGAAGAACAAGGACCATCTGACCTGGCGAGAGTTAAGCCGCTGGGCTGTCTGAAGATACCCTAAATTTTTGTGGTCGGTGAAGACTTGGAAGGGAAAGCGGGCCCCCTCCAACAGATGTCTCCACTCAGAGAAGGCCAACTTCATGGCTAGCAACTCCCTATCCCCGATGGAATAATTCCTCTCTGCTGATGTGAAGGTCTTAGAGAAGAAGAAGCAAGGATGCTTCCGACCTTGAGCATCCTTTTGGAAGAGGACAGCTCCAGCACCAACGGATGAGGCATCCACCTCCAATAAAAATGGCTTATCAACATCGGGGCGATGTAGGATGGGAGCGCTAGCAAAATGAAACTTAATAGAAGTTAAAGCCTTGGAGACCTCTTCCGACCACAATTTGGGATTTGCTCCCTTCTTGGTGAGGGCTACCAAGGGAGCTACCAAGGTAGAGAAATGAGGAATGAACTGGCGATAGTAATTAATGAACCCCATAAAGCGCTGCACCGCTTTAAGAGAGTGGGGTTCTTGCCAGTTCATCACAGCCTGTAATTTGGCCGGATCCATAGCCAATCCCTGGGTTGAGATGATATAACCAAGGAAAGGTAAAGACTCCAGCTCAAACATACATTTCTCTAACTTAGCATAAAGGGAATTTGCCCGTAAGAGGTCGAAGACTCTGCAGACATCTCTCCGGTGGGAGTCAATATCTGGAGAGAAGATGAGTATATCATCCAGATAGACTACGACCGAGGTGGAGAGCATATCCCGGAAGATGTCATTGACAAAGTCTTGGAAAACGTCTGGGGCATTACAGAGCCCAAAGGGCATCACCAGATATTCGTAATGCCCATACCTGGTATTAAAAGCCGTCTTCCATTCGTCCTCCTCACGGATGCGAATCAGGTTATAAGCACCGTGCTAATCTAGTTTAGTGAATACCCTTGCTCCCCGAAGCCTATCAAAGAGCTCAGAAATCAGAGGCAACGGGTACTTGTTCTTAACGGTGATGGCGTTAAGACCCCTGTAATCAATACACGGACGTAATTCTCCGTTCTTCTGCACGAAGAAGAATCCCGCCCCTGCCGGTGACACCGACTTCTTAATGAACCCTCTTGCCAGGTTCTCCTGAATATATTGCGACATGGCCTCTGTCTCAGGAAGAGAGAGGGATAGACCCTTCCCCGAGGAGGTTCTGCACCAGGCAAGAGGTCGATAGGACAGTCATAGGGGCGATGAGGCGGAAGAGTCTCCGCAGCCTTCTTGGAGAACACGTCTGCATATGACCAATAGCACTTGGGAAGTGGAGTAAGATCTACAGGTAACTCAGTAGTGGTAACCTGAACGCAACTCCTGACACATCTGCCTCTACATGCATCACTCCAACCCAGTATCCTACCCGAAGTCCAATCTATATGTGGGGAGTGGAAACGGAGCCAAGGTATACCTAGTAGGATCTCGTCTATTCCCTCGGGAAGGACGAGTAGGGAAATAAGCTCCTGATGGGAAGGGGATACAAACAATGCAAGAGGAACAGTCTGGTGTATAATTTGTGAGGGCAATGTCGACCCATTCACTACCCGGACAGTCACTGATTTGTCAAGTGCCACCAGAGGTATTGCGTGACGGCAAGCAAAGTTAGAGGACATGAAGTTCCCCTCTGCTCCTGAGTCCACGCAAAGGTCGGCTGTGAGAGTGGAAGTGCCTACAGTGATTGTCCCTTTAAGTGTCATCTTGGAGGAAAATGCCGCTGTCTCTAGTGAGCCTCCTCCCAGGGTCACTAGACACGATCTCCTCTGCGATCGCTGTGGACATCTGTTAGTATAGTGTCCTGCCTGTTGGCAAAAATTACAGACCACCGTTGCTCGAGCGGTCTGGGACTTGGGTCCCGCTCAAGAAACCTCCATGGCTTCGGAGGAATCGGACGCCTGAACGGAAGATTGCAGAGATTTGGCGAAGGTGGGAGCCAACCGAAACCTCTGCCTGCACTGGGTCCGCTCTAACCTCCGCTCGTTAAAACGGAGATCAATGCGGGCGGATAGGGAAATTAGTTCCTCCAGTGTGGAGGGAATCTCCCTGGTGGCCAAAGCATCCTTCACATGATCCGCCAGTCCTCTCCAGTACACCAGAATGAGGACTTTATCCGGCCACTCTAGCTCAGAGGCCAGAGTCCGAAATTGAACGGTGAACTGGCTGACCATGGATGAACCCTGTGATATTGCCAGCAGTTGGAGCGCCATATCGTGGGTGACACGAGGTCCTAAGAAGACCTGTCTCAGAGCCTCCAGGAAGAGAGGAGCACTCTGTACCACCTGATCGTCACGCTCCCACAGCGGCGTTGCCCACTCCAATGCCCTGCCCGACAGGAGGGATAAGACAAAGCCCACCTTCGCCCGTTCCGTGGGAAAACGTGCAGCCAGAAGTTCAAGATGAATGGAGCACTGACTCACGAATCCCCGACATTGCTTGCTGTCACCAGCAAACTTGTCTGGAAGCGGGAGACGGGATAAAGTCGGAGCAGGGGTGGCAGAGGACAAACTGGCTGCAGCCACGCTAGCAGCTTGAACAGCGACAGCGGTAACATCCACAGCTGAGGTTGTGCGCTCTAGAGCCGCCAACCTACCCTCCAGCTGCTGGATGTACTGCTGTAGACGCTGGTCGTCCGCCATTTTACTAGCCAGACCCTGGCGCTAGTATTATGTTAGGGTCTGCGGAACGCACCTAATAGATATATTAGAGAGGTGCGTAAGCAGCCCGGGGTCCACTGTGCTGGCGAAGCCCGCTGCTAGTAAGTTGGCGAAAGTAGCGAACTCTGTTATCTCGCAGAGTCGCTAAAATAAACGCCATAGCACGCTGTGGCAGTAAGTGCAAACTCTGTTAATCCCCAGAGCCGTTAACGGGAATGCCACAGCGCTATATGGCGTTAGGTGCGAACTCACTTAGCTTCAGTGAGCCGCAAAGTAAAACGCTAGGGCGCTGAACCAGCGTTATAAAGCGAACCCTGTTGCGTCACAGAGCCGCTGAGAAAAAGACTGTGTCCTGTTAACACCACAGGGATACACAGATAACTGCTGTGCGGATAGCAGTCCATGATCATGCAGACAGCAACGCAATCAAGCAATCTCCTCACCGGAGAAGCCGGTATTCTAGGGGCTTATTTCAGCCAAGCCCTAACCACTTGCACTCAAATCTCCTCACCGGAGGTGCCGGTATTCTGCGGCCGGAGACGAATGGGAGACCGCAGCCGGAATGGCTCGAGATTCCCCTTGTGCAGAAGCGGGAACTCCAGTATTTGGTTAAGTGGAGAGGTTATTTTCAGGAGGACAATTGTTGGGTGTTTGCTTCGGACATCCATGCTAGGAGACTGATCCGTGCCTATCACCGAGCTCATCCTGATCGGCCTGGTTGCACAAGTGAGGGTTCTGGGACCCCTCCTCAAGGGGGGGTACTGTTTTGAAAGTGCTAGAGATGGTTTCTGAGCAGAGGCTCCCTCTGGTGGTTACAGACAGTACTGAATCTTCCAGCGAGGAATAGCAATCTGGGATCACTGACTGGACTGATATAAGGGAGGTTCCCTCCCATGATGGTTGCCGGTGATCAATTGTTCTTGTCTCAATTGTGGTTCCTGGTTCATTTGGAAGTTTGCTGGAGTCTTGCCTGCGTCTGCTGCTTTCAGATAACATATTTTTGCTTTTCTTTTTGTGCTTGCTTTTTGCATAGTTTTCTGCACTTTTGGAGTTCAGCGGGTCCCCTCCTGGGGCCTGTGCTCCTCTCAGTTTATCTGTAGCCACTGTTATTTGTTCATCTGCTTTTTCCTGTTTTTTCAGTGGCTGCGGCTTGTTTTTGTTACACCAGAGATCTGATTTAGGTGGTTGAGATCGTGTGATCTCAGGTTTTTTGGCAATCAGTAGTGTTGGTATTTTTTAGGGTTTTTTTTGGATTGCAGTCAGAATTCTTTCCTGTACTTTTCTGTCTAGTCAGATTGGGCCCCAGCGTTTGCTCATTCTATTTTCTGTCTGTGTCCGTGCTTTCTTCTTGTCTAACCGCCATTACATGTTTGGGGGCTTCCTATTTTCTTTGGGGATCTGCTCCGGGGCAGATAGCTTTCATCTTTCTGCCTTTAGGTGTAGTTATCTCTCAGGTTGTGACGAGGCGTCTAGGATCAACGTAGGAACGCTCCACGGCTACCTCTAGTTGTGTGGTTAGTTCAGGTTACTGCAATCCAATAGGTTCCAGCCTCTCTGGTGTATTACCGTTTTTTCTATTTCTCCTCAGCTACCTAAACATAACAGAAGAGGAGGTGATGGATGACCCAGTTGTTGACCCGGATTGGCATCCATTGGGGGAAGAGGGTGCCGCTGGCAATAGCTCAGAAGAGGAGAAGGATCCGCAGCAGGCATCAACATCGCAGCAGCGGTTATCTGGCAGGCCCATAGCTGTCCAAAAATGTGTTAAAAACAAAAAGAGTTGCAGAACAGCTTGGCCAGACTGTCAAATTAGCACAGCGTGCAAGCCCTGAAAATTTATCCCATAGTAAGAAGAGTGCAGTATGGCACTTTTTTACCAAAATCCTATTGATGAGGCAAAGGTTATCTGTAAGAAGTGCGGAAGGACCTTTAGCCGAGGGAAAAATCTCAGAAATTTGAATACCAGTTGCATGCTTAGACATTTAATCACCATGCACTTGCAAGCGTGGACGGACTAAAAAACCTCAGGTAGCACATGTGCAACTGCTCCGACTGAAGGTAGCCAGCAACGTTCCATCGCTTCCCCCACTGTAAGCCCACCTGTTAGCACACCACCAGCAAGAAATGTCGACCCCTAACACACGGCTACCTCTAGTTGTGTGATTAGTTCAGGTTACTGCAATCCAATAGGTTCCAGTCTCTCTGGTGTATAACCGTTTTTGCTATTTCTCCTCAGCTACCTAAACATAACAGTATCACCGGCTTAAAACTAAAATTGTATGGTACTCACAGAAGGGAAAAATAGTGTGGAAAGAAAAAAGTTGTCAGAGATTTTTTTTTTTTTTCTGTTTGTTGCATTTCTTTCCCTCTTTCTCTCTGGGTGCTGAGGAGGATTTTTTTTTCTCTCAATGGAGTTTGCACAGTTGTCTGGCCGTGTGGATCAGCTTGCCACTGAGGTTCGGAGTATTGCTACCTATCTTGCTAGGTTACCGGTTGTGGAACCTAGGATCCCCATGCCAGATTTGTTTTTGGGGGATCGGGCTAAATTTCTGAATTTCAAAAATAACTGTAAGTTGTTTTTTGCCTTAAAGCCTAAGTCCTCAGGGAACGCAGCACAGCAGGTTCAAATTGTCATCTCTCTCCTGCGCAGCGACCCTCAGGATTGGGATTTTTCCCTGACACCTGGGGATCCTGTTTTGTATGATGTTTATGTATTTTTTCAGGCTCTGGGGTTGTTGTACGATGAACCTAATGTCGATGACCAAGCTGAAAAAACCTTGTTGGCATTAAGTCAGGGCTGTGAAGCTGCTGAACTGTACTGTCAGAAGTTTCGAAAGTGGGCAGTCCAGACCAAATGGAATGATGACGCTTTGACAGCCCTTTTTCGGAAGGGTCTGTCAGAGAATGTAAAGGACGTTATGGTGGGATTCCCTGTTCCCTCTGGTCTCAATGATTCTATGTCTTTGGCTATTCAAATTGACAAGATGTTTGCGTGAGCGCAGAGGTATGCGTGAGATGGTGTTGCCTTGTGGGCCAGCTCCTGAGCCCATGCAGTGTGATGGAGTGACTTCTGGGGCACAGCGTCATGAATTTCGAAAGCGCAATAGGTTATGTTTCTACTGTGGTGACGCCGCTCATGCTATTTCCGTCTGCCCCAAGCGGAGAAGACGTTTTGCGCGCTCAGTTGTCTTGGGTAGTGTTCAGACTAAATTTCTGTTGACTGTTACCCTGATTTGCTCCATGTCCACATTTTCGGCTCAGGCTTTTGTTGATTCAGGAGCAGCTATTAACCTGATGGATTTTGACTTTGCCAAACATGACTTTCCCATGATACCCCTGCTGAAGTCTATTCCCCTTCTGGGCATTGATTCTACCCCTTTGGCGGAGAATAAACCCCAATTTTCTATTCAGGTGATAATGAAGGTTGAGCCAGATCATCAGGAAAGTTGCAAATTTCTGGTGTTGCATAATCTGCATGACATTATTGTACTGGGTTTCCCTTGGTTACAGATTCATAATCCTGTTTTGGATTGGAAATCTGTGTCTGTGACCAGTTGGGGCTGCCAATGTGTTAATACTGACACTGCTGTTTTTTCTGCCTCTCCCCAGTCTCAGGATGTCCCTGACTTTTTGACTGATTTTTCTGATGTGTTTAGTGAAAGTAAGTCTGCATCCTTACCCCCTCACAGAAGCTACGATTGCGCTATTGAGTTAGTGCCTGGTGGTAAATTTCCTAAGGGTTGCCTTTTCTGTACCTGAACACGATGCTATGCGATCTTATATCAAGGAGTCATTGGAGAAGGGTCATATCAGACCATCCTCTTCACTCTTGGGCGCCGGTTTTTTCTTTGTGGCCAAAAAGGATGGTTCATTGAGGCAGTGTATTGATTATCGCCTCCTGAATAAGATCACTGTGAAATATCAATATCAGTTACCCTTGATTTCTGACCTGTTTTCCAGAGTGAAAAGTGCTAGTTGGTTTACCAAGCTTGACCTCAGGGGGGCGTATAACCTTATTCTCATTAAGTACGGGGATGAATGGAAGATGGCGTTTAATACCCCAGAGGGGCATTTTGAGTACCTAGTGATGCCCTTTGGGCTCACTAATGCTCCTTCCATCTTCCAATCCTTCATGAATGATATTTTCAGGGATTTTGTGGATAAATTTCTGATTGTTTATTTGGATGATATTTTGATTTTTTTCCAATGAATGGGACTCTCATGTGAAACATGTTCGGACTGTGTTCCAGATTTTGAGAGAGAATGCACTGTATGTGAAGGAATCAAAGTGTCTTTTTGGCGTACAGAAGGTCTCATTTTTGGGATTCATTTTGTCTCCATCTGTTATTGAAATGGACCCGGTCAAGGTTCAGGCCATCTGTGATTGGGCTCAACCTACTTCATTAAAGGCTCTTCAGAGATTTTTGGGTATTGCCAATTTTTATCGTAAATTTATTGGTAATTTCTCCGGTATTGTTAAACCATTGACTGATTTGACCAAAAAGGGTTCTGATGTGGTGAATTGGCCTCCTGAGGCAGTTTCTGTGTTTCAGGAACTTAAGCAGAGATTCAATTTTGCTACTGTTCTACGGCAGCCTGATGTTTCTCTACCATTTCAGGTGGAGGTTGATGCTACTGAAATTGGGGCAGGTGCCGTTTTATCCCAAAGGGATCCAAAGACCTCTAAGAGTAACCCTTGTGCCTTTTTCTCTCGAAAATTTTCTCCAACTGAACGTAATTATGACGTGGGTAATCGGGAGTTATTGGCCATGAAGTGGGCCTTTGAAGAGTGGCTGGAAGGAGCCAAACATCAGGTGGTGGTCCTCACGGACCATAAGAACCTGGTTTATCTCGAATCAGCCAAGCGACTTAATCCTAGACAGGCCAGGTGGGCCTTGTTTTCACACGTTTTAATTTTGTGGTTTCTTTTCTTCCTGGCACTAAGAATGTTAAGGCGGATGCCCTCTCGAGGAGTTTCTTTGCAGATTCTCCTGAGTTATCTAATCCTGCTGTTATTTTGAAAGAGGGTATAGTACTTTCCGCCATCTCACCCAATTTGAGACTGGCTGTGGAAGGGTGTCAGGAGGATAAACCTGAGCGCTGCCCTATTGGGAAATTGTTTGTCCCAGACCAGTGGAAGAAGAGTGTAATGTCTGAGATTCATTGTTCCGCGTTGGCTGGTCATCCCGGGATTTTTGGTACCAGAGACTTGGTGAGTCGGTCCTTTTGGTGGCCTACTTTGTCTCATGACGTCAGGGACTTTGTGCAGTCCTGTGGGACTTTCTCTCGTTCCAAGCCTTGCTCTCGCTCTAGTGGTTTGTTAATGGCATTACCTGTGCCCAAGAGGCCATGGACCCATATCTCTATGGATTTTATTTCCGACCTCCCTGACTCTCAGAGAATGACCGTTATCTGGGTAATCTGTGATAGGTTTTCCAAGATGATACATCTTGTGACATTACCTAAGTTACCTTCCTCCTCCGAGTTGGTGCCTTTGTTCCTTCAGCACTTGGTTCGGTTACATGGCATTCCGGAGAACATTGAGTCTGACAGAGGAGTCCAGTTTGTTTCCAGATTTTGGAGGACATTTTGTTCTAAACTTGGTGTTCAATTATCTTTCTCCTCTGCATTTCATCCTCAGACCAATGGACAAACCAAGAGAACAAACCAGACCTTGTAGACTTATTTGAGATGTTTTGTGTCTGCTGATCAAGATGACTGGGACTCTTTTTTGCCTTTGGCTGAGTTTGCTCTTAATAATAGGGCTAGCTCTGCCACCTTGATGTCTCCATTTTTCTGCAATTCTGGCTTTCACCCTCGATTTTCTTCGGGACAGGCGGAGGCTTCTGTCTGTCCGGGTGTTGACTCTGTTGTGGAGCGAATGCAGCAGATTTGGAACCAGGTAGTGGAGAGGTTGTCTCTCTCTCAAGAGAAGGCCCAGCGGTTTGCCGACCGGCATAGGACTGATGGTCCTCGGTTTAAAGTGGGGGACTTGGTTTGGTTGTCCTCAAGAAAAATCCCTATGAGGGTTGCATCTCCAAAGTTTAAGCCTAGGTTCATTGGATCTTATAAGATCGTGGAGATTCTTAATCCGGTTTCCTTCCATTTGCTTCTTCCAGGGACATTTAAGATCCATAACGTGTTCCACAAGTCCTTATTGAAGAGGTTTGTCGAGCCAGTGGTTCCTATGGCTGCGCCTCCTGACCCTGTTTTGGTTGAGGGCAATCTGGAGTATGTGGTTGAGAGAATATTGGATTCTCGTTTTTCTAGATGGAAACTCCAGTATTTGGTTAAGTGGAGAGGTTATTTTCAGGACAACAATTCTTGGGTGTTTGCTTCGGACATCCATGCTAGGAGACTGATCCGTGCATATCACCGAGCTCATCCTGATCGGCCTGGTTGCACAAGTGAGGGTTCGGTGACCCCTCCTCAAGGGGGGGGTACTGTTGTGAAATGTGCTAGACATGGTTTCTGAGCAGAGGCTCCCTCTGTTGGTTACAGACAGTACTGAACCTTCCAGCGAGGAATAGAAATCTGGGATCACTGACTGGACTGATATAAGGGAGGTTCCCTCCCATGATGGTTGCCGGTGATCAATTGTTCTTGTCTCAATTGTGGTTCCTGGTTCATTTGGAAGTTTGCTGGAGTCTTGCCTGCGTCTGCTGCTTTCAGATAACATATTTTTGCTTTTCTTTTTGTGCTTGCTTTTTGCATAGTTTTCTGCACTTTTGGAGTTCAGCCGGGTCCCCTCCTGGGGCCTATGCTCCTCTCAGTTTATCTGTAGCCACTGTTATTTGTTCATTTGCTTTTTCCTGTTTTTTCAGTGGCTGCGGCTTGTTTTTGTTACACCAGAGATCTGATTTAGGTGGTTGAGATCGTGTGATCTCAGGTTTTTTGGCAATCAGTAGTGTTGGTATTTTTTAGGGGTTTTTTTGGATTGCAGTCAGAATTCTTTCCTGTACTTTTCTGTCTAGTCAGATTGGGCCCCAGCGTTTGCTCATTCTATTTTCTGTCTGTGTCCGTGCTTTCTTCTTGTCTAACCGCCATTACATGTTTGGGGGCTTCCTATTTTCTTTGGGGATCTGCTCCGGGGCAGATAGCTTTCATCTTTCTGCCTTTAGGTGTAGTTATCTCTCAGGTTGTGACGAGGCGTCTAGGATCAACGTAGGAACGCTCCACGGCTACCTCTAGTTGTGTGGTTAGTTCAGGTTACTGCAATCCAATAGGTTCCAGCCTCTTGGTGTATTACCGTTTTTTCTATTTCTCCTCAGCTACCTAAACATAACAGAAGAGGAGGTGATGGATGACCCAGTTGTTGACCCGGATTGGCATCCATTGGGGGAAGAGGGTGCCGCTGGCAATAGCTCAGAAGAGGAGAAGGATCCGCAGCAGGCATCAACATCGCAGCAGCGGTTATCTGGCAGGCCCATAGCTGTCCAAAAATGTGTTAAAAACAAAAAGAGTTGCAGAACAGCTTGGCCAGACTGTCAAATTAGCACAGCGTGCAAGCCCTGAAAATTTATCCCATAGTAAGAAGAGTGCAGTATGGCACTTTTTTACCAAAATCCTATTGAGAGGCAAAGGTTATCTGTAAGAAGTGCGGAAGGACCTTTAGCCGAGGGAAAAATCTCAGAAATTTGAATACCAGTTGCATGCTTAGACATTTAATCACCATGCACTTGCAAGCGTGGACGGACTAAAAAACCTCAGGTAGCACATGTGCAACTGCTCCGACTGAAGGTAGCCAGCAACGTTCCATCGCTTCCCCACTGTAAGCCCACCTGTTAGCACACCACCAGCAGGAAATGTTGAGGTGTCGTCGCAAGGCCAAAGCAGTCAGAGAATCACAATGTATTTACAACGATAGACTGAATCTAGGCCATCACCACCACCATCATCACCATCACCAACCCCCTCTCAGTCCATCATGTCCACCGCTAGTTCCCCCATATGCAGCTCTCAAGTCCAGCTCACCCTAGCAGACACTCTGAATAGGACAAGAAAGTACTCATCCTCTGATCCGCGTACACTGGCTTTGAACGCCTACATTGCCAAACTGATCTCATTAGAGATGATGCCCTTCAGTTTGGTTGAAAGCGCAGCGTTCCGAGAGCTCATGGCCTACGCTGTCCCATGGTATGACCTACCCAGTCGGCACTTCTTTTCTAGAAAAGCCATCCCTGCCCTCCACCTGTATGTGAAAGACTACATTGTCCATGCACTCAAACAATCAGTGAGTGGAAAGGTGCACCTCACAACAGATGCATGGGCCAGTAGGCATGGCCAGAGCCGTTACGTGTCCATCACTGCGCACTGGGTTAATGTGGTGGATGCAGGGTCCACAGGGGACAGTGGCGGTGGGACAGTGCTGCCTAGCCCACGGTATAGGCAACAGTTGGCTGTAGGCGTTCGACCCTCCTCCTCCTCCAGAAGTGAAAGCTCGTCGACAGAGCGCAGTCGCACGAGCACTCCATCCGCAGTTGCCAGTGTTGCACACGAGGTGTCCCACTATCGAACATCTAGTGGTAAGCGTCAGCAGGCTGACTATTTGCAGCGAGAAACTGAGTCATGGCTGGGCAGTCTACATCTTGCGCCAGGCAAGGTAGTCAGTGATAACGGCCGTAATTTTGTGGCGGCCATAGCCCTGGCAAAACTCAGACACATACCTTGCCAGGCTCACACCTTGAACCTGGTGGTGCAGTGCTTCCTAAATAATTAGGTGCGAAGACTGTGCTCGCACATCCGTCGCTCGCCCGTAGACTCCAGTCGCATGCAGAGGCTGCAGCGATCGCTTCACCTCCCCAAGCACCACCTAATCATAGATGTTGCAACAAGGTGGAACTCCACCATGCACATTGGTTGAGAGGCTGTGCGAACAGAGGCAGGCTGTTATGCATTTGTGGGAGGATACACGGGCAGGCAGTTTGAGGGCAAACATGGAGTTGTCGGGTGTGCAGTGGTCAAAGCTGAAAGACCTCTGTAAAGTCCTTCAGTGTTTTGAGGAATGCACACGGCTGGTAAGCGCAGACAATGCCATCATAAGCATGAGCATCCCACTTATGCATCTGCTCATGCAAAATTTGATGCACATTAAGGATCAGACGTCTGCAGTGGAGGAGGAAGAGGAGGAGAGAGGAGGGAAGCCTTGGTGAACAAACAAGCAACTCTGGTAAACCATTTGTTAGAGGCATTCCCAGCACACAGCAGCGGTGCAGGTTCTACCACGAGCCATACTGGGCCGAATGGAAGAGGTGTTCGTGGTGCACACAGCCGAAGTGGCGTTGCAGACAGGGGTTTCATGACCATGTTGTGGACTGATTTCTCGACTAACGCTCACATGACTGGTAATACTGAATCGATTGCAACAGACAGGAGACAGCAGTTGTCAACTATGGTTCAAAATTACCTCTCCTCCCCTATCGATGTTCTCCCTCACAGTTCATTCCCCTTTGACTACTGGGCCTTTAAACTGGACACCTGGCCTGAATTGGCACAATATGCCTTACAGGAGCTCACTTGCCCTGCTGGTAGTGTGCTATCAGAAATAGTCTTCAGTGCTGCTGGATCAATCCTGACAGAAAGAAGGAACCGGCTGTCGACCCAAAATGTAGGTGATCTCACCTTCATTAAAATGAACCATGCCTGGGTTTCAAAGGATTTTGTTCCACCTTCCCCTGATGATACATAGGTTGCCAGCAAAATGGCTCGCTTTGGCCTCCTCTTCCTCCGACTTCTCCAATTCCTCCATTTGCAGCTGCTGAACGTCCAGCCTACACCTCAACATATGCCAGTTTTTCCACCTCCCTAACTGGGCTGTCCCCCCCAGGGCCGGCGTCAGCACCTGGCGCACCCGGGACAAGTGGCGGTGCCCTGAGCAGGTGGGGGGCCCACTCGTGAGCGTCGGCAATGGCATACAGCCCCTCATAGTACGCCGCTGTCTCTGACGTGGGGGAGTCCACTCGCCTCAGAGACACTGGCGTACTATGAAGGGCCCTGTGTCAGTGCCGTTGCCCACGAGTGGGCCCCCTGCTTGCTCAGGGCCCCAGCACTTGCAATACTTACCTCTCCCTGCTCCACCGCTGTGACGTCTTCCGCATTTCCTGACAGTGACATTCAGGTCAGAGAGCGCGATGACGTCACGTCTGTACGCCCTCTGCCTGAACAGTCCAAGTGCAGAGAGCTGGAAGCTGGCGACGCTGAGGAGTCCAGAGTAGAGCAGTGCCAGCGAGGAGAGGTATTTCATTTTTTTTAATGTTTGGAGCAATATATGAGGAGCATTATACACAGGAGAATTATATATGGAGCCCAGCATACACTTGAGCATCATAGATAGGGCCCATTATACACTGGAGCATTATAAATGGGGCCCATTATATATGGAGCATTATATAGGCCCATCAGACACTAGAACATCATGCATGGGGCCTATCATACACTAGAGCATTATAAATGTGGCCCATCATCCACTGGAGCATCATATACGGGGCCCATAATACACTGGAGCATTATAAATGGGGCCTATTATATATGAAGCATTATACATTGTTTGAATAATTATTAGGCAAGTTGTATTTGAGAGGATTCTTTTTATTATTGAACAACAACTATGTTCTTAATCAACCCAAAAGACTCTATTTTAAGACTCTAGTAACTATTACTATACAGAATTATTTGGCAACTTAATAAAAACCAAATATATACCCATCTCACTTTTTTATTTTCACCAGTTAAAGCAATATAACAACACAAAATTTAGAAATAAACATTTCTGACATTCAAAAACCAAAAAAAAAAATCAGTGACCAACATAGCCACCTTTCTTTATGATGACACTCAAAAGCCTTCCATCCATAGATTCTGTCAGTTGCTTGATCTGTTTACGATCAACATTGCGTCCAGCAGCCACCAAGCCTCCCAGACACTGTTCTGAGAGGTTGTAATGTTTTCCCTCCCTGTAGATCTCACATTTTATGAGGGACCACAGGTTCTCTATGGGGTTCAGATCAGGTGAACAAGGGGGCCATGTCATTATTTTTTCTTCTTTTAGACCTTTACTGGGCAGCCACACTGTGGAGTATTTGGATGCATGTGATGGAGCATTGTCCTGCATGAAAATCATGCTTTTCTTGAACGATACCGACTTCTTCCTGTACCACTGATTGAAGAAGGTGTCTTCCAGAAACTGGCAGTAGTTCTGGGAGTTGAGCTTCACTCCATCATCAACCCTAAAAGGTCCCACAAGTTCATCTTGATGATACCAGCCCATACCAGTACCCCACCTCCACCTTGCTGGCATCTGAGTCGGAGTGGAGCTCTCTGCCCTTTACTGATCCAGCCTCGGGCCCATCCATCTGGCCCATCAAGAGTCACTCTCATTTCATCAGTTCATAAAACTTTAGAAAAATGAGTCTAAACATATTTCTTGGCCCAGTCTTGACGTTTTATCTTATGTTTCTTGTTCAAAGGTGGTCGTTTTTCAGCCTTCCTTACCCTGGCCATGTCCCTGAGTATGGCACACCTTGTGCTTTTTGATACTCCAGTAACGTTGCAGCTCTGAAATATGGCAAAACTGGTGGCAAATGGCATCTTGGCAGCTTCACGCTTGATTTTTCCTCAATTCATGGGCAGTTATTTTGAGCCTTTTTTTATCAACACGCTTCTTGCGATCCTGTTGGCTATTTGCCATGAAATGCTTGATTGTTTAGTGATCACGCTTCAAAAGTTTGGCAGTTTCAAGACTGCTGCATCCCTCTGCAAGACATCTCACAATTTTTGACTTTCTCCGTCAAATCTCTCTTCTGACTCATTTTGCCAAACGAAAGGAAGTTGTCTAATAATTAAGCACACCTTATATAGGGTGTTGATGTCATTAGACCACACCCCTCCTCATTACAGAGATGCAAATCACCTGATTTACATAATTGGCAGCTGGCTTTCAAGCCTATACAGCTTGGAGTAGGACAACATGTATAAAAAGGATGATGTGATCAAAATACTTATTTGGCTAATAATTCTGCACACAGTGTATAGGCCTATCATACACTGGAGCATCATCCATGGGGCCCATCATATACTGCAGCATCATATGGGGCCCATTTTAAAAGGAGTATTATATAGGTCCATCATACACTGGAGCATCATCCATGGGGCCCATCATATACTGGAGCATCATATGGGGTTCATTACTTATTGGGCATCATATAGGTTATGGAGCATCATATGGTGCACATATGGGGCCTATTCTGTATGTAGCATTATATGGAGCCCATTCTATATGGAGCAATATATGGGGCCCATCAAATACTGTATGGAGCTTTATATGCCACTCATTATACTGTATGGAGCAATATGTGGGCTCATTATACTCTATGGGACCGTCCTATACTGTATGGCACATTATATGGGGACCATCATATACTGTAGCATTTTGTGGAGCTCATCATATACTGTATGGAACATTATATGGGATCAATTATTCTGTATGGAGCAATATATGGGGCTCATTATTCTGTATGGCGCACTATGTGGTGGCCATAATACTGTATGGAGGAATATACTGTCCGGTTTTTGAGCTATTGTAGAATTTACAGTAGATATCAGTCATGTAATGTAAGAAGTGAAGTATTTGTCATTGTACTATACCTATATTTCTCTGCCGTATCGGAGCATCATGAATTGTGGTATGTGTTAAAGGGGCCCACTGACACTCTTTCGCCTGGGGCACACGAAAACCTGGATCCAGCCCTACCCCCCCCACAACTTTAGCCAAATAACCCCCTGTTTTCAATGCGTAACTATTATTATACAGTAAATTAAGGTTGACAAGCTTAAGTAATAAGAATTGATGTCGTTGGCATTGAAATGGGCACTGTAGGTGTGTTTACTGTCCTCCACTCCCTGCCGACTTTGCTTCCCCATTGACTTGCATTGGGTTTCGTGTTTCAGTCGGACCTCCGACTTTTCCCGATAGTCGACCGATTTCGTTCTACTCGACTTTTGAGAAAGTCGGGTTTCACGAAACCCGATCAAGACCCTCATGGAGGCAAAGTCACTCATCCCTACACAGAGGATGAGATGTCAGTTCAGCAAGGGCCAAACTAGATAATTGGTTCACTGTCTAAGCCATATGAGTTCTATAGAGAAATGGTTGGCTATTGGGCATGGGGAAATAGAGATAGGTGAGATGCACATTATTGATGCCGCTCCAGATTACATAAAACCGTGTGTAAACCAATGAATCTGACAGCAATCAGCAGACAATGTACTTAGAAGAGTGACACCCTTTACAGGTCTACCTAGATTCTACTCAAACAATTGCTAGTGACGTTCAATATGCGTTTGTTACTTGGCGAGTTAATATCTCCCTATGGTTGATAAAAACCTGCAACCCAATTTGTGCAGGATATACACTAAATCATGTATATGCCCTATATAGATGGTTTACTAGTTACTACTAAAAATGCAGAAAATCAGATGAAACACCATCACAAACTATTTAATTCGAAGAATGACAGAGGGTGAAGGGATACTTTCAGCACACTGTTGTGAGGATTAGGAACAGGTATGGGTGTCATTAATGAAGCTGATATCAGTAGTTTAAGGACAAAACTTATATACATAGCAAGCATAACAAGTACAAAGGAAAATCAATGATATAATTAACAATTTGCAACAAGATCATGTAAACACTTATATTGGAGTAGCAAAAGATTTTTTCCAACACTTTAAAGAATTAATGGAAGATACGCTGGCAAAATGTAGAAATATGTCTTGGGCTCTAGTCTGTACACAAGGACAAATGGAATTATCAACTAACATTAAGCTAGCAGTACAATCTATTTATGATGGACAATGGCCATTTGAATGGTTGTCTCAAGCCACTACCGTGTTATCTGAACTCATGAGCTGTACACTTTCAAAATGGTGGGTGAACGCATAGGTTGGGTGCAACAACTATGACTTTTAGAAATGCTATGCCTCTTCAATTATTCCATATACTAATTCACCTTTAGAGCTCATGCATAAAGTTAGTTCAACAGGTATTTTAACTGAAGATTCTACATTACTACACCCTAGATTAGAACATCCTCAAGTAATTAGGAGAAATGGAAGGTGGAAACAGGTTGACACTTCTCTGTGCATACAAAGGAATCATAATGTTCTATGTATGCCAGGACAGTTTAGGTTGGTTGAAGACAAATGCTGGAATAATTCATCCACTTGTATTCTAGATGGGGAATCAATCTCAAAAGACAAAGCACCAATCTTATATCTAGGGCATCAAAGAGCTTTTGCATTTCTCCTAAGTACTGCCAATGTATCTATAATAACACAACATTGTTCTTTAATGACATCTGTAGCTAGGGGAGCATGGTGCACTCTTAGCGGAATTACAAAAATCAAGACATCTAACTGGGATTATGTAATTCCTACTATTGCTAATCTGTCAATCGATCTGAAATATCACACTCCAGCTAATTTGCAAGCCTTACGCCTTGGAATAGGGAAAGAACTTTGGAGACTTGTTGGTAAAATTTAATAGGGATGAATATTTATTGATGAAGCTTAATCAAGAAAAGGAAAATGTCACAATTCTATTACATCATGACCAAAATGAAATAAAGGAAGTTACCTATCTGTTAGAAAATAATGCTAAGGGTTATTGGCGGGAGGTAATATTTGGTCATTCAAATTCAACAAATGGCATTCTGATTTAGTTAATCCATCCGATTGCTGTACTACTCATTATTTCTCGAATTTTATCCCTGCTGCAAATATACATGTGCTAAGTAACAAGTTACTTGTATAAGAAGATTCTGATCTTAAATGTGAAGGAACAAACCGCTGTTAAAATTGCATCATGTGACACAAATGTACAAAGTCCCATTGAGTTAGAAGAAATGCTAATATGTGAGAACTGTGACTGAAGAGGGCACACTAGGAAAGACTTTCATTCCCGAACGAAACAAATAGGAAAATCTAGTGGGAATAGGTATCCTAAAGAAAAGATAATGAAATTGATAGTTGATTATATTTGACATTCTCGTGTGCTGTTCACTCATGTATTATTTGATTTCTTTTTTTCTCTTCTATTTATATGCCTCTTTCAATGTCTATTAGAAATCAAGCTATAACAAAAGTTAATTTTTTTTTGGAGTGAATGTTGGCAGATGGTGAGTGAATGTGTCAAGACTCCTTGCCCTAAAAAGAAGAATGAACTACAGTGGCGAAGAGGATTTTGGATTTGTGGCCCCTTAACAGTTGTGTGTCACTTAGACACAAAGGTGGGTATGTTGGAAGCCAACATGGATGTTGGCTTCCAACAGTCTTTCACTAGGGGGACTTGTCAGGGAGTTACATAAACACTGAACTTTAGGAACGCAATGTTTGACCAGCTTAGAGATGCCCTTAATCTGGTTGACTGGGACAATGTCCTCAGAAATAAGAATACAGATAATAAATGAGTTCAACGTGCTCACCACACATCTAGATAAGTTCTTTGAGGGGTGTACTTTTAAAAATGTTCCACTGTTTAGGTGCATCAGGGGCTCTCCAAATGTGACATGGCGTCCAATCTCAATTCCAGCCAATTCTGGGTTGAAAAAGTCAAACGGCGCTCCTTCCCTTCTGAGCTCTGCCGTGCGCCCAAACACTGGTTTGGGTATTAGCGTACTCAGGACAAATTGCACAACTTTTGGGTACAATTTCTCCTGTTACCCTTGGTAAAATAAAAAAAATTGGATCTGAAGTAAATATTTTGTGAAAAAAAGTTAAATGTTCCTTTTTTTTCAAACATTCCAAAAATTCCTGTGAAGCACCTGAAGGGTTAATAAACTTCTTGAATGTGGTTTTGAGCACACTGTGGGGTGTAGTTTTTAGCATGGTGTCACTTTTGGGTATTTTCTATCATATAGACCCCTCAAAGTGACTTCAAATGTGATATGGTCCCTAAAAAAAAAAAAATGGTGTAAAAATGAGAAATCACTGGTCAACTTTTAACCCTTATAACTTTCTAACAAAAAAAAATGTTGGTTCCAAAATTGTGCTGATGTAAAGTAGACATGTGGAAAATGTTATTTAGTAGCTACTTTGTGCGATGTAACTCTCTGATTTAAGGGTATAAAAATTCAAAGTTTGAAAATTGAAAAATTTTCAAAACTTTTGCCATAGTTCCATTTTTTTCATACATAAACGCAAGTTATATCTAAGAAATTTTACACTAACATGAAGTACAATATGTCATGAGAAAACAATGTCAGAATCGCCAAGATCCGTTGAAGCGTTCCAGAGTTATAATCTCATAAAGGGACAGTGGTCAGAATTGTAAAAAATTGGTCTGGTCATTAACATGCAAACTGTTAGAGATCTGCAACTCAGGAATAGGACAGGAGGAGAAGAAGCTGACCCTGCACTAGGACTAGACTCGATCCCTACGATGGGGCGGGTGACCTATTCCTTGTGAATAGACCCTCCGACGTTTCCTAGTCTAGACTAGAGTGAAGACCTAAAGGTGGGGGGAAGGGTATCCCTGAAAGATCTAGGGACTGGAAACAAAACACAGGTAACCTCCTAGCAGGGAAATAAAGGAAGCTGCAGAAACAAAAAGGAAAAAACAAAAGACTAAGCTAGCAGAACTAGAGTTCCCAGAACTGCACAAAGTTAAACACAAAAAGCTATCAAAGCTCCTAGCCAGAACTCTAGCGGATTAACACTGATGTCCAGCAAGGACTGGGAGGCAGGTGCAGGGTAATAAAGGGTGATACAATGATCTGACCAACGACAAGCCCAGCACCAGGAGGAAAAGACCAGCAGCCAGAAAACCACAACAAGATGGCGGATGGTCAAACTAAATAGATTCTAACCCAAACAACCCTCGGGAGTAAAGGGGTTAAAGCTGCCAAAAAGAAAACAGAGAAGTAAAACTAATCCCAAACTGTTCTTCAACTATATCAATAGTAAAAGAATCATAAGTGAAAGTGTAGGCCTTAAAAATTGTGAGGAAAAAGCTAATATATTAAACACCTTCATCTTCACGGTATTCACGGTGGAAAATAAAATGCTAGGTGAAATGCCGAGAGACAAAGAAAACCCTATTTTAAGGGTTACCATCTAACCCAAGAAGAGGTGCGAAACCAGCTAAATAAGATTAAAATAGGTAAATCTCCAGGTCCGGATGGCATACACCCACGAGTACTAAGAGAGCTAAGTAATGTAATAGACAAACCATTATTTCTTATATTTAGGGACTCTACAGAGACGAGGTCTGTTCCACAGGACTGGCGCATAGCAAATGTGGTACCAATATTCAAAAAGGGCTCTAAAAGTGAACTTGGAAATTATAGGCCAGTAAGTCTAACCTCTATTGTTGGTAAAATATTTGAAGGGTTTCTGAGGGATGTTATTCTAGATTATCTCAATGAGAATAACTGTTTAACTCCATAGCACCTTGGGTTTATGAGGAATCGCTCCTGTCAAACCAATCTAATCAGTTTTTATGAAGAGGTAAGCTATAGACTGGACCAAGGTGAGTCATTGGACGTGGTATATCCTGATTTTTCCAAAGCATTTGATACCGTGCCACACAAGAGGTTGGTACACAAAATGAGAATGCTGGGTCTGGGGGAAAATGTGTGTAAATATGTAAGTAACTGGATTAGTGGTAGAAAGCAGAGGGTGGTTATAAACGGTATATTCTCTAACTGGGTCGCTGTGACCAGTGGCGTACCGCAGGGGTCTGTGTTGGGACCTATTCTCTTCAACATATTTATTAACGATCTAGATTTTTTAGTCTAGAAAAAAGACGACTGAGGGGCGATCTAATAACCATGTATAAGTATATAAAGGGACAATACAAATATCTCTCCGAGGATCTGTTTATACCAAGGAAGGTGACAGTCACAAGGGGCATTCTCTGCCTCTGGAGGAGAGAAGGTTTTTCCACCAACATAGAAGAGGATTCTTTACTGTTAGGGCAGTGAGAATCTGGAATTCCTTGCCTAAGGAGGTGGTGATGGCGAACTCAGTCGAGGGATTCAAGCGAGGCCTGGATGTCTTCCTGGAGCGTAACAATATTGTATCTTACAGTTATTAGGTTCTTTAGAAGGACGTAGATCTGGGGATTTATTCAGATGGAATGTAGGCTGAACTAGATGGACAAATGTCTTTTTTCGGCCTTGCTAACTATGTTACTATCTTCACACATCCATGTTTTTTTTGCAGACCATGTCACCACAAATAAATCACAGAGACATGTCATGAGTAGAGTTGAGCGATACTTTCCGATATCCAAAAGTATCGGAATCGGAATGGTATCGCCGATACCATTAAAATATCGGCGATACCCGATACCGATACCGGAAGTCCCATGTAAGTCTATGGGAACAAAATATTCGCAACTAATAAAACCTCTTTCTTTCCTTGTAAACACTAAATATACACACATAGAATACATATATATATATATATATATATACATGTCATTGTGACATATATATATACATATATGTATAGTTTATACACTTCTACATAGTAAAATATCCTCTGATTCAATTGCCGGGTAAAGTCGGCTTCTGTGAAAAGACAGAAGCACCCGACATGAAATACACTTGGTGTACATAGGGTTAACCATGTCTTTTCATGTCGTTTGCTATCTGATTTGCACATACAATTACATCAGTCTATGTGTGCAAAATTTCACACCTGTAGGGGTTAATTAAAGGTGTAAATTCGTTGTAAGAAAAATGGACTTTTTTGCTACGAATTTACACCTTTAATTAACCCCTACAGGTGTGAAATTTTGCACACATAGACTGATGTAATTGTATGTGCAAATCAGATAGCAAACGACATGAAAAGACATGGTTAACCCTATGTACACCAAGTGTCATTCATGTCATGAATTGTGACACATTATATTATAATTATTTATGTATATTTAGTATAATGCGCATTAATTGCGGCTTGTGAGATGCAGAACCGACATGATCACTTTTACATTACCTGTTTCATGTCTTTGCTATCTGATTTGCACATACAATTACATCAGTCTATGTGTGCAAAATTTCACACCTGTAGGGGTTAATTAAAGGTGTAAATTCGTTGTAAAAAAAACGGACTTTTTTGCTACGAATTTACACCTTTAATTAACCCCTACAGGTGTGAAATTTTGCACATTACACTCATGTAATTGTTTGTGCAAATCAGATATCAAACTACATGAAAAGACATGGTTAACCCTATGTACACCAAGTGTCATTTCATGTCGGGTTCTGCATCTTCACAAAAGCCGGCAATTGAATTAGCGGCTATTATACTATGTAGAAGTGTATGAACTATAAATAAAATATATATATATATATATATATGTGTCACAAATTCAATGACATGTATATATATATATATATATATATGAGGTGTAAAATTGCTGAAAAAAAATGCGTGGGCTCCCGCCCTATTTTCGCAACCAGACAGACAAAGCCAGTGAGTGGGGGCAGATAATAATAGCCCAGAGAGGGACCATTTTTTTTGGCCCCCCCCGGCTACTTAACATCTGCCCCCAGACACCCCAGAAAGGGCAAATCTCTAATTAGATTTGCCCTTTCTGGCACTTTGCCCGTCTATTCCCATTGCCCTGTAGCGGTGGCGAATGGGTTAATAAGGGGTTAAAATGACCTTGCAATTGAAAGGTCACTTTAAGCCAGGTTAATAATTGAGAGCTGTCAATTAGACAACTATCAATTATTAATCCTATTGTATGAAAGAAAAATGAAACACACACACTTTAATAAAAAAGAAGTTTAATGAAATAATCACACAGTTTTTGACCATATTTTATTTACCTGCTAAAACCATTTCCTGTAATAAAAATAAAATAATAAAGCAAAATTATTCTTACCAATCCGATGCACAGTCAGGTCCCACGGTGTAATCCTTCAGAAAGGGTTAATGTTTACTGCAGGGACCGCAGCTAATGCTGCAGCCTCACAGTAAACCCCCAAATGAATGAGCTCCTCTCCTGGCTGACAGGAGAGGAAGTGGAAAGCTTAATTGATTGCTTTCCACTTTCACTTCAGGTCAGCCAGGGACACCATCAGTGACGTCAGAGGGAACTGATTAACAAAAATAGGGGTTCCCTTCGAAAAAAAAAATGGCGTGGGGTCCCCCCTATTTTTGTTAACCAGCCAGATGAAGCAGACCGCTGAACCTGGATTTTCAGGCTGTTAAGGAGCCAAGATCCATGGACCTTGCCAGCCTGATAATACCAGGCCACAGCAGTCTGCATATCTTGGCTGATTAACAAAAATAGGGGATCCCTCGAAAAAAATTGGCGTGGGGTCCCCCCTATTTTTGTTAACCAGCCAGATGAAGCAGACCGCTGAGGCCTGGATTTTCAGGCTGTTAAGGAGCCAAGATCCATGGACCTTGCCAGCCTGATAATACCAGGCCACAGCAGTCTGCATATATTGGCTGATTAACAAAAATAGGGGATCCCCTCGAAAAAAATTGGCGTGGGGTCCCCCCTATTTTTGTTAACCAGCCAGATGAAGCAGACCGCTGAGGCCTGGTTTTTCAGGCTGGTAAGGATCCAATATCCATGGACCTTGCAAGCCTGATAATACCAGGCCACAGCAGTCTGCTTAGCTTGGCTGGTTAACAAAAATAGGGGATCCCCTCGAAAAAAAAAACGGCGTAGGGGTCCCCCTATTTTTGTTAACCAGCCAAGTAAAATGCAGACTGCTGCGGCCTGGTATTAAAAGACTGTCAAGGCCCATGGATTTTGGCCCTCAACAGCCTGATAATACCAGGCTACAGCAGCCCCACATTTGGCGCATCAAAAGATGTGCCAATTGTGGCACTTTACCCGGCTCTTCCCACTGCCCTGTAGCGGTGGCAAGTGGGGTAATAAGGGGTTAATGTCACCGTTGATTGCACGGTGACAATAAGCCCGGTTAATAATGGATAGGCGTCAATTAGACACCGATCCATTATTAATCCCAAAGTTTTTAAATGTGTAAAAAAAAGACACAGCAAGAAAAAAGTCTTTTAATGAAATAAAAGAGACAACACAGTTTTCATTTTTTTTATTACTCTCTCATTCCTGCGACGCCATCGATCTCCTGTAAAAAAAGAAAAAAAACAAACCAACAGTATACCACCTGTCCGACGCAGTCCATAACGACAGTCCCACGACGATCCAGCTCTGCTACATCGCAATGACAGGCAGAGCCTGTCATTGCAACGCAGCACAGCTGATTACCTGCTTCCCGGCGGTGACGTCATCGGACTGACTGCTTTACGGCCGGGATTACCCAGCAGTCACTGCAGTTATCGCGAGAAACTGCATGTGACCGCCGGGGAGAAGAGGATGGCGGCCATGAAGCAGTCCAGGACGTGACCGCCGGAGATCTTCTGCCAGGTAAGTGCCGCTGACTGCTGACAGACCCGACAGACGGACACTGACAGTGACAGTGACATCCCGATTCCGGTATCCGATATGACGAAAATATCGGAACTCGGAATCGGAATTCCGATACAGCCAATATCGGCCGATACCCGATATTTGCAGTATCGGAATGCTCAACCCTAGTCATGAGTCACAGATTAAAATTTTCACACCGCGTGAAAAAAGCAGAGTGGGCATGAGGTTTATATGAATCTAGTCCACTTAGCTGGAACTGTAAGACACTACATTTTTTGAGAGGCAAAAATACGCAGCATCAAAAACTCACAAAAATCTCACTGTGGGAACTTAACCTAAGAGGCAGAGGTACCATTAGGAATCAATACAAAAAATAGAAAGTGGTCTATAAAGGTTTACACACTAGCACACACCCGATATGTGGTTCATCTTCTTCTTCGTCTGGGATGACAGAATTTTTTGAAGCTTAATATCAGACATTAATATTTTTATGTTTTTGGTTTTATGTCCTGCAAACTATCAAAAAGTTTTGTATGTTTCTAAGTGCAGAAATACAAAGACTTAAAAAAATAGAAACACATTCCTTTCAAATTGTCAGTTATTATTCTCCTCTCATATTGCAAGGAAATTGTGATGCAAATTTGAGGAGTTCCCAGGAGCCACCTGCTCTGCCCTTTCTCACTAGGTTCAGTAAGTCTAAAACATGTACATCATGTTGTCAATCTCTGACAACAGCATTTAACATACGCCAGCATGGGGGCGCGTCATTTAATGTGCGCATTGCCACTACCATGATGCGATTGCGGGTCGCTGAAGAGTTGCTATGACAGCCGGGCTTCAAAGGAGACAGTGATTTTTACTATATATAGCTTTGCTCTGATTTGATCAGCTGTCATGTGCCCCCAACAGCAGCGGGTAGAATCGCGATCTGACAGCGGCATTTATCATGCAGGCATCGGAAGCGGGTCACTAACCCCGCCGATCAGCTTCCTTATCACAAGGGAGCCGATGGGTTGGCATGACAATCGGGGGGTCTGCAGGAGACCCCCTGCTTGTCATTGCTGATCTGCTATGAGCTCTGCCCAGCGGCATTCATAGCAGATGAACATTTCTGATACACATAGCAAGTGAAAAGTAAAAATAAAAAGTTTTTAAAAATATTCAAAAGGTTAAAAAATATAAAAGTTCAAATCACCCCCCTCTTTTCCCCATTCAAAATAAAGCATTGAAAACAGAATAAAAAATACACATATTTGGTATCGCTGTGTTCAGAAATGCCCAATCTATCAATATAAAAAAGAACTTATCCAATCGGTAAACGGCGTAAAGAGAATAAAATCAAAACATCAGAATTACACATTTTTGGTAGCCGCAACATTGCAATAACGGAGAGCAACAGATCATATCTCCACCAAAATGGTAGTGACAAAAAGGTCCGCTCGATGCACAAAAAATAAGCCCTCACCCAGCCCCAGATCCTGAAAAATGGAGACGCCAAGGGCCTCGGAAACTGGCACCAAATAAATTTAAATATTGGACAAAGATAACACGACACAGGTAAGCACAAAATGCAGTTTTTAAATTAAGGTCTTTGTTATTAAGGGAAAAAGAAATCCAAACCTACAGGATCTTTTAATACTGTATGCACTTTTAGTTCCCCTAAATACAATCACATAAGGGGATGGCTGCTTTATGTATAATATTTACAAGTGTATTGGAAATGGTAATAAGGCCATCCAGATAATACACAGCCATTAGAAGTTCTGCACTGTTTATTCCCTCCCAATGGCACTGCAGCCCCATCTTGAATACTGTTGGAACTGGAGGGTATAAGTCCATCAGAAACTTCCACTGTAACATATTACATTGGTGCCATTTTACTAGCTATCGAGGACCTGTGCAACTGTGAATGAAATGAGTCTGTAGAAATGATAGAACCACTGTATACTTCCATTTTAATGCATGCACAACATTTTACAGGCTCCGCGCACAGGACTCTTGTGTGCATAAGCCCTAACTGAGCCTCCAATCCTCTGACAAAAGCTCTTCTTCTGTCACAGTCTTCTCTCCCTTCAATGGAAAAGTCCATCGTTGGCGGATATCCATGGCACAACCCTTTGGAAACTAAAAATGTTTGCCCACATCCTCTTCAAACGAGCATAGAGCTCATCTATTTCTATCTTCTATTCCTATATATACACTTTTTCTCACTGTTGAGATATATAAAGTGTATTGTGAGCTGCCTACAAAGTGATGTGGTTCATGTACAAAGTTTGTCCAGTTTGAACATGTTCCAATCTCAGTTACTGTATGTGCACCATATCATTCAAGAAGCTTTCTTTTCATAGAAATAGCGTCCTTTAGGTCAACATCCTTTAATTTAAGTTCTTCCCTCCATTGTGGCATGAAATCAAAGTTCTAACAATTCTAAATATACCACTAAAGCTGCAACTCTGTCATTGAAGTGTATACCTTTTTTTCTCTTTCATAGAAAGCACATTCCTAAACCAGGGCACAAATGAGCATGAAATGTTCACAATGTTTTAACTTCAAGTTTATGTTCTGTTGCAAGGACTATCTGGGATTAAGCATTATTTTTGAACTGGCCACTGACAATACACTACTGCTACTTTACATAATACATTTTTAATAAAAATTTTGCTTACTTTGCTGATCCTGAGCTCCTTCCTGACTGCAAAGTCTACACGGTGTTATGGCCAGCTAGCAGGAGTTCATGTAGTACATAGTACTGCTCTAAACGGAGATATGTCAATTTTTATCCGATTTGCTGATTTGCCAAAGTTTGCACTGTGCTACAAAGCCCCACAACTGCTCTAAATACAATATGTTGGCTACCAAATTCTTATATATACTGTGTAATGGCCACATAGCCCCACTATACACAGTAGGATGACCCACAGCTTCCCTATGTACAGTATGATGGCCCCATAGCCACCTCTATACACAGTGTGATGGCCTACAGCCCCCTATATACAGTATGATTGCCCCACAGCAGCCCTAGATAGAGAATGGTGGTCCAAGGGCCCATATACATACAGAAAGATGGCCCCAGGAGCTGCCCTTTATACAGTATAATGGCCACATAGCTTACCTACATACAATGTACATACAGTGTAATAGCCCACATACAGTATGATGCCTTTCAGCTACCTATAAACAGCATGAAGGCCCCACTACCCACCTATATACAGTATAATGGTCCCACAGCCCCCTGCATACAGTTTTATGGCCCCACAGTCCACTATACACAGTATAATGGCCCTGTAGCTCCCAGTGAACAGTGTGATGGCTTCACAGTTCCCATTCATACAATATGATGACCCTACATTGCAATGATTCTACAGCCCCTATACACAGTATAATGGCCACACAGTTCCCATATATACAGTATGATGACCTCAGAGCTTCCATACATACAGTATCTTGGCCCTCAACAAACCTTTACACACTAAAATGGACTCACAGCTCCCCTATATACAATTTGATGGTTCCACAGGTCCCCTACATACAGCATTTTGGCCCTATGGCTCACCTACAGTGGGAAGCATTTGATAATCTACCAATTTTGCAAGTTTTCCACCTACAAAGAATGGAAAGGTGTGTAATTTTTATCGTATGTAAAGTTCAACTGTAAGGGTATGTGCAGACGGTCAGTAAACACCGCGGGTTGGATACTTTGTACTTGTGCAGTGTCCAACCCGCAGCATCCAGATGTTACAGCATAGTGAATGAGATTTCTAGAAATCCCATGCCCACTATGCGTCCAGAGACGCCCGTGGTTCACCAGCGGAGATGGACATGCGGCGCTTCTTCCCAGACCACATCATGTCAATTTCACCCATACAATGTATTGGACACGGTGAATCCGCACAGTCCGGTGAACACATGCGGATTCAACTGCGTTCAATAGCCAGCAGTGCTTTGGACATGTGCTGCGTCTAAAGCGCTGCCAATTCCTGATCATTTGCACATAAACTAAGAGAATTTAAGAGTAAAAAACAGAAAATCACATTGTATGATTTTTAAATAATTAAATTGCATTTTATTACATGAAATAAGTATTTGATCACCTGCCAACCAGCAAGAATTCTGGCTCTCACAGACCTGTTAGTTTTTCTTTAAGAAACCCTCCTACCCTGCACTCATTGCCTGTATTAATTGCACCTGTTTGAACTTGTTATCTGCATAAAAGACACCAGTCCACACACTCGATCAGTCACACTCCAACCATGGTCAAGACCAAAGAGCTGTCTAAGGATACCAGTGACAAAACATGTTGACTTGCACAAGACTGGGATGAGCTACCGGACAATTAGCAAGCATCTTGCTGAGAGGCAACAACTGTGGGCACGATTATTAGAAAATTGAAAAAACAGAAGATGACTGTCACTCTTACTTGGTCTGGGGCTCCAAGCAATATCTCACCCCATGGAATAAGGATGATTCTGAGAAATGTCAGGAATCAGCACAAAAGTACAGTGTAGGACCTGGTCAATGACCTGAAGAGAGCTGGGACCACAGTCTCAAACATTACTGTTAGTAACACACTACGCAGTCATGGATTAAAATTCTGAAGGGCACATAAGGTCCCTCTGCTCATAGCAGTAAATGTCCAGGCCTGTTTCAAGTTCACCAATGACCATCTGGATGATCCAGAGGAGGCATGGGAGAAGGTTATGTGGTCAGATGAGACCAAAATAGAACTTTTTGGCATGAACTCCACTAGCCATGATGTGTACAACCCCATGAACACTGTCCTAACCGTGAAGCATGGTGGGGGAAGCATCATACTTTGGGGGTGCTTGTCTTCAAACAGAAAGGATTGACTGCACCATATTGAAGGGAGGATGGACAAGGAAATGTATCACGAGATCTTGGCTAATAATCTCTTTCCCACAGTAAGAGCATTGAAGATGGGTCAAGGATGGGTCTTCCAGAATGACAAAGACCCAAAACATACACAGCCAGGGCAACTAAGGAGTGGCTCTGTAAAAAGCATTTCAAGGTCCTGGAGTGGCCTAGCCAGTCTCCAGACCTGAACCCAATAGAAAATCTTTGGAGAGAGCTGAAACTCAATGTTGCCCAGAGGCAGACCCGAAACCTGAAAGATCTGTAGAAGATCTGTATGGAGGAGTGGGCCAAAATCTCTGCTGCACTGTGTGCAAACATGGTCAAGTACTAAAGAAAACGTCTGACCTCTGTAATCACAAACAAAGGCTTCTGTACCAAATATTAAGTTCTTTTTTTCTATTGTATCGAATACTTATTTCATGAAATAAAATGCAAATTAGTTATGTAAAAATCATACAATGTGATTTTCTGTATTTTTTTTAACATTCTGTCTCTCACAGTTGAAGTGTACCTATGATAAAAATTACAGACCTCCACATTTTTTTAGGTGGGAAAACTTGCAAAATTGGCATGGTATCAAATACTTATTTTTCCCCACTGCATACAGTGTGTTCCAAATTATTATGCAAATAATATTTTCTCAGATTTTCCCAAATTACCTATATGAATTTCAGTCATTGTAATTTTCCAGTCAAATAACTATTAGAGTACAATTGAAAGGTTTTTGTATATTTTTTAAAAAATAAAACACTCAAACTGCACTCAAAATGCATGTTCCAAATTATTATGCACAGCAGAATTTTCAACCTTTTCATTTTAATAAAGTACAAAAAAATGGTCATTTTTGAAATTATAAGCATTAGCAGGTTCTTACAAACTGAAATCAAACAGTTTTCAACTCAAAACTTTATTCTAGGTGATGTTACATTTGCACATAGGACCCCTTGTTCGAAAGGAGCTTCTGAACTCTCTCGTCTATTGAATTTGTCAGGTTTTGGATGGTTTATTCTTCAATTGTTCAATTGTTTTGCATGAGGACAGAATACCCTCCCAGAGCTGTTGCTTAGATGTGAACTGCCTCCCGCCATCATAGACACTCCTTTTGATGATGCTCCAGAGGTTCTCAATGGGGTTGAGGTCAGGGGAGCATGGGGACCACACCATAAGTTTGTCCTCTTTTATGCCCATAGCAGCCAGAGATGCAGATGTGTTATGTGCAGCATGAGACGGTGCATTATCATGCATGAAAATGATCTTGCTGCGGAATGCACAGTTCTTCTTCTTGAACCATGGCAGGAAGTGCTGTTTGAGAAACTCAACATACACTATGGAGTTCATCTTTACCCCTTTCAGGGATCCTAAAGGGGCCGACAATCTCTCTCCCCATGACTCCAGCCCAAAACATTACTCCACCTCCTCCTTGTTGGCGCCGTAGCCGTGTTTGCATGGGGTGTCCATCAACCAGCCATCTCTCACTCCATCCATCTGGACCATCGAGCGTTGCATGGCACTCATCGGTGAACAAAACAGTTTTGAAGTCAGTCTTCATGTATTGTTTGGCCCACTGGAGCCGTTTCTGCTTGTGTGCAGTGGATAGAGGAGGTTGACAGGAAGGCTTACGCACAGCTGCAAACCTCTGAAGGACCCTGCATCTTGTTGTTCGGGGGACGTTGGAGGCACCAGCAGCTTCAAAAACTTGTCTGCTGCTATGACAAGGCTTTTTTGCGGCTGCTCTTTTAACCTGACGTAATTGCCTGTAGGAAAGAGTCCTCAATTTTCCCTTATCAGCAAGCACACGTGTGTACTGTGAATCAGCTACATACTTCTTGATTGTGCGATGATCACGATGAAGTGTCTTGGCAATGTTGATTGTAGTCATGCCTTGACCTAAACACTCCACAATTTGTTGCTTCTCAGCAGCCGACACATCCTTTTTCTTTCCCATTTTGGCAGAAAATGTAGGCTGCTTAATAATGTGGGACAGCCTTCTTAAGTAGTCTTGCCTTTCATTGGACACACCTGCCAAACTAATTAGCACAGGTGTCTGCAATTGCTTACAGTGATATAAAGAGCCCTGACACACATCACCATCAATGAGTTTAACTGACAAACAAAAAAATTCCTACCTTATCACTCCTAAACAATTTTTGCATAATAATTTGGAACACAGTGTATACAGTAAATGGCCCCACAGCTCCTCTAGGTATGGTATGATGGCACCACAGCTCCGTTATATATAGTATGATGCCCTAACAGATGCCCAGTAGCTCCTGTAAAAACAGTTCTGGTGGCCCTACAGCTCCCCTACATACAGAATGATGGCCACACCCCGATGCATACCTCATGCTGACCTCAGGAGCTCCACTATATGTAGTATAATATCCCCTATATAAAGTATAATGGCCCTATATCTCCCCTGCATGCAATATGATGCCCCAAAGCTCCTTATAAACAGCATGATGTCCCAACAGCCTCCCTATATACAGTATTATGGCCCCACAGCCCCCTACACACATTATGATTGCCCCACAGCCCCCTATAAACAGTGTTTATCAGCTGTGTATGAGGTGTTACCTGTCATTATAATCCTGTCTCTGGTCATAAGGAAACTGCTGTAAACTCTTCCTGAAAGAAGAGGCAGTTACAGTTTAACCCCTTAGTGACAGAGCCAATTTGCAGCTTAATGACCGGGCCAATTTTTACAATTCTGACCACTGTCACTTTATGAGGTTATTACTCTGGAACACTTTAACGAATCCAGCTGATTCTGAGAATGTTGTTTCATTACATATTGTACTTCACGTTAGTGGTAAAAAAATTTTATATGACTTGCACTTATTTATGAAAAAAACGGAAATATGGCGAAAATTTTGAAAATTTTGCAATTTTCAAACTTTAAATTTTTATGCCCTTAAATCAGAGAGATATGTCACACAAATTTCTTAACAATTTCTTAATAAATAACATTTCCCACATGTCTACTTTTACATCAGCACAATTTTGGAACCAAAATTTTTTTTGTTACGAAGTTATAAGGGTTAAAAGTTGACCAGCGATTTCTCAGTTTTACAACACCATTTTTTTTAGGGACCACATCACATTTGAAGTCACTTTGAAGGGTCTATATGATAGAAAATACCCAAAAGTGACACCATTCTAAAAACTGAACCCCTCAAGGTGCTCAAAACCACATTCAAGAAGTTTATTAACCCTTTACTTGCTTCACATGAACTGAAGCAATATGGAAGGAAAATATTAACATTTAACTTTTTTTTAAAAAAAAAATTACTTCAGAACAATTTTTTTTATTTTCACAAGTGTTAAAAGAGAAAATGAACCACAAAATTTGTTGTCCAATTTCTCCTGAATACGCCGATACCCTATATATGGAGGTAAACCACTTTTTGGGCGCACTGCAGAGGTCGCAAGGGAAGGAGCGCAGTTTGACTTTTTCAACACAGAATTGGCTGGACGCCATGTCGCATTTGGAGAGCCCCTGATGTGCATAAACAGTGGAAACCCACCACAAGTGACCCCATTATGGAAACTAGACCCCCAAAGAGCTTATCTAGATGTGTGGTGAGCACTTTGAAGATTATAACGTAGAGCTATGAAAATAAAAAAATCATTTTATTCCTCAAAAATGATTTTTTAGCCAGCTATTGTTGTGCAATTTGTCTAGAGTACAGTCATGGGCAAAAGTTTTGAGAATGACACAAATATTATATTTTCACATGATCTCCTGCCCTCTGGTTTTTATGTGTGTTTGACAGATGTTTTTATCACAGACAGAAATATAATTGCAAACATATGAGTAACAAAAGCTTATATTGCAGTTAGAATGAGTTAATGCATCAAGTCAATATTTGCAGTGTTGACCCTTCTTCTTCAGGACCTCTGCAATTCTGCCTGGCATGCTCTCAATCAACTTCTGGACCAAATACTGACTGATAGCAGTCCATTCTTGCACAATCAATGCTTTCATTTTGTCAGAATTTTTAGGTTTTTGTTTGTCCACCCGTCTCTTGATGATTGACCACAAGTTCTCAATGGGATTAAGATCTGGGGAGTTTCCAGGCCATGGACCCAAAATCTCTATGTTTTGTTCCCTGAGCCATTTAGTTATCACCGTTGCTTTATGGCAAGGTGCTCCATCATGCTGGAAAAGGCATTGTTGATCGCCAAACTGCTCTTGGAGGGTTGGGAGAAGTTGCTCTTGGAGGACATTCTGGTACCAGTCTTTATTCATGGCTGTGTTTTTAGGTAAGACTGTGAGAGAGCCGATTCCCTTGGCTGAGAAGCAACCCCACACATGAGTGGTTTCAGGATGCGTAACAGTTGGCATGGGACAAGACTGGTGGTAGCGCTCACCTTGTCTTCTCCGAATGAGGCGTTTTCCTGATGTCCCAAAAAATCGAAAAGGGGATTCATCAGAGAAAATAACTTTACCCCAGTCCTCAGCAGTCCACTGCCTGTATCTTTTGCAGAATATCAGTCTGTCCATGATGTTTTATCTGGAGAGAAGTGGCTTCTTTGCTGCCCTCCTTGAGACCAGGCCTTGCTCCAAGAGTCTCCGCCTCACAGTGCGTGCAGATGCACTCACACCTGCCTGCTGCCATTCCTGAGCAAGCTCTGCACTGCTGGTAGCCCGATCCCACAGCTGAAACACTTTTAAGAGACGGTCCTGGCGCTTGCTGGTCTTTCTTGGGCGCCCTGGAGCCTTTTTGGCAACAATGGAACCTCTCTCCTTGAAGTTCTTGATGATGCGATAGATTGTTGACTGAGGTGCAATCTTTCTAGCTGCGATACTCTTCCCTGTTAGGCCATTTTTGTGCATTGCAATGATGACTGCACGTGTTTCTTTAGAGATAACCATGGTTAACAGAAGAGAAACAATGATGCCAAGCACCAGCCTCCTTTTAAAGTGTCCAGTGGTGTCATTCTTACTTAATCATGACAGATTGATCTCCAGCCATGTCCTCATCAACACCCACTCCTGTGTTAATGGAGCAATCACTGAAAAGAGGTTAGCTGGTCCTTTTAAGGCAGGGCTGCAATGATGTTGAAATGTGTTTTGGGGGATAAAGTTCATTTTCTAGCCAAATATTGACTTTGCAAGTAATTGCTGTTAAGCTGATCGCTCTTTATAACATTCTGGAGTATATGCAAATTGCCATTAGAAAAAGTGAAGCAGTAGACTTTGTAAAAATTAATATTTGTGTCATTCTCAAAACTTTTGGCCATGACTGTACGCTGATACCCCATATGTTGGGGTAAACACTGTTTGGGCGCACGGCAGGGTTCGGAAGGGAGGGAGCACCATTTGACTTTTTGAACGCCAATGTCGTATTTGGAGACCCTGATGTGCCTAAATAGTGGAAACCCCTCAATTTTAGCTCCAACCCTAACCCCAACACACCCCTAACCCTAATCCCAACCCTAACCCTAATCCTAACCCTAATCCAACACTAATTCTAACCCTAACCCTAATTGAAACCCTAACCCTAATCCTAACCCTAATTGTAACTCTAACCCTAACCCTAATTGTAACCCTAACCCTAACCATAATTGTAACCCTAACCCTAATGGAAAAATGAAAATAAATATATTTTCTTTATTTTATTATACGTCCCTAAGTAAGGGGGTGATAAAGGGAGGTTTTATTTACTATTTTTTTATTTTGATCATTGTGATAGCGTTTATCACAGTGATCAAAATGTCCTGCACTGAATGAATGAATCTGCCGGCCGGTAGATTCGGCATGCGCACTGCGCATGCACCCGCCATTTTCTTTGCAGGATGAAGACTGGGAACTGCAGGAGACATGGGAAGACATGGGGACACCGGGAGGTACCATGAGTGGGATCGGGGGTCCCGGGGACCCCATTTCTCTCCCCTCTGATGTGCGATCACATCAGAGGGGAGAGAAATTACATGCAGAATCGCTGTTTTGTTTTTTTTGCGATCGCCGTTATATGGTTAATAACGGCGATTGCAAAAGCGGGGGACTGCGGGGAACCCGAATTATGTTCTGTGACCCCAGAGAAAATCCGCACTGCGCATGCGCCCGCCATTTTCTTTGCAGGGAGAAGAGCGGGCAGCTCCTGGAGCCATCGGAGGACATGGGGGACATCGGGAGGCACGGGAACTGATGGGGGTCCCGGGGACCCCATTTCTCTCCCCTCTGATGTGCGATCACATCGATCAGAGGAGAGGGAAATTACATGCAGGATTGCGGCTTTTTTTTTTTTTTTTGCAGTCGCCGTTATATGGTTAATAACGGCCATCGCAAAAGCGGGGTCGGTAAAAACCGACCCGAATCATGTTCTCTGGGGTCTCGACTACCCCCAGTAGCCGAGACCCCAGAGAAAATCCAACTCTGGGGGGCGCTATATACTTTCTTCACAGCAGCCGTGAATTAACGGCGCTGTGGTTTAAGTACCCTTAACTACCACTGTTAAAAGGCGTATTGGCGGTCGTTAAGGGGTTAAAATAGCTCCAGTGACCTCCGTAAAAATGACGATATTAAAAATATTATATTTTAATACAGGTTGTGATATAATGTAATCACAAAAAACTGCCCAACAATATAACTCCCTTTAGGGAAAATATACCACAGACTAATATTGTAATACTATATGGAAAACCAACCAGTGATTAAGAATGGTTCCAAACGGAGGTATAACAAATACAAAATATCTTTATTTAAACAATATTAAAATCGTACATACAGATAATGCAAGATCACAATAAAAAAGGAACGTGTTTCCTCCATAGGAACAAAATCACTTCAGCCTCTATGATTATTCAAGTGTTTTGTAAATCTCCATGAACTCTAAACTACTAAATAATGGGGGATAATGACGGTGCAGCAACACATTTGCCACTGGATAGCATAACGCTTGGTGTGACTAACCGTACACAATAAACCCCTCAATGCAGTGTATGAAAAGGAGAAACATGTCATAGAACATTGTACATACCAATAAGGCTGGTGCCTGTCCTCGGACGTCCCTCTGCCCCGACGCGCGTTTCGCTCTGCTTCCTCGGGAGGCATTATTTAGTAGTTTAGAGTTCATGGAGATTTACAAAACACTTGAATAATCATAGAGGCTGAGGCGATTTTGTTCCTATGGAGGAAACACGTTCCTTTTTTATTGTGATCTTGCATTATCTGTATGTACGATTTTAATATTGTTTAAATAAAGATATTTTGTATTTGTTATACCACCGTTTGGAACCATTCTTAATCACTGGTTGGTTTTCCATATAGTATTACAAGGTTGTGATATAAGAAAAATAGCCGTAAACAACAAAAAACATTGCCAAATTTAAAAAAATGCATATAAAACAAAAAAAAAGTAAAAACAATAGGTCATTTTCTGATGACAAATTTTATTTAAAATTAATTATATTGGTATCAGGTGGTTAATAAGTCATGTTGGTACTACAGATATAAAGCAATTACATCACAGTCATCTTTCAATGTTTCCACCACACTCCGCGTTATCTCATGATGACTGTGTATAGTGAATACATACGTCTTTATGTTAGAATATTATATATGTATATAATACAGTCCATAGAGACGTTTAGGAAAAAGTCAGTGACTGATCATTTAGTATCACAAAGATAGCTTTTCAATAGCTAATCCTCCAGCTTTTGTTAAGTCTAGCCTTCCCCTGGGACATGACTTTTACTAGGCATGATAGCCTTGAGAGTGGACTTGCATTTGATGTATTTCCACATGGATAACAGCATTACATGACATCCAAGCGTTCTCACATTAGCTATTAATTGACAGCTCAGATCTGTCAGGCTCATGGGAAGATGAAAAATGTGTGAAGATCGGCGTAGGTTAAAGTACAAAATGTCACTTGTCACTCATTAAATTCCCTTGTGGCACAAAGCTCAGCCATCTATACCTGAAATGTTTTTCTATGAACTTTTTTTTACTCATAAATTTAATTTCATTAACAGAGAATGAAGATATATTCTACTAATTGTAGGTCACCGAGCTGACTGTAATTAATATGGCTGAGAGCCCGGGAAATACACAGCAAATCAAATATTCTGTCTCATCATTGAATAACTCACAATTTATTATTATTAATATTATTATTCTTATTTTTGTTGTTACAACTGAAAGTAATACACGTGTTATTGTGCTAGCCTACAGCGTGATATTCACTTTACTTTATTGGCATCATTTTCACTATGTGTGATGTTCTACACAGTTTACAGTGCGTTAATCCACTTTTAAGTATGTTTATTACTGGTTAATCAAATTCTTATTGATTAACAAGCAGGGGAGTATATTTCACAGACCAAGAGACTATACTATAAAACATTTAAACAGGATGCCCTAAAAGTTGGCATTGCAGGTCCACCGTCCACAGTGGCATCTTTTTTGGCGTTTTTTTGAGACCTGGAAAACACTGAATGAGTTATAACTAACAGGTTCAGATTCTTAGAGAAGTCTCCTGGTCTATGTCTAGAAACGGCTTTAATCCCATCGGCTAACCCTTTTCTGTGGTCAGTGACTGCAGCATCCTCCAAGAAGCCTCCCCGGTGACCCATCCGCAGTCATCTCTGGGGACCTCTGAAGGACCCGGGGCTGTCTGTTGAGTAAACCTGCCATGCGGTGAGACTTAATGGTTGTCGTAACAGAAATCTACGTTAAAGAACATTATGTACTGTATTAGCGTACAGGTATGCTCTAATGAATTGAACGTCTAAAAAAATAACAACTTGTAAAAAAGTAACACAATTGGAATTTTTTAAAATGTGACAAAAAATAAAAGAAAAAATATATAATAAAAAAATAACTCTCTTGAGAATAAAACTTAATGACCTATTTATAGGTTGGGTCATCAATATAAAATCAATGGAGGTCTAACTTTCAATGACATTTTCACTTTATGCACAGTATAATCTACTATATAATTGTCTTATCCCGTCTGTCTGTCTGTCTGTCGGTCCAGGAAATCCCGCGTCGCTCATTGGTCCGGCAGCGTCGGTCGAGGTCCTTCTGCTGCTAGCGCCGGGAGATGAGCGCCTCGCGCCGGTCATCTCCCTGCTGCCTTGCCGCTGACCTCCGTCCCGCAGACACGTGTGACCAACTTTTTACTATTGATGCCGCCTATGTTGCATCAATAGTAAAAAGATCTAATGTAAAAATAATAAAAAAAATAATAAATAATGATATTCTCACCTTCTGGCGGCCCCCGCAGCTTTCCCGCCTCTCAGCGACGCTCCCGGCCAATCCCGTTCCCAGGCGTCCTTTGCGACAATCACCCCGATGAGACCGCTACGTCATCTGGGGTGATTCTCGCAATGCATTACTGGGAACGGGATTGGCCGGGAGCATCGCTGAAGGCGGGAAAGCTGCGGGGGCCACCGGAAGGTGAGAATATCTCTATTTTTTATTTTAATTATTGTTTTTACATGGATATGGTACCCAGGCCCTGGAAGAGAGTCTCCTGTCCTCCAGACCCTGGGTACCATCTGCACATGAACCGCTTACTTTGCGCATGGTGGGCACAGCCACATGCGGTAAAGTAATCGGTTCAATGCATTCCTATGGCGGCGGAATCGCCGCGGTTCCGCAAAAAAGAATGAGCATGCTGCGGATTCTCCCGCGATGCGATTCCGCCGCGGAAAAACCCGCAGCATGTGCACAGCATTGCGGAATCCCATAGGCCATAATGAGTTGTATTGTGTAAGCGGTTTTGCCGCGGTTTTGCGGCGTTTCCGCCTCGAAAAACCGCGGCAAAACCGCTAGGAATCCGCAATGTGTGCACAAGCCCGGATACTTCTGCTGCGAGCGCCCGCTCATGTCCCGGGTTCTTGCAGCGGAAGTACCCGCACAGGCAGTGGCGCTGACATCCATGCGGCTACGATGTCAAGAGAGGACCGGGAGCGGCGCTGCGGGTCGGGATACTTCTGCTGCGAGCGCCCGCTGATGTCCTGGGTTCTCGCAGCGGAAGTAGCCGCATAGGCAGCGGCGCTCTCCGGTCCTCACAATACAATACGATGATTGGTCGCGGTCTTTCACCGCGACCAATCAACGATCTTGCCACTAAACTTAAACACCGCTGTGTCAGCCGCATACATATTCTAGAATACCCGATGCATTAGAATCGGGCCACCATCTAGTATATGTATATACAATAATACCATAGAGTGCCTAAATGTCACTGTGCTTAGCAAACAATGAATAAGGTCCTGTTCACGTCAGCTTTTTTTGCCTCTAGTTAACATATCCTATGGGTAGAATTCCAGTAGGCTACAGACTGTAGAATGATTCATCAGTCTTCCTTACACCAGAAATCTTATTACTGGAGTAAGATTTTTGGCGAAGCTTTTGGAGGCACATGCCACTTATCAGACACTCTGATTTATTATGAGGTGTGCTCCATTTAATGAATCAGGAGCGTCTGACACCAACACGTCCCCTCATCAACCCTGGCTTGATGAATCCATGGGTAATAGACCATAGTCTAGTACAATCTTTTGGCCTCCGTCTGACAATGGAGCCATATGGACACATTTAGAGTTTACGTCTGGAGCTTTTCCAACTTACATACTAAACATGGAACAAAAGTGTGGTGTGAACAGGCCCAGCTAGACAGTTGCTTCCAAAATGAAAATTCAAAGTAAATTTTTACAAGCAACCATACAAATTATCTAAATGCCAAAATTATTATATATAAAATGCATGTTTTATAAAGGTTTATCTTCACAGGTGAAGCCAGTAGCAGTGAAGTAGAGCTATTTTAATGTCTTCACATCTTTTCCCAACATCCATAGAAATCTTCACATGTAGCGATGTTTAATCATGCAGCTTCTGGTTTAACACAGATAAATATATCTTTTAGTTGCTAAAAGACAAAAAGAAACCGTAAACTAGACTTCCTGCCCGTGGGACACAAAGCAGCTGGATTCTCACATAAGTTAGCGTCTATACATTAAAAACTGCTATCTGTGGTCACAGGTCACAGGTCTCAGATCAGATGTTCAATTCACATTGCATAGGAACTCCTGAGCTGCTGAACTCAATGACACGTGAGCAGTTTTCATTTTTTTTGTCAATCAATGCATAGGTAGAAATGTAGTCTTATGTCTGCCATGGAATAAAGTATCATTGAAACCTTGTTATCCATATGGTGCACCTACAATTTGAGATAATAAGTGGGTATTATTGTTAGGAATTGTGGTTCTGTGCTACCACCAGGGAATGGATCGGGTCCGGTGCTACACTACTCGTCACAATTGCAGCCATTGTCCCAACCCTGGAGGTGGAGGAAAACGTCTCAATCTTATGGGGCGTTGCGTTCAGGATTAGTAGGGTGTCAGAATGCTGTATCTCCCATGGATTTCACTGCCCGGGGAACATTTACTCTGGGTTTTCAAGCAACGCAGGACGCTACTGTGTCTGGTACTACAGTAGGAAGTGGTGGGATTGTGTTCATTCTCCTTGCAAGTCAGCAGGTAGTGGTTGTCTGGGGATAATTGGGAGGCATTCAACCTCCTTCATATTCAGGCGTTATTTAACCCTGTCAGGTCTTTGCTGTTTATTGCAGTTCTGATGTGTTGTGGTGGGAAGTGGTGCTTGCAGTCTTGGTTGCTGTCTTCAGGGTGCTCTTATGTTCATTTCCCTTTCTTTCCATGCTACACCCCCAGGATTTCTCACAGAGGAATCTTCCTATTTTCAAATAGGCTTCAACCACATCACCAGATGCCAGCTGCCCGGCGACAGGGGGCCTGGGAAGGGCTCTGCTAAAGTTCTCCTCCCATTTATTGGTTGCTAGGTGAAGAGTATTCCCAGCCCTTTAAGGTTCGCTTAGCTGGGGCAGCTGGAAATTTCATTCTCCAGCAGGACTTGTCACCTGTCCACACTGCCAAAAGTACCAAAAGCTGGTTTAAAAACAACAGTATCTCTGTGCTTGATTGGCCAGCAAACTCACCTGACCTTAACCTCATAGAGAATCTATGGGGTATTGTCAAGAAGAAGATGAGAGACACCAGACCCCATAATGCAGACGAGCTGAAGGCTGCTATCAAAGCAACCTGGGCTTCCATAACACCTCAGTAGTGCCACAGGCTGATCGCCTCCATGCCACACCGCATTGAAGAAGAAATTGATTCAAAATGAACCCCAACCAAATATTGAGTGCATTTACTGAATATACATTTTAGTCGGCCAACATTCCGGATTTTGAAATCATTTTTCAAGCTGGTGTTATAAAGTATTATAATTTACTGAGATAATGGCTTTTGGGTCTTCATTGGCTGTAAGCCATAATCATCAACATTAACAGAAATAAACACTCTCTTTGTAATGATTATATAATATATGAGTTTCACTTTTTGTATTGAAGAACTGAAATAAATTAACTTTTTGATGATATTCTAATTTTGTGAGAAGCACCTGTGTGTGTATATATATATATATACATATATATATACATATATACATATATATATATATATGTATATATATGTTATATATATATATATATATATAAAACATTACATCAATCCCCTTTTACCAACTTTAAAATACCAAAATAAAAAAATAAACATCTGATATCACCACATCTATAATTCCAGTCTATCAAAATATAAAATGATTTAAAAACATTAAAAAAATCAAAATGCCAGATTCATCACTACATCGCAGTTCTACAAAAAAATACAATAAAAAGATAGCTATAAGTCACGGTATCATTAAAAGAACTGCAGCTTAGCGTGCAAAACAAACCCTCATACAGCTCTATTGACAGAAAAATCAAAAGTTACAAGTCTCAGAAAATGGTGACACAAACATTTTATTTCTACAAATTTAGAAAAAAAATGTCACTGCTAAAATCTGAAAAAACTATATAAGTTTGGTATCGCCACAATTGTTTTGTCCTGGAAAATCATCTTCCTAGTTCATTTTTACTGATTAATGAATGCTGTAAAAATAAAACAATGAAGTAATTGCAGTTTTTTCACAATTTCATTCCACTTTATTTATTTCCAGTTTTCAGGTCATGATATGATAAAATTCAAAACTAACTCATCCCTCAAAGAAACAAACACTAAAAATACGGCCATGTCGACAGAAAAATAAAAAAAATTATGACTCTTGGAAGAAGGAGAGAAATAAATGTAAAATTGGCTAGTTCAAAAAGGTTAAAAGATATGTAGATCTTTGTACACGATTTGTTTTTTGTTTACTTGCATCTAAAATGCAAAATGAACCAACTTTATAAACAATCTTCATTAAAACTTTCTACCATTTAGTTTCTGTAGAGCATCTGTAACTTCTGTAAGTCCTTTTCGTAGCTAAGTGCTTTTCCAAAAATGTTACAAATTCGTTAGACTCCTGCTTTGACAGTTCTCTCTGCTTCCTTAGTCAATAAAAATTGTAAAAATATTTTTTTAAAAATCACAAAATAAAAAACAGAAAAAATATTAATTCAATAAATAAATAAATGTATGTAAAAAAAATAATAAGTACACATAAGAGGAAAAACTAAACAAAAAAAACAATTCCTGAATTGCAGGTTTTTGTTCATTCTGCCTCACAAAAATCGAAGTAGAAAAAATGTCATGTGGCCAAAAATGGTAGCAAAAAAAAAGTCAACTCGTCCCACATTCAACAAGCCCTCACATGGCTGTCAGGCGAAATATGGAAAAATTATAGCTATCAAACTATGGCGTTTTTTTACTGTGTGACAGCAGCCAAACATAAAAATCTGATATAAATCTGGTATCGCTGTAATCACACCGACCCGAAAAATAAAGTCGTCTAAATCACTTATATTTCACAAGGAACAGCTTAAAATATAAATAAAAATAATTTTTCACCTGCTGTTGATTTGTTCAATCTGCCTCCCAAAGATCGCAGTAAGGCTCAACTCACACTCATCCTGCGCTCTACACTGAACGCTTACACCGGGGTTTCTGTGTAAATCTCAGAAATACGGGATTCAGACTGCACCACTGATGGAAAATTCGCTGTAATGAGGCAGATGGAGACCCTGTGGATGCCTTTTTAGTCGGTTTTGTGCACCTCCGACAAGAAGGACAACGCTAATAAGAGGAGGAGATGATCACTAAAGGACTTGTAAAACCTGCTGCCAAGTAGTCCTCCATATTCAGGAACTTTATATTACCCCATCCTACCACTGATTGGCAGCTTTCTGCCAATGTACAGTGTACACAAAAACCTGTCAATCAGTGTGGTGGGCATGTTTATACAGAACACAGCATTCAGAAAATTAGTAGATCTGCTGTAGTTAAAACATCTATTTTATCAAAACTGCAGCAAGCAGCAGACTAAGTGACACATCGCTCGAATCCGAATCTTTGTCCCTATATCATGTTGCTGACAGATGGGGTAGCAAAAACCTGGTGACAGATTCCCTTTGAAGTCACAAATCAGCTGTGCAGGACATCCAAAGCATAGCATAACACAACTCTAATCTATGGTGGCTTCAGAGAAAAAGACAAGCATTATGTGGCTCCATATGGTTGATGTAATTTCCCCTATGACTGTTCCCTATACTGAATATGGTACCTCACCATGCCTCGTACTTGAATCCTCAGATGTTATTATCACAAGGAGGTTCGGCAGTAGCACACTATGGAAAAAATGAGATAATCACCGGCTGAGGCAGAGTTAGAACGTGTTGTCACTACAAGAGTAAAAGTGACCTTAATTCTATTTTAACTCAAAGGGTTGAGACACTTTTCTGCTGTCTTGGACACTGCTGTGTTTTGTCTTTCAGAAGGGAATGGTAGGGATGTGACAGGGCTGCGTTTGTTACTCTTCATGTACTACTGTACGGCATATCTAATAATGGCTACCCTGAAAAGAGAAGCACAGGCAATAGAGGGTTGTTAAATCTGGGAGATAATGAGTATGACAAGTCATAAGTAACATAATGACGTTGTCTGCATGTAGAAATATGTACTAGAATACTCAAATTGTTTAGTTTATAAAATTAAATTAAATAATTAATACTGACCTCACTGATCATGTGCCCCTCCTATTGTGATGCTGCCCTTTTCGCCGCCAGGTTCTGCAGTGAAGAACATGTGACCACTGCAATCACTGGCATCAGCAGTGATCAGTTGTAACCAGTGATTGGCTGCACTTCACAGGGTTACATTTAGTTAAAAAAATGTTACCCTCATGACAACTGTTTTAAAGGAATCCTGTCAGCAGGTTTTTAGACACTAAACTAATGTCATCTATGTAAAGCACAGGAAATGTTGATTATGTCCATGTCTTTGTATTATAACTTCATTTCTCTGCCCTGGCTTGGACAGCACCTACAGCTCTCCAGGCTTACTCTTTTTCTCCTCCTGACGCTGACCTCTTGACAGTGTCTGACAGGTCACTCTTCTCTGTATTCTGCTCCCCTGCCTGCCGAGGGGTGGCACAAGTACAGTAATGTCCTGATGATGACACCGCTGCACGATGTCGGGTAGGGGAGCAGGTCACAGAGAAGAGTTACCTGTCAATCGCTGACAGAAGGCTGGCGCTGGGAAGAGAAAGAGAGAGACAGGGGAGCGGTAAGTGCATGTTAAGCCCCCTGCACTCACTAGCTCATTTGCATGAGAAAATAGAGAAATGGACTTAATACAAAGATATTCATGTAATCAGCAGTATAGATTCTTTACATAGATGACAATAGTTTAATGTCTAAAAACATACTGACAAATTTCCCTTTTCCCTTTAGAATAGGCCACCAATGCTTGATCAGCATGGGTCAGATTTCCAGGACCCCTGATCATCAGTTTAGGCACAGAATATAATCTCAGTATTGTTTTGGATGACCAGCAGTGGTGCTAGAGGTCAGACCCCTAACAAATATATATTTATGGGGTTGTCCAGGATTTTAACATTAATAGCCTATCTTTAGAATAAGTCATAAAAGTCTGATCCGTGGTAAGGGTGCGACATGGGCATCCCCGCCAATCAGCTGTTCTCAGTGTTGGCTGGTACTGCTCAGTTGCAATGCTGCACAGCTCCATCGACGGAATAGTGGCCATGGCCCAGTATTGCACATCCCACCCTCTATTGATTTGCAAAGTTGGCGGATGTGCGGTCCCCGGCTGTGGCCACTAAGCAATTGACGGAGCGGTGCTGTGAGGGTGTGAAAAATCCTTTAATGGACTTCTTTAAATCATCACATTTTACTAAAGTAAAATTGGATAATAGTGCAGATGTCTTGGTCAAAATAAATCTGGTATTTGGGTAATATTATAATCTATACCTTTTAGAATGTTGTGTTATAGATTTCTTAACATGCAGATTGCCTCTTGAGAGTACCACCTATTGGAAGTAGCAACCCTAAAAGTCAACATGGACTCTTTAACAAGCATTGCCACATGACTTATTCACCAGACTTCTGCACAACACAACTGATGGTTCCAACCCCATTTACAAGGCCTGAAATCCCACTTATTAAACCTGACAGGGCACACCAATGACGTGAAAACCATTTCCGGTGACTACCTCTTGAAGCTCATCAAGAGAATGCCAAGAGTGTGCAAAGCAGTCATCAAAGCTACTTTGAAGAACCTAGAATATAAGACATAATTTCAGTTGTTACAAACTTTTTTGTTAAGTATATAATTCCACATGTGTTAATTCATAGTTTTGATGCCTTCAGTGTGAATGTACAATTTTCATAGTCATGAAAATACAGAAACATCTTTGAATGAGGTGTGTCCAAACTTTTGGTCTGTACTGTGTATATATATATATATTCTATGTGTATATATCTATTCTTTCGTTTGTGTTTTAAAACCTGTAATTGGGATCCATTATATGTCCGTTTTTCAAGCCGGCGAGAAAAACTCGCCATACTGATGCCATACGGATGTCACACGGATGCTTAGATGCAAGAAAATGGCTTCCTCGCATTACAATTGGATGACATACGAATCACTGTTCATGAAACATTTGTGCGATTCTGGTCCGTGAAAAATGGACAGTATTTTTATACGTTGTGTGTGACTCCAGCCTAAGTCAAAAAGTCTCTTGGAAACAAAAGTTGAATAAAAATAAGACTTGCAATATGATTTATCCCTGGAGAAATTAACTAAATCATGCTATCCTCTGATGACCTTCACTATTCTGGTGTAATTACAGCCCTTCAGGAAATCACAATAATTTTCTCTACTAACTGTATATTTTCATAGACATACTTTATTCTCTAGGACTATTTCATTGCCAATATATTTGATCACAAAACACATTTTCAAGGTAGAAAAATAAAAAGGTACAAAAAATGTAATATTGTCACTGTTAGGCCGAGATCACACCTGCTAGAAACTCGCACGATTCTCGTGCGAGTCTCTCGCATGAACACCCGGCGCTGCTGCCGGCACTCGGACCGGAGAATGTGGCTGCATGTATTTCTATGCAGCTGCACGCTCTGGCCCGAGTGCCGGCGGTAGTGTAGAATCGTGCGAGTTTCTCGCATGTGTGATCCCGGCCTTACACTGTCAATTCAACAAACTGTATAAATCAATAGTACAAGTGAATAAAATAAACTCTGTAATATATTTTATCAGAGAAATATGCTCCTTTCTGCACTTATGAGCCACTTCCTCCCTCCTCCTGCCTCCCAATCTCACAATTTGTCTCATTTCACATTTTGAACTCGAAATTTGCTGAAATCATTAGTGGATGCCATGCTCCGTTTGGAGAGCCCTTGATGTGTCTAAAAGTGGAAACCGCCACTGGACACTATTTTGAAAACGAGACCCCTCAAAGAATGCATCTAGATGTGTGGTGAGCATCTTCAACACTCAGGTGCTTCGCCGAAAAATATAATGTTGAGCTGTGAAAATAAAAATTCACATTATTCCTACAAAAATGTTATTTTAGCCCCATTTTTACTTTCAGAAGGGTAACAGTAACAGAAGAAATTACACCATACAAATAGTTGTGCAATTTCTCCTGGGAAGGCAATACCCTATATGTGGGGGGAAAACTACTGTTTTGGGCGCATGGCAGGGCTCAGAAGGGAAAAGTGCCATTTGCCATTTACGCAAAATGTGCTGTAATCATTAGCAGCTGCCATGTCCAGTTTGGAGAGCCCTTGATGTGCCTAAACAGTGGAAATGCCCCACAAGTGACCCCATTTTGGAAAATAGACCATTCAAGGAATGTATATAGACATGTGGTGAGCACTTTGAACCGCCAGGTTTCACAAACATAGCAGGTGAAAATGGACTCCAAAATTTGTTGTGCAATTTCTCCTGAGGACGTAGGTACACCATATGTGTGAGCAAATACTACTGTTTGGGCACACGGCATGGTTCAGAACAGAACGGAAAGAGTGACGTTTTGCAAATGCAGACTTTGATGGAATGGTCTGAGGGTGTGATGTCACATTTCGAGAGCCCCTGATGTGCCTAAACAGTGGAACTCCCCCACAAGTGACCCCATTATGGAAACTAGACCCCATTATGGAAACTAGATCTATGTAGATCAGGAGCGTGTCATAACCAGAGGAATAGGTAAAGCGCTGAATGGCTGTGCTGAAATCGCTAAGAGAATGGCGCTGTGTGCCATTCAGCACTTTACCTATTCCTCTGGTTATGACACGCTCCTGATCTACATAGATCCTTTCTATTATATCCTATTTCACCACAAATGGTCTGAAGAAGGTCAGGTATTGACCGAAACGTCACATGTTACATGTTGGATTGTTCATCAATAAATTACTTTTTTTCAAGCATACCCTTTGAGTGCCGGATCTATTTATATGTAGTGACAATTTTGACTCCATGGATGTTTTCCAGAAGCAAGCAGCAGTGGATGTTGCTGAGTGAAAAATGCAAAGTGCCACTGTAGTCCCCAGTACATGGTAGTGACAAGTATGATGTAGTGCCCAGCTCATGCTTCTGGAGACACGCTGTCATGGCTCTGTTGTTAGGTATCCTGGGACCAGGGGCTCCTTCCCTGTCACTAACACTAGGGGCGCCCTAGCTCGACCTGCTTCCCAGATTAATTCAGATGGTGAAGATGCTGGAGCCACGTACCTTGCCTTAGCCCCTGAATCCACCCTCAGTCTGTACCCTTCACCCACCCAGGGAAGAGGGGAGTAGTAGTGTACCGTAGTACACCAGCTAGACTAGCTAGGTAATACAAACAGGGGTAATGAAAAATACCAAACATACAAATATACTCACACATATAACAGAAGAATATGCACAAAGAACCAACAAAAAACGAACAAAATTCCCAAAATAATATAAAAGTATAAATTTTATTAAATAATATAACATACAGGAAATACGGACAGGAAAGGGAAGGAGGTAAAGACCAAAGTTGTATATGCAGAATGAGGGGTGCTACAAAGGAGATTAGGGTAATGCATGAAATAGTAGGCGGGCATAACAATAGCAGTCACGATAGATCATTGTGCATATTCATTATCCAAAATCACCATGTGTGATCATATACTGCCGAATCGAATATATGTATATACCACCCACATATGTTGCCCGCATGTACCACAGAGCGGAAACAAGGCTATAGTCAAATATGTGCATGAATCACCAAGAATGATAACGTTATCTGAATATAGGCAATAGCATGTACAAAATAAATGTTGATCCCAAAACAGGGAAATGCCAGCAATTACCTAAATAGCTGCAAGTAGGGACGTCTCCTCCGTGCACCCTCCCCGACGCGCGTTTCGGCGATAGTGGCCTTTCTCAAGGGGTATGTATGAGTGGAATGGAGGGGAATATAAAAACGCTGCCTCAACCAATGAAAACAATCGACAACGATCATGTGACTGCACCGCCCATGATAAAGATTAATTAATAGGTGGTGTACCTAGACAACTTATCAAATACCGCCCATGTGATGTCCCGCAGGAGTATCACCCACCTACGAACAAGCAGCCATCAATACGTGCAACACATATGATAGAAATATGCTTTCAATATAAGAGAGTCTCTTGCGCTGACGTCAGCACTGACTCTCGTATGTTGATATCGCCGCTGCTTCTAATGACGCGTGCGTTGCCACAGAAACTGGGACGCCGGGCCGCGTCGGCATCACGAGGGCGGTGACGTCACAAAGAAGCGACCATCACCACAGCAACGGAAGATGCCAAGAGCGACCAGACGGGCCGAGACCGCGACACGCAAGCGTACCAGCAGACGCCGAGATCAAGAGGATGGTAAGTATGAAAACATATAAAGATGGCGGCTTGATCACATAAATAGACATATGTAGAAATATAGCAAGAATTATTATAAAATATTGAGAAACATATAACATATAGACAACAAGGGACAACATGGGTGGGACATATATACAAACATAATAGATGACCACATATGCTTGAAAATGTTCATGGAATATGATAATTGGAGATGAAAATCTTGATGGTTGATGATTGGAATGAAGAGGGGATGTATCATGATAGTTGAACAAACCATGGGAAAATAGCATGATACATGATGTAATCATGAAAGAGAGCAGCAAAACATCTAAAATAACAAAGTAAAAAACAGTGTTAAAAACAATGAAACACGTTACATAACAAAATTAGTCAGAAACCAAACACAATAGACAGATGAACCATTTGACAAAAATGAGGCAAAGCTAATTGCCTCATTCAATCCCTTAGGGTGGACCGTATCTAATGTCCAGATCCACTTAGTCTCACACTGCAAACAGTTTTGATGTGAGACTACCTCCACGGGCACCAGGATCAATAGTATCGATACCTCTCACCCGTAATTTAGAGCTGTCACATTGATGATGGAGTTTGAAGTGGCGTGGTATAGTCCTGAGTGTGGCAAGGTCCTCGTGATCGGTGGCCGCCTGGATCCCCAGAATGTGCTCACGCACACGTACTTTGAGTTGACGTGTCGTCATGCCGATATAAATTAAATTACAGGGACATAATGCAAAGTATATGACATATTTAGAGACACATGAAATGTGTCTTCTAATATCATATGTCCTGGACCCCGTAGAATTAAAAAAGGTTTTAGCACGATCCATATTGGGGCAGGCGACACAGCGACCACAAGGACCACTGCCACACAAAGGACGGCCACTATCTAGGAAAGTAGACTTCCTCTCCCCTGATAATGACTATGGACCAGATAATCCCTCAAATTTCGGGAACGTCTAATCGTAATGCTTGGTGTTTGAGGGAGGATCTGATTCAAGATAGGGTCGGCCTGAAGGATAGGCCATGCCCTATTGAGGGCATTTTTCATGCGTGAAAATTGGGCATGATAGTTGGTAATAAATCTGATCTTGTTATCAGGTTTCTTCACCTTATTGTCATATAATAGTGTATGACGGGTGGAATTTTTTGCGGCTATAGCCTCGTTCCACAAATCTCTCTGAAAGGTCCATAGCCTGAATCCTAAAATCTTGTTCAGTGGAACATATTCTACGGAGGCGTAGGAATTGGCCCGTGGGAATGGCATTAATCATAGATCTCGGATGTGCAGAGGTGGCATGGAGCAGCATGTTGGTAGACGTCTCCTTTCTAAAAATGCTGGTTTGCAAAATATCCTCGGAATCCCTCCATATCTTAACATCTAAAAAGTTGATGGTATCCCTATCGCACATGTGTGTGATGTGGATATTGGATTCATTGGAATTCAAAAGAGTTACAAATTCATCTAGCTGAATGGAAGTTCCCTGCCAGATCAGAAAAATGTCATCGATGTACCGCACCCAAAAGGGAATGCGGTCCATCGATGAACACTGATCAGGCAGGGATAGGTCCCTCTCCACAGCCCCAGGAACAGGTTGGCGTATGCGGGGGCAAATGAGGCCCCCATGGCTGTTCCCTGGAGCTGCAGGTAGAAGGACCCCTTGAATATGAAAAAGTTATGTGTAAGTGAGAATTCAAGGAGCTCAAGGATAAAGTGGATGATCTCGGATGGTAGATTAGACATAGTCAGATAGTATCTAGTGGCGGCAATCCCATCCTTATGCCTAATGTTGGTGTATAAAGATTCCACATCTCCAGTCACCAACATAGTGTCTGGTCCAATATAGAGACCATCAACTCGCTTGAGAAACTCCCCGGTATCTAACAGAAATGAAGGGAGATTCCCCACAAGAGGTTGAAGTTTGGAGTCAATCCAGAGATTTACCTTCTCAAGATAATTACCTGACCCTGAGATGATAGGACGTCCCGGGGGCACCTCCAAGTTTTTATGCACCTTGGGTAGTAGGTACATAGTGGAAATTGTGGGTTCGACCACTTGTAGCGCCGATGCCAGCTCTTTGGTGATAATATCATCCTGAACAGCTCTCTGTATAATTTGAGACAGTTCCTTCATGAAGGATGAAAGGGGGTTATATGACAGCCGTTTGTAACAGGTAGAATTGTTGAGCTGTCTGAAGGCTTCCCTTTCATAGAGGGATTTCGGCCATATAACTATATTACCCCCTTTATCAGCTGGCTTCAGCACCACATCAGGAAGTGCCCTCAGGACATCCAACCTCTCACGTTCCTTCCTGGTAAGATTGTCATTATTGACCCCAGTAGGAATACTCATGAAATCTTTAGTGACAACCTGTACGAAAAGGTCAATAGGCGCACATGTTGACAGAGGAGGAAACTTCTTGGATTTGACTCTAATAGATGGGGGAATCTTACCTCCCTCACCAGCAATATGTTCAGCAGACAGTTCCTCCAAGTCTTGTAAAGCTATTTGTTCTTCCACTGTGGGGAACAAAGACGAAAGATGAGGATCAAAAAAATGGCGTTTGAAAATCAGAGACCTGGCAAACAGGTGTAAGTCCTTGATTGCCACAAAGGTATTGAAATTAGATCTAGGAGAAAATGTAAGACCCCTGTTAAGTAAGGACAAATCATTTTCAGTCAAGGTATGAGTGCTTAAATTAATTACCTTGTTATTATTAGACTGATCAGATGATTTGATTTTCATCCTCTTGTAGGGGTGAAAATTGGTGTCTCTAATTCTCTTACTAGATCCAGAACGGGTCATCATGGATGATGTAGACCATTCAGAAGAGTCACTCATAGAGGAAATGGAGGTAGTAGAAATTGCTCCAGTCATCCTAGGTGTTCTATCATTTGGTTTTCTCCAAAAATAAACATTTTTATTGGAAAAATCTCTAGTGTCTCTTGAAAATTTATTGGACTGAGTTTCCTGTATCTTTTTGACACATAAATCCAGACTCTTCTCAATTTGAACCTCATAATTGGTGATCCTGTCTGCTGGACATTTGGCTTTTAGATTCCATTCAGCCTCATCGATGGCAGTGTCGAGGTCTGAAATGGCTTTAGAATTGAGACCAACCAACAGCTGCATTAGGGAAAAAGAACATATACCACATGCCTCCTCCCATTTATAGCAATGAAATCGCCATCCACCACGGGAAAAGAAGGAATAACACGGACACGTAATCCTCTAGGGATCAATTTAGATGAAATATATCTTTCCAAAAAGGCCCTATTCCACCATATTTTAGTTCTTTTAATTAGCAATTTCTCAATCTCATGGGCCTGATTGTCAAAATTTGGTTCATCTGGCAACTGGGTATCCTTCCCACCTGTACCGAATACCTGATCAATTTGACCGAGCCAGGCCTTGTCTTTGGCTCGAAAATCCATTTTCCAAAAAGAAACACAACCTGTGCAAAACACAGAAATTAAATACAAAACGACTTTCATGGAAATAATAGCCTAAAAGAAATAATTAACCATAAATGAATGGATGAATAAATATATATAGGCAATTATCTGGAAAGACTGATAGGGAATATCGCAAAGCAAAGTATGCACAAAGAACCAACAAAAAACGAACAAAATTCCCAAAATAATATAAAAGTATAAATTTTATTAAATAATATAACATACAGGAAATACGGACAGGAAAGGGAAGGAGGTAAAGACCAAAGTTGTATATGCAAAATGAGGGGTGCTACAAAGGAGATTAGGGTAATGCATGAAATAGTAGGCGGGCATAACAATAGCAGTCACGATAGATCTTTGTGCATATTCATTATCCAAAATCACCATGTGTGATCATATACTGCCGAATCGAATATATGTATATACCACCCACATATGTTGCCCGCATGTACCACAGAGCGGAAACAAGGCTATAGTCAAATATGTGCATGAATCACCCAAGAATGATAACGTTATCTGAATATAGGCAATAGCATGTACAAAATAAATGTTGATCCCAAAACAGGGAAATGCCAGCAATTACCTAAATAGCTGCAAGTAGGGACGTCTCCTCCGTGCACCCTCCCCGACGCGCGTTTCGGCGATAGTGGCCTTTCTCAAGGGGTATGTATGAGTGGAATGGAGGGGAATATAAAAACGCTGCCTCAACCAATGAAAACAATCGACAACGATCATGTGACTGCACCGCCCATGATAAAGATTAATTAACAGGTGGTGTACCTAGACAACTTATCAAATACCGCCCATGTGATGTCCCGCAGGAGTATCACCCACCTACGAACAAGCAGCCATCAATACGTGCAACACATATGATAGAAATATGCTTTCAATATAAGAGAGTCTCTTGCGCTGACGTCAGCACTGACTCTCGTATGTTGATATCGCCGCTGCTTCTAATGACGCGTGCGTTGCCACAGAAACTGGGACGCCGGGCCGCGTCGGCATCACGAGGGCGGTGACGTCACAAAGAAGCGACCATCACCACAGCAACGGAAGATGCCAAGAGCGACCAGACGGGCCGAGACCGCGACACGCAAGCGTACCAGCAGAACGCCGAGATCAAGAGGATGGTAAGTATGAAAACATATAAAGATGGCGGCTTGATCACATAAATAGACATATGTAGAAATATAGCAAGAATTATTATAAAATATTGAGAAACATATAACATATAGACAACAAGGGACAACATGGGTGGGACATATATACAAACATAATAGATGACCACATATGCTTGAAAATGTTCATGGAATATGATAATTGGAGATGAAAATCTTGATGGTTGATGATTGGAATGAAGAGGGGATGTATCATGATAGTTGAACAAACCATGGGAAAATAGCATGATACATGATGTAATCATGAAAGAGAGCAGCAAAACATCTAAAATAACAAAGTAAAAAACAGTGTTAAAAACAATGAAACACGTTACATAACAAAATTAGTCAGAAACCAAACACAATAGACAGATGAACCATTTTACAAAAATGAGGCAAAGCTAATTGCCTCATTCAATCCCTCAGGGAAGAGGGGAGTAGTAGTGTACCGTAGTACACCAGCTAGACTAGCTAGGTAATACAAACAGGGGTAACGAAAAATACCAAACATACAAATATACTCACACATATAACAGAAGAATGCAGCAGGGAGTGGAGGATGGGGTTAAACCAAATTAGGTGAAGAAAGGGAATTATCACACACTCAAAACCTAGCAACAGTCACAGATAAATCCACTAAACGTCTACTCTTATAATAACCAACAACCCCAGCCATGCAGCATAAGGTAGCTCTGATAATGAGTGCTAGACCCAGTTTATATAGGAGATGGGAGTGGCTAACATTGCACAGCTGAGAGCCTAAATGTTCCAGGAACTCTCAACTGAACAAATTAACCCTGCACTGCCAAAAGAAATTTACACCATTTAATATGAAGGTGAAGTGCTTCTAATTAGTGCTGGAGTAGGAGAAATCAGATGCTGCGGTTTTCTGGCTCCTCTCTGTTGCAGTTAAACCTGTGACTAGTGTTGAGCATTCCGATACCGCAAGTATCGGGTATCGGCCGATATTCGCGTTATCGGAATTCCGATACTTAATTCCGATACTTTTTCCATATCGTATACCGGAATCGGAAGTTCCCATAATTCTTTGAGAGGCAATGTGATTTTAGTCAGCCAATGAGGAATCCTACGAAGTGTGGGCACATCCTGTAATGCTGCGGTCATCTTAACTAATGGCATGGCTGTGATTGGCTGCTGAAATGATGTCAGAATGCACTATAAAAGGCGCCGCCGCCATTTTAGCGTCACTGTGCTGTGAACTCAGTAAGGGACAGAACGCTACTCTGCTCACTCTGAGGGACAGTTAGATATTGCGATTTTGTGTACTACTGTGCTTGAGGCAGGCTAGTTTACCAACCGCTGTGTAAAGCTTCATTTTGCCAGTGTTGTTTTAACAGCTCTGTGCAAGGTGTGTGTGTGACAGTGCAGGTGACGCTGCAGTTTGCTCTGCATCCACCGCTGTTTGTAGGCATCTGCACGTGTCACTGTCACTGACTCTTTTTTTTTTTTTTTTTTTTTTTTATTTTGTGGAATTGGTGCAGCTCCATTATATTAGAAAAAAAAAATCAAATCTATTACTGTGACGTGCTTCCATCCGTATACAATACATTGGTTGCAAACACTATAGAAGTACAGAAAGGAGCTTTTCACAGATTGTGGACAGTTGTGTTTCAGTGTTCACTTCAGTCTGTGTTTTTACTTTTTTGAGTGCAGATCACGCTCCAGTTACATGTTCAAGCACTGCTGCTTGTACTCTGCTGAGCGTGTCTCAGTGGCTCATCCTTTTCATTTATCTCCAATTGGTTCTGCTACATTCCATTTAAAATAAATCTAATCTATTAGTGTGACGCGCTTCCATCCGTATACAATACATTGGTTGCAAACACTATAGAAGTACAGAAAGGAGCTTTTCACAGATTGTGGACAGTTGTGTTTCAGTGTTCACTTCAGTCTGTGTTTTTTACTTTTTTGAGTGCAGATCACGCTCCAGTTACATGTTCAAGCACTGCTGCTTGTACTCTGCTGAGCGTGTCTCAGTGGCTCATCCTTTTCATTTATCTCCAATTGGTTCTGCTACATTCCATTTAAAATAAATCTAATCTATTAGTGTGACGCGCTTCCATCCGTATACAATACATTGGTTGCAAACACTATAGAAGTACAGAAAGGAGCTTTTCACAGATTGTGGACAGTTGTGTTTCAGTGTTCACTTCAGTCTGTGTTTTTTACTTTTTTGAGTGCAGATCACGCTCCAGTTACATGTTCAAGCACTGCTGCTTGTACTCTGCTGAGCGTGTCTCAGTGGCTCATCCTTTTCATTTATCTCCAATTGGTTCTGCTACATTCCATTTAAAATAAATCTAATCTATTAGTGTGACGCGCTTCCATCCGTATACAATACATTGGTTGCAAACACTATAGAAGTACAGAAAGGAGCTTTTCACAGATTGTGGACAGTTGTGTTTCAGTGTTCACTTCAGTCTGTGTTTTTTACTTTTTTGAGTGCAGATCACGCTCCAGTTACATGTTCAAGCACTGCTGCTTGTACTCTGCTGAGCGTTGTCTCAGTGGCTCATCCTTTTCATTTATCTCCAATTGGTTCTGCTACATTCCATTTAAAATAAATCTAATCTATTAGTGTGACGCGCTTCCATCCGTATACAATACATTGGTTGCAAACACTATAGAAGTACAGAAAGGAGCTTTTCACAGATTGTGGACAGTTGTGTTTCAGTGTTCACTTCAGTCTGTGTTTTTTACTTTTTTGAGTGCAGATCACGCTCCAGTTACATGTTCAAGCACTGCTGCTTGTACTCTGCTGAGCGTGTCTCAGTGGCTCATCCTTTTCATTTATCTCCAATTGGTTCTGCTACATTCCATTTAAAATAAATCTAATCTATTAGTGTGACGCGCTTCCATCCGTATACAATACATTGGTTGCAAACACTATAGAAGTACAGAAAGGAGCTTTTCACAGATTGTGGACAGTTGTGTTTCAGTGTTCACTTCAGTCTGTGTTTTTTACTTTTTTGAGTGCAGATCACGCTCCAGTTACATGTTCAAGCACTGCTGCTTGTACTCTGCTGAGCGTGTCTCAGTGGCTCATCCTTTTCATTTATCTCCAATTGGTTCTGCTACATTCCATTTAAAAAAAATCTAATCTATTAGTGTGACGCGCTTCATCCGTATACAATACATTGGTTGCAAACACTATAGAAGTACAGAAAGGAGCTTTTCACAGATTGTGGACAGTTGTGTTTCAGTGTTCACTTCAGTCTGTGTTTTTTACTTTTTTGAGTGCAGATCACGCTCCAGTTACATGTTCAAGCACTGCTGCTTGTACTCTGCTGAGCGTGTCTCAGTGGCTCATCCTTTTCATTTATCTCCAATTGGTTCTGCTACATTCCATTTAAAATAAATCTAATCTATTAGTGTGACGCGCTTCCATCCGTATACAATACATTGGTTGCAAACACTATAGAAGTACAGAAAGGAGCTTTTCACAGATTGTGGACAGTTGTGTTTCAGTGTTCACTTCAGTCTGTGTTTTTTACTTTTTTGAGTGCAGATCACGCTCCAGTTACATGTTCAAGCACTGCTGCTTGTACTCTGCTGAGCGTGTCTCAGTGGCTCATCCTTTTCATTTATCTCCAATTGGTTCTGCTACATTCCATTTAAAATAAATCTAATCTATTAGTGTGACGCGCTTCCATCCGTATACAATACATTGGTTGCAAACACTATAGAAGTACAGAAAGGAGCTTTTCACAGATTGTGGACAGTTGTGTTTCAGTGTTCACTTCAGTCTGTGTTTTTTACTTTTTTGAGTGCAGATCACGCTCAGTTACATGTTCAAGCACTGCTGCTTGTACTCTGCTGAGCGTGTCTCAGTGGCTCATCCTTTTCATTTATCTCCAATTGGTTCTGCTACATTCCATTTAAAATAAATCTAATCTATTAGTGTGACGCGCTTCCATCCGTATACAATACATTGGTTGCAAACACTATAGAAGTACAGAAGGAGCTTTTCACAGATTGTGGACAGTTGTGTTTCAGTGTTCACTTCAGTCTGTGTTTTTTACTTTTTTGAGTGCAGATCACGCTCCAGTTACATGTTCAAGCACTGCTGCTTGTACTCTGCTGAGCGTGTCTCAGTGGCTCATCCTTTTCATTTATCTCCAATTGGTTCTGCTACATTCCATTTAAATAAATCTAATCTATTAGTGTGACGCGCTTCCATCCGTATACAATACATTGGTTGCAAACAATATAGAAGTACACAAACGGGCCTTTCACAGCTACTGAACATGGGTTTTAATTTTTAACTAAAATATGTATTTTTTCAAATGACACAAATATAAGTAATGTTGAAGAGGAATAGTCCTACATCCATTGTTTGCACAATATTACAGGTGTACATCATGTCCCTTAATCAACAATGTATTATTATATTTACTTGTATGCTTTTATTTAAAAGCCAAGAACACAGAAGGATAACCTTCGCACTGCAGCTGTTGTCAAAGTTCAACCCACATTATGCACTTCCAACATTGCAGCATTTGAGGCATGATGTGAGTTGGATTGGTCAAAGTTATGGAGTGAGAAGGTTCACCATCAGTACCCTATAGCATAAGTATGCTTTTGTGTTAGCATTTGTGTTAGACATGTGGATATCTGCCATAATATGTCACAATTATTTAGTTACAGATTTGTTACCAACACTAATCATTGAATGGTTTTAAATTTGACGTTTCACTTGTTTACAGCTTAGAAATAAGGGTGTAGCCTGATATCTATGTGTAGCACTAGCCACTTTAACATGTCATGTTTTTTTAAACATGTGTAGGTAGGTAGCAGTAATTTTTGCCGGACACACAGCAGGGGAACAGCAGGCGTTACTGAACCCCACTATCACTATAGCTTGTGTATTGGTCTGTGGACACGACACTTCTGAGCAGCAACTGGCAGTGTTGTAGCCCAGGGAGTATAGCTCAGGTGGTAGAAAGATGAACATAACAGGAGACATGGAAAACGTTGTCAACCAGTTAGTTAATCTGAAACGGACAGGCAAATTCAGGCGAGATCCATGCCTAGTTCATTTTCAGAAAAGTAAGCCGTTCTACATTATCGTAGGATAGTCGCATGCAACGGTCTGTTAGTACACCACCTGCAGCAGTAAAGACGCGCTCCGATAATACACTGCCAGCAGATCAAGCCAGCACCTCCAATGCATACTGGCTAAGCTCTGGCCATGTATCCAGCTTAGAGACACAAAACTTGAATGGGGAAGAGCCATCTGGGAGTACACTGAGAGGGCAAGACATGTAGTCTGTCACCATCTTACGGAAATGTTGCCTCCTGCTGACTGGAGCCGTCTCGGATGGTGTAGACATTGGTGGCGCTGCCACAAAACTTCGACACATTTGGAACATACTGTTCTTGCCCTGTGCAGAGGCGCTGCTTGTGCTCCCTCTTGTTGCAGAGCTGTCTCCACTGCCTCGACGCACAGAGCTGCTTTGTAAATCAGTAGCAGCAGCAGTGCTCTCGGCTGGAATGGAGAACATTATGGATTGCACCAGTGTGTCTTGGTACTTCCGCATTTTACGCTCCCGGTTCAACGGTTGTGATGAGGCTTTGTAAGTTGTCCCGGGTAGCGAGGGTCTAGGAGGGTGTACACCCAATAATCAGACGTGGTGTGAATGTGTTCGATGCGGCGGTCGTTTCTCAGCCACTGCAGCATGAAATCAACCATGTGCTGCAGACTCCCAACTGGCCAAGAAACGTTGTCCCCTGCAAGAGGCGTCATCTCCGCCTGCTGTGCATCACCCCACCCTTGGTCTACATACTGACTAGAGCATTGTCTACCTCCCTCTGGAGCGATGTCTTCTCCTCCATTGACTCCTCCTCATCCTCCTCACAAAGTCCTTCAAATACATATAAATTTACAAAATTTAAAACTCAAAATTTAAAAACTTTGTATCATAATTCTGTAACATCAGTTTATGGAAACACAATAGCATTACAAAAGGATAGACAAAAAATGTACATTATGTGCTTTGTAAATACATTAAAAGTTTGTAATGGTTATGAAAATATAGACAGCGACTCTGGAGGTTCAATTGTTGATACAGCATGGTACTTTGAAAGTCCTCCAGCCCTTTGTGAGGAACCACGTTGCGCTGACTGTCCAGAAGGTGATGGAATTTGTGACTCCTCATCCTCTCACAAAGTCCTTCAAATACATATAAATTTACAAAATTTAAAACTCAAAATTTAAAAACTTTGTATCATAATTCTGTAACATCAGTTTATGGAAACACAATAGCATTACAAAAGGATAGACAAAAAATGTACATTATGTGCTTTGTAAATACATTAAAAGTTTGTAATGGTTATGAAAATATAGACAGCGACTCTGGAGGTTCAATTGTTGATACAGCATGGTACTTTGAAAGTCCTCCAGCCCTTTGTGAGGAACCACGTTGCGCTGACTGTCCAGAAGGTGATGGAATTTGTGACTCCTCATCCTCCACCTCTTCCAAAACCTCATGCCTTAGTGCTTGCAGTGTTTTTTGAAGCAGGCAGATAAGGGGGACAGTCAGGCTGACTAGTGCATCATCTGCACTCGCCATCCGCGTTGACTCATCAAACGCACGCAAAACGTGGCAGATATCCTTCATAGAGTTATTCGCCACTCATTACACTGGCAGTGGCTGCCCATTCATTATAGGATCCAATTCTAATTACTGGTTCTCACCAACATAGCTCTCCACAGCGCAGCACCCCCTACATCTCCTCCCTTATTTATATTTATCGGCCTAACCGACTGCTGCACTCTGCAAACGACCTTCGACTAACCTCTGCACTAATCCGTACCTCCCACTCCCAACTCCAAGACTTCACCCGCGCTGCGCCAATCCTCTGGAATGCTCTACCCCAAGAAATTAGGACTATCCGCAATTTGGATGGTTTCAGGCGCTCCCTCAAAACACATTTGTTCACAGTGGCCTATCACATTCACTAATCAAAGTCATTCTATGTGTAATTCTGTGTGTGTAGCCCATTCACTATCTCCATGCATCCCTCACTTCCTTAAAATGGCTGGACCATCATTGTAAAAACACCATTGTATATAAACACCTGTACTTTGTATCTCCCACACCTCATTGTAGATTGTAAGCTTTCACCAGCAGGGCGGCTGATTTTGCTTAAATTATTGTATTGTTAACGTTGTTACTTATGACTCGTGTTTTGAAACTGTTAAACTGTAAAGCACTGCGGAATATTATGGCGCTATATAAAAAAATAATATTATTATTCTTATTATAGAGGCCCACTCAGTAGTGGTGAAGTGTGAACGCCGCAAATTGCGAGTTGACTGCGCCTGATGCAGCTGATACTCCATTACTGTTGGCTGCTGCTCACACAACCGCTCCAACATATGTAACGAGGAATTCCACCTGGTGGGTACGTCACATATAATGCGATGTTCATGAAGGTGAAATCTGCGTTGCAGAGCTGCAATCAGCGATCTGGCCATGCTGGAACGTCGCAAGTGAGCGCACTCTAGGCGGACCTTGTGCAGCAGTGCATCAAGATCCGGATAGTCCCTCAAAAAACTCTGCACGACCAAGTTGAGCACATATGACAGACATGGTATGTGAGTGAGGTTGCCAAGGCCCAGAGCTGACACCAGATTTCGGCCATTGTCACACACTACCAAGCCTGCCTGTAGATTCTCTTCCAAAAACCACACGTCGCTCTCCTGCTTTATGGCATTACAGAGCTCCTGCGCTGTGTGGCTAAGATTCCCCATGGAAATTAATTTCAGGATGGCCTGTTGACATTTGGACACGGCTGTGCTCATATCGGTCGCAACAGGTAAACGTTCACGGGTCCATGTGGAGGTAGACCGTGACGGCTCCTGCAGCGATGATTCTGAGGAACTGGAATAGGAGGAATCAATGTGTACAGACTTGATTCCTGCAATCCTTGGAGTTGGCAGAACACGTACAGCGCCACTCGCAAGATCAGTACCCGGCTGCACAACATTGACCCAATGGGCAGTGAGGGAAAGGTATTGTCCCTGGCCATGGGTGTTAGAACCCTCTTGTTAGGTTTTGTTTCAGTTTGCTGGTCACATGACCTTTTTTCCCTATTTAGTCTGGCTCCGCCCTTCTGGCTTTGCTTGACTTCATTGTATTATCTACTGTTAAGCTAGCCGGGTGCTTAGGTGCCTTAATCTGTGAGTTTTGCTTGATGTTAGGATCACAAAGTATTTATTTTTCTGTTTAATTATCCATGCTACAATTTATGTTAGGAGGTGTCCACCTTTTCTCCCAGTCCCTAGATCTTGTAGGGATTACTCCCTCGCAACTATAGGTCTTCGTTCACACTAGATGAGGACTTTAGCGGGTCTGGTCGCAGGATCAGGTTCCCGTTACATCGTAGGGATTCAGCTTAGTTGTATTGTAGGGACAGAATTCCCTTCTTTCCTTACTGGTTGTAGCAGATCATAACAATGGGTACTGGTCCACGCATCGGTGGTCAGGTGGACCTTGCTACTGAGGGCTTTTAGTAGCGCATGTTTAATTTTTCCCTCAACATGCTTTTGCAGACCAGGGACGGCTTGCCTGCTGAAATTAAATCGGCTTGGCACATTGTATTGTGGGATTGACAATGATATTCAGTTACGGAAACTGTCTGTCTCCACCAGCTGAATCACAGCATTTCAAGGGACAGGAGTTTTGCAATGCCAGCATTCAGAGCCTGTGCTCGTGCATGGTTTTGCGGAGTATGGCCGTGTTTTATCCCATGCCTGTGCTACCGCTGGCATGTTTTGTGGCCTGGGAGTGTGAGGATGACAGGGACTTGCTGCTGTGTGTGGGAATAACAGTTTGTCTCTGGACAACAGTGGCCGAGGTTCTTCCATGGCGATCCTGTGAGGAAGCATAACCAGCTGTGTGTGAGCTCGATGAAGAGGCTTCAACACAACCTGAAGATGTAGGTGCTGCTGTAGGTTGGCTACATCTCCAGTGTGTCTTTGTAACTCAACTACGTGCTTTGTCCGCACATGTTTCCACTATTTGTGGTATTGAGGTGACTGACACTTTTAGCTATTTTTAATTTTTGATTACACAGCTTGCATTTCACATAGCAAATATCATGTGCAAGTGTGTGAAAAAAGGACCACGCAGTGCAAGTCCTGGGAGCGCACGTTTTGACTTTTGGAAGACAACTGCTCCGAACAGGTGCCAAACTGGAGGCTACAGGCAACCGAGTCTGCAGCCTAACTCTCCTCCTGTTTGTACCGTTGGGGCAATGTCTTCCTCTATCTTCCTTCTATCACTAACCATTTCTCTAGGCCTCTCCCAGCTTTCAACCAAAGTACTGGTTCTCACCCACAAAGCTCTCCACAGTGCAGCACCCCTCCTCATCTCCTCCCTCATTTCTATCTATCGGCCTAACCGACTGCTGCGCTCTGCAAACGACTTTCGACTAACCTCTGCACTAATACGTACCTCCCACTCCCGACTCCAAGACTTCTCCTGCTCTACGCCAATCCTCTGGAATGCTGTACCCCAAGAAATTAGGACTATCCACAATTTGCATGGTTTCAGGCGCTCCCTCAAAACACATTTGTTCAGAGCGGCCTATCACATTCACTAATCAAAGTCATTCTATGTATTCTGTGTAAGTGTGTGTGTGTCTCTAGCCCATTCACTATCTCCATCCTCAGTCCCTTAAGATGGCTGGAACATCATTGTAAATGCACCATTGTATATAAACACCTATACTTTGTATCTCCCCCATCTCATTGTACATTGTAAGCTGTCACGAGCAGGGGCGACTTATTTAGCTTAAATTATTGTATTGTTAACGTTGTTACTTATGACTTGTGTTCTGAAACTGCTAAACTGTAAAGCGTGCGGAATATGATGGCGCTATATAAATAAATATTATTATTATTCCTCTGAGCTGCTCCCACCACCTTCCTGTTTTCATGCCATGTTGGGTATTGGACCTCATCATCTCCACTCCCTCTTCCAACACTGCTGTTGGGTGGTCTGGCAGCACCATGCTCAACAGAAAACTGGCACCTGGGGTTCATCATCATCATCAGATGCGTTCTGCGGTGTGCTGACCATCGGCACTGTCTCACCCGCCTCTTCAGATTCAGAGAGACACAGCTGTTGCGCATCACTGCTACTCCCTCTTCTTCACATTACAGAATGCTGCTTGGCTGGGCCCCTGTTTGCAAGCCAATAGATTCTGAGAACAGAAGCAGACACTCAGCTGGCTCCTGTACAGAACTCTCTGACTGCCTGGGCAATTTGCCAGGCGGTGAAGAGACAGAGGTTGCCCAACAGTGCTGTGGTCCTGAGAGGAGGTGGAAGCAATTGAAGTCGATGCATTGGCTGAGATCCAAACAACAACGGCTTCAATTTGTTCTTCCCGCAGCAGGGGGGTACTCCGAGCTCCTACAAAAGTGCGCATAAAGGAACGCTCACGGCCCGGGGAAAATGGTGGATGCTGTGTCACTGGGGGCCGCAGCAGCCACAGAATCCCCACGTCCTCTCCCTGAAGAAACTCCACGACCACGTGCCTTACTCCCTGCCTTCTTCATCTTGGTAGGATTGATAAAGAAAGTCTGAAAAGTTATAAGGCCTAAGTGTGGTTATTCCAGCAGAGACTGCAGTGAACACTGCACACAACTGTTCAGTAGGTGTGAAAGGCCCTTTGTGTACTTCTATAGTGTTTGCAACCAATGTATTGTATACGGATGGAAGCGCGTCACACTAATAGATTTT
>JARQOD010000001.1:894694584-894731557 GCA_033576555.1 Oophaga sylvatica | reverse complement strand
TGCTCTGGCTCGTGGTTTTATTAACATGCACCCTGCTTTCGAATCCTGGCACACCGTTTAACTCTGAGGGCCAAAATTCCCTTCATCATGTCCTTTCACCGGAGAGGCTTGGCGGGTTTTTAACCCTCTCGGGGAGGAGAAGTCCTTGGTATCTGCCTGCTGCTTTCTCTGGGCCTTCGGAAAAGGTATTCGACGAACCGGACGGAAGACCTCTCTCCCTTTCCTCGTTCGTCTCCGTCAGGAGAGTTCACCGTTGGTCAAATTGCCATGGGTTTCCCGTACTCTAGCCTCGAGTTGGTTTGGGGACAAAACGCCCTGATTTCGGTTTTCTGGGGGGGTCGTCCGGCCGTATTAAAGATAAAATTCGGTCGGGGACACCCAACCTCCTTGATGATTTAAAAATCTTGCCAATCAAATTTGATCTCGGTTCCCGGAACGTCCCCAAAGAGGTCCCCCGTGAAGAGGGTTTCCTCGTTTGCACCCTCGTTTCAGGACCTATAACCCCTTCCTTTACTCCCCGAGGAACACTGCTGACCCTATGCAGGTCGCCCAACCCAGATGGTCAAAGCCGTCAGGACTCACGCCGGCCGAGAGGATTTTGCTTCTACTGTGGCAGAAAGGAGCACGGGATCCGTCCTGTCCGGAGGGGTCGGGAAACGCCTGTGTCTGGGTTTCGTCGGAGAGGTCCCTAGACCAGAAAAAATCTTTCATCTCTTGCTGTCTTCTCTATTTCATCGGTAAGAACCGTTACTTCGAACTGGCCCAACTTGATTCTGGAGCAGCTGGGAATCTTGTTTCACAGGCTCTAGTAGAGAAGTATCGCATTCCCACCAAACCTCTGGTTGAACCAGTATCTGTTGCTGCTGTGGATGGGGGTCTCCTACCTCGTCCCATCCAACTTATCACCGAAGCCATAACCCTGCAGGTGGGAATGTTGCATTCTGAGAGCATCTCGTTTCATGTTTTACCTGGACTCTCTCATGCTTTCTTACTAGGTCTGCCTTGGCTCCAAAAACATGCACCCGTGCTCGACTGGCAAATGGAGAGATTCTTCGCTGGGGACAGGACTGTCATAAAACGTGTCTGGTGCCTGTCCATCCTGTCCGTTCTTCTCCTACACCTGCTAATCTACCTGGACTCCCGATTCCATATTGGTCATTCGCGGATGTCTTTAATAAAAAGGAAGCAGAGACATTACCCCCGCATAGACCATATGATTGCCCGATCGACCTGCTACCCGGTACTACGCCTCCCTGTGGGCGTATTTACCCATTGTCCTCTGCAGAGACTAGGTCGATGTCAGAATATATCGAGGAGAATTTAGCGAAAGGATTCATCCGTAAATCTACCTCCCCCGCGGGAGCAGGTTTCTTTTTTGTAAAAAAGAAAGACGGATCTCTCCGTCCCTGTATTGACACAGAGGCCTAAATTTGATCACAGTGAAGAATAAGTACCCTCTTCCGCTCATTCCGGAGTTGTTTGATCGTCTTAGAGGGGCTAGAGTCTTCACTAAACTGGATCTTCGTGGAGCATACAACCTGGTTCGTATCCGTCGAGGAGATGAATGGAAGACGGCATTCAACACCCGGGATGGCCACTACGAGTATCTGGTTATGCCCTTTGGTCTCTGTAATGCTCCAGCAGTCTTTCAGGAGTTGGTCAATGACATCTTCCGGGACCTCCTCTACTCCTGCGTTGTGGTGTACCTTGACGACATCTTGGTCTTCTCTCCGATCTCCAGTCTCACCGGAGGGATGTTCGTCAGGTTCTGCTCAGGCTCAGGCAGAATCACCTCTTCGCCAAATATGAGAAGTGCCTCTTTGAGCAGACCTCGCTTCCGTTTCTGGGCTACATTATCTCTCAGACAGGCCTACGAATGGATCCGGAGAAACTGTCTGCCATCGAGAAGTGGCCCCGACCAGAGGGGTTGAAGGCCATTCAGCGGTTCCTGGGATTCGCTAACTATTACCGTCTCTTCATACCGCACTTCTCTTCCAGGACTGCTCCAATCTCAGCGCTCACCCGCAAGGATGCTAACCCCAAACAGTGGACGCCCGAAGCAGAGGAGGCCTTTCTTTCCTTGAAACAAGCCTTCTCTTCCGCTCCAGTGCTGCATCGCCCGGACGGCAACAAGCAGTTCTTCCTGGAGGTGGACGCTTCCTCTGCTGGAGCCGGAGCGGTACTTACTCAAAAATCTTCATCCGGGAAGATGGTTTCCTGTGGTTTCTTCTCCAAACTCTTCTCCTCCTCCGAGCGCAACTACTCCATAGGAGATCGAGAGTTATTGGCCATTAAATTGGCATTGGAGGAGTGGCGTTACCTACTCGAGGGGGCTCTTCATCCGGTAATCATCTACACGGACCACAAAAATCTGTCTTACCTTCAGCATGCTCAGAGACTTAACCCTCGCCAAGCCCGGTGGTCCTTGTTTTTTGCCCGTTTTGATTTTCTCTTGCATTTTCGCCCGGCTGACAAAACATCAAGGCGGATGCCTTGTCCCGGTCCTTCCTGGTGTCGGATCTCGAAGATGAGCCTAAACATATCATCGATCCCGCCAGAGTGATGCAGGTGGCTCCCGTGAGTCTAAACCGTCTCCCTCCTGGTAAGACGTTCGTATCAGAGACTGATCGGAAGAGAATTCTACATTGGGGTCATTCGTCTAAACTCGCTGGCCACGCTGGTCAGAAAAAGACCTTCCAACTCATTACTCGGCATTATTGGTGGCCTACCCTGCACAAAGACGTAATAGACTTTGTTTCTGCCTGTGTCTCCTGTGCCCGCAACAAAGTTCCGAGACACCTGCCTGCCGGCCGTCTTCTTCCGCTTCCTGTACCCGCTGCTCCCTGGCAACATATAGCCATGGACTTCATTACGGATCTGCCCGTCTCTGCCGGTTGTACGGTCATTTGGGTGGTCGCTGACCGCTTTTCCAAGATGGCTCACTTCATTCCTCTGCCAGGTCTTCCGTCTGCACCCGAGTTGGCTAAAGACTTTATCCGCCACATCTTCCGTCTTCATGGTCTGCCTCGTCACATTGTGTCAGATCGTGGGGTACAGTTCACTTCACGTTTCTGGAGAGCTACTTGTAAGTTACTAGACGTCACCTTGGATTTCTCCTCCGCTTACCACCCACAGTCCAATGGACAAGTTGAGCGAATAAATCAGAATCTGACCAGCTATCTCCGACACTTCGTTAATGCTCATCATTCTGATTGGGTGGAGCTCCTGCCTTGGGCCGAATTCTCTTACAATAATCACGAGAGCGAATCGTCCACCAAGTCTCCGTTTTTTATAGTCTTCGGTCAGCACCCTCGGATTCCTGTCCCCGTTTCCATCTCTGTGGACAATCCAGCTGCGGAATCTCTGGTTAGAGAATTCTCCATCTGGGAGAGTACCCGGTCCGCACTCATTCAGTCATCCGAGCGCATGAAAAGACATGCTGACAAGAAACGTCTGGATCCTCCTCAATTCCGTCCTGGGGACAAAGTCTGGCTTTCGTCCAAATATGTTCGGCTCAAAATTCCTTCCTACAAGTTAGGTCCTCGGTTTATCGGTCCTTTTGAGGTCATCAGGCAGATCAACCCAGTGTCCTATAAACTGAAACTCCCGGCCAATTTGCGAATTCCTAACTCTTTTCATGTGTCTCTCCTCAAACCTGTGGTACTTAACTCTTTTTTCAAGTCTACAGGTACACCTCCTGCTCCAGTGTCTGCTGATGATGAATTTGAGGTAGAGAACATTCTGGCCACAAAAAGGGTAGGAAGAAAGACTTATTTTTTGGTGGATTGGAAGGGGTTTGGTCCTGAGGAGAGAACGTGGGAGCCTCGGGAGAACATCCATGCCCCTCTCATCCTAGCTAAATTTCTTTCTGGCCTAAAGAGGGGGGGGCCTAGAGGGGGGGTACTGTAGCATCGGCGTCCCGGCCCTCTGCCAGGCAGGGACGCCGTTCCCCTTACCAGCGCTCTGCGTCCTCAGCGCCCCCAGCGTCCTCAGCGCCCCCAGCGTCCTCAGCACCCCCAGCATCCTCGGCGTCCTCATTCCGCCCTGCTGGGCCCGCGCGCTCCTTCCCTGCTGCTGGACTTAGGGCGCGCGCTCGCGCCCTCCCCCGCTCTTAAAGGAGCCGCGCGCATTTTCCAAATTAGTCTCCGGCCAATGCCGGAGGACTCCACCCTATATTAAGGGCTTCCTCCTTAATGGAGGTGCCCGAGCAATGTTGTTGTTGCACTGTATAACTCTGCTTCAGCCCTCAGCTCCTGTTTCCAGTTGCCTGCCTGTTACCCGTCTGTTTGCTGTCTGCCATCTGACTGCAGCCCTCCCCGGAGGTTCGGACATCACCTGCAGTGATCCCCGGTCACTTGCTGTGACAACCTGCCTGCCCAGAGACTGCCCTAGTCACTTGCTGTGACAACCTGCCTACCCAGAGACTGCCCTGGTCACTTGCCGTGACAACCTGCCTACCAGAGACTGCCCTGGTCACTTGCCGTGACAACCTGCCTACCCAGAGACTGCCCTGGTCACTTCCCGTGAATTCCTGTCCGTATTCCCCGGGCGCCACCTGCTCTCTTACAAGTATACTGTCTTGTATAATAAAGCTCAGTGGTTTCACCTACCAGACCCGTTACACAAAAAAAGTGCAATTCCACAATTGTTTTTTGTTTTGCTGATTTACCATGTTCACTAAATGCTAAAACTGACCTGCCATTATGATTCTCCAGGTCATTATGAGTTCGTAGACACCAAACATGTATAAGTTATTTTTTTATTTAAGTTGTTGAAAAAAAATCCAATATTTAAAAAAAAACAAAAAGTCACCATTTTTGAGATCCATTGCATCTCCATTTTTTCTGACTTGGAGCTGGGAGAGGGCTTATTTTTTGCCCCAATGTGACATTTTTATTAATACCATTTTGGTGCAGATACGATCTTTTGATCGCCCGTTATTGCATTTTAATGTAATGTTGTAATGTCTAAAAAAACCTAATTCTTGCGTTTTTACTTTTTTTCTCGGTACGCTGTTTACGATCAAGCTAATTCTTTTTATATATTGATAGATCAGGGGATTCTTAATTCGGCGATACCAAATATGTGTATTTTTTTCTTTGTTTTACTTTGAATGGGGCGTATGGGGTATGATTTGAACTTTTATGTTTTTCTTTTTTATATATTTTTTAAAACTTTTTTAACTATTTGTATCATCTTATCTGCTATCTAAAGAATAACATATTGATTGTAATGTAGATAGGTTGTTTCTCAATATATCTTGTTTTTACTCAAAAGATCCTAAACTAGTTATAGATATTAAGAATAAGTAAATGAATACTTAGGAATTTCTGCGACTTGTAAATAGTGTTGTCAATAGAAATTGTGTCATTAGTCACGTATTATACGTACTGGTAATCATGTAGAAGAAGGTGCAGTCTCACCATATATATGTCCAGGTGATGGGATGTGCCGGATCTCAATCACGTTCTAGTCCTACAGGGAACCTTCCACAAAAGTTCCATGAATCCCAATAGGTGTTGTCATTGTAATAATATCCCCATTTCTATTGATAATAGATAACCAGTCTATGTGTTCTCTTTTGATTTATTGTAATTGTATTTATGGATTAATTGACACATATCCAAACAGGATTGAAATGTTAACATTTGTGTGTTTTGCATCGGTGTGATGTTTTGTCTAGAGCCATTGTATAATTTAGGAGGATGGTATTGGTTCAAGTAGAAATATATAGGATCCTTTCCTGCTCTGATTGGGATATTTATATATTTACTTTTTAAAATTGAAATAAAAGTTATGTATTAAACGTCTCACGTTTCTGAAGTCTAATAAATACTATTCAGTTGTATCTATGTTACGAGAAACATATAGGATACTTGCTGTTGCACTAAATTACAAGTGGAGACAAAAATTGAATTGCCATAAATATAGTCTCAGATTAGGACTCCTTAGCTGTAGGTTTATTTTTGTGGGATCAGGGACATCTTGTGGCCTTTTGTGCAAATTACAATAATCTATTATTACTATTGATCTTGAAGCACCTTTTATTCCAATATACTGAACATGTGAGGAGGGTTTATTTATGTACACAGTTGTGTGAAAATGTTTTTGCCCCCTTCCTGATTTCCTATACCTTTGCATGTTTGTCACACTTAAATGTTTCAGATCACCAAACAAATTTAAATATTAGACAAAAATAACACAAGTAATCACAAAAAAATAAGTTTTTAAATAAAAGTCTTTATTATTAAGGCAAAAAGAAATCCAAACCTACAAGGCCCTATGTGAAAAAGTGATTGCCCCCTAAACCTAATAACTGGTTGGGTCACAATTAGCAGCAACAACTGCAATCAAGCATTTACAATAACTGGCAATGAGTCTTTTACAGCGCTCTGGAGGAATTTTGTCCCACTCATCCGTGCAGGATTGTTGTAATTCGGACACATTGGAGGGTTTCGGAAAATGAACAGACTTTTTAAGGTCATGCCACAGCATGATCTTGCATTAGGGTCAGGACTTTGACTAGGCCACTCCAAAGTTTTAATTTTGTTTTTCTTAAGCCATTCAGAGGTGAACTTGCTGGTGTTTTGTTTTGCTGCATAACCCAAGTGCTCTTCACCTTGAGATCACGAACACATTGTTGGACATTCTCCTTAACCCCTTCATGACCCAGCCTATTTTGACCTAAATGACCTGGCCATTTTTTGCAATTCTGACCAGTGTCCCTTTATGAGGTAATAACTCAGTAACGCTTCAACGGATCATAGCGATTCTGAGAATGTTTTTTCGTGACATATTGGGCTTCATGTTAGTGGTAAATTTAGGTCGATAATTTTTGCGTTTATTTGTGAAAAAAATGGAACTTTGACCAAAATTTTGAAAATTTCGCAATTTTCAAATTTTGAATTTTTATTCTGTTAAACCAGAGAGTTATGTGACACAAAATAGTTAATAAATAACATTTCCCACATGTCTACTTTACATCAGCACAATTTTGGGAACAACATTTTTTTTTGTTAGGAAGTTATAAGGGTTAAAAGTTGACCAGCGATTTCTCATTTTTACAGCAAAATTTACAAAACCATTTTTTTTAGGGACCACCTCACATTTGAAGTCACTTTGAGGGGTCTATATGGCAGAAAATACCCAAAAGTGACACCATTATAAAAACTACACCCCTCAAGCTACTCAAAACTACATTCAAGAAGATTATTAACCCTTCAGGTGCTTCACAGGAACTAAAGCAACGTGGAAGGAAAAAATGGACATTTTAATTTTTCCAACAAAATTTTCTTTTAGCATCAATTTTTTCATTTTTGCATGGGCAACAGGATAAAATGGACCCTAAAATTTGTTGGGCAATTTCTCCTGAGTACACAGATACCTCATATGTGGTCATAAACCACTGTTTGGGCGCACGGCAGGGCTCAGAAGGGAAGGAGCGCCATTTGACTTTTTGAATGGAAAATATGCTGGAATATTTAGCGGTTGCCATGTCGCATTTGGAGAGTCCCTGTGTGCCTAAACATTGGAGCTCCCCCACAAGTGACCCCATTTTGGAAACTAGACCCCCCAAGGAACTTATCTAGATGCAGAGTGAGCACTTTTAACCCCAAGGTGCTTCACAAATTGATCCGTAAAAAAAAGAAAGTACTTTTTTTTCACAAAAATTTTCTTTTAGCCTGTTTTTTCATTTTCACATGGGCAACAGGATAAAATGGATCCTAAAATTTGTTGGGCAATTTCTCCTGAGTACACCGATACCTCATATGTGGTCATAAACCACTGTATGGGCGCACGGCAGGGCTCAGAAGGGAAGGAGCGCCATTTGACTTCTTGAATGGAAAATATGCTGGAATATTTAGCGGTTGCCATGTCGCATTTGGAGAGTCCCTGTGTGCCTAAACATTGGAGCTCCCCCACAAGTGACCCCATTTTGGAAACTAGACCCCCCCAAGGAACTTATCTAGATGCAGAGTGAGCACTTTGAACCCCCAGGTGCTTCACAAATTGATCCGTAAAAAAAAGAAAGTACTTTTTTTTTCACAAAAATTTTCTTTTAGTCTCAGTTTTTTCATTTTCACATGGGCAACAGGATAAAATGGATCCTAAAATTTTGTTGGCAATTTCTCCTGAGTACACCGATACCTCATATGTGGTCATAAACCACTGTTTTGGGCGCACGGCAGGGCTCAGAAGGGAAGGAGTGCTGTTGTGAATGGGCTTGAGATAGTTCTGAGCAGAGGCTCCCTCTGGTGGTTACAAGCGGTACTGGTCTGTTCAGTGAAGATTGTGAGGACTGGGAATCAGGTGTTACTGACTGGTCTTATATAAGGGAGTCACCTTCCCATCAGGGTTGCCGGTGATCAATTGTTCTGGTCTGAATCCTTGATTCCAGTTTCCCTTTTAGCCTGCTGTGTCGTGTCTGCATCTCCTTCTAACAGATAAGACATTTTCTTCTTTTTGTTTCTGTGCTTGATTTTTGCATTTTGTCCTGCACTTCTGGGGGCCTTCTGGGTCCCCTCAGGGGGCTTTTGCCCTCTCAGTTTAGTTCAGCCACTGATGTTTGTACTTTTGCTTTTTCCAGTTTTTTCAGTGGCTGCTGTTTTGATTTTGTTACACCAGAGAGCTAATTTAGGTGGTAGAGGTCGTGTGATCTCAGGTGTTTTTGAAATTAGTAGAGTTGGTGCTTTCAGGGTTTTTTTGGGATTGCAGTAAGTACCCTTCCTATCCTTTTCTATTTAGTTAGTTTGGGCCCCAACGTTTGCTCATACTATTTTCTGTCTGTGTCAGTATTTCGTCTTGTCTAACCGCCATTACATGTTTGGGGGCTTGCTATTGTCTTTGGGGTTCTGCTCCGGGGCAGATAGCTTTCCTATTTCTGTCTTTAGGTGTAGTTAGTTTCTCAGGCTGTGACGAGGCGTCTAGGACCAACGTAGGAACGCTCCACGGCTGCCTCTAGTTGTGGTGGTTAGTCAGGGTACTGCAATCTCATAGTTTCCAACTGCTCTGGTGTATTGCCTTTTTGCCTGCACTCCTCAGCTACCGAATCATAACAGAGCGCCATTTGACTTTTTGAATGGAAAATATGCTGGAATATTTAGCGGATGCCATGTCGCATTTGGAGAGTCCCTGTGTGCCTAAACATTGGAACTCCCCCACAAGTGACCCCATTTTGGAAACTAGACCCCCCCAAGGAACTTATCTAGATGCAGAGTGAGCACTTTGAACCCCCAAGTGCTTCACAAATTGATCCGTAAAAAAAAGAAAGTACTTTTTTTTCACAAAAATTTTCTTTTAGCCTCAGTTTTTTCATTTTCACATGGGCAACAGTATAAATTGGATCCTAAAATTTGTTGGGCAATTTCTCCTGAGTACACAGATACCTCATATGTGGTCATAAACCACTGTTTGGGCGCACGGCAGGGCTCAGAAGGGAAGGAGCGCCATTTGACTTTTTGAATGGAAAATTAGCTCCAGTCGTTAGCGGACACCATGTCATGTTTGGAGAGCCCCTGTATGCCTAAACTTTGGAGCTCCCCCACAAATGACCCCATTTTGGAAACTAGACCCCCTAAGAAACTTATGCAGATGCACAGTGAGCACTTTGAACCCCCAGGTGCTTCACAAAAGTTTATAATGCAGAGCCGTGAAAATAAAAAATATTTTTTTTTTCTCAAAAAATGAATATTTAGCCCCCTATTTTTTATTTTCACAATGGTTACAGGAGAAATTGGACCCCAAAAGTTGTTGTCTAATTTGTCCTAAGTACGCTAGTACCTCACATGTGGGGGAGAACCACTGTTTGGGCACACGTCAGGGCTTGGAAGGGATGTAGTGACGCTTTGAAATGCCGACTTGATGGAATGGTCTGCGGGCGGGCAGAGCCCCTGATGTGCCTAAACAGTAGAAACCCCCACAAGTGACCACATTTTGCAAACTAGACCCCTCAAGGAACTTAACTAGATGTGTGGTGAGCACCTTGAACCCCCGCATGCTTCACAGAAGTTTGTAATGCAGAGCCGTGAAATAAAAAATCATTTTTTTCCTCAAAAACTGATTTTTTTAACCTGCAATTTTTTATTTTCACAAGGGTAACAGGAGAAATTGGACCACAAAAGTTGTTTTACAGTTTGTCCTGAGTACACTGGTACCCCATATGTGGGGGGGAACCACTGTTTTGGTGCATGGGAGAGCACAGAAGGGAAGGAGCGCCATTTTGGAATGCAGACTTGATGGAAATGTTCTGTGGGCGTCATGTTGCGTTTGCAGAGCCCCTGATGTGCCTAAACAGTAGAAACCCCCCACAAGTGACCCCATTTTGGAAACTAGACCCCCCAAGGAGCTTATCTAGATGTGTAGTGAGCACTTTGAACCCCCAAGGGCTACACAGAAGTTTATAACGCCGGGCCATGAAAATAAAAAAAATCATATTTTTTCCACAAACATGATCTTTTAGTCCCCAATTTTTTTATTTTCCCAAGGGTAACAGGAGAAATTAGACCTCAAAAGTTGTTGTCCAATTTGTCCTGAGTATGCTGATATCCCATATGTGGGAGAAAACTACTGTATGGGCACACTTCGGGGCTCGGAAGGGAAGTAGTGACGTTTTGAAATGCCGACTTGATGGAATGGTCTGCGGGCGTCATGTTACGTTTGCAGAGTCCCTGATGTGCCTAAACAGTATAAACTCCCCACAAGTGACCCCATTTTGGAAATTAGACCCCGCAAGGAACTTATCTAGATGTGTGGTGAGCACTTTGAACCCCCAAGTTCTTCACAGAAGTTTATAACGCAGAGCCGTGAAAATAAAAAATCATTTTTTTTCCACAAAAATAACTTTTTCAGTCCCCAATTTTTTTTTCCAACAGTAACAGGAGAAATTAGACCCCCAAAGTTGTTGTGCAATTTTTCCCGAGTACGCTGATACCCCATATGTGGGGGTAAACCACTGTTTGGGCACACGTCGGGGCTTGGAATAAAGGGAGCACTGTTTGACTTTTTGAACGCAAATTTGCAGGAATCAATGGTGGCGCCATGTCGCGTAGGGAGACCCCCTGATGTACCTAAATAGTGGAAACCCCTCAATTCTAACTCCAACCCTAACCCCAACACACCCCTAACCCCAACCCTAACCCCTACACACCCCTAACCCTAATACAAACCCTAACCATAACCCTAACCCCAACACACCCCTAACCCTAATCCCAACTCTAACCATAAACCTAACCACAAGCCTAACTCTAATCCCAACCCTAACCCCAAAACACCCCTAACGCTTATCCTAACTCTAACCCTAACCACAAACCTAACCCTAATCCCAACCCTAACCCTAATTCCAACCCTAACCCTAATTCCAACCCTTACCCTAGTTCTAACCCTAACCCTAGTTCTAACCCTAAGGCTGGGTTCATATTGCGTTTTACCAGCCCGTTCAACACGTAGCGTTGACGGGCTGGTAACGGTATAGCATAACGTGATCGCGTTATGCTATACCCGCTAGTGCAGAGGAATCAGCGATGATTCATCTGTGCTAGCGGTGATGGAGCCCAGACGCTGCAGCCTGCGTCCAAGGCTCCGTCACTGAATGACGACACGTCGCGAACGCATGCCGCTTCATGGCATGCGTTGCGATGCGCACACAAATGGGGTGAATGGCAGCGTTAACGGACTGCGTTGCACCGCGTTATACCGCGGTGAAACGCAGTCCATCTAACGGACTGCCATAATGCAATATGAACCCAGCCTGACCCTAAGGTCCCGTGCACACATTGCGGATTCACTTGCAGATTTTTCTAAAATCCGCAGGTAAAACGACCTGCCTTTTACCTGCGTATTTAGCGCGGATTTGCTGCGGTTTTTTCTCTGCGGTTTTACGCCTATAATTGAATAGGTGTAAAATCGCTGCGGAATCCGCACAAAGAATTGACATGCTGCGGATTTAAAACCGCAGCAAATCTGCGCTGAAAAATCTGCAGCATGTGCACAGGGGTTTTTTTTACCATTTATTTGCATTGTACTGTACATGGTTTCTGGATCTGCTGTGGATCCGCAGCACCAAATCCGCTGCGGATCCGCAGCGAAATCAGCTGCGGATCAGCAGCAAAATCAGCTGCGGATTAGCAGCGAAATCCGCTGCGGATCAGCAGCGAAATCAGCTGCGGATCTGCAGCGAAATCAGCTGCGGATCAGCAGCGAAATCCGCTGCTGATCCGCAGCTGATTTCGCTGCTGATCCGCAGCTGATTTCGCTGCTGATCCGCTGCTGATTTCGCTGCTGATCGCTGCTGATTTCGCGTTGCTGATCCGCAGCAAAATCAGCAGCGAATCAGCAGCGGATCAGCAGCGAAATCAGCTGCGGATCAGCAGCGAAATCAGCTGCGGATCAGCAGCGAAATCAGCTGCGGATGAGCAGCGAAATCTGCTGCGGATCAGCAGCGAAATCAGCTGCGGATCAGCAACGAAATCAGCTGCGGATCAGCAGTGAAATCAGCTGCGGATCAGCAGCGAAATCAGCTTCGGATCAGCAGCGAAATCAGCTGCGGATCCGCAGCAAAATCCGCAACATGTGCACAGGGCCTAATACGAAAAAAAAAAATTCTTTATTATTTGTCCCTACCTATGACGGGGGGGTTCACTTACTTTTTTTTATTTTGATCACTGTGACAGTTTATCACAGTGATCAAAATAAATTTTTTGACTCTGCAGGGCGCACTGCGCATGCGCCCGCCATTTTCCAAGATGGCGGCGCCCATGAAGAATCCCGGGCAGCCGCCGGGAAGGATCCAGGGACATCGGTGGACCGGGAGAGGTGAGTATGGTGGTCGGAAGTGAGGGGGAGGATCGGAAGGTGGGGGCAGCGGAGGCCAGGACAAGGGGAGCTTTTAGTGACGGCGGTGACCGACCGCTGCCATCTTTCGGTGGCGGCGGCCGATCGCCGCCGTGAATCCGTGTGGGGGGGTCAGGGCTCGGTGTCCAGCCATGGCAGATGCTATTGCAGCATCGGCCATGGCTGGATTGTAATATTTCACCAATTATATTGGTGAAATATTACAGATTGCTCTGATTGGCTGTTTCACTTTTAACAGCCAATCAGAGCGATCGTGGCCACGGGGGGGTTAAGCCAACCCCCCTGTGGTGAAGCACAAAGGGTCCTGTGCCGGCGGGTCGAGTGACCTTTCAGTGACCCCGGTCACCCGACCCGCAGGAACGCGATCCTTTCATGACGCCACACATAGGCGTCATGGGTCGGATTGGCACTGACTTTCATGACGCCTACGTGGCGTCACAGGTCGGGAAGGGGTTAAGGATATTTTGGTAGACAGAAGAATTCTTGGTTCCATGTACCACAGCAAGTCTACCAGGTCCGGAAGCAGCAAAACGGCCCCAGACCACCACACTACCACCAGCATATTTTACTGTTGGTAAGATGTTCCTTTTCTGAAATGCTGTGTTACTGCTACGCCAGATGTAATGGGACATACATCTTCCAAAAAGTTAAAATTTTGTCTGGGTAGTCCGCAGAGCACTCTCCCAAAAGTCTTGGGGATCATCAAGCTGTTTTCTGGCAAAACTTAGACAAACCTTTGTGTTCTTATTGCTCAGCAGTGTTTTTTTACTAAAGTAATTCCCACAAATCAAAAAGATCATTAATAGGTACCTCCTGATTTTTTCACAAGACCGTAAACTTCATTCAATTGTCCATGATGGATGTGGTTTTTCTATTAGGAGTGCCCTTACATTGGGTTACATTTTATCTCCTAACTTGATCATATATAATAGCCGCAATTCTACATGGTTCACGATAGCACCTGTTGTAAATAAGCGGTCAAGACTATGGAGATCCACAATAAGGGAGCAGACAGATGCCGGTATTTCTCATGAGAGGATCGCATTGTAGTGCACAGACTGGCCCAGCATCTCTCCTGACCTGAGCCTGACAGCTTGATGAATTTCTATGTAGCTGTCACACTCAGGTCAGAAAAGTTGTCAGTCAGCCCAAGGATTCCAATGCGATCATCGCACAAGAAATACGTCTGTCTGTCTGCCCCCTAACATGGACAATAGCTTTTATAAATTAAAACAATTAAGTGTAATTCCAGGTATGTAGTATATTGTGGTCATTGTGGAATATGTAATTTATCCTATATTGGATGTACAACTAAAAAATATAAACAATAAGCGAGCATATTAGAGAGTCTACTGATTCAAACACATCCAATCCATCTAATGTTTCAAGGCATTTCAATCAAATTCACTTAGGCACTATTCTCATTTTGTGCAATAGAAAGGGTTCACAGACCTACCTGGGGTGGAGACTGGAGGAGAGCTTTGTTGAATAGGGAGGTATACTGGATATTAATGCTTAATACCTCCCACCCTATGGGTTTAAATAAAAGATCAAATCTAATTCTCTTCTACACAAGTATGCAAAATTTGGGTTTGTGAAATTCTTTTCAAATCCAATGACTGATGCTTAAGTTTTTTTTACGCCTTGATTTTAAAAAAAAAAACACTTCTATTTTTAACCATCACGTATGGATTTGCACAAAACACACGTTAAATTACGTACAAATGGGATGAGCAAGAACAATCTTTATTGCACGCAAAAATGTACACATTATACTGTATATGAAAATGTATTGGACTTTCATTCTCCAACCTTATTGGAAGTTTCACTTCTTGTGCCTTTTCTTACTCTCTTCAAAGCTTCTCTTGATACCTTTTCTCTTATAGAAGGCCTGCAGAACTTCTCTGTGAAGTATCCAGCAATAGTTCCCCCATCATATTCTTGTTCCATCTACCTTGGTATCATCGGATCATCTCCTTGATATCCAGATTAACCCCTTAATGTCCACTGACGTGCAGAGTCCGTCATGGCAAGGTGTCAGTTCCGGCACCAGGACGGACTCTGCACGTCATGGCTTTGATCTACCACTGCGTGTAAACACGCAGTGGTAGATCAGTGCCGACAGCTGTCACAGACAGCTGACAGGCACGGCAAGCGGTGCGGGGACCTTTGCCGTCGGTCCCCGCACCTACAGCGCTGTGCTTGGTCAGTCAATCTGACTGACCAAACACAGCAGCGATCGTGCAGGAGAAGCTGAAATTTCAGCATCTCCAGCGCGATCAGTGCAGGAGCCGGCGCTGCAGTGGCCAGGTTTCCTGCACTGACAGCCAGGAGTGGAGCCCCCACCGCCCCTGGCTGTTAACCCCCTGACTGCTGCGATCGAGCGCGATCGCAGAGCTCAGGGGGGGAGGCAGAGGGTCGGGAGCTCCCTCTGCCTCAGATCGGCACCCTGCAATGTATTTGCAGGGCCCGATCTCTGCATTGATGACCCGGGGGTTGTCATGACAACCTCCGGGTCATCTAGCTACGGAAAGCTGCTGTGATCATTGTCACAGCAGCTTCCACTATAGTTGCAATGCATTGCAATGCCAGAGCATTGCAATGCATTGTAACTGCAATAAAAAGTAAAAAAAGTGAAAGTCCCATAAAGGGACAAGTTAAAAAAAAAATCATTTTTTAAAAAAAATTGTAAAAAAAATATTAAAAAATAATTTAAAAAAAAATCTCCTAAAAAATACACATTTTTATGTAATAAAAAAAATAAAAAACAAAAAACATACACATGTTAGGTATCGCCACGTCCGTAAAAATCCCATCTATAAAAGCGTAACCCTAGTTAACCCCTTCAGTGAAAGCCGTAAAAAAAAACACAAAAAAGTAGTAAATTATACTTTTTCCAAGCGGTATCATTATACCGCTTGGAAAAAGTGCAATAACACGCGATCAAAAAGTCAGATATAAATAATCATGGTACCGCTGAAAACGTCATCTTGTCCCGCAAAAAACAAGCCACTATACAGCATAATTAGCGAAAAAATAAAAAAGTTATAGCTCGCGGAATAAACTGATGCAAAAATAATTATTTTTTCTATAAAATTTTTTATTGTGTAAAAAACGCCAAAACATAAAAAAAATATATAAATGAGGTATCGCTGTAATCGTAGTGACCCGAAGAATAAAGCTGCTTTATCAATTTTACCACACACGGAACGGAGAAAAAAAAAAAAAAAAAACAATTCCTGAATTGCTGGTTTTTGTTCATTCTGATTCCACAAAAATCGGAATAGGAAACGATCAAAAAACGTTATGTGCCTGAATATGGTACCAATAAAAACGTCAGCTCGTCCCGCAAAAAATAAGCCCATAGATAACTCTGTCGGCCGAAATATGGAAAAATTATAGCTCTCAAAATACGGCGATGCAAAAATTTCTTACAAAAAATTATTCCAAAAAAAAGCATCTTTTAGTGTGTGACAGAAGCTAAACATGAAAAAAGAGTATAAATCTGGTATCGCTGTAATCGCACCGATCCGAGGAATAAAGTCGCCTAATCACTAATACCGCACGAGGAATGGCGTAAAAAAGAAAACCAATTCTTCACCTTTTGTGGATTTGTTCATTGTGCCTCCCAAAGATCGCAGTAAGGCGATCACAGTGGTTCCCCCCCACATATGGGGTATCAGCGTACTCAGGACAAAATGCACAATAGCTTTTGGGGTCCTATTTCTCCTGTTACCCTTAGAAAAATAAAAATTTGGGGCAAAAAGGGTTCATTTTTGTGGAAAAAAATATGATTTTTTTATTTCACGGCTCTACATTATAAACTTCTGTGAAGCCCTTGGGGGTTCAAAGTGCTCACCACACATCTAGATAAGTTCCTTGGGGGGTCTAGTTTGCAAAATGGGGTCATTTTGTGGGGGTTTCTACTGTTTAGGCACATCAGGGGCTCTCCAAGCGCGACATGACACCCGCAGACCATTCCATCAAAGTCTGCATTTAAAAACGGTGCTCCTTCCCTTCCGAGCTCTGCCATGCGTCAAAATAGTGGTTCCCCCCCATATATGGGATATCAGCGTACTCAGGACAAATTGCACAATAGCTTTTGGGGTCCTATTTCTCCTGTTACCCTTATAAAAATAAAAATTTGGGGGCAAAAAGATTATTTTTGTGGAAAAAAATATATATTTTTATTTTCACAGCTCTACGTTATAAACTTCTGTGAAGCACTTGGGGGTTCAAAGTGCTCACCACACATCTAGATAAGTTCCTTGGGGGTCTAGCTTCCAAAATGGAGTCACTTGTGGGGGGTTTCTACTGTTTAGGCACATCAGGGGCTCTCCAAACGTGACATGACACCCGCAGACCATTTCATCAAAAACTGCATTTGAAAAAGGCGCTCCTTCCCTTTCCAGCTCTGCCATGCGTCAAAATAGTGGTTTACCCCCACATATGGGGTATCAGCATACTCAGGACAAATTGCACAATAACTTTTGGGGTCCTGTTACCCTTTGGAAAATAACAATTGGGGGTGAAAAGATAATTTTTGTGGAAAAGATGATTTTTTAATTTTACTGCTCTACGTTATAACCTTCTGTGAAGCCCTTGGGGTTCAAAGCTCTCACCACACATCTAGATAAGTTCCTTGGGGGTCTAGTTTCCAAAATGGGGTTACTTGTGGGGGGTATCCACTGTTTAGGCACACAGGGGCTCTCCAAATACGACATGGCGTCCAATCTCAATTCCAGCCAAAAAAGTCAAATGGCGCTGCTTCCCTTCCAAGCTCTGCCATGCACCCAAATAGTGGTTTACTCTCACATATGGGGTATCAGCGTACTCAGGACTAATTGCACAATAACTTTTGGGGTCCTTTTATCCTTTGGAAAATAAAAATTGGGATGAAAAGATCATTTTTGTGGAAAAAAATATGATTTTTTAATTTTACGGCTCTACGTTATAACCTTCTGTGAAGCCCTTGGGGGTTCAAAGCTCTCACTACACATTTAGATAAGTTACTTGGGGGTCTAGTTTCCAAAATGGGGTCACTTGTGGGGGGTTTCCACTGTTTAGGCACACAGGGACTCTCCAAATGCGACATGGCGTCCAATCTCAATTCCAGCCAAAAAAGTCAAATGGCGCTGCTTCCCTTCCGAGCTCTGCCATGCACCCAAATAGTGGTTTACCCCCACATATGGGGTATCAGCGTACTCAGGACTAATTGCACAATAACTTTTGGGGTCCTTTTATCCTTTGGAAAATAAAAATTGGGATGAAAAGATCATTTTTGTGGAAAAAACATGATTTTTTAATTTTACGGCTCTACGTTATAACCTTCTGTGAAGCCCTTGGGGGTTAAAAGCTCTCACAGCACATTTAGATAAGTTACTTGTGGGGTCTAGTTTCCAAAATGGGGTCACTTGTGGGGGGTTTCCACTGTTTAGGCACACAGGGACTCTCCAAATGCGACATGGCGTCCAATCTCAATTCCAGCCAAAAAAGTCAAATGGCGCTGCTTCCCTTCCGAGCTCTGCCATGCACCCAAATAGTGGTTTACCCCCACATATGGGGTATCAGCGTACTCAGGACTAATTGCACAATAACTTTTGGGGTCCTTTTATCCTTTGGAAAATAAAAATTGGATGAAAAGATCATTTTTGTGGAAAAAACATGATTTTTTAATTTTACGGCTCTACGTTATAACCTTCTGTGAAGCCCTTGGGGGTTAAAAGCTCTCACAGCACATTTAGATAAGTTACTTGTGGGGTCTAGTTTCCAAAATGGGGTCACTTGTGGGGGGTTTCCACTGTTTAGGCACACAGGGACTCTCCAAATGCGACATGGCGTCCAATCTCAATTCCAGCCAAAAAAGTCAAATGGCGCTGCTTCCCTTCCGAGCTCTGCCATGCGCCCAAATAGTGGTTTACCCCCACACATGGGGTATCGATGTACTCAGGAGAAATTGTACAACAAATATTGTGGTTCATTTTCTACTGATACCCTTGACAAAATTTTAAAAAATTGTGTCGAAAGAAAAATTTTGGGAAAAAAAGTTAAATGTTAATTTTTTCCTTCCACATTGCTTCAATTCTTGTGAAGTACCTAAAGGGTTAATAAACTTCTTGAATGTGGCTTTGAACACGTTGAGGGGTGCAGTTTTTAGAATGGTGTCACTTTTGGGTATTTTCTGTCATATTGACCCCTCAAATTCACTTCAAATGTGAGGTGGCCCCTAAAAAAAATGATTTTGTAAATTTTGTTGGAAAAATGAGAAATTGCTGGTCAACTTTTAACACTTATAACTTCCTAACAAAAAAAAATTTTGGTTCCAAAATTGTGCTGATGTAAAGTAGACATGTGGGAAATGTTATTTATTAACTAATTTTTGTGACATATCTCTCTGATTTAATGGCATAAAAATTAAAAGTTTGAAAATTGCAAAATTTTCAAAATTTTTGCCATATTTCCGTTTTTTTCATAAATAAACGCAAGTTATATTGAAGAAATTTTACCACTATCATGAAGTACAATATGTCTCGAGAAAACAATCTCAGAATCGCCAAGATCCGTTGAAGCGTTCCAGAGTTATAACCTCATAAAGAGACAGTGGTCAGAAATGTAAAAATTGGCCTGGTCTTTAACCTACAAAATGGCTTGGTCGTTAAGGGGTTAAATCTTCTTCCTTGCATTTCGCTAACAGCATCAAGGTTTTCAGGAATGTAGTTCACATGGGAATGTAAGAAATGTTACTTCAAATTTCATAGAATTTTTAATGGAAATTAAAAATTCATCAGATGACCAAGTCTTTATAATGTTTCAGAATGTTCTTCACAATGGACTTAAATATTGGATCATTGTTGTTACCTAGAAATTTCTTCACAACTTCTTAAAAAAAAATCTCATGCACTTTTCTCAACAACTTTCATTTTTGTTTCAAACGCGTCGATGTTCATGAATTTCAGAATATCCGGACCCACAAAATTGCCTTCCTTCAGTTTTGCTTCAGACAGTCCTTGAAACTTGTTACACAGTACTTAAAAGTCTCTCCTTCTTTCGTGAGAGCTTTCACAAACTGCTTCATCAGTCCAAGTTTAATATGGAGCCGTGGCAGGAGAACTTAACTTACCATATCTTTGTTCTTGAGTCTAGGTTTCAAAGATGTTCTCGTTAGTCAACTCTTTAGGCTCCAGTGATGAGTCCTATCCCAGCTGTCCCATTCACAAGCATGGGTACTTTGTGTATCCTCCTTGCTGCCAAAGGAGCTAAGAGGGAACTTTCAGATCACCACACATTGACCATCCTTGATCCTGGTATTGTTTCTTGAGAATGAAGTCTAAATCCTCATAGCTTTCCTTGAAGTGCACAAAATGCTGCTGCTTCAGACATTTTTTGGATGAATCAATAAAGAGTCTCCACTCACTCACTCACATTGTACTCCATGGAAAAATTTAACATCAGCCAAGGAGCATCACTGCAATATACTAGAGCACCATCTTGAGAAAAATATGGAAGGGATTATTTTCTGTGCTCCTATATCATGAAAAACAGGTACCAGGTGCTAGCAGGTTCTTTTCCTTTAGTCTAGAGCAGGGGTGGGGAATCATTTTCTGCCAAGGGCCATTTGGATATTTATATCATCCTTCGGGGCCGTACAAACTCCGCCCACAAAGTACATCCAGACTCTGGCACTGGTGTTAGGACGTAATCTTTCATTGCATGCCCTTCAGTGTTCAGTGGTGAACACTGTGTGTGTGCTTACAGAGCAAGAAGAAATTAATGAGCTTGTGCAATCAAAATACAGCTCCCTGCCAAAGCACAGCGGTCCCTGAGAATCTGCCCGGGGGCCGGATAAAAGGTCATCGAGGGTCGTAAATGGCCCTGAGGCCTGAGGTTCCCCACCCCTGGTCTAGAGCCTAAAAGTTCTGCAGAATTTTTAGGAAGGTGGAATTCACTGACTAAATAATTTACCGGATTTTTCGGATTATGACACTTTTTTCCCCCCCAAATTTGGGAGGAAAATGGTGGTGCGTCTTATAATGCGGATATACCTTACCGGTCGTGGTGAAGCTGGGACCCAGGGTCGTTGCTGGAGGAGGCAAGAGTGGTAAATTGCTGCAGGCAGTAGGCTGGGATGAGGGGGTGTTCCGATGTGGGCCGCTGCTGGTGAAAATGGCTGCGGTGTTCTATGATGCGGGGGGGCTCCACTGGCATTTTGTGAAAGCCCGGAGCCCCCCGCATTATCTATTACTGTCTATTACTGCGATGCGGTGGCCTCCGGGAAAATGGCTGTCGGAGCAGCGCATGCTCAGATTGAGATCTCGGCAACGAGATCTTATCTCCTGAGATCTCGGAACGAGATCTCGTTGCCGAGTTCTCAATCTGAGCATGCGCTGCTCCGACAGCCATTTTCCCAGGGCCCCCCACATGTCCATTACTGCAATGCTGTGGCCTCCAGGAAAATAGCCGCTGGTGGCGGCAGATGCTCAGATTGAGAACTTGGCATCGAGATGAGATTTTGGCACCTGAGATCTCGTTGTCAAGATCTCAATCTGAGCATGTGCCGCCCCGGCAGCCACTTTCCCGGAGGCCACCGCATCGCAGTAATGGATAATGCAGGGGGCTCCGGACGTTCACAAAATGCCGGCGGAGCCTCCCCCGCACCACTGAGCACCGTAGCCATTTTCACCCACAGCAGCGCACATCAGAACACCCCCTCATCCCAGCATTCGGCCTGCAGCAACATGCCACTCATGCCTCCTCCCGACCCTGGGAACCCGCTTCACTGTAGCCACCACCTCTGGTAAGCAATAAGACGCATGGATTATAAGAGACGCCACCATTTTATGAAATACAAGGGTTTTTTTATTTTTCTCCTCAAAATTTGGGGTGCGTCTTATAAGCCGGTGCATCTAATAATCCGCAAAATACGCTAATTTTAGTCAGTGATGGCTCCTGAGATCTCAATCTGTGCATGCACCGCCTCTGGCAGCCATTTTCCCCCAAGCCCGCCGCAAGGAAATCAAGGGGAAGGAGACTCCGCTCCAAGCCGACATTTTATGAAAGCCCAGGGACTGCAGCCTTGCATCGTTGGGTCACTCCCACCTCCAAGCCCAGGACATCGCCCCACTTCTGCCATCACTGGCCTCCTGCAGCAGCGACCCTGCCTCCTGTGACCCAGCGCCACCACAACTGCCATTTCCCCCCGGAAAGCTACCTTTGCATTTTAAGATGCACTTCCATTTTTTATCCAAATTCTTTGGGGAAAAAAGTGTGTGTTATAATCCAAAAAATACAGTATATAAAAATGACCTGTTACTTTTCAAATAATTTTACTCTTGCAGGCTTGCGTTATTTCTATGAAATATACACTTTTATAATACGTCCTTATACACGTTTCTTTTATTTTGTTTTTCGGTATGTGATTTATGTATTTATACTCGTTTGTTCGTTGATTTAATCAAGCTGGGTTTTCATATCCTTTGCCGTTCGTTCATGCACATTCATGATTGGACAAAGGACCACGTAGGTCTGAAACTCGTTGCGTAGATGCTTGTATGTTACCCACTTGCCTTTTAGCTTTTCAGTGTCTTGTGCATTGCTGCTTTTAGATTTTTGCTTTAATAAACAGTTTATGAAGATGCGAGTGGCGACTATTTGCTTGGATTATGCTTCTAATCTAAGGTTCCTGCCCTTAACCTGGCAGGCATGGCACTGACTAAGGAGCGTGCCTCTGACTGCGTAGCCCCCATAGACCTTAGTTAGAGGGTCAGATAATGGTGCCAGAATCCCCCCCTCCCTCTATTCCCCCCAAGGTGAGGCTACACTGGGACCCCCGACTGACCAATAGGGAAAGGAGGAAGGGGCGGACAGCCACACCCACGGGGTTAAATCCAGGTACCAGGGGTCAGCGCTTCCTCTTTCTCCTCGGCTGACCCCTGGTAGCTGCTGTCCCTGAGGACTCGCGGAGCCCCCTGCAGCCATGTCGGATCGTCGAGGCCCTCCAGAGAGAAGGAGAGCAGCACAGGGAGGTGAGCCATGGTTACAAGCCCTTAAGAACGGCCACAGAGCTCACCTCCCTGTGCCCTCTCAAGCCCCCCTAGCCGTGCCCCTGGCTTCTTCCTCATTCCCGGGCCACTATCTTCTCCTCCCCCTCCTGCCCTCTCCCCAGGCCGGGCCGCACATTCTCCAGTCCCCTCCCCACTTATCCCACCTTCGCTGGCCTCCGGTATGGCAGGCCAGTTTCCACCCTTGGTCACATCTCCGCTGTGCGGGCCCTGCGCTGAGGCGGTCTCGGCGCCGTGCTTCTGCCCCTCTACCCTGGGAACGTGCCGCTGTCTTTCAAATTTAGGCCCCGGCTTGGGCCTACTCCACGCTGCATTCGGGGGCTCCGCCCCCTTTTTTGTGACACACGAGTGTGCAGGCCTGGATGCTCTGGGCCTAGGCCACTGCACTTCCCCGCGAGGCTCCGCCCGCCCACGAGGCCCCGTCCACATTGCTGGCATATATTTCTCGCTAGGCTCCGCAAACATCCCCCGAATCTCTTTCTGTGGCTGTCCAGCTTGGTTTCCTCTGCAGACAGACCTGCACAGGGGGACGGGAGGGCAGGTCAGAGGACTCCGTGCACAGCTGCAGAGCGCGCTGCTCCAACAAGCCCGCTCTGCAGCTTCTGTAACACTGTGGCTGCAGAGAGTGGGGGGAGCAGAGCTCGGCCTGTGCTGCTGGCACAGACTGGCCAGGCCCGAGCTTCGGGAGCCCCGGACAACCCCCCACCTGTCCTGCAGCGTCTCTCCTGTGGGCGCAGCCGTGCCCTCGGGACGACGGGAGTCAGGTGTCAGAATCCACAATGCTGCTGCAGAGCGCGCTGTCCGGTCCAACCCGACCGTTCAGCGCGCTCTGCAGCAGATACAGTATGTTTCTAAATGTCATTGCGCCAAATATCATACACTGCTAACACCCCCACTAACACAATAAAAAAAAAAATATATATATATATATATATATATATATATATATGCATTACCCCTTGCCCTCCCATATACTACTATTAATCTTGAATATAGCAACGCAGCGCCACTTCCCACGCAGGACCGCACGCCTCTACTTTCCACGGCCCCGATTACACTTAGTGAACCTCTCATGCCTGACGTAAATGCCCCCAACACACCCCATAGTAGCAGAGGGTTGAGGCGTAGACGCCGCAGGACTTCTCACTCCTCCTCAGACGACTCCCGTTTCCATTCCCAAACGCAACGCGTCCCCCCTCCTCATATCGCCCCGCGATGCATCCCCGTTCGCGTCCCCCAGCCAGCATGCTCACCTCAACATACGGGAGCTACACGCCCCCAGCTCACCCCATAGCCACAGTGGGTAAAGGCATAGACGCCGCAGATCCTCCCCAGCTTCCTCCACAGAGGCCAACCGCCATTCCCACAGTCCCCGCAGCCACCGCCACCACCCCAGACGCAGCTCACGTAGCAGCCACCAAAGGTCCCGGTCCATCAGATGGCGTTCCCCGTCCTCTTCAGAATGGTCCGATGCATCCGTGAGTCGCAGCAATCGCTCTCATGCCTCCGTCAGAAGACGCCGACTACGCTATTCATCGGCCAGAGAGTGCTCCTCGCCGCGCAGAGCCACCTCCGGCCGGTTTTTTAGTAACGAGTTTTCCAGGTTTCCACCCTCAGAGAGAGCCGAACAGCTCCAGGCACCCGACAGGCATCAGCCGTCACGTGCAGCACCCCTGGCTGCCAGCCGCGTCGGCTTCTATCAGCGGACCAGCAAACGGTAGAAAAGGAAAGGTGGACCGGGGAACGGTCGCGCGATAGCAGTAAGACGAAGGTAGCGCGCACTATAAACAACTGGCTATAGGCCTTCACGGTACTCGGGTATATTATGGGTCAGAAACACCCTGAGCGGTGTTCAGAACTTTTTATGTATCTAGACCTAGTGTACAACTCATACAAGGCCCATGGCGGTTCCGCATGGAGTCAATACGACGAGGAGTTTCATAGACAGCCCAGGAGCCCGAATTAGGATGGGGGTTAAGGCGACTGACGTGTGGCTGCGATTCATGCTGTCACAGAAACACCGCTTTTCATCAACGGCCATGGCTAAACCTATACCCCAATAAGCAAGCTGCACTGCTGCTGCTTGACGGTTTTAAATATGGTTTTTTCATCCCCTTCAGGCTTAGTAAAACTCCAACACTATCAAAAAACCTAAAGACGGCAGGCGAATACCCAGAGATCCTAAAAGAGTAAATTGTAAAAGAGGTAGAGCTAGGTAGAATGGCGGGTCCTTTTAAATCACTTCCTTTCGAAAACATTAGAATTTCACCCCTGGGTATCGTCCCCAAAAAAGAACAAGAAAATACCGGCTAATCCACCACCTCTCCTACCCAAAAGGCGAATCGGTTAACGATGTAATCCTCCCGGAGGAGGCAGCAGTAGTATACGCTTCGTTCGACAAGGCGGCGGAACTCGTACGCAAAGCCGGGCCAGGGGCCTCTGCTAGCCAAAACGGACATAGAATCGGCGTTCCGTCTGCTACCCGTTCACCCGAATGTTTCCATCTCCTAGGTTGCAGGGTGGATCAGCTCTTTTATTATGATATGTGCCGTCGCATCTCACTGACCCTACTGCGCGACATCATAGCAATTTCCTCATTGGTGTGCAAATCGCAATTCGAAGCTGCCTTGCTGTCAGCAGCTTTCGCTATCGCCTTTTTGGGGCACTTCGCATTAGTGAGCTAGTGCCCCGGTCAAAATCAGCAGCGGAAGTCGGGTTAATCAGCGACGACTTAGTGATATGAAGCGACGCTCTGCTCATCCGCGTGCGGAAATCCAAGTGCGATCCCTCCGGCAGGGGCTCGTGGGTCCTCGTGAAGTCATCCGACGGCCCAGTATGCCCGGTAAAAATAGTCAAGCACTACGCGAGCCTAAGACAGGGAGGCAGTTTTTTCCTCGCACACTCGGACGGGTCCCCCCTCACCAAGTACCAGTTCAGCGCAATTTTTAAACGGTGCCTTCAAAAAGCAGGTTCTAACCCAGCAAAATACGGTACACATTCCTGTCGAATAGGACGTCTTCTGGGCGAGGAAAAGGGCCGAACAGCGCCAGGCGGTCTAAGCCTGGGCTTGCCAGGGCTAAAGGTCATTTGGAAAGGAATCAGAGGCCTAAAATGGCAACAAATGTTCCGAGCATCACTATAAAGGCAAAAGGGCGAATCAGAGGCCTAAAATGGCAACAAATGTTCCCGGAGGTGCTGAGCATCGCTATGAAGGCAAAAGGGCGAATCAGAGGCCTAAAATGGCAACAAAGGTTCCCGGAGGTGCTGAGCAACGCTATAAAGGCAAAAGGGCCGGTGATATTGGTATAAAGGAAAAAGGGCCTGTAATACTGGTATTACACGCCGGTGGTAATGACCTGTGCACAAGAAAGTGCACTGAACTTTGAACGGTAATGGCTTCGGACATCGAGCGCTTCACGTATCTTTTCCCACACATGGTTTTGGTATGGTCGGAGATAGTTCCGCGAGCGGTATGGAAGGGAGCGAACAACCAAAGGCCGTTGAAAGATCAAGGAGAAAGGTCAATGCAAGGGTGGCTAAGATCGTCAAAGGAGGTTTCGGCCTCGTGGTACAACATTACCAGTTGGAAGGAGACTGCTCAGGACTCTTGAGGCCGGATGGAGTCCATCTTAAAGACGTTGGCCTTGATATATTTTTGTCGGGTTTACAGGATGGGGTTGAACAGGCCCTGAGGCTGATGGGTGGGGGTCGGAGTCCTGTGTAGGTCATACACAGGATCCTCCATGGCGGTAATGCCGGGAGGGGCAAGGGGGCGTAACCCTCGTTGGCCGACTCGCATGTCTATCACAGACAGGGCCTGCGGTGACCGAGCCAGTTGCAGAACTTAACCTGCCCCTCCCCGTGTGGTGTAATTTAATAAATAAACTGTGACCGACCTGTTCAACCCATCCCTGGCTTGTTTTCATTTTATTGTGGGGTCTAGCGGGGGGGGAATGCACCACCTACGCCAAAACAGGTCTACGCAGTCTGGCAGGCACGGCACTGACTAAGGAGCGTGCCTCTGACTGCGTAGCCCCCATAGACCTTAGCTAGAGGGTCAGATAACGGTGCCAGAATCCCCCCCTCCCTCTATTCCCCCCCAAAGTGAGGCTACACTGGGACCCCCGACTGACTAATAGGGAAAGGAGGAAGGGGCGGACAGCCACACCTACGGGGGTTAAATCCAGGAACCAGGGGTCAGCGCTCCCTCTTTCTCCTCGGCTGACCCCTGGTAGCTGTTGTCCCACCCTGCCTCATGTATATATGTCGTCTTTTGGTTTTGCCTGTACAATCACATACCCCTTTTTTTTTTTTAAATCTTTTTCTCTGTTATTCATCTTGTTTTAACCCCTCTCTGACATCAGACGTACTATCCCGTCCATGAAACCCGTGCCAATCTGACCATGGACGGGATAGTACGTCATAGGCGATCAGCTGCGCTCCCGGGCTGACATCCCGGGACTGACACCCGGGACTGTGTGTCAGGAGAGGTCACGGACCGCTCCCGGCACATTAACCCCTGGCACACCGCGATCAAACATGATCGCGGTGTACCGGGGGCACAGGGAAGCATTGCGCAGGGAGGGGCTCCCTGCGAGCTCCCCTGAGACCCTCAGAACAGCGCGATGTGATTGCGCTGTTCTGAGGGCTTCCTCCATCCCAGGACCCGGATCAAAGATGGCCACCGGGTCCTGCAGGGAGGCGGCTTCCTCAGTGCCTGCCGAGAGCAGGCACTGAGAAGCCTGCAGCACTGCCAGAGCGATCGCTGGTGTGACACAGTGCTGTGCACACTGTCACACCAGCGATCTGACATTTTACAGTGATGTCCCACCCTGGGACAAAGTAATAAAGTGAAAAAAATAAAAATAAAAATGTTTTAAAAAAAATTCCAAAATAAAAAAAAATAAATATTCCCCAAAAAATTCATTTTTTCCTGTAAATAAAAAAAACAAACGAATAAAAGTACACATTTGGTATCGCCGCGTCCGTAACGACCCCCCCTATAAACTGTACCACTAGTTAACCCCTTTAGTGAACCCCTTAAAAATAAAAAAAAAAAAAAGCAAAAAAATCAATGCTTTATCATCATACCGCCGAACAAAAAGTGGAATAACATGCGATCAAAAAGACCGATATAAATAAACATGGTACCGCTGAAAACGTCATCTTGTCCCGCAAAAAAGGAGCCGCCATACAGCATCATCAGCGAAAAAATGAAAAAGTTATAGCTCACAGAATAAAGCGATGCAAAAATAATTATTTTTTATATAAAATTGTTTTTATTCTATAAAAGCACCAAAACATAAAAAAAATTATATAAATGAGGTATCGCCGTAATCGTACTGACCCGAAGAATAAATCTGCTTTATCAATTTTACCACACGTGGAACAGTATAAACGCCTCCCCCAAAAGAAATTCATGAATTGCTGATTTTTGTTCATTCTAACCTACCAAAAATCGAAATAAAAAGCGATCAAAAAATGTCACATGCTCAAAAATGGTACCAATAAAAACGTCAACTCGTACCGCAAAAAATAAGACCTCACATGGCTATGTGGGCCAAAATATGCAAAAATTATAGCTCTCAAAATGTGGTGATGCAAAAACTATTTTTTGCAATAAAAAGCGTCTTTTAGCGTGACAGCTGCCAATCATAAAAACCCGCTATAAATAGTAAATTAAACCCCCCTTTATAACCCCCTTAGTTAGGGAAAATAATAAAATTTTAAAAATGTATTTATTTCCATTTTCCCATTAGGGTTAGGGTTGCGGCTAAAGTTAGGGTTAGGGTTGGCGCTAAAGTTAGGATTAGGGTTAGGGTTGGGATTAGGGTTAGGGGTGTGTTAGGGTTAGGTTTGTGGTTAGGGTTATGGTTAGGGTTGGGACTAGGGTTAGGAGTGTGTTGGGGTTAGGGTTGGAGTTAGAATTGGGGGGTTTCCGCTGTTTAGGCACATCAGGGGCTCTCCAAATGTGACATGGCGTCTGATCTCAATTCCAGCCAATTCTGCGTTGAAAAAGTCAAACGGTGCTCCTTCACTTCTGAGCTCTGCCATGCGCCCAAACAGTAGTTTACCCCCACATATGTGGTATCAGCGTACTCCGGACCCCAAGAGTTATTGTGCAATTTGTCCTATTTCTTCTGTTACCCTTGGGAAAATAAAAAACTTGGGGCGAAAATATCATTTTTGTAAAAAAAAAAAAAAAATTTTTTTGTTTTTACGGCTGTACGTTATAAACTTCTGTGAAACACTTGGGGCTTCATAGCGCTCACCACACATCTAGATAAGTTCCTTGTGGGGTCTATTTTCCAAATAGGGTCACTTGTGGGGGGTTTCCACTGTTTAGGCGCATCAGGGGCTCTCCAAATGCGACATGACGCCCCTATACCATTCCATCAAAGTCTGCAATCCAAAACGTCACTACTTCCCTTCCGAGCCCTGACGTGCGCCCATACAGTAGTTTTCTCCCACATATTGGGTATCAGCGTACTCAGGACAAATTGGACAACAACTTTTGGGGTCCAATTTCTCCTGTCACCCTTGTGAAAATAAAATATTGGAGGCGAAAAAATCATTTTTGAAAAAAAAAAAGGATTTTTTATTTTTACGGCTGTACGTTATAAACTTCTGTGAAGCACTTCGGGGTTCAAAGTGCTCACCACACATCTAGATAAGTTCCTTGAGGGGTCTAGTTTCCAAAATGATGTCATTTGTCGGGGTTTCCACTGTTTAGGCAGATCAGGAGCTCTCCAAACACGACATGGCATCCAGCCAATTCTGCTTTGAAAAAGTCAAACGGCGCTCCTTCCCTTCCAAACTCTACCATGCACCCAAACAGTGGTTTACCCCCACATATGGGGTATCAGCGTACTCAGGACAAATTGCACAATACCTTTTGGAGTCTTGTTACCCTTGGGAAAATAAAAATTGGGGTGAAAAGATCATTTTTGTGGAAAAAATATGATTTTTTTAATTTTACGGCTCTACGTTATAAACTTGTGTGGAGCACTTGGGGGTTCAAATTGCTCACCAAAGATCTAGATAAGTCAAATGGCGCTCCTTCCATTCCGAGCTCTGCCGTGCGCCCAAACAGTGGTTCCCCCCCACATATGGGGTATCAGCGTACTCAGGACAAATTGGACAACTTTTGTGATCCAATTTCTCTTGTGATCCATGGGAAAATAAAAAATTAGTGACTAAAAGATAATTTTTGTGGGAAAAAATTAGGATTTTTTATTTTCATGCCGGGCATTATAAACTTGTGTGAAGCACTTGTGGGTTCAAAGTGCTTACCAAACATCTAGATAAGTTCCTTAGGGGGTCTAGTTTCCAAAATGGGGTCACTTGTGGGGGGTTTCCACTGTTTAGGCTCATCTGGGGCACTGCAAACGGAACATGACCCCCATCGTCTGCATTCCAAAACGTTACTACTTCCTTTCCAGCCCTGCCGTGCGCCCAAACAGTTTCTCCCCCCCCTATATATGGGGTATCAGCGTACTCAGGACAAATTGGACAACAACTTTTGGGGTCCAATTTCCTTGGGAAAAATCAAAAATTTGGGACTAAAAAATCATTTTTGTGGAAAAACCACACCCAGGCATTATAAACTTTTGTGAAACACTTGGGGGTTCAAAGTGCTCACAACAGATCTAGATAAGTTCCTTAGGGGGTCTAGTTTCTAGTTTCCAAAATGGTGTCACTTGTGGGGGGTTTCCACTGTTTAGGCACATCAGGGGCTCTCCAAACGCGACATGGCGTCCAATCTCAATTCCAGTCAATTTTAGTTTGAAAAAGTCAAACGGCGCTCCTTCCCTCACGAGCTCTGCCGTGTGCCCAAACAGTGGTTTCCCCCCACATATGGGGTATTGGCGTACTCAGGAGAAATTATACAACAACTTTATCTGTCTATTTTCTCCTTTTACCCTTGTGAAAATAAAAAAAAAGTTTGTAAAAGATCATTTTTGTGGCTAAAAAGTTAAATATTCATTTTTTCCTTCCACGTTGCTTCAGCTCCTGTGAAGCAACTGAAGGGTTAATACAATTCTTGAATGTGATTTTGAGTACCTTGAGGGGTGCAGTTTTTAGAATGGTGTCACTTTTTGGTATTTTCTGCTATATAGACCCCTCAAAGTGACTTCAAATGTGAGGTGGTCCCTAAAAAAATTGCTTTGTAAATTTTGTTGTAAAAATGAGAAATCGCTGGTCAACTTTTATCCCTTATAATTTCCTAACAAACAAAAATTTTGGTTCTAAAATTGTGCTGATGTAAAGTAGACATGTGGGAATGTTATTTATTAACTATTTTGTGTGACATATTTCTCTGTTTTAAGGGAATAAAAATTCAAAGTTTGAAAATTGCTAAATTTTCAAAATTTTCGCCATATTTGCATTTTTTTCAAAAATAAACGCAAGTCATATCGAAGAAATTTTACCACTAACGTGAAGTACAATATGTCACGAGAAAACAATCTCAGAATCGCGAAGATCCGTTGAAGCGTTCCAGAGTTATAACCTCATAAAGAGACAGTGGTCAGAATTGTAAAAATTGGCCCGGTCATTAACGTGCAAACCACCCTTGGGGGTGAAGGGGTTAAGTCACAGTGTTAATGCCGGGAGGGGCAAGGGGGCGTAACCCTCGTTGGCCGGCTCGCATGTCTATCACAGACAGGGCCTGCGGCGACCGAGCCGGTTGCAGAACTTAACTTGCCCCTCCCCGCGTGGTGTAATTTAATTAATAAACTGTGACCGACCTGTTCAACCCATCCCTGGCTTGTTTTCATTTTATTGGGGGGTCTAGCGGGAGGGGGGGGAATGCACCACCTACGCCAAAACGGGTCTACGCAGTCTTATACTTACACGCCGCTGAGTTCACCTTCTATCAGCGGCGCCATCTTCTTGTGACCTCAATTTCTGACTGCCAGGAAGTCAGTAGTAAGGCTGGAGTCACACTGGCGACTAAATCGTACCACTAGAATGCGATGAAATATCGCATTGCAGTCGAACCAATATTAATCAATGGAGTAGCTCCCATCATCCGATTTTTTGTGGTCCGATTTAAACGTGTGAGTGCAATCGCAGCATGCTGCGATTGTCACCGATTGTGGGTCGACTATCGCCAATGCAAGTCTATGGGAGCGATGAAAAGTGGGATTACAAACGGACCGCACGTGTGAGTTGCGATTAAATCGCACAACGTTAAATGTCCATTTTGCTATGATGCCACTAAAAATCGGTAGTCGGTGGGTAATCGGATGTGAAACGTAAGCGTACATGCTACAAAATCGCATCAACTACAAAAAATCGGATGCCAGTCGCATCAATGTTCATGAAATTTTTATCCGATTATTGACCGACTAAAACGGACCGATTTTTTAGACGTTGTGTGTGACTCCAGCCTTACGGTCACAATCTCTTAATGCAAGTCTATGAGAGCTAGAATGAGGCTCTCAGACTTGCATTGAAAAGTGACCTCCGGCTCGCTCCAACAAACATTGGAGTGATATGGCAGGTCACAAACTGCTGGAGAACAGATGGAGTGGCGGTGATAGGTGAAGACAGCAGCAGGTAAGTAGAACACTAGGTGCAGAACCTTATAAAAACCACTACAGCGCTGTAATTAAAATAAAATAAAAAAAATCACACACTGGATTTGTGCGTTAATAACCTTTTTGATAGGATGCGAAGGTGTGTAATTAACTGTATTTCTGCACATGGCACTCATACTCAATACTGAACAAATCAAGACATTTTGAAAATTGTTTCCATTTATTTGCAGATCATTACTGTCTATAGATCCCGTGATTTTCATAATTTCACGACTTTTTTCTTCATATTGCAATTTCAATATTGAGGAGTGTAGTTAAATTAAAGTCTTCCAATGAAGCAATCCAAGGAGAAGCTCTGGACAGTGGTCAGCAGACCTTTGTGTCTTCAATGCTCTACCCCAAGAAATTAGGACTATCCACAATTTGCATGGTTTCAGGCGCTCCCTCAAAACACATTTGTTCAGAGTGGCCTATCACATTCACTAACCAAAGTCGTTCTATGTTTAAGTGTGTATGTGGAGCCCATTCACTATCTCCATCCATGCCTCACTCCCTCAAGATGGCTGGACCATCATTTTAAATGCACCATTATATATACACACCTGTACTTTGTATCTCCCCCACCTCATTGTAGATTGTAAGCTCTCACGAGCAGGGTCGGCTTATTTTGCTTTAATTATTGTATTGTTAACGTTGTTACCTATGACTTGTGTTTTGAAACTGTTAAACTGTAAAGTGCTGCGGAATATGTTGGCGCTATATAAAGATTATTATTATTATTATTAATCACTGCTCCTCCATGTTTGATTCAGATTGACGTAATGACACCAATACTGTCAAAGGCATCTGCAGTCAGAGAGTTGGCACCGAATGCAATCTGGAGGTATCCATCAGACTGCATAGCACAGATTTGCATGGTGAACAGGACCTGTTAAGTAAGCACTTGTCTGACGGCTGGCTCTGCAGTGCATCAGTGTACAGTTGGCTGGGGTGTGCTTACAGTGTTCGCTCACAGTATAGTGAGCAGCGATTGTAGCGCTGCGTGCATACCCCTATGACTGAAAGCCAGTGATTCCCAGGAGAAATTAGGCTAATTTTCATCCAGGAGGTGCACTTTTGGTAAGGTATTCGGGCAGCACTGTAACGCTATTTACCTGCAGAATAGTCTGCAGGTAAAGTTTGGTTATTTTTAGGTGACAGCGTCCATGTAAACCAGGATATTACTTTGGTTCCAAGGCAAGATTCTTATGTCTATAACGATGTTTCTGCATTGAACTGTCCATGTCTTTGGTTTTGTCCTGCTAGTATGGGTGTAGCCTCAGTGTTGATCGCAGTATTGTGGCCAAATATTAATTCTGAGTAGTATAGGAACTGTATTACTCATCAAACTCAAATCTGACAGGTCGACACGCCCCCTATCATTTAATCCGTCTCCCTGTCAGATTGATCCATGTCGTCATGTCCCCTGGCTGAACTTTGCTCAGGCTGGGAAATCTGGTCTGCTGGATTTGTGAATTTCAATCAAAGTGATTTATTCATGTCTATTGATATTTTATCCACTGGATTAGATTAGTCTGTGGAGTTTTACTGTATTAAAGAGCGCTTCTTGATTTTATAAGTCTCAGGAAGAAACTTTTAAGGACCCAGTAAATGTATAAGGAGTTCTAGTTAAATACAGACTTCTGTATATAACTAGTATATAATGATTTTTAGTGAATTAAAGAGTGAATCTTGATCTTTTTTGTGGTGAGAAACTTTTAAGGACCCAGTAAATGCATGTAAAACACTATTGTGGTGGAATTTGGAATTATGACGCTCATCTTATAGTTTTATTCAGTATATATATTTTAGCTTGGCAGTGTATCTACACTTATACCAGGACTGGGAAGAATGTACTTTTGTTACAGATCGGTAAGCTATTACTATGCTGTGTATCTAAGGCTTGGGTTGTATTGAGAGGTGCATATTTTTCTATTTACTAGCTAACATGGTACATAGATATACATCTTTACTGGCGCATAGAAATGTAGTACAACAGTGTTGACATGAATTGTCAGAATGAGTGAAGGTCGATGCTACGGTAATTCAGGCAAACAGTAAATAGTATTGCATTGTGTATAGTCAGTGGGATCTTTTAAAACCAACACATTTATGTGTATTCTGATAGCAGTGCCCATAGAATGAGTGAAGGTCGAATGACCTGTAAGTACAATGAGAGAAGGTCGCATGCATTCAAGAATTCATTTGTCTCTATTTACCTGTAAATGTGTGTAAAGGGGAAAGTCATGGCGAGATTGAAATAAATTGAAAAAGGAAGCTTTTGCAGTATAAAATACAAATTTTATTAAGGTCTAAAATACATTATCATGGATAAAAATCCAAAAGAGTAGGATATACAGCATGCAGAAAAAATAACCAAAGTGTTGACATGAAGTTACAGCTCAAAGACATATACATTATCATGAATAAAAATCCAAAACAGTGGGATATACAGCATGCAGAAAAATAGCCAAATGCAGACAGGTATGAACTACATTCAAATCAATATATAATAGTGCACATCTCCATATCTTATATGTTATAACGATAATAGACTAATCCGGTGCTAAACAATAATAACCTACATATATTTGTACATATATATGCAGTCTATGTAACTCACAATATCCCCCAATAGGCAGTCATATATGCACTATATATAGGATTATAAGTATCTCAATGAAGCATGTATATCAATAAAGTAACTTCCCCATCACAGCTGCTAATATAATGATGTTAGCATGCAAGTGCAGGGCTCACAATACATACTGTGCGTGCATATGAAGTCAATTAGCACATCCATATGAGGAGCTATATTAAAAAAGCAGTTGTGTATAGTCGGCCAATCAAATATTAGTTATGCGTTCACTACCACTGTCAACCATAGCAGCTCTCATGATGCTAGCTATTCTGATCAGCTTATCATATCAACCATGAAGCCTCTTTTAACCCCTTCACAATAATGTACAGAGGAGTTTTTATGTTTTAATACTGATAGACATATTGTGAACGGACATATAGGGTCCATGTGAGATACCATATTTTTCAAATATTAGTTAAGCGTATATTTCAACATTTTGCTCCTTCACAGATTTATTTTACATTATTTTTTTTTATTTTGCTTAAGGATCGTGTACAGAGGAGTTTTTATGTTTTAATACTGATAGACATATTGTGAACGGACATATAGGGTCCATGTGAGACATGCCTGGACAAGTCCGGGCATGTCTGGGCATGCCTGGACAAGTCCTGGTCACGGGACAGCCGTGGAAAAAACAATACTGAAATTCAAAAACTATGTGCTGGCCGTTAACACGCGCACAGTCATCTAGAAAATATTGAGCGAGTTGCTTCACAAACCCTCTCAAGGCATGTTGAATGTTAACGTTCCCGCTATGAGCTACACACATGACCAACTGTATAGCCTGGGATGCGTAGCGTTCTTGCAGCGCAAGCCTATTTTTAAAGACGCTAAGCCCATCAGATATAAAAGACAGGCATGTTGAGACGTGTCCCGGCCTATTTTGGTACATACCCACTCCTATGCAGCGATATTGAGTACCGTTCAACAAAAAATCAGGTACAAACTTTTTAACATACCTGTGTTTCGGACCCTCAGACCATGCCAGAAGCACTCTGTGCCATGTACTCTAACTCATAATATTCGATTTTGATCAGCATTCAACAAAAAATTGGATGCTAACTTTTTAGCATACCTGTGTTTCTATAACGAATACACGGACCCCTACAGCGCATCCCAATAGTGTAGTTTAATGTAGGGGGCAAACAGATTATCGCTGGTGCTTGGAAAATACCACATTTCATAGATGGTGCTGATCCGCTGAATCATTTTTAAACATTTCACGCCACTCATGCAGCCACAGCACACTTATGCTGTACCAGCACCGCTGCAGCTACCGCTTTTTAGCTAAAAAAGACCCTTATTTGCATCATTTTCATTATAGTACGACTGGTACATACCCACTCCTATGCAACGATACTGAGTAGCGTTCAACAAAAATCAGGTACAAACTTTTTAACATACCTGTGTTTCGGGCGCACATGCCATACCAGAAGCACTCTGTGCCATGTACCATAGCCCATAATAATCGATCTTGATCAGTATTCAACAAAAAATTGGGTGCAAACTTTTTTAGCATAGCTGTGTTTCTGACTCCCATGTCGTACCAGAAAGACCTATTTTGGCACAGGCCTACACCTATGCAGCGGTTTTGACCACTACTCAACAAAAATGGCTACAAACTTTTTAACATATCTGTGTTTCGGACTATCATGTCATAGCAGAAGCACCCTTTGCCATGTACTCTAGACCATAATATTCGTTTTTGATCACCATTCAACAAAAAATTGAGGCATGTTGAGACGTTGTCCCGGCCTATTTTGGCACATGACAAATGTTTCTGACTCTCATGTCATACCAGAAGCACCCCGGGCCATGTACTCTAGACCATAATATTTCAC
>JARQOD010000001.1:894641123-894694484 GCA_033576555.1 Oophaga sylvatica | reverse complement strand
GGCATAGGCGATTATTACGGAATAATGTGGGTTTTGGAGTATATTTTGTATATACTTGTATTGGTGGAGATGCCGTGTCTGGGATGTCCGATTCACGGGTGCTGCCAGAGCCCACTGTAATATAAGTATTTTGTGCCCCCTACACAGTGGACAGTTCGCACTCCCGCATCACTTCTACCATCCCAGAAATTAAACCTTTATCCCCCAAGCATATGTATTGTATTTTAAGGAAAAAATTGCTGTAATTAGTTTGCCCTTTGACACTGGTTTTTTTGTGGTTTGCTATAATAATAAAGATTAAAACCAAAAAGTTATACAAGTATATATTTACTGTCCATTATGTATTTATTATATTTTCCATGTTTTTTCTTCGATGTAAAAAGTTATTGCGCTAAACCCAAGTCCTAGTCATAACCTTGGATAGGGTTAGAAAGAGTAAGTGAGCTGTGGGAGAACACCGTACAGTCTTCATCACAGTCGCTGCCTATGCAGAGGGCAGTAGCCAAGAGGAGTTTGCAATCAGTTTAAATGTGTTCTGCATAACAAAAACGGGGAATGACAAAGCTCATGTCATACGGAAACCTTTGTCATCTCGGTTGCTGCTTTGCAAGTGCAGCAGACGATGACTAACTTCGGGTGCATAGGAAACATCGCGCGCAGCTATGACCAAGATGTCAAAACAGCCTCTGGCTGCATTACCTAACCACCCTGCTGGCCACCATGCAGGTACTTACTGCACAACTGCGTAGTACCAAAAGCAGCAGCAGTGGGAGCTGTCTCACAATGGCACACAAGGCAACCGCCACTGTGCCTCACCCCATCCCCTTCTCCCCATGCTACACCAAATGTTCATTCTTCTTCTTTGATACAGTTCACCTAATATAGACTGCATCTTCCATGATGCAAAAGTCTAATTATATTGCTCTTGCTCCTGTCCAATGGCAGCAGAGATAGGTCAAAGACAGAGAACTGCTTTTTCCTGATGTGTATACAGCAGTCTCATTGTATCTTATGTAATGTTCATACAGCAGTCTTAATATTTCTTATGTGATACATACAGCATAATCTCAGCGCATACTACACGACAGAGGTTGGCAAGTAATTTTCCCGAGGGGCCACATGAGAGTCCTTGACTGTTGTGGAGGGCCAAACCAATAGGCTGAAATTCTGCTTAATACTAATATTAACCCCTTTCCCACCTGAGACATATCCATATATCCCTGTGATATGGGACGTATGGACACATCCCAGCAATTTTGAGCACACACAAAATGTGCGCGCGCGATCGCTGCCGGATGTCAGCTGATTCTGACAGTTGACACCCAGCATTAAATGCCAGGAGACGTCCCGGCACATTAACCCCCTAAATGCTGCGATCAAACTTGATTGCAGCATGCCGGGAGCTCGCAGACAGCTCCTCTGCCTTTGGATCGGAGACCTCGCAACGTTATGTGCAGTCCCGATCGTTGCCATGGTGACCCGATGTTGTCATGATGACATCCGAGTAACTAGAGCAAGGAAAGTTGTTTGGTCATGCTCAGAGCATGATCAGCAACATACCCTGTCAGTGCAGTTATGACACTTTGCATAGCATAGGCATGCTGCTGCATCCCCATGCTATACAAGCGATCAGCCTGCAAAAAAATGAAAGTCCTATAGTGGGAAAAAGTAAAAAAAATTTCAAAGAGTTAAAACAAAAAAAATTGTAAAAATATTTAAACAAAAAAATCTAAACATTTCTTTCTTTTTCTATCGATGTGAATACTTCTCAGTCCAATTATGACAAGAGCATTCTTAAAGTGATACCTTTATTGGCTAACCAGAAAATTATATGTTGTTAAATTTTCTGGTTAGCCAATAAAGGTATCACTTTAAGAATGCTCTTGTCATAATTGGACTGAGAAGTATTCACATCGATTTTTCTGGCTAACACGGTACCACAATATAATTTATTATTGTACACCATTTCTTTTTCTATAAAATAGTTATTATTGTGTAAAAACGCCAAAACATAAACAAACGATATAACTGTGGTATTGCAGTACTGACCTGAAGAATAAAGCTGCCTTATCAATGTTACCACAAGCGAAATTACTTAAACCCTCACCCCATAAAAAGAATCCTGAATTGCTGGATTTTGTTCATTCTGCCTCCCAAAAATCAGAATAGAAAGCGATCAAAAAATGTTATGTGTCTGAAAATAGTACCAATAAAAACCTCAACTCGTCCCGCAAAAAACAAGCCCTCACATGACTCTGTGGGCTGTAATACGGAAAAATTATAGCTCTCAAAATATGATGATGCAGTTTTTGCAATAAAAGCGACTTTTAGGTGTGACAGCAGCCAAACATTAAAAAACTATATAAATCTGGTATCGCTGTAATCGCACCGAACCGAAGAATAAAGTCATCTAATCACTTACACTGCTCCGAGGAATGGCGTAAAAAATAAATAAAACCAATTCTTCATCTGATGTCTTGTTCATTCTGCCTCCCAAAGAACGTAGTAAGGTTTGGCGCACATTTATCCTGCGCTCTGCGCTGAGCGCTTACACCGGGGTTTCCCTGTAAATGTCTTAAATGTGCTATTCAGGCGGAGCTGCCACCTGAAAATTCCCTATAACGAGGAAGATGGCACTGTGACTCCATAGGACCTGTGATCAGGCGGTGTCCGTCTTTTTAGGATTGCATAAAAGTGCAGTGTGCCACAGTAACAGCTGCCTTATTATAGTGAATCCCGTCATTCACAGATTTAGATGGAAACCCCAGAGTAAGTGCTCAGCATACAGCGCCGGTTAAATGTGATCCCAAACGTTAAGTAAAATGTTCCCAATAAAAGTTTCAAGTCAATCCACAAAAAAAGCAAGTCCCCACTCAGGTCTGTCATATGTTAATGGTATAGGGGGCTTACTGTGTACAATGGCTCAGGAAAAGCTAAATGGCTCATCGCCCCCTCAAAAGAAATTCAGCAAATTCTGAGCTCCCATATTCAAATTCCCCCCTCAATTCTGAGCCCCACAGTGTACTTAAACATATTGCATCCACATGCTTGGCATTTCAAAGCGATGAGAGCCCAGCTAACTTACGGGTGCCTGTTTCCAGAAGCACGAGATGGGCATAATGTATTGGTGACTGCAACGTACTGGTCACTACAGCAGTTTGCAATTTTCACTCGGCAACATTCATTGCTGCTTGTTTCTAGAAAACACTCAGTCAAAATTGTCATTGAAACTGTTGATAAATTCCCAAAGGGGTATAATTTCCAAAATAAAGTCATTTGAGGGGGGGGAATCCTGCTCTTCTAGCAATTAGGGGCTTTGTATATGGAGTCCGCAAACTATCCTAGGAAACTGTGCGCCTCAGGAGGCAAATAGCATTCGGCCCCTCCCGAGTCTCTCCATATAGCCAAGCAGTTCTGAGCTTTACACTGTGCCTGAAAATTATTTCCCGATTACATGTACAGTCATGGACAAAAGTTTTGAGAATGACACAAATATTAATGTTTACAAAGTCTACTGCTTCACTTTTTCTAATGGCAATTTGCATATACTCCAGAATGTTATAAAGAGTGATCAGCTTAACAGCAATTACTTGCAAAGTCAATATTTGGCTAGAAAATGAACTTTATCCCCCAAAACACATTTCAACATCATTGCAGCCCTGCCTTAAAAGGACCAGCTAACCTCTTTTCAGTGATTGCTCCATTAACACAGGTGTGGGTGTTGATGAGGACATGGCTGGAGATCAATCTGTCATGATTAAGTAAGAATGACACCACTGGACACTTTAAAAGGAGGCTGGTGCTTGGCATCATTGTTTCTCTTCTGTTAACCATGGTTATCTCTAAAGAAACACGTGCAGTCATCATTGCAATGCACAAAAATGGCCTAACAGGGAAGAGTATCGCAGCTAGAAAGATTGCACCTCAGTCAACAATCTATCGCATCATCAAGAACTTCAAGGAGAGAGGTTCCATTGTTGCCAAAAAGGCTCCAGGGCGCCCAAGAAAGACCAGCAAGCGCCAGGACCGTCTCTTAAAAGTGTTTCAGCTGCGGGATCGGGCTACCAGCAGTGCAGAGCTTGCTCAGGAATGGCAGCAGGCAGGTGTGAGTGCATCTGCACGCACTGTAAGGCGGAGACTCTTGGAGCAAGGCCTGGTCTCAAGGAGGGCAGCAAAGAAGCCACTTCTCTCCAGAAAAAACATCATGGACAGACTGATATTCTGCAAAACGTACAGGCAGTGGACTGCTGAGGACTGGGGTAAAGTTATTTTCTCTGATGAATCCCCTTTTCGATTGTTTGGGACATCAGGAAAACGCCTCATTCGGAGAAGACAAGGTGAGCGCTACCACCAGTCTTGTCTCATGCCAACTGTTAAGCATCCTGAAACCATTCATGTGTGGGGTTGCTTCTCAGCCAAGGGAATCGGCTCTCTCACAGTCTTGCCTAAAAACATAGCCATGAATAAAGAATGGTACCAGAAAGTCCTCCAAGAGCAACTTCTCCCAACCCTCCAAGAGCAGTTTGGCGATCAACAATGCCTTTTCCAGCATGATGGAGCACCTTGCCATAAAGCAAAGGTGATAACTGAATGGCTCAGGGAACAAAACATAGAGATTTTGGGTCCATGGCCTGGAAACTCCCCAGATCTTAATCCCATTGAGAACTTGTGGTCAATCATCAAGAGACGGGTGGACAAACAAAAACCTAAAAATTCTGACAAAATGAAAGCATTGATTGTGCAAGAATGGACTGCTATCAGTCAGGATTTGGTCCAGAAGTTGATTGAGAGCATGCCAGGGAGAATTGCAGAGGTCCTGAAGAAGAAGGGTCAACACTGCAAATATTGACTTGCTGCATTAACTCATTCTAACTGTCAATATAAGCTTTTGTTACTCATATGTTTGCAATTATATTTCTGTCTGTGATAAAAACATCTGTCAAACACACATAAAAACCAGAGGGCAGCAGATCATGTGAAAATATAATATTTGTGTCATTCTCAAAACTTTTGGCCATGACTGTAGGGTATTGGCACAATCATGGAAAAATGAAACTCAGTTTGTTGTAAAAAGAAAATGTCCTATTAGCCCTGAGAAAAATTAAAAACTTGGGGCTAAAACATTTTAGTGTAAAAATGTAATTTATTCTTTCTTCACCGCTCAATGGTATAAAATTCTGTGGGGCAATATGATCACTGCACCCCTAGATAAATTCATTCGGGAGTGTAGTTTGTAAAATAAGTTCTCATATGGGGTTTTCTTTTTTTGCTGTTCTGGCACCTCAGGGGCTCTGCCAATATAACATGGCACCATCAAACCATTCCAGCAAAGTCTGAACTCCAATATGGCGCCTCTTCCCTTCTGAGCTTTGCACTGTACCTCAAAAGTAGTTTTCCTTCACATACGGGGTATCGGCAATTTCTCTTGTTATCCTTGTGAAAACGGTGTTAAAATAACATTTTTGTGGGGAAAGTGTGATTTTTTTTTTTCACGGCTCAATGTTATAAACTTCTGTCAAGCACCTTGGGGTTCAAGTTGCTCACCACACATCTAAATACATTCCTTGAGGGGTCTACTTTCCAAAATGGACTCACTTGTGGGGGGTTTCCACTGTTTATGCAAATCAGGAGCACAACAAATTTTGTGGTCCATTTTTCCTGCTACCCTTGTGAAAATTAAAAAATTTGGGTCTAAAGTAAATGGTTTGTGAAAAAAGAAAAAGTTAAATGTTCATTTTTTTTTCCCTATTCCATAATTTCCTGTGAAGCACCTGAAGGGTTAATAAACTTCTTGAGTGTGGGTTTAAGCACCTAGGGGGGTGCAGTTTTTTTAAGTTTAAAAAGCCAAAACATACTCTAACACTGGTATCTTTGGTATATATTTTTTTACTTTTGAAAAACTGGGACCCTAACCCTAACTGTAAAGAATGAAAAAATAATAAAACTATAAAAAAAATTTAATCTGAAATGGGGAAAGACATGGGGGGACCAAGGGGGTGATTAGGAGATTGCGGATGAATTTACAGAAACGGAACTAGACATTTGATTTTTGTGATTTTTTTTCTCTGACTAGACAGCACTTGGACGTAGTGTATCTCTTCTCTCCCAGAACTACAAGGAAAGAAGAGAGGCACAGCGCAAGTGCTGCCATATCTAATATATACAGTACTTACCTTGTAATGTCTTCACATCCTGTTCCGTCCAGATGTGTCCTGATCCCAGAATTCCAAGCGGCGGAAGTTCACCGACCGCCATATTGGGGTCGGTGAATCATTCGGCTGATCCCGACGGCGGCGTGTTCGCGATGGTATTCCACTAGTGGTACCTCGAAGAGACTGCGTACGGCGTATACAGTGTGTGTATGTGTGGTGCATACGGCATATACAAGTGTGTGTGTGGTGCTGTGCGTACGGCATATACAGTGTGTGTGTGTGGTGTACGGCGTATACAGTGTGTGTGGTGTACGGCGTATACAGTGTGTGTGGTGCTGTGCGTACGGCATATACAGTGTGTGTGTGTGGCGTACGGCGTATACAGTGTGCGTGTGGCGAGTACAGCGTATACAGTGTGTGTGGTGCGTACGGCGTACCGCTGGTGGCACCGCGCAAGAGGCTGGTACCACCAGCAGTTTCCATATTGAGAAACCCATCACTTGGGTGTCTCAATATGGAAACTGCTGGTGGTACCAGCCTCTTGCGCGGTGCCACCAGCGGTACACCGTCGCACCACACACACACTGTTTACGCCGTACGCACCACACACACTGTATACGCTGTACTCGCCACACGCACACTGTATACCCCGTACGCCCACACACACACACACACACACTGTATATGCCGTACGCACAGCACACACATGTATACGCCGTACACCACACACCACACACACTGTATACGCCGTACACCACACACACACACACACACACACACACTTTGTATATGCCGTATGCACCACACATACACACACTGAATACGCCGTACGCAGTCTCTTCGAGATACCATTAGTGGAACACCATTGAGAACACGCCGCCGTCGGGATCAGCCGAATGATTCACTGACTGCCGCCATCTTTGTACAGGAGGAGCGCACGCGGAGATTTAATGTAACCGCCGCTATCTGTCTGCACAAAGATGGCGGTGGTCTGATTTACCGCGCCTGCTCGAATTCCGCGCAGGCGCAGTGAATCATTCGGCTGATCCTGGCGGCAGATGCGCGATGTGTCTACAGGCAGAGGAAGCCGGTCACATTAAAGGGGTTTTCCCACTAACGAAAGTTTATTTTAAAAATTGTCCGTGTCCGACCGTGTACGGAGCGAACCACATGTCCTGGGCAGGGGAGGAAGCAAAAGACAATACTGACATTACAGCAGGGGATCACAGAGGATTCATTTTGTGAGGTAAAATATTTCTGTTTTTAAACAATATTTTACCTCACAAAACGTATCCTCTGCGATCAGAGACTGGAAAAACGGCTCTGATCATGTTCTCCAGGACTAACTGAGTGGGAACCCCGGAGAATTTGTGACTCTGGGGGGGGCGCTACACCCTTATTCCAGATGGCAGTTTTAAAACAGCAATGAGGGAATAAGGTCCTTTAACAACTGCAGTTCTGGCAGCTATTAAGGGGTTAAAACAAAACCACTCTTATCCTTAACAATTTTATGGGTGCAGCTATTTTGGGCTTTGAGACAATGCTTTGCGAGAGACAAGACTTTTAGTTACCTCACCAATTTCACCAAGTAAGGAATATTTTTATTTGCTGGATTAGTTGTATTTTAATGAAACCATTTTGGGTTACATACAGGCCCCGATTCATGAAAGCTTTTACAGCATAATTCTGGCACAAAATGTTTGAAAAGTAACAAAAATGTTGTGCAATGTGAGGCTGCACGAAAAAATGTGTTTTTTAGCGTTTTCAAGCCATTTGCACACAGCTCCGACAAAAATGGCGGGGATGTGGCAGGACTGAGGTGTGGCGACACCCGCTTACCAAATTCATGATCAGTGCCAGCATTCCTTATACCACAAATTTTACAGAAGCCTTTGACTGAAGTAAGATTTGTGGTGAGGCGCAAATATAGGCACATGCCACGTCGCGCCTTGATTGATACATTAGAGGCATGACGCAGCACTACTTGGGACAACTTCTTGTCATACCCCTCGCTTGGCCCCCATAAAATAATAAAGCTTATACTCCCCTCCCATGCTGGTGCCGTTCCCACTGTGGCAGAACTCACTCTCCCCGAGGATCTCTTGCGGTGGCCTCACTGTCCCCTCCTCCTGCCTAATTGAACATGAAGAGAAAGTCCGAGATCAGTTGCAGCCTTGATTTCCGCGTCACGATCAATCTGTCCGAAGACGGAGACAGTGACACCAGCGCTGATTGAGTGCCAGGGTCACATGTCACAACAACCACACCGGAGCCAGCACAGGTGAAGAGTATAAACTTCATTATTTTATGGGGGTCAAACATTTTAATCAAGAAGGGGAACTCCTTTAAGAAATACTCCACCCCACCCCTTCATCAAGAGTAACGTGAAAAAAAAACCCAGGTCTTTATGAATCAGGGACATCATTTTTTGCAAACTTATATTACTTTTTTGGGGAGGAAATTTCCATTCACACTACAACTCCAGATTGACTTTATGCCCCCCGCATCTGAGCGAGGACCAGAGTGCTCTCATACTGCAGTAATTGCAGCAGTGTCAGCTGTAATATACAACTGCCACCTACTGCGGATGGGGCAGACACCGCTCTTTTCCTGCGCCGTACATTTATGTCGCTTGACGCTAGGTACAATACCACCAGCTACGCAAATGAACAGTGGGTTATGCTAACGGGTTAATGCATTCTGCTGGGTACCATCAGCACAAAAAAAGAAAAAAAAAAACACAACATTAGCTCAGCAGCCTTGGATTGAAAAGGCTCTCTGGATGTCAAGCATCAAGCTGGAACGGCAAAGAAGGCTCAAGTACTCCTTGTAAATATGGAAAAATGGCAGGTAAGACAACTTACCAACTTCCTTAAAGTCTTCAAAACTAATCCTTCCTGTTGCTTCACTATCATAATCTTTCAGGATTCGCAAAACATCTGCCTTCTTAACGTCAAACCCCAGAGCGCGCATGGCCACCTGCCAAACATAAGACGTGTACAACCATTAACTCATCGGAATCAGTACCAAAAGGTCACAAGAAAAGAAAAATCAGTCTCCGGACAATGACCAATGAGAGGCAAAGCAATGGAGACAGATCAGCAGAGAGGCAGCTGTCCAACCCCATAAAACAAATGAAGTAACATTAACCTAATACAATCCCCTGTTAATTTTGTGCCAATACTGTCAATCACTGTTTACTGAGCACCAACAATGACCACTGCCGCCAATCACTAGCTGTAGTGGTCAGATGTGTACACCTCTAAGTACAATGTTGTAGCCAATCACAGGGGTTTCCTAGACATTACCTTTAATTCATGATAATCTATTGCTCTGTCTTTGTCGGTATCAAACAGATCAAATGCTTCTTTAATTTCTTGCTTCTGTTCCTCGCTCAATTCTCTTTTTTTCTTCTTTTTTGTTTTGTCGACCGCTAACTCAGCTCTGGTGGAGAAGACAAGAAGGAGAGATGCACAAATGAGAGGAGCTGAATCTGTACGTCAGTTCATTTCCACTGATGGAGATGAGCCATAATGATTTATTTATCCAAGTCTATGGATACATTCCCTACACCTGCCGCAAATCTAAAAAAAAAAAAAAGGGGAGGTTAATGCTGTGAGCACTCCGTGCGTTTTTGCTGCAGTTTTTCTGCATGGAAATGGGCCAAAAACACTGTGGAATCCTAATTCAATGACAATCCTGAAGTGCTGTGCACATAATCATTAATTTTCCTCGAGTATTCACAGTGCTTTTTTTCTGCAGCATGTCAATTCTCTTTGCGGATTTTCAGCTTTTTTCGCTCATTGACTTTAATGGAGTCAGACAAATCTGCAGCAAAAACGCAGGTATAAAATCCTTGCGGATTTGCTGAGTTTTGTTTGTGTTTTTACAGGCTTCCTATGTTGTTTCACACGTAGTCACCTGTAGGACAGCGTGGGAAACACTGGCGTAGCGGTTTTGAACAGCGATAACGCCTACCACCGGTAAGACCATTGGTCAGAGCACTGCGGGGTCACACTGTCAGATGTCAGCGTGACCCCGTAGAGAAACTGTGACCCGCTGTAAAAATCTTATCGCAGATAAGCAGGCGTCGGCTAATGAGAGACTACCACTCCCTTCAGGCTACATCTGCTGTCACTGATAAGTGATAGCAGGTGCCGCTGATGGGAGAAGTATTCTCTCGTCAGGTGGCACCTGTGCTCAAACTGAAATGTAAAGTAATTAAATACATATTCAAATAAAAATAACATTAAAAAACACAAAATAAAAAAAAAAACACATTATACTCACCTAAAACCAAGTCCCCAATGCCCTTGTCTCCTATAAAAAATGTAAAATAAAAAACAAGTACTCATCTTAACGCCCAATCCCCGATGCCCATGTCTCCTGTAAACAATCAAAAATAATAAAGAACCATATACTCTCATGTCCGCCGTAATCCACGGTGATCTCACTTGCAGAACAGTCACATCGTGAGATGTGACTGCTCTAACTGGCTGCTGGCGATACACTAATTGCTCCCACAGTGTATAGCGCTGAGCTGCTGTGAGAGTTCACTGTAGGTCATCAGCTAATTAGCCCAATTATCTCACTTATGGCACCTCTGCTATGTGCGCTTGTTGAGTATTAGCTTGCAGAAATTTCTGCAAGGTTTCTGCATCTTTTGGCAGCCAAAACGCTGCGTCAAAAACGTACGTTCTTACATGCTTTTTTTGCAAGTATTTTTGTACAGCAATAAATGCTTTTTAGAGCTTAATAAAAATATTTAAAAAATCTTTTGTGATGCAATTTCTTGGTTCAACATCTTTTTCATTTTTATGCAGTAGCATCAGGGTAATGGGATTTGGGGTTGGTGTCAGCAGCTGTCATTGACACCAAGCCCTAGGTTTGGTAACGAAGAGGTGTCAGCCAGACACCTTCATTACTAAACCTGTAAGTAAACACACACGCATACACACACGGCGCACACGTAGGAACGTTAACAGAACGATCGTACATAGGCTGTAACTTAACAGCAACTGTTAAATTAAAAAAAATATATGCAAAAAAAAAATGCGTGGGTATCCCCTGCAAAGGTAAAGCCAAAGGCTGAGGGCTAATGTTAATATTCTGAGAAGGAGTCAATAGCCATAAAGGTTCCCATGCTATTAATATCAGCGTACAGCTGTTTGCTTAGCCTTTACTGGCTAGTTTACAGGAGGACCCAGAAAAAAATTTACATTGCTAGGCAGACAGCTGCAGGATGATATTAATAGCTTAGGAAAGGGCCATGGATATTGGCACCTCCCAGACTAAAAACATTAGCTATAAGATGCGCCAAATCTGGCACTTGCCCTGATGCTGTGACAAGTGGAGTAATGGTTGGAGGGGGGGTTTGATATCACCTTTGTATTGTCAGGTGACATCAACCCCAGAGGTTAGTAATGGAGAGGTGTCTATAAGACACCCCCATTACTAACCCCATAGTGATATTATAAAAAAGCACACACCCAGAATAAAGTCCTTTATTTGAAATAATGACACTGACTCCTTTATAGAATCCAAATCCTCACAGAACACCTAATCCACGGAAGCTAACGTCTCCTGTAACAAAAAATAAAATAATAAACCACAATATTCCTCACCTGACGAGAAATCTCGAAGCCAAGATCTCTATCTGCGCATGCTCCGCCCCGAGGCTATTTTCCTTGAGTACATCGCAATGTAAACCCTGGACGTGCGGTGGTTCCAGGCTTTAAAATGTCAGCAAAGCCCCCGCACCTCCTAATACCCAATACTCCCAGCCTGAGGAGTGTAGCATCGTCCTCACTTGTGCCTCTGCCATCAGCGACCCTGGGACCCTGTTCAACTGCAGCCGGTAAGGTATATTCGAACTATAAGACGCACCCCCATTTTCACCCCAAATTTGTGGGAAAGTGTCTTACAATCCGAAAAAATGTGGCATTTGGTATCACTCAGTTCAGAAACGACTGACCTATCAAGAAATAAAAACAATTAATCTGATCGGTAAACGGCGCAATGAGAAGACAAATCAAAACACCAGGATTGTGGTTCTTGGTTGTCACAACATTGCAATAAAATGTAACAACAGGCAATAAAAACATTGTACCTACCCCAAAGTGGGATCAATAAAAACGTCAACTCTGTACGCAAAAATAATAATCCCTCACCCAGCCCCAGTTCCCGAAAAATGGAAACATTAAGGGTTTCGGAAAAAGGTGCCAATATTACAAGCCCTCACACGACCATATTGATGGAAAAATAAAAAGTTATGGTTCTAGGAAGGTAGGGAGCAAAAACTAACGCAAAAACAGAAAATCCCAAGTTCGTGAAGTGGTTAAGATATCTGCTCTCATAAGGAACTTTCCATTTCTGTCCCGGTCATGTAACGGACACAGGTGCACGGCTCGTCACAAGATACATACCCAGGGGTCCGGCACATGACACGGGAAGACATCTATCCCATAGAAAAGGGGCCTTAATGGATGACAGCAAGCAGAAGTGCTGAAAACGCGGAGAACTGATGCAGAGAGTTACGTTTCCACACACCGGATTGTCTGCGCTTTGGACGGAGCGGAAACTCCTAATACGGAGCTAATACTGATGGTTTCCGCTACGTGGAAACATACCCTAACACTGACATGATAATCCAGAACCAGACCACTGCTGCTGGTGACCCCAGGATTCTTGCAGCTGTACCCCACATTCCGGAGAGCTCCGCTGTGCAGGCTGCTGGTGACCCCAGGATTCTTGCAGCTGTACCCCACATCCCAGAGAGCTCCGCTGTGCAAGCTGCTGGTGACCCCAGGATTCTTGCAGCTGTACCCCACATTCCGGAGAGCTTCGCTGTGCAGGCTGCTGGTGACCCCAGGATTCTTGCAGCTGTACCCCACATTCCGGAGAGGTCCGCTGTGTAGAACTGCTGGTGACCCTCGGATCCCTGCAGCTGTACCCCACATTCCGGAGAGCTCCGCTGTGCAGGCTGCTGGTGACCCTCGGATTCCTGCAGCTGTACCCCACATTCCGGAGAGCTCCGCTGTGCAGGCTGCTGGTGACCCCAGGATTCCTGCAGCTGTACCCCACATTCCGGAGAGCTCCGCTGTGCAGACTGCTGGTGACCCCAGGATTCTTTCAGCTGTACCCAACATTCCGGAGAGCTCCGCTGTGCAGACTGCTGGTGACCCCAGGATTCCTGGAGTTGCATCCACACATCCCAAGAGCTCCGCTGTGCAGACTGCTGGTGACCCCAGGATTCCTGCAGCTGTACCCCACATTCCGGAGAGCTCCGCTGTGCAGGCTGCTGGTGACCCCAGGATTCTTGCAGCTGTACCCCACATTCCGGAGAGCTCCGCTGTGCAGGCTGCTGGTGACCCCAGGATTCTTGCAGCTGTACCCCACATTCCGGAGAGCACCGCTGTGCAGACTGCTGGTGACCCCAGGATTCTTGCAGCTGTGCCCCACATTCCGGAGAGCTCCGCTGTGCAGACTGCTGGTGACCCCAGGATTCCTGCAGCTGTACCCCACATTCCGGAGAGCTCCGCTGTGCAGACTGCTGGTGACCCCAGGATTCTTGCAGCTGTACCCCACATTCCGGAGAGCTCCGCTGTGCAGACTGCTGGTGACCCCAGGATTCCTGCAGCTGTACCCCACATCCCAGAGAGCTCCGCTGTGCAGACTGCTGGTGACCCCAGGATTCCTGTAGCTGTACCTCACATTCCGGAGAGCTCCGCTGTGCAGACTGCTGGTGACCCCAGGATTCCTGCAGCTGTACCCCACATCCCAGAGAGCTCCGCTGTGCAGACTGCTGGTGACCCCAGGATTCTTGCAGCTGTACCCCACATTCTGGAGAGCTCCGCTGTGCAGACTGCTGGTGACCCCAGGATTCTTGCAGCTGTACCCCACATTCCGGAGAGCTCCGCTGTGCAGACTGCTGGTGACCCCAGGATTCTTGCAGCTGTACCCCACATTCCGGAGAGCTCCGCCGTGCAGGCTGCTGGTGACCCCAGGATTCCTGCAGCTGTACCCCACATTCCGGAGAGCTCCCCGTGCAGGCTGCTGGTGACCCCAGGATTCCTGCAGCTGTACCCCACATTCCGGAGAGCTCCGCTGTGCAGACTGCTGTGACCCCAGGATTCTTGCAGCTGTACCCCACATTCCGGAGAGCTCCGCGGTGCAGACTGCTGGTGACCCCAGGATTCCTGCAGCTGTACCCCACATTCCGGAGAGCTCCGCCGTGCAGGCTGCTGATGACCCAGGATTCCTGCAGCTGTACCCTACATTCTGGAGAGCTCCCATGCAGACTGCTGGTGACCCCAGGATTCTTGCAGCTGTACCCCACATTCCGGAGAGCTCCGCTGTGCAGACTGCTGGTGACCCCAGGATCCTGCAGCTGTACCCACATTCCAGAGAGCTCCGCTGTGCAGACGCTGGTGACCCCAGGATTCCTGCAGCTGTACCCCACATTCCGGAGAGCTCCGCTGTGCAGACTGCTGGTGACCCCAGGATTCCCTGCAGCTGTACCCCACATTCCGAGAGCTCCGCTGTGAGACTGCTGGTGACCCCGGATCTGCAGCTGTACCCCACATTCCGGAGAGCTCCGCTGTGCAGACTGCTGGTGACCCCAGGATTCCTGCAGCTGTACCCCACATTCCGGAGAGCTCCGCTGTGCAGAGCTGGTGACCCCAGGATTCCTGCAGCTGTACCCCACATTCCGGAGAGCTCCGCTGTGCAGACGCTGGTGACCCCAGGATTCCTGCAGCTGTACCCCACATTCCGGAGAGCTCCGCTGTGCAGACGCTGGTGACCCCAGGATTCCTGCAGCTGTACCCCACATTCCGAGAGCTCCGCTGTGCAGACGTGCTGGTGACCCCAGGATTCCTGCAGCTGTACCCCACATTCGGAGAGCTCCGCTGTGCAGACGCTGGTGACCCCAGGATTCCTGCAGCTGTACCCCACATTCCGGAGAGCTCCGCTGTGCAGACTGCTGGTGACCCCAGGATTCCCTGCAGCTGTACCCCACATTCCGGAGAGCTCCAGCTGTGCAGACTGCTGGTGACCCCAGGATCCTGCAGCTGTACCCCACATTCCGGAGAGCTCCGCTGTGCAGGACTGCTGGTGACCCCAGGATTCCTGCAGCTGTACCCCACATTCCGGAGAGCTCCGCTGTGCAGACTGCTGGTGACCCCAGGATTCCTGCAGCTGTACCCCACATTCCGGAGAGCTCCGCTGTGCAGACTGCTGGTGACCCCAGGATTCCTGCAGCTGTACCCCACATTCCGGAGAGCTCCGCTGTGCAGACGCTGGTGACCCCAGGATTCCCTGCAGCTGTACCTCACATTCCGGAGAGCTCCGCTGTGCAGACTGCTGGTGACCCCAGGATTCCTGCAGCTGTACCCCACATTCCGGAGAGCTCCGCTGTGCAGACTGCTGGTGACCCCAGGATTCCTGCAGCTGTACCCCACATTCCGGAGAGCTCCGCTGTGCAGACTGCTGGTGACCCCAGGATTCCTGCAGCTGTACCCCACATTCCGGAGAGCTCCGCTGTGCAGACTGCTGGTGACCCCAGGATTCCTGCAGCTGTACCCCACATTCCGGAGAGCTCCGCTGTGCAGACTGCTGGTGACCCCAGGATTCCTGCAGCTGTACCCCACATTCCGGAGAGCTCCGCTGTGCAGACGCTGGTGACCCCAGGATCCCTGCAGCTGTACCCCACATTCCGGAGAGCTCCGCTGTGCAGACGGCTGGTGACCCCAGGATCCCTGCAGCTGTACCCCACATTCCGGAGAGCTCCGCTGTGCAGACTGCTGGTGACCCCAGGATTCCTGCAGCTGTACCCCACATTCCGGAGAGCTCCGCTGTGCAGACTGCTGGTGACCCCAGGATCCCTGCAGCTGTACCCCACATTCCGGAGAGCTCCGCTGTGCAGACGGCTGGTGACCCCAGGATCCCTGCAGCTGTACCCCACATCCGGAGAGCTCCGCTGTGCAGACTGCTGGTGACCCCAGGATTCCTGCAGCTGTACCCCACATTCCGGAGAGCTCCGCCGTGCAGGCTGCTGGTGACCCCAGGATCCTGCAGCTGTACCCCACATTCCGGAGAGCTCCGCTGTGCAGACTGCTGGTGACCCAGGATTCCTGCAGCTGTACCCCACATTCCGAGAGCTCCGCTGTGCAGACTGCTGGTGACCCCAGGATCCCTGCAGCTGTACCCCACATTCCGGAGAGCTCCGCTGTGCAGACTGCTGGTGACCCCAGGATTCCTGCAGCTGTACCCCACATTCCGGAGAGCTCCGCTGTGCAGACGGCTGGTGACCCCAGGATTCCTGCAGCTGTACCCCACATTCCGGAGAGCTCCGCTGTGCAGACGGCTGGTGACCCCAGGATCCCTGCAGCTGTACCCCACATTCCGGAGAGCTCCGCTGTGCAGACTGCTGGTGACCCCAGGATCCTGCAGCTGTACCCCACATTCCGGAGAGCTCCGCTGTGCAGACTGCTGGTGACCCCTGCTAATGTAACACAGTAGTCACCTCCCGCCATAGAGAACACGCCAGGCCCGGGCTCTCTCCCCAGGGCGGCTCCGGCAGCCTTACCTCACAACCAGGCTCATGTCTTCTCTGCTGTCTGCTCTGCTGCAGACCCGGACAGCAACAGCACGGCCCTACGCTTCAAGCCCGCCCAGTAAACAAGGTTTCCAATACGTGATTAGTGGAAACCTTCTCACTTCCCCTTAGTAACCAGAGCGGCTTCAAAGCAACAGCGTATTTTAATTGGTTGTTATGTGTGTCAATCTAAAAATAATAATTTGATTGGCCGAAAAACAGCACGCCTCCTAACGTATCTCCAAGGATGGAAAGGATGGGAAGCAGCGTCTAGAATGGAGTTGATTTTTTTAGGGAAAGATGTCACCGGAAGGGGCGGAGCCTCATTCAGTTAACTAGTCAGGTGCCGACCCAATGCCGGGAAGTAGCGTCGAGCTGTGTGTGCTGAGGCTGAGTGGAGTGGGGTGGAGTGGGGTGAGGAGCGGCACGAGGATGAATTTTGGGGGCAAACAAGCATGGATGATGTTACTATATGGGGCTGCATGTTGAAGGGCTGTGCAGATGAATGGCCTCTGCTACTTGTATTGGGGGCTTAAATTGGACCGACTCCTAAAATATCTACTACATTGTGTGCAGTGGTACAGTGCAGGGCGAAGGTGTCAATATTTTCCTAACACTTTGGGAAAGTTCTGAGCGCTCATATAAATGTCTGTTCTGTTCCTGATCGCGGCTGTTAGTTGGGATGAATTTGTGCTGAACTTTGTGTTAGGGAAGTGTGAGATTGGGTGGTTTGGCTTTGGACTCCACAGTCCTGGCTTTCACAGGAAAAAGGTTGATGTTGAGTGGGGTTGCATGAGGAAGGTGATGAGGGGCTTTGTAGGGAAGGGGGAGGGATGATGAGGGGCTCTGGAGAAGGAGGAGGGATGATGAGGGGCTCTGTGGAGAAGGAGGGATGATGAGGGCTTTGTGTGGAGAAGGGGGAGGGATGATGAGGGGCTTTGTGGAGAAGGAGAGTGATGATGAGGGGCTTTGTGGAGAAGGGGGAGGGATGATGAGGGGCTTTGTGGAGAAGGGGACGGATGATGAGGGGCTTTGTGGAGAAGGGGGAGGGATGATGAGGGCTCTGGAGAAGGGGGAGGGATGATGAGGGGCTCTGGAGAAGGAGGGATGATGAGGGGGCTCTGTGGAGAAGGAGGGATGATGAGGTTCTCTGTGGAGAAGGAGGGATGATGAGGGGCTCTGGAGAAGGAGGGATGATGAGGGGCTTTGTGGAGAAGGGGGAGGGATGATGAGGGGCTCTGTGGAGAAGGGGGAGGGATGATGAGGGGCTCTGGAGAATGGAGGGATGATGAGGGGCTTTGTGGAGAAGGGGAGGGATGAGGGGCTTTGTAGAGAAGGGGAGGGATGATGAGGGGCTTTGTGGAGAAGGGGATGGATGATGAGGGGCTTTGTGGAGAAGGGGGAGGATGATGAGGGCTCTGGAGAAGGGGGAGGGATGATGAGGGGCTCTGGAGAAGGAGGGATGATGAGGGGGCTCTGTGGAGAAGGGAGGGATGATGAGGGGCTCTGGAGAAGGGAGGGATAATGAGGGGGCTCTGTGGAGAAGGGAGGGATGATGAGAGGGCTCTGGAGATGATTTTCAGCCCTGACCACACCCATATCCACGCCCCAACCACACCCATTTAGCACTGCTGATCACACTGTTTCATAAACAATAATTAGAAACAAAATGCAAATGATGAAGTCACAGCAGTTCAAGCTCTCACAGTGACCTCATCACTGGATTCTCCCATGATCCTGAGGTCACAGGAGTTCATGCCAGCAGCGAGCACAGACTCAGTGAGATCACCGCTAGTTACTGAGCCTGCGCCCGCTGCTTCTCATTTATTCACCAGTAGTTTACAGCTGGAGCGGTCACAGCACCGCTCCGGTTGTAAACTGATTATTCCCCAGATATGGATTACGGCGTGGGACACAACACCGGACAGGTACAGTATATTGTCGGTTTATTTTAATTTTATTACAGGAGATCGAGGGCGTCGTTTGGATTAGTATAATAAAGATAGCAAAACTGTGTGGTATAGGATTTCATTAAAATACTTTATTCTTGGTGTGTTTATTTAACCCTTTACAAACTATAGGATTAGTAATGGATAGGTGTCTTATTGACACCTCTCTATTACTAAGCCTTGGGCTTGATGTCACCTTACAATAGAAAGGTGACATTAAACCCACTTGCCACCGCTACAGGGCAAGTGGGAAGCACCGGGCAAAGCTCCAGAATAGGCGCCTTTTCTGGGCAGTTGCGGGCTGCTGTTTTCAGGCTGGGGGGCCGATATCCATGACCCCTTACTAGCCTGTGAATAGCAGCCCGCACCTGTGAATTTTGCCGGGTTGGGTCAAAAACATAGGGGAACCCATGTTGAGTTTTTCATTCATTCATTCTTCCCTGCTTGCCGGCAGAGCATGGGAGAATAAGGAGAGTCGCGTTCAGCACCAGCCGCCAGGGAACAGCGCTTACAGTAGCGCTTCTTCCCCGGCGGCCATCCGTGCTCACGGATAACTGTGTCCCGGTAAAAACGGACATGTCTGCATGTTTTGCATACGGTCTGTGAAAACACGCTGACATGTGCATAGACCCATTCATTTGAATGGGTCTATGTGTGTTAGTGTCTCAGGTACGTGAGAAACTGACACCATACGTACCGGTGCCAGAGCGATTCCCTCCTGCACCAACATCATATAAAATTACCGACTGCTGTCATTAATATATGCTAAAGCACGACCTGCTGACTGTCCTATACTGACTGTGCCTATGGGTCTGCATGGTGAATGGGGGGAGTGTCAGTCGTGTGGGGCTGTATGCCAGGCCGCTGCTTGGGGTAGTGGGTGAAGTTACTTGCGTGTGGCTGCATGTGGTTGGGTGGGCTGTGCAGGGAAGGGGTTGATTTCATATGCAGGAAAAAAAATTTGATCCAGCTCCTGATACGTTACAGATAAAATCCAAGATTTAGGCTTATTCATTTAAAAAAGAAATATCCAAAAAACATTTGCCAAATGATATTTGGAAAAAGAGTGCGGAAACATAGGAGGGAAAAAAGGACATATACAGTGGGTACAGAAAGTATTCAGACCCCTTTTCATTTTTCACTCTGTTTCATTGCAGCCATTTGGTAAATTCAAAAAAGGTCATTTTTTTTCTCATTAATGTACACTCTGCACCCATCTTGACTGAAAAAAAACAGAAATGCAGAATTTTTTGCAAATTTATTAAAAAAAACAAAAACTTCTGAACTGCCAGTGGCCCTAGCTACTCTTAATCCACCCGTGGTGGTGGATACCAGTCCTGACGAACATATAAGTTATCACAGTAGTGTTAGGCCGGTTTCACATTAGCGTTCCTCAGAGCTGCGGACTTCCTCCGTGAAGCTCCGCCCACTGCCGCCTTTGTCTGCATGCGGCCTGTGTACCTATCTTTAACATTGGGTACACAGGCCGTGCAGCTGTATGCAGATGCGTCCGCATGCGTCGTTTTGAAGATGCAGCGACCCACGTTGAACGCAGTGTTTTGTTTGCCGCATCGTCAAAACGACGCATACAGCGGCATCCGCATACATCCGCACGGCCTTCGTACCTAATGTTAAAGATAGGTACGCAGGCGGAGCTGACCGGAGGAGGTCTGCAGCTCTAAAGAACACTAGTGTGAAACTAGCCTCAGGCTAAGTGCACACGTTCAGGATTATTTGCGTTTTTTTCGCGGGAAAAAACGCATCAAAAACGCATGATTTAAGCATCCTATCATTTAGAATGAATTCCTCAATATTTGTGCACATGGTGCGTTTTTTTCCGCGAAAAAAAACGCATTTCGGAAAAAGAACCAACATGTTCATTAATTTCGCGGAATTCTAGCGTTTTTCCCGCTGTATTATTGACCTAGAAAGTTCAGGAAAAAATCGCGGTAAAAACGCACCAAAAACGTGAAAACGCGTGTTTTTACCGCGGAAAATGTCCGTTTTTGCTCAGCAAAATTCTGCAAACATTCCTGAACGTGTGCACTTTTCGCCTTATAGATAGTAACTTACAGCTGACGTTCTTTCTTATGGAGTCATTCACTTTTCTCGTCTTTTCCATCTGGCCCTGACCGATATGATGACGTCTCCAGCCAGGACTCATCTGCAGAGATTACAACAAAGACACATCGGACTTCTCACATTTCCAGCACCGTCCCCATCTATTCCCGACCTGCACAAACTTCTCATCCTGCTGATACCCCAATACTGAGCTGCTGCTGCCCCTGCTGTGTGCTACAAAACACTGGTCCTTTTACTAACCGCCCTAATGTCACCCACTGTGCCCCTTACAAAGTAAAGTGTCTCCTTTGTGCCCTAGATGGTAAAATTGCCCATGTGATGTAGTGACCCATGCTGCAGCTAGGAGGCGCTGTATATGCTCCTCAACATATGCATGGAGGCGTGATTTGGATGGTAAAACAGTCCCCGGCATTGTTGTGAATGGCAGGTATGTGTCGCAGAGCTCCTCTGCACTGTAAGCCAAAGTAATGTTGTTCTGGGACTTGTAGTCCTACAAGAGTTCTGTTTATGTTACTAGGGTGGCTTACAGGGTTAGCCGGAGAGCTGGGTGGGACTGGTTAACCACACATACACCGCCCACTTTATGGTTGTGTGTTTTGAGGACCTGTGATGAGGTCATGAACATGTGACCAGACCATGTGCTCCATACCTCACCTGTGGGTGTGGCTACAGATATGTAAGGAAGTGTTTGGCACATGGTGGGAAGGGTCTGTGTAGAGGGTGTTGAGACTGAGTCTGTGTGGAGTGTTGGGAGTCTGTTAGGCTGGACAGAGCTCCCATATTTTCCAGGCTGGATGTTGCACAGACTGGGGAAGCAGTGCTTGCGAGTCTGAGCCAGAAAGGAGTGGACGGTCTTGAAAACCGTGAGAGATACAGATCTGGGTCCGTGAGAAATGTGTATTGGATGCCTCTGAGGTTAAGAGGGATCCGAGAACCTGCGACACCAACAGGTAACGGACAGGAATCCATGTTGTGCTAATCGGGATCATTGAGAGACTGTATTTTGTGTAATGACTGCTGCATTCTGGTGAAGAATAAACCAAATGGACTGTTGTTTTAACCCTGAGCGTGCCAATGTTTGCTTCCAAGACCAGCAAAGCGAGTGATCCCCGTCCACAGGCAGTGTGGAACGTTACAATTGGTGTTAGAATGCTGGCAGAAGCACGTGTGCAGGGGATTTTGCTGTGGAGATCAGCAAGTCTATGAATTTTTTTTTTCCTTTTACAACTTGCTGCGGCTCGGCGGGGCTACGAAGACTGAAGGCGTCTGGCTGTAACTCGGCGGGGTTACGAAGGTTTTGCTGTGGATCGGCGGGTCCACAAAGTCTGCGGTACGGAGCCGTGCAGGGACTTGTGGTAGCGGGAGCTACAGTGACAGTTGCAGCAAGAGGTTCTGCAGCAGCCGGAGCTGCAGTAACCGCCACAGCGGCTTGTGATCGGCAGCCAGAGGTGCCAGTGGTTTGTGGCTGCAACAGAAACGGTGGCAGTGCCAGCAGGAGCTGGTGAGATATTATAGGAGGACAGTGTGAACCAGGTCACACAAACTCTTAAAGGGCCAGTACAAGCCGAAATGACAAACTGTACTGTGGGACTGGGACCTAAGGCCTGTTTCACACATCAGTTTTTTGCTGTCAGGCGCGATCCGGCATTTTTGTAAAAAAACGGAACCGTTTTTATTAACCGCCAGATGCGTTTTTTTGTCATTGACATGCATTAGCGCCGGATCGCGCCGCATGTCATTGCGTTTAGTCCGTTTTCTGCCAGATCCGTCCTAGATTTTAATTCCGGCGGCCGAACAGAACGCATCATGTAACGTTTTTTTTTTTCTGCCGGAAACGCCTGACAGCACCTGAAGTGGAGTATCAGGCGGCCGGAAACAATACAACTCTATGGGACCGGATCAGTCTTGTGCAATCCGGCAAAAGACTGATCCGGATTCTGGAAAAATCAAGGACTACTACTACTACTACTACTTTTCCAGCTTAAAAAGACCAGGATGGATCCAGCTAAAAAACGGATCCGGCACATCAGTTTTTTACAATCTACGCCGGATCCGTCTTTTAAACAATTCGCCGGATTGTGCCTGATTGCAAAAACCTGATGTGTGAAAGAGGCCTTAAGAAAGCCGTTGGGTGTATCCCAGAGTGGGGTTGTGTCCCTAAAGGGGGTGGTGGTCTAAAAGGGGCGGTAACCCATGCAGGAATGGTTGCCCAAAAGGGGATGGAGCATCCCGACGGTAAAGGGTGGTGCAGACGAACTGTTGCCAGGGGCAAATGTACTATGTGTGTCCAGTCTGCCTTATGAACTACCCATCCGGCACAATGCTACGGGAGTGTGCCTTGCAGATAAATAATGAAAATGTGGTTGGTCTGGTCGACTCGGGGAGCCCGGTGACTCTAGTGAGGGTTGCACCTGAGGGATTTCAAATACCCGGTAGAAAGGTTGGGGTCACCTGCATCCATGGGGACACTAAGGATTATCCCGTGGCCAGTGTAATCTTTGAGACAGGCTGGGACATTGCGGGACAGGATGTCGCTATAGTCCCTAATTTGTCTTGTCCAGTGGTCATAGGTCGGGACTCTAAACTGTTCTCCGACTTGTGGGAGAGGTGAGTTCCTCTACAGCAGGAGGAGGGAGGCCTCTCTACTGTTGGGGTGGCAGGCATTGGGACAGTAACGCCTCCCAAAACTGACGGGTTAGACGTAGGGGTGACCGGAGGAAAGCGTGCGTCTGCCCAACTTACTGACCTGACGTCCCCTGAAGTGTATGACAGAATGACGGATAATGATATGGTAGATAAGACGGACACCCAGTTAGAGGGTAACTGGAGGGTTCACCATACTGTGGGGTGTGACTCAGACTCTGGGGGTGACTGTGACTCTAACAAAGGGAGTACAGTAAGGAAGGGCCCCACAAGGAGGGAAAATCTTCCCGTTGTAGTAGACGTAAAGGCCGCAAAGAACCTGAACAAATTGCACCCATTGAGGATGTCAATAAAGAAAGAACTGTGACTTGTGCGTCAATGCAAGATGTGAGTATTCTTCCAGACACTGAAGAGCTGGAGAATGTGGAGCTCTCTGAAGGTACAAAGAGTCGAGAGGTACCTGAGGATGACCGGGCAGAGCCTCAAGAAAGGTTGAAGGGGTTGGATATGGAATTCACCAACTTCGTGCAATTGGAGCGGGTGCGCCACCTGGAGTCCGAGTTTGCGACAGTCAAGGCCCAGTTTGGAGAGAGAGCACAGGCGTCCAAGACCTCGCTAAAGAGTTGTCTCAAGAGAAGCAAAAGTCTGCTGATTTACAGGCCGAACTAAAGACCATTAAAGAGCATATCGAACAAGAAAAGGCCCTGAGACAAACTGCTGAGCACAGAGTGGATGTGCTGGAGAAGGAAGTCTCTGAGCTCAGGGGTCACCTGTCAACGTGGCGAAGTGTGAATAAGGCCTAAAGAGAAGACGTGGAAGTGCTCAGAGAAGCCATAAGAGGTCTTCTGCAGGATGAGAAGTTGGTGGTTGAAGACTTACAGCGGCCGTGCAAGAGTGATAACAAGGCGGAGCTGCCAGTGCCCATCTTGGCAAGGGGTCTTGAAGAATGTAAATCTCAGGAAGTGTCATGGGTGCATCGCCACGAAGATCGTCGCGATTGCACATTCTGACTTCTCACAGCTGAGCTGCTGTTTCTTTGTGTTTGGTAATGAGAGAGTTAATTTTACCTAGCTCTTTGCTAAGACTAGGTCCAGCCTCGCCTGGCTGCTTTTGATTATGTTCTAATTAGTTTCCTTTATATTCCTGCCAGTCTGGGTGTTAGACGCCGGTGAAAGCATTCATGTAGTCTAGCAGACTGGATCGGTTCTGAGAATACTTAAGCTAAGAGCTCCTTAGTTGTTTTTACTCTTACAGCTTATAGTTTATCTCTGAGACCTTAGGTGTTCCTACTGTGTGTGAGTGTTGTATGTAAGACTTTATTTACTTTATTTCTTGTCTTTCTTGTATGTCTTTCTGTTCATTAACCGTTACCTGTTCATTCCCTTTGGTGGTAATCAGGGTCCTTCTTAGGACTAGATTACAGTTGGCAGGGATTGATAGGAGACAGGGTTTACGCTGGTGGCCTGGACCTCTGTACCTTCAACAGTACCTCCAGGTAGAGGGATTAGTTAGGACCCCAGTTTAGGGTCAGCATAGACCCCGGTCACCCTCTAGCCGGAGACAGCGTATAACGGATTCCGTATTGACCCACTGGACATTCTGTCAGGTAATTCTATGTTATCATATATCTATGCGCATGTTATATAGTATGTTGCCCTTTTGATATAGATTACTGACATCACATATATATATATCTGCTATACAGCGTGACATTTTCACCGGCCATACTAAAGATTCTCCCCAGCTGTCATGGATCCAGTAGCCCAGCTGGCCCGGCAGTTGCAGGGGTTGTCCATGGAGTTTGCAGACATTAAGTCCAAGGTTTTGTCCCCCCCGGAGCAAACCAGATCTGAACCTAAGGTTGCTCTCCCGGACAGGTTCACTGGTGGGCGGGACAAATTTTTTACCTTCCGGGAGGCATGTAAATTGTACTTTCGGCTGCGGCCTCGGTCATCTGGGAGTGAAGAGCAGAGGGTGGGAATTGTTATCTCGCTCTTACAAGGGGACCCTCAATCTTGGGCGTTCTCTATTCCTCCAGGCTCCCAGATCTCCAGTCAGTGGATCGATTTTTTACTGCCCTGGGTCTGGTATATGATGATCCGGATTGAGTCTCCCTTGCTGAAACAAAGTTACGTAAAATACGGCAAGGAAATCGTCCAGCGGAGGAATATTCTTCTGAGTTCCGTAGATGGGCAACAGATACTCAGTGGAATGACCCAGCTCTTAGGAGCCAGTTTTGTCAAGGGTTGTCTGACAAATTAAAAGATGTGTTGGCTCAGTATGATTCTCCTCCATCACTGGAGGCTGCTATGGCCCTCGCTATTCGCATTGATAGACGACTTCGGGGAAGACGCGAGGTAACTCCGCCTCCCGTGATGACTCCACCTATACTAAAGTCCCTTATACTGAGGTTCCCCTGGTCTGTTCTGAGGAGCCCATGCAGTTGGGAGGGACATCATTTTGTAGGAGGGAATCGGCGGTGCACCGCAAGACTAGAAGGTGTTTCTTTTGCGGGAGAGAGGGACATTTTGTTGGGGGGTGTCCATCCCGGGCCTCTTTGAGCAAAGGAGTTAACCTGGGAGTATGTATTTCGTCCCCAAATCCCTCTCAGTTTCTCGTGCCTGCGGAGGTGGTGATTGGTACTAGAACTGAGAGGATTTCTGTTTTTCTTGATAGTGGGTCCGGGGCTAATCTGGTGGACGCTCGGTTTGCCCAGGTGCATGGTATGCAACTGAGTGTATTGGCCAAACCGGTCCCTATAGTCTCTATTGATTCTAGACCTCTCGGTCAAGGTAGCTTGGTACAAGCTGTTCATAACATAGATCTTCGAGTAGGGGCAATACATAAAGAGCAATTGTCTTGTTATGTGTTGGAGGGTCTACCTACTCCTATTGTGTTGGGACTTCCTTGGTTGGCTAAACATAACCCAGTGATTGATTGGCAATCCAGAAAGATAAGCCAGTGGGGTGAATTTTGCAGGAATAACTGCATGAGCACGGTCATCGGTGCGGTTGTGCCTAGGACTTTGTCTCCTTTTCTGGAGGACTTTGGGGAGATGTTCTCAGAGGAGGGGTGTAAAGAGTTACCTCCTCATCGCGCATATGACTGCTCAATAAAGTTGCTTCCTGATGCCTTATCTCGTACTTTCCCAGGGGCCGGGAAGACGGATGATCCGGTTCCTATTCCTCAGGAGGGAGTTGTAGTGTCAGCTGTATGCTCTGAGCTTGAGGGGGAGGTATTGGGGGCTCAGGGGGACGCCCCTGTGGGACTTCCAGGGAGACTGATAGTTCCAGATCGCTTAAGACTGAAGGTTACGGGGAACCGTTACAAACGGATGGCTGATAGGAGGAGAGTTTCTGGTCTAGATCTGAAGGTGAACGATCTGGTTTGGTTGTCTACCAGGAATATAAAACTTAAAGTTTCCTCCTGGAGGTTGGGTCCCAGATTCATCGGGCCGTACAGGATCAGTTCCATAATTAATCCTGTGGCATTTCGTCTGGACCTCCCTCCTACGTTTAAAATTCATAATGTGTTTCACAAGTCATTACTTAAAAAGTATGTGGCACCAGTCATACCGTCACCTCTACCTCCTCCTTCAGTGGTAGTCAATGATAACGTGGAATTTCATGGGTCGAAAATCATTGACTCACGTCTCAGTCGCCGATCCCCTCAGTACTTAGTTCATTGGAGGGGGTATGGTCCTGAGGAGAGGACGTGGGTCCCTGCGTCTGATGCTAACGCAGATCGATTGGTTCGGACCTTTCACACAACTTACCCGGACAGACCTGGTCATGAGGGTCCGGAGGCCCCTCGTAGAAGGGGGGGTACTGTCATGGGTGCATCGCCACGAAGATCGTCGCGATTGCACATTCTGACTTCTCACAGCTGAGCTGCTGTTTCTTTGTGTTTGGTAATGAGAGAGTTAATTTTACCTAGCTCTTTGCTAAGACTAGGTCCAGCCTCGCCTGGCTGCTTTTGATTATGTTCTAATTAGTTTCCTTTATATTCCTGCCAGTCTGGGTGTTAGACGCCGGTGAAAGCATTCATGTAGTCTAGCAGACTGGATCGGTTCTGAGAATACTTAAGCTAAGAGCTCCTTAGTTGTTTTTACTCTTACAGCTTATAGTTTATCTCTGAGACCTTAGGTGTTCCTACTGTGTGTGAGTGTTGTATGTAAGACTTTATTTACTTTATTTCTTGTCTTTCTTGTATGTCTTTCTGTTCATTAACCGTTACCTGTTCATTCCCTTTGGTGGTAATCAGGGTCCTTCTTAGGACTAGATTACAGTTGGCAGGGATTGATAGGAGACAGGGTTTACGCTGGTGGCCTGGACCTCTGTACCTTCAACAGTACCTCCAGGTAGAGGGATTAGTTAGGACCCCAGTTTAGGGTCAGCATAGACCCCGGTCACCCTCTAGCCGGAGACAGCGTATAACGGATTCCGTATTGACCCACTGGACATTCTTTCAGGTAATTCTATGTTATCATATATCTATGCGCATGTTATATAGTATGTTGCCCTTTTGATATAGATTACTGACATCACATATATATATATCTGCTATACAGCGTGACAGGAAGATTTTGAGCTAAGATCTGAACAAGACAGTTATCCGGTCATGGCAGATGTCTTGAGGGAAGTGTCCGAGGTAAACCAGGAAGGGAATGAGGCTTCGCTCTTTAAGTGCGTGACGGGGGTACCCGAAGACATGCGAGTAGCCTGTGCCAGCGAGAGTGTGCATGAGGCCTTTAAAAAGGCAGTAAAAGCCTATAATGTGAACTGGGACCCAGAGACGAACCAGTTGGTGATATTGGCAGATAGGGAAGTCACAGAGAAGCGGGTGACTGTCCTGAAGGATATGCATGTACAATGTCTCCGCACGAAACAGACGATCATGTTGGGTAGTATGAAAGCTGCTCGATGCCTGGAGCTGGCAAGGGAAGCTCAAAGTCCGCTGGGGTTTGTAGAAGACATAATTCCAGTACCAGAAATCTGGTGGGGAATGTCATTGGAAGACTTGGAAAGGTGATGCAGGAAATGGTGAATAGATCCGGGGTGAAGAGAGTGAGGATCCCACCTGAAGGTGAAGTCCAGGTAGCTGGTGAAGATGGCATGGTTCCATTTGTTGTTGTTGGCTCAGTGGAAAGCTTTAGGAACATCAGAATGCTCCTGGAATATCGAGTGACGTACCTACGAGAGGTAGAGCAGCTAATCTGGGAAAGAAAGCAGATTAAGGAACAGCTACAGGAGTTGAAACGAAAATGGCGACTGCTTCCAGCCCGAGATATGGAGAGATAAGAGGCTTCTCTGGGGACTGGCAGTTCGCAGTCTGAAGCAATGAGGGTTAAAGGAGGTGACTCCACTGTTGGCTCAGGGCTGAGTGACGTAAGTGGGAGACCCTGTAGCAGACGAAAGGACAGAGGGTCAGACTCAGATCAACCAGTAGGCTCGACTGGACGATGGACTCATGACAGCAACAACCGTAGGAGGCGGCCATTTAAAGAAAGGTCGTGTGAAGGGGTACACTTGGAAAGTGGGTTGATTAAAAAGGGTCTGGTGACACAGACAGAAAGACAAGGCCGACATTCTGACCGCTGGGTGCAGGGGAGGCCTAACAAAGGGGTGATGTTGAATGATGCCCAAAATCGACTGAGACGGTCCCCTCTATTTGTAGGGCAAGATGACATGGGTGCCCTGTCTCGAGGCCCTCGGTTTAGAATAAGTGTTCAAACCCACAAGTTTGAACAGAGGGGGAGGTATGTGATGTAGTGACCCATGCTGCAGCTAGGGGGCGCTGTATATGCTCCTCAACATATGCATGGAGGTGTCGTCGCTGTTATCTTGTTAACCCTTTCCTCCTCGGAATGTGGTACCAGAGAGAATAAGACACAGACCAAAGGATGCGTCAATAAGCTCTGCCGTTTATTGCTAACAAAGGGATTCATATACACCCCTGAAGCAGGAAGCGGAATTACCATATATGGCAGTTAATACAACATAAACATAAAATGCTAGTTTCACTTTAAAAACTCCATTCTTGGCTTTTGGCCCTGTTTAGTTCCTAGCACAGAGCGTCTCTTCTCAGGCGAGGAGGAATGTATTGTATTGACTAAAATGAGGAACATCTTATCTTGTCTCCTGGTACACGTCAACCTGTCGGTTAAAAAGAAAATAAGGCCTCTGAACTTTAGAAAAATGCTAGCTCTAAGAAAAAATGCTGGTTCAACGATCACATTTCCCTCCTTTTGTTCCTTCATTTAATCAATACACATCTTCATACCTCCTCTGTGTCCTAGTACATCGTTTAATACACATCAAACAAATTTTAAACACTAAATAGATGGCAAGACATATCAATAAAACCTGTAGGCCAGCTTGTATTATCCCAGTCAGCCATCCCCCTATACCTTTTAACCAATTTGCGGGGTTAAGAAAGGAGAAAGTATTTGCGAGGGGCGTGGTTTGCAGGAGAAGGGAGCAGACGTGCTTCTAAGAAGCTCCTGCTCCTTCTTCTATTTGAGACTACAAAAGCTTACAAGAATTGGATTTATTGAAACTGGAACTTTATTGAAGATGCCTGGAATATATAAAAGAAGAAGAGGAATCATATTTTCAAAAGAAAATCCTGTTTCTGAACGAATAAAGGATGTGAAGAAAGCCACAGGGGTTTCCCCTCCTCCAACAGCTGAGCGGACCTTGCCACTACGCGAGCCTGTGTGCATACAGGCGAAGACAGAAGCTCTGCAAAGTCAGGAGACCGGCCGCGGTGCAGAGGCAAAGGAGATTGCTTGCATCGCGGCTCTGGCAGAACTGGAGCCGCTCCTGGATAAGCGCCAGCTGACCGAGGCCCGTAAAGAAGCTGGAGGTATGTGCAGAGTACTGGGGAAGGAGTCCCCAGCCGCAGCGTTGCATAGAAGCAGCGGCGCTTTGCCTGAACAGGAGGCGGGCGCTGCTGGTCCGAACGGGGCGGTCCCAGAGGCAGCAGACCGGCGGGAGCAGAGGGAGCTCCTGGGGAGGGAATCCCAGGGGCGGCGACATACTGGAGCAGCGACGCTTTGCCTGTCGGATGGAAGGCGGGCGCTGCAGCTCCGAATGAAGCGGTCCCAGAGGCAGCAAAGCGACGGGGGCAGAAGGAGCCACTGGGGAGGAAATCCCCAGAAGCAGCGACACACAGGAGCAGCGGCGCTTTGCCTTTCAGGCGGGAGACGGGCGCTGCAGCTCCGAATGAAGCGGTCCCAGAGGCAGCAAAGCGACGGGGGCAGAAGGAGCCCCTGGGGAGGGAATCCCCAGAAGCAGCGACACACAGGAGCAGCGGCGCTTTGCCTGTCAGACCGAAGGCAGGTGATGCTGTACTGATAGAAGCGGAGCCTGCAGCGGTGGAGACGGCAGATGAGCGGCAGCGGCAGACGGAGTCCCTGGAGGAGATCGATGCACCCGAGCTGAGGGGCAGAAGACCGGTGGAGACGACGACAGATGAAGAAGGACAACATCAAGATTTACTAAAGGTGAGGTGGGGGATACTCCGGCGCAGATGGGCATAATTGGGGAAAGTTTAAAAGAATTATCTACATTACAACATAACTGTGCTAATGGCCCTGATCAAGCAATACATGGAATGTCAACAAAAAGGGGCAGATATGGAGATTTTGTTAATGTGCCTTCCTTTCATCAAGATGTGGATCTCCATAGGGGAAGCAATCTCCGAGTTAACGCTAAGGAATTTATCCCAGCACTTAAAAGTGTGGACAAAATAAGGATACTGTAAGGATGTCTGTAATGATCGATACTAATCCTACAGACCAAAATATGACAGAATTAAAAGAGACCTATGAGGAAATATTACCCATTAAAGAAGAGAACCGACTATCTGTTTCCTTGGATCAGTCTTTGGCAAATTGGAGGTCGAGTATAAATGATATTTTTGCAGAGACTATACATCAGGTTGAACAATTTTTTCGCAAATTACCACCTTCTAATTCAATCAACAATGAGACAAGTTTGGTGAGGAAAGAAGAGGTTAAAGAATCCCTAGACTCTTTGGACTCAGATCATACTACAGACTCAGACTCAGAGGAGTCTTCTGGATCCGTAGAAAATTTCCTTAATACGATTATGCTTGATTCTACCAATGAGACGGCTTCTATTGAAGATGTAATAAGTGATATACAGTGCCTACAAGTAGTATTCAACCCCCTGCAGATTTAGCTGGTTTGATAAGATGCAAATAAGTTAAAGCCTTCAAACTGCAAACGAGAGTAGGATTTATTAACAGAAGCATAAATCTTACAAGACAAAAAGTTATGTTGCTCAGTTGAATTTTAATAAATTTTAAACATAAAAGTGTGGGTCAATTATTATACAACCCCTATGTTTAATATTTTGTGGAATAACCCTTGTTTGCAATTACAGCTAATAATCGTCTTTTATAAGACCTGATCAGGCCGGCACAGGTCTGTGGAGTTATCTTGGCCCACTCCTCCATGCAGATCTTCTCCAAGTTATCTAGGTTCTTTGGGTGTCTCATGTGAACTTTAATCTTGAGCTCCTTCCACAAGTTTTCAATTGGGTTAAGGTCAGGAGACTGACTAGGCCACTCCAACACCTTGACTTTTTCCCTCTTGAACCAGGCCTTGGTTTTCTTGGCTGTGTGCTTTGGGTCGTTGTCTTGTTGGAAGATGAAATTACGACCCATCTTAAGATCCTTGATGGAGGAGCGGAGGTTCTTGGCCAAAATCTCCAGGTAGGCTGTGCTATCCATCCTCCCATGGATGCGGACCAGATGGCCAGGCCCCTTGGCTGAGAAACAGCCCCACAGCATGATGCTGCCACCACCATGCTTGACTGTAGGGATGGTATTCTTGGGGTCGTATGCAGTGCCATCCAGTCTCCAAACGTCACGTGTGTGGTTGGCACCAAAGATCTCGATCTTGGTCTCATCAGACCATAGAACCTTGAACCAGTCTGTCTCAGAGTCCTCCAAGTGATCATGAGCAAACTGTAGACGAGCCTTGACATGACACTTTGAAAGTAAAGGTACCTTACGGGCTCGTCTGGAACGGAGACCATTGCGGTGGAGTACGTTACTTATGGTATTGACTGAAACCAATGTCCCCACTGCCATGAGATCTTCCCGGAGCTCCTTCCTTGTTGTCCTTGGGTTAGCCTTGACTCTTCGGACAAGCCTGGCCTCGGCACGGGAGGAAACTTTCAAAGGCTGTCCAGGCCGTGGAAGGCTAACAGTAGTTCCATAAGCCTTCCACTTACGGATGATGCTCCCAACAGTGGAGACAGGTAGGGCCAACTCCTTGGAAAGGGTTTTGTACCCCTTGCCAGCCTTGTGACCCTCCAAGATCTTGTCTCTGATGGCCTTGGAATGCTCCTTTGTCTTTCCCATGTTGACCATGTATGAGTGCTGTTCACAAGTTTGGGGAGGGTCTTAAATAGTCAGAAAAGGCTGCCAAAAGAGATCATTAATCCACACATGTGAAGCTCATTATTCTTGGTGCCTGAACTACTTCTTAATACTTTAGGGGGACCAAACAGAATTCTTGTGGTTTGAGGGGTTGAATAATAAATGACACTCTGAATTAACTTTTAATGTTTTTAAAAAAAAAAAAAAAAATTAAAACAAAAATTTTTGCAGCAGTGCATTTCCCACTTCCAGGCTGATCTACAGTACAAATGTCACAATGCCAAGTTAATTCCGCATGTGTCAACCAGCTAAATCTGCAGGGGGTTGAATACTACTTGTAGGCACTGTACATGCTGGGATGGATTCTGATGAGATATCTTCTTGTTACTCAGCAAATTCCTATGACCACGTAGATAGTGAGAGTGAACATCATATATCAAATAATGACCATCCTATTATGGATAAGATTCTGATTGTGGACGGTGAGGAATTGTTATCTAATACCTCATTGGATGGTTTTCCAGCTTCAGACAAATATCCCACAGAAAATTTTTTGTTAAATTTAAGTAAGGCGTTTTTAACGTCATTGGCAAAATTAGAAAAAACTGCTGATAGTCAAACAAATTCTTCGCAAATTTACAAAGATTTGGTTTCTGAAAATCAGATTAAAAAATTTTTCAGCAATCTTTTACAATCATTTGAAAAAGATATAGATGCTAAAGGTAACAAAGCACATGATATTCCTCATTGCCTGGACAGTCTCGAATCTTTAAAAATTATTAAAAAGGTAGAAAATATATATCCAAAAAATTACTCTGATATTGCTGAGCTTTCTAACTCATTGAAAAATATTCAAAAAGAAATAACTGCCTTTAGAAGTTGCCTCTCAAATTACGAAGATTTAAAAAGGAAAAACAATTTGAAAATTCGAGGGATACCAGAATCAGTTAAACCATCCCAGCTAAAAAATTATATTTCTTCAATGGTGTGTTATTTGATAGAAGATGTTAATGGAAAAAAATTGGTTGAGAGGTCATTTAGGATCAGAAGGCCTACCACTTTATCATCTAATCTCTCTAGAGATGTTATTGTTTCATTTTACCCCAACTGGGTGAGAAATGCCCTTCTTAATATTTCCAAAGAGTCAAATTTCATTTCGTCACCTTATAAAAATCTAATTTTTTTCAAGGACTTATCTAGGGAAACTATACAGAAACGTAGAACTTTTTCTCAAACAACAAAAGAACTTCAACGAGCGGGAATATTGTACAATTGGTCCCAGACGTCCACATTATGCGTCAAATACGCTTCCAAGTTGATTTACATTCAATCCCCTGAAGAAGGGAAAAACTTCCTTCGACATGCTGGTATACTCCCCTGCACGATCCTTTCTGAAAATACTTGCCCTTCTGCTCAGGAACTCCCCCTCACCTAATATAAAAACAATAAGTATTATTTCTCTTCCTTGGGACAATGTTACTATGAACAATCTAACTAAGCCGTTACCTTACTGACTTGAGAATATAAAAGAAAATCAAAGGCATAACCCATCAGCTTTATTTAGTTTTTTTTTTTTTTTTTTGGTCACATCTGACTTTCGTTCTTTTTGAGCAACATTTCCTCTTAACCTATTATGGAATACAATTTAATTGGATTACAATCATTTCTACGTGAAATTTGTCTACACGAATAACTCGACATATTGTTTCTTTCCATTACTTAGTCTAGAGAAAAAACCGAACATTCCCTCCATATGGTCCTTGGTTCACCAGAGTGTTCGCGAACCACTTATGACAAGCCTGCATTTTCTATAGACTAGTAATATCGTAATGCATGTTAATGTTGACTAACCCTTCTATTTTCCTTCATAGGTATACTACTTTAAGTGCTACTTTATATTAGACTTTGTTTTTGTTTGAAGCAACGATCCAAAAGTTTGAATAGTTTAAGCGGTATTTACCTACTCCAGCAAGAAAAATTTTATGAAGATTTAAATTAGGCTAGTCTTAGTATCCATGTATGCTTGTATGTCTATTACTAGGGGATTTAAAAACCCTAATCGCAACAAAATACAAAACTGTTAGTTTATAGTTTATTATTTATTGATACTTCCTCAACATGTTTTAATCACTGTATTATATATATTACTGTTATTTTGTATATTTAAAATTTTTAATAAAAATTATTGAAAAAGGAGAAAGTATTTGCCCACCATGAATCTTGATTCTTCAGATTTGCCTCATATAGTTTCCTTAACTTTATGACATCCTCTAGCTTATGTTTAAGGGTTAAAACACTAGAATTATCAATATAATGACAACATGCAGGTCCAATAATCTGGCACATCCCTTCTTGAGCTGCAGTCAGGTAATCTAACACGAGTTTATGTTGGTTATTAACAATAATTAACTGGTTCTGTACTGCAAGGGACCCATTCATGATATCTAAAATATCCCATATTTGATCATCTAGGTAATCTGTGGATTCTACCAACTTATCCCATGTCTGAGTTATCATAGGGTAGATAAATAATGCACTGAAAAATTTATTTGCTATCCCCATCTCCACTATGTGTGGTCTCCCATTTGGGCGAGGTCTATTGTCTGCAGATCGTTCATGTAGTGTATGTTTTGGAATAGACAATGGATTTAATCTATCTGGAGTGATGAGATAGGTGGCTGGTGTCAATCTAGCTAGGGTGCATTTCCCGGTGACTCCTACTGGAAGCCACTTAAATGCCTTGTCCCCACATACCCAATACATTGATGGTGGAAGGTTCCATATAGCTGAATGCTGTAATACTAATCGGTGTGCCAAATCTATAAACTTTGAAATATTACTCATCATGCACCATCTACACGGCTAAGTCTGTTCCAAGCATCCGTTACTGCAAGGATGCAAGCAAATGTCATTAGTAGCATCATTCCTCTTCTGGAGGCTCTCCAAGGATCTTCTTACAATGCGATGCGTGGATCCAAGTTTCCTTGCCTTTTAGCTTGACTGCGGTACTTGTCGTCAGTAGAACTTAAAAAGGTCCATCAAATCTCGGATCCAGACTCTTTCTCACGTGTCTTTTAATGACTACCCAGTCTCCGGGCTGCAGGCTGTGACTCCCAGGATCCTGGTTCGGATCTGGAAGAGAACTGAAGACATTATCATGTACTTTCTTGAGTCTTTTATGCAAATCCCTTACATATGAGCTTAATACATGGTTACTCATTTCCAGTGCTTGGGGAAAGAAACATCCTAAACTAGGCACTTTGCCAAACAGTACTTCATACGGAGAAAGTCCAGTTTTTCTATTTGGAGTGTACCTTACTGAGTATAGGGCTAATGGTAAACATTCAGGCCAAGATTTCCCTGTTTCAGCCATGGCCTTTTGGATTTTTAACTTCAATGTCCCATTTAGTCTTTCTACTTTCCCACTGCTTTGTGGATGATATGGGGTGTGGAAAGCTTGTTGAATTCCTAGAGCTGTCAAGACTTCATTCATTATTTCACCTGTGAAATGTGTACCTCTGTCACTTTCGATCACCTCTGGTACTCCATACCTGCACACCACCTCCGCAAGCAGCTTCTTTGCGGTTGCCGCAGCCGTAGCCTTGGCAATCGGGAAAGCCTCCGGCCAACCTGAGAATAAATCAGAACACACCAACACGTACTCCCAAGACCCTGATTTTGGCAGCTGAATATAATCAATCTGCAGTCTCTGGAAAGGATAGAGGGGCGTGTTTGGGTGGTGTCTTGACTACCCTTCCCTGATTATGTGTAGCACATACCATGCATCCCTGGATCAAGCCTTCTATACAGGTTGAAAAGCCTGGTGCCACCCAATGCTTCTGCATCACGCTCATTACAGCAGTTTTGGACTGGTGGGTTGGCCCATGTAACATCTGGGCGACCGCAGGGTACAACGCCCTTGGAAGGCATCGGCGCATCCCTCTTCCCCATACCCCAGTTGCTGCATTCAGACATGCACCTTCTTTTTCCCACTTTTCTACTTCCTCCTGGCGCACCTGAGCCTGCATCTGGGCTAAGGCATCCTCCGACACAAAGAGATTTTTGGGAGCGCTTACCTAGTGCATCGTTACCCCTTGGAGTGGTCTACTGGCTGCTGTTTTTGCTGCTGCATCGGCCATTGCGTTTCCTTTTCTCACCTGATCAGTGCATCTGGTATGTGCTTTAACTTTTATGACAGCTACCTCTTTTGGTAATTGTAATGCATCAATTAACTGCTGGACTGCGTCAGCATTTTTAATGGGATGTCCTCCTTCCGTCAGGAATCCTCTAGATTTCCAAATTGGACCAAAATCATGAGCTATACCGAATGCGTACCTAGAATCTGTGTAGATGTTAACAATTCTATCTTCAGCTATCTTACAGGCCTCGGTCAGAGCCTTAAGTTCAGCCTCCTGGGCTGACTGATGTGGGAGCATTGGTTCTGCTTTGATTACTGCATTCAGGGAGACGATGGCATACCCGGTGTGCAAGGTACCTGAGTCATCTTGGTGGCGAGATCCATCTACAAAAAATTCAAAATCAGCATTAAGTCTTTCAGTTTCAAACACTGTGGGTAGGCCTGCTGTTTCCTGTGCCATAAGCTGAACACAATCATGAGGAATCTCCTCTCTTGGATCTTCTTTGTACAATACCGTACCTGACCCCTCCTTTAGATCCGAGAGAGGTAACAATGTGGCAGGATTAAGTGTGGTACATCTCTGCAAAGAAACATTTGGAGGCATTAAAAGTGTACATTGCAATCGAAGGTGACGTGCAGCTGAAAGGTGTGCCGGTTGCACCTGGTTCAGTATGGTATATACATCATGAGGTGTAAGTACTGTCAGTGGATGATCAAGATCAATGTCTGACGATTTGTGGAGCAATAGTCCTACAGCATCTACTGCCCGTACACAGGACGGGGCACCTCTAGCCACTGCATCTAGTCTTCCACTGAAATAGGCTACAGGCCTTTGATTGTCACCATGTAACTGAGTCAATACTCCTGCCGCGTGTCCCTGCTGTTCGTGGAGATACAGGGTGAATGGTAGTTCATAGTTGGGGGCTCCTAGCGCTGGAGCTGCCACAATCCTGTTTTTGAGAGGATAAAAACAGTCTATACCTTCAGGAGTTAGTTTAAAAGGCACAATGGTAATACAGTCATAGAGAGGCTGCATGAGGATTGATACAGCATGTATCCACTGTCTGCAGTAGGAAACCAGTCCAAGAAATGTCCTAAGAGCGGCAACATTAACAGGAATAGGAAAATTCTGTACAGCTTCTTTGCGAGCGCTGGTCAGATGTCGCTCCCCTGGTGTAATGCAATGTCCCAAAAAGATAACTGAAGATTTACAAAATTGCAGTTTATCCTTTGACGCTTCACATCCAGCTTGGTACAGAAACAACATGAGTAATATCGTTGCAGTGCGACACTGTTTCCTGGAGGGAGCACAAATCAGTAAGTCATCAACATATTGCAGAACAACTACTTTTGGCATTTTCCATCTTTCCAGTATCTCTTGCAGACTGGCAGTCTCTACAGGCACTGAATTCACGTATCAAAAAAAAGAAAAAAAAATATTATCTAGTTCAGTCTGAATGCCTGAGAACTTTCACGCTACAGCTTGTAGCCAGAAAAAAAATAACTAGCTTAAAAAGATCAAAACCAGGTAACAGATACCTGTCCCGAGTCTCCACATGATGGACATGTGATGTGTGTGACTCTGAATTCTGCTCTTGTGACATGTCAGTGATCTTTTTCTCACAGACGATTTAACACCTTTTCAATCTTATTCACATAAAAAAAAAAAATCACTTCCTGGTCCGTTCAAATTAACTTGCTGTACCTTTTACACGATGCACCACTGCTCTTTTATAGCAGATGGTAATCTATTAACAAACTTCCCCGTTGTCTTTCAAATAACAAAAACGCATTATGCAGCGTAAAGGATGCCTGTCTATTTGCTTCTCACGTACTCTGACCTTCTATTCACATGCCTAGCCCTTCGATTCTTACGTACTGTGTCTATTCCAAAAACCTATTCAACAAAGGTGATTTAAAAATCTGAAAACTGCTGCACTCTGGTTCCTGTGCGTCCTCACCGAATGCCCGACGGGAGGGGCTAGTCAAACCGCTGCGCAGTTTGTGTGTCCTCTCTCCCTCAGCCTGTAATTCTCCTTATCTATGGAGTGACCTTGGTCTAAAGCAGGCTGGTAGGAAAAAAAAAAAAATGGTTGGAGAATAAAACTCTGAAAAACAACCATTGTTACTAAAACAGCTAATTAAAAACAAAAGAGGTGGACAAAAAACTGATTGTAAAATGATAAAAAATAAAAAAGAAAAGTACTTTAAAACTTTTGTCTGGTAGCGTAGGCTTTTTTTTTTTTTTTTTCTACCGCCCTCTGGAATGCCATCTCGCTGCTGCCAGCACTTCCCCCCCTCCCTTATATCTCAGCTTGCTGTTACTGACTTCTGCATTATCAGGTCCGGTCCTACCAACATAGCACCTGTATGTCTCATCTATCAGTCTATCGTATCTGGCTTCATCTGCCAATTTCCCTTTCATATGTGCTTCCAGGTCCTGTCTAGTTGCTTTATACGTATCCTGCATTGTAGCTAACATTCTAGCGAATCCCATTGGTGACTGTGAAGGGTCCGGGAGTTGCGTTATTAAAGCCAACTGCTCTGAAGGGCTCCATGGTCTGTACAACACTGCTGTCCGGGGGGCGCCTGGAGCTAGTCCGTCCACCTCACCTCCCGCAGCACCCGGGGTACCAGGTACCATTACTGTCCTCATTGGAAATAAATTGGCCGGGGAGGTCTGGGTCCACCGCAACCTACACAGACATCTACCATCAGGGGATTCTGCTGTCCCACACCTGGGGCAGACCCAACAGTTCGGTCCGTGGGAAGTCAGTGGGAAAGTCTGATACTGTGGTGGAGTTAACGTAGGGGTCAAACAGGAGGGTAAATCAGTCATCCCTGTTTTTGTCAGTCTGTAACGTCCGTCTCCTAATTCTTCAGTCTTTCCCTCTAAGTAATCACACGCACTCATCCACAGGTTCACTGTTTTCAACAGACCTTTGTCTCTCAACCATCCATGATGTGAGTTAAAGAACCTTTTCCATTTATCACTGTTCAATTCTCCGTTTTCATTCATGCCTGCTTTACACAATCTCTGCGCACAACTAAATCTTTAGCAGTAACACCTTCCTTGGTGTTTTGGTTCCCCATTTTTGTATCTCCTCACCTAGAAGAGATTCTCTTGTCACCTAGACACGTTTGTCACCAAGACAATTGCGTCACTTAGACTATGTCACCAAGACTCTGTCACCAAGACAGTTGCGTCACTTAGACAATGGGCCACAAAGGTTTCTGAACCATTCCACTGCTCGCTTTCCAAGATTTGTACGCCAACCAAATGAACAATCCGATCACACACACCAAGACAAAACCACAACACAATCATTGGATCCATACTGTCATTTTTAAAGGAGGAAAGGCAGGACTGGCAATTAATCTGAAGGTCTACTGGTTCAAAGGGACCTGAGCCAGGAACACCTGTGAATTACCTGGAAAGCCGACCGCTCGGGGAGGAGGGAGTCCACTATACAGTGATATAGATTTTAGGTAGAATATAATAAGTATTCTTACCTCAGCGCTGTATGTATATCACCAACAGAAGGCTCCGCTCATCCCACGTCTCCGGATCGGTCGGGATTCCTCAGAGTAAAATAACTCAGGCCCCTGGTCGGGCGCCAGCTGTCGTCGCTGTTATCTTGTTAACCCTTTCCTCCTCTGAATGTGGTACCAGAGAGAATAAGACACAGGCCAAAGGATGCGTCATTAAGCTCTGCCGTTTATTGCTAACAAAGGGATTCATATACACCCCTGAAGCAGGAAGCGGAATTACCATATATGGCAGTTAATACAACATAAACATAAAATGCTAGTTTCACTTTAAAAACTCCATTCTTGGCTTTTGGCCCTGTTTAGCTCCTAGCACAGAGCGTCTCTTCTCAGGCGAGGGGGAATGTATTGTATTGACTAAAATGAGGAACATCTTATCTTGTCTCCTGGTACACGTCAACCTGTCGGTTAAAAAGAAAATAAGGCCTCTGAACTTTAGAAAAATGCTAGCTCTAAGAAAAAATGCTGGTTCAGCGATCACATAGGCGTGATTTGGATGGTAAAACAGTCCCCGGCATTGTTGTGAATGGCAGGTATGTGTCGCAGAGCTCCTCTGCGCTGTAAGCCAAAGTAATGTTGTTCTGGGACTTGTAGTCCTACAAGAGTTCTGCTTATGTTACTAGGGTGGCTTACAGGGTTAGTTGGAGAGCTGGGTGGGACTGGCTAACCACACATACACCAACCACTTTATGGTTGTATGTTTTAAGGACCTGTGATGAGGTCATAAACATGTGACCAGACCATGTGCTCCATACCTCACCTGTGGGAGTGGCTACAGGTATGTAAGGAAGTGTTTGGCACATGGTGAGGACTGAGTCTGTGTGGAGTGTGTTGGGAGTCTGTCAGGCTGGACAGAGCTCCCATATTTTCCAGGCTGGATGTTGCACAGACTGGGGAAGCAGTGCTGGCGAGCCTGAGCCAGAAAGGAGTGGACGGTCTTGAAAATAGTGAGAGATACGGATCGGGGTCCGTGAGAAATGTGTATTGGATGCCTCTGAGGTTAAGAGGGATCAGAGAACCTGTGACACCAACAGGTAACGGACAGGGATCCGTGTTGTGCTGATCGGGATCAGTGAGAGACTGTATTTTGTGTAATGACTGCTGTATGACTGCTGCATTCTGATGAAGAATAAACCAAATGGACTGTTGTTTTAACCCTGAGCGTGCCAGTGTTTGCCTCTAAGACCAGCAATGCGAGTAATCCCCGTCCATAGACAGTGTGGAATGTCACACTCAATACAAAATATTAATGTCCTGTACAAGTGCCTAGAAAACAGTGTCCACATTTTTAAAGTGATAATGCCTCCTGTGCATATTTGTACTCTGAGTTCCTCTATAACAATAATGCTTCTTAAGTGCCCACTGAACATCTAATAATGTCCCTTGAGTTCCCCACTATACAGCTCCCCTACACATAGCATGATGTTCCCCAAAACACTGTATAATGACCCCACAGTAGCCTTTACATTGTTTAATGGCCCCACATTAGCTCCCACACTGCAAAATGGCCCCGTATTATTCCCAAGCTGTATCATAGCCCCTGCTTTAGTCCTCAAGCTGTAAAATGGCCCCTACATTTGTCTGCAAGCTGTATAATGGCCCCTGCATTAGTGCCTAAACTGTATAATGGCCCCTTTCTTAGTGCCCAAACTGTATAATGGCCCCTACATTAGTCCCCAAGCTGTATAATGGCCCCTACATTAGTTCCCAAGCTGTATAATGGCCCCTGTATTAGTCCCCAAACTGTATAATGGCCCCTGCATTAGTCCCCAAGCTGTATAATGGCCCCTACATTAGTCCCCAAGCTGTATAATGGCCCCTCAATTAGTCCCCAAGCTGTATAATGGCCCCTGCATTAGTCCCCAAGCTGTATACTGGCCCCTGCCTTAGTGCCCAAACTGTATAATGGCCCCTACATTAGTCCCCAAACTGTATAATGGCCCCTACATTAATCCCCAAGCTGTATAATGGCCCCTACATTAATCCCAAAGCTGTATAATGGCCCCTACATTAATCCCAAAGCTGTATAATGGCCCCTGCATTAGTTCCCAAGCTGTATAATGGCCCCTGCATTAATCCCCAAGCTGTATAATGGCCCCTACATTAGTCCCCAAGCTGTATAATGGCCCCTGCATTAATCCCCAAGCTGTATAATGGCCCCTACATTAGTCCCCAAGCTGTATAATGGCCCCTACATTAGTCCCCAAGCTGTATAATGGCCCCTACATTAGTCCCCAAACTGTATAATGGCCCCTGCATTAATCCCCAAGCTGTATAATGGCCCCTACATTAGTCCCCAAGCTGTATAATGGCCCCTACATTAGTCCCCAAGCTGTATAATGGCCCCTGCATTAATCCCCAAGCTGTATAATGCCCCTGCATTAGTCCCCAAGCTGTATAATGGCCCCTACATTAGTCCCCAAGCTGTATAATGGCCCCTGCATTAGTCCCCAAGCTGTATAATGGCCCCTGCATTAGTCCCCAAGCTGTATAATGGCCCCTGCATTAATCCCCAAGCTGTATAATGGCCCCTACATTAGTCCCCAAGCTGTATAATGGCCCCTGCATTAGTCCCCAAGCTGTATAATGGCCCCTGCATTAGTCCCCAAGCTGTATAATGGCCCCTGCATTAATCCCCAAGCTGTATAATGGCCCCTACATTAGTCCCCAAGCTGTATAATGGCCCCTGCATTAGCCCCCAAGCTGTATACTGGCCCCTGCATTAGTCCCCAAGCTGTATAATGGCCCCTGCATTAATCCCCAAGCTGTATAATGGCCCCTACATTAGTCCCCAAGCTGTATAATGGCCCCTACATTAGTCCCCAAGCTGTATAATGGCCCCTACATTAGTCCCCAAGCTGTATAATGGCCCCTGCATTAGTCCACAAGCTGTATAATGGCCCCTGCATTAATCCCCAAGCTGTATAATGGCCCTACATTAGTCCCAAGCTGTATAATGGCCCCTACATTAGTCCCCAAGCTGTATAATGGCCCCTACATTAGTCCCCAAGCTGTATAATGGCCCCTGCATTAGTCCCCAAGCTGTATAATGGCCCCTGCATTAATCCCCAAGCTGTATAATGGCCCCTACATTAGTCCCCAAGCTGTATAATGGCCCCTACATTAGTCCCCAAGCTGTATAATGGCCCCTGCATTAGTCCACAAGCTGTATACTGGCCCCTGCCTTAGTGCCCAAACTGTATAATGGCCCCTACATTAGTCCCAAAGCTGTATAATGGCCCCTACATTAATCCCAAAGCTGTATAATGGCCCCTACATTAGTCCCCAAGCTGTATAATGGCCCCTGCATTAATCCCCAAGCTGTATAATGGCCCCTACATTAGTCCCCAAGCTGTATAATGGCCCCTACATTAGTCCCCAAGCTGTATAATGGCCCCTACATTAGTCCCCAAGCCTGGTGGATTAATGGCCTTCCAACACCAGCAGAAACTTAAATTGGATGTGCGTCCTCCTGATGTGTATTGCACCGCACAGACCCACTGGGTACGTGTGAGACAACACATGCTGCCAGACAATCAGAGGCCAGCAGCTGACATTGGAATGCAGGTGACAGGACGCATGGCAGTGATGTCATGAGGTCTCCTTGCACACCAAAGTCAGCTGCCTGATTCACTGCGCGGTGGGGGAGTGAAGGGAAGGGAAGTATTTACTTATTTTTTAAATCAATATGGCCATACTAATACATGCATCACATGGATGACTGCTATGGGGGGCATTACACTTTATGGGTGACTATAGGGATGCATTATACTTTATGGATGACTACTATGGGGGGCATTACACTTTATGGGTGACTATAGGGATGCATTATACTTTATGGATGACTGCTATGGGGGGCATTACACTTTATGGGTGACTATAGGGATGCATTATACTTTATGGATGACTACTATGGGGGGCATTACACTTTATGGGTGACTATAGGGATGCATTATACTTTATGGATGACTACTATGGGGGGCATTACACTTTATGGGTGACTATAGGGATGCATTATACTTTATGGATGACTGCTATGGGGGGCATTACACTTTATGGGTGACTATAGGGATGCATTATACTTTATGGATGACTACTATGGGGGCATTACACTTTATGGGTGACTATAGGGATGCATTATACTTTATGGATGACTACTATGGGGGGCATTACACTTTATAGGTGACTATAGAGGTTGAAGGTAGAGTGTGAAAGTAGAGAACCTCAAGTAGAACATTTATACAAAAAAAATACTGCAACTTACTTTACGGCAGCTAACTGTGATGGGGTCTGATCTCATTTTTGATGAAGACAGAAAAATGAACCTCCTGTATGTTACTAAGCTTGAAATAAATCAAATTCCATACTCTAAAAACAAATATTCAGTTTTCCGAGAAAAGTACAGAGAATTTTAAAATAATGAAGAACTCCAAGAAAAATGTTAGGAACATACACTTCAGTTTAAATACCACTAGATGGCAGGATTTCATTATACTGTGAAGAACGATGACAGATTTATTTAGTTGCTAGTTTTACATTATTTCAATCATATACAGACATATGTTCATAACAGCCGAATAAGAGAACCATATAACGTTAACACTAGAAGTCACAGAGAGGGGTCATTTAACATTTCTACCTTTGGAACCCAGAGACGGGTCGAGTGACCTGAAGAATTTTAGCTAACATCCTATAATCACCGTCTTTTGTTCTGTATTCTGCAGATTCCTCAGGCAATGGCCACATTTACAAATGAAAGGATGCTAATTGGAGCCATCAGAGTTGTCAGTTTGAACTAAGGGTCATTTGACCCTCTTTCGGGACTTCAGGGGGAGCTCAAAATTTCTTGGGCTTCTAGTGTTAAAAACAATGTTCCAAACTTTATTGCAATACTTTAAACTACTAAAGAAGGCACAAAAAACAAAGTAGCAATGTGTCCAGTAGGGGGAACACTAGCCTTATCCAAGATAAGTATATCACCCTATAGTCCTTAAAACAAGTTGCATGTTAACCTAGAATTTATGTGAATTACCATGACATCAGCAGGGGTAGAGAGGGTAAATAATCCTACAAGGGTTAATGTATACCACAGTGATATGGTGATAGGACAGGCGAAGGAATCCTCCCTCCCCGGAAGAAGCTGTGGGCGAAACGTGCGTCGGGGTGGAGGGGGGATTCCTTGCCTGTCCTAACTCCATATTCCATGGTCCTGTGGTCATATTATCAAGGTGAAGTGGTATAATTTTATCATAGTACTGCAGCTCACCTTCTCTATTTGTCTGCATGCAATATATTAACCCATTCATATGCTTTTAGCGATGTGGAATATCTTTAGTACTTTCCAAAAGCTACATTCAGGCTATGGTCATTACACATCTATATCGCTTATTGACACTATACACCTTTTTATTGCCTCGACCACTTCACTTCCCACATCACACAGCAATTGGGTTAGAAGGGTTCCAATCTACTATACTCTCCATATCACTGTGGTATACATTAACCCTTGTAGATTGTCTCTACCACTGCTGATGTCATGGTTATTCACATATTCTAGGTGAACTTGTTTTAAGGAATAGGGTGATATACTCATGTTGGATAAGGCTAGGGTTCCCCCTGCTGGACACATTGCTTTGTTTTTGTGCCTTCTTTTGTATTGTAATAAAGTTTGGAACATTGTTTTTATCATTATATGGTTCTCGTCTTCGGCTGTTATGAACATAAATCCGTATTTGGCAATGTGTCATTTTGAAGTGCCATAGTTGATTCGTGTGGACATTTTTGGATATAGCTATTATTTTATTCATTCATATCAGTCTCTATCATAACGAAGATCATAATCTAAATCAGTGGTTCTCAACCTTTCTAATGCCGTGACCCCGCAATACAGTTCCTCATGTTGCGGTGACCCCCAAACCAAAAAATAATTACAGTCCTCCATACAATATTATGGGCACCACATAGTCCTCCATACAGTATTATGGGCCAAATATAATGCTCCATAAAGAATACTGGTCCCCATATAATGCTCCATACAAAATATTAAGCTCTCCTCTGCATTGTGCTGCGTTCTGCACTGTTACGGCTCAGGAAAGGGCACTGTGGAAAGACTCCCCATTATCATCATCATTGTCTCCCCATCATCATCATCGCCTCCCCATCATCATTGCCTCCCCATCATCATTATCATTGCCTCCCCATCATCATCATCATTGTCTGCCCATCATCATTGGCTCCCCATCATCATCATTGGCTCCCCATCATCATCATCAATGCCTGCCCATCATCATTGGCTCCCCATCATCATCGCCTCCCCATCATCATCATCATCATTGCCTGCCCATCATCATTGGCTCCCCATCATCATGATCATTGCCTGCTCATCATCATCATCATCATCATTGCCTGCCCATCATCATTGCCTCCCCATCATCATCATCATCTTTGCCTGCCCATCATCATTGGCTCTCCATCATCATGATCATTGTCTGCTCATCATCATTGGCTCCCCATCATCATCATTGCCTCCCCATCATCATCATCATCATTGCCTGCCCATCATCATTGCCTCCCCATCATCATCATCATCTTTGCCAGCCCATCATCATTGCCTCCCCATCATCATCATTATTGTCTGCCCATCATCATTGGCTCCCCATCATCATCATTGCCTCCCCATCATCATCATCATTGCCTGCCCATCATCATCATCTTTGCCTGCCACTCATCATTGCCTCCCCATCATCATCATTATTGCCTGCCCATTATCATTGGCTCCCCATCAATATCATTGGCTCCCCATCATCATCATTGCCTCCCCATCATCATCATCATTGCCTCCCCATCATCATCTTTGCCTGCCCATCATCATCATTTTTGCCTGCCCATCATCATCGCCTCCCCATCATCATCATCATCATTGCCTGCCCATCATCATCGCCTCCCCATCATCATCTTTGCTTGCCCATCATCATTGGCTCCCCATCATCATCGTTGCCTCCTCACCACCATCACTGCCTCCCCCCATCACACATACAGCACCACACACAGACAGCACCGCAGCACTCTCTCACATACACACACGCAGGCAGACACACACACACACACACACACACACTGATACACAGACACATACACCTCACATCTCACCTGTCCGCGCCCGCGCTCTCTGCCACAGCCGGCCGCTGAATGATGATGTCATCCAGCGGCGCTGCTGTGACAGGAAGCGTGGGCGCCCTGCAGGCGCCCCCTGGAGCCCGGAGCTACGGAGGCACGGGAGAGGTAAGTATTGCGCCGCCTGCTCAGGCCGGGTCCCCCCTCTCCCCACACAGTGGACTCACCGACCAGCCGCTAAGCTCCGGAGGGTCCCGGGCCGCTGCACTGTGACTCTGTGGGAGGAGGAATTGCTGCTGCTGCTACGCCGCCCCACACACGTGCTGCCTGGGGCGGACCGCCCCCCGCCACGCCATTTTCCGATGGCTTTAAGCGACCCCTGTGTTTTGGTCATTCGACCCCCGCCGGGGTCGCGACCCACAGGTTGAGAACCGCTGATCTAAATGTTGTGGATCAAACTCAACTCAATTGTCCCTTTGAAAAAAACAAAAACAACCTGATAACACTTGATGTCATTAGTTCGCTGTCCATAGTTCACAGTTTAATGGTTAGAAGTTAAAGGGAACCTGTCAGGCGATTCATGCTGCTCGCCCCGGAGTTTCAGAGAAAATATACAGTCAGAAGAGCCGGCCGGAGGCAAATCTCAACCAGCTTCGTTTCCAGGTATGGTCCAATGGCGACTCTGCTATAAGATGCTGTGATTGACAGGTGACTCGCTTGTACAGGGGAGAGACCTGTCAATCATCTGCAACAGTGCTAGGAGAATCTTCAAAGTATTTAGTACTCTTGGCTGCAATTATCCAGCCTTGTCGTGCTTCATGCTCACTTACTGATACAAAAAAAAAAACACAGACGTCTGAATGAGGCCTGACCGGGAGAACTTGAGAAAATCATTCAAACATGGGAAGAATGAACACATGTACACAATTATAGGAAATATATTCTAATAAAAGACATTTAAATAAGACAAATATACAAGGTGTGCTTCACAGTGTTTTATTTGCATATATTGCTGAATATTTTAGCAAAAACAACAAATGCATTACACATTTTGAATGTACATGACATAACTGCAATGTTGTTCTCTGCATTAGTATAAAATACATTCATAGAAGCATGTACCGGCATAGAGATACTGTATAGTGCAGGGCTGCGAATAATACCTATTACTTTAAGCGTAAGCATGGTATTACTGTATATGCTCCAAAAATAACTACCTCACAGTAAATTCGCACTTTATAATTTCAAGAGAATACATATATATGTGTGTGTGTATAATACTTTAATTAAAATAAAACATTTTAAATTAAGACAGATGTTTGCACAATTGTACACTTGTATATTGTACACAGACTTGCAGTTACTATCACTTTGGCCACTGGGTGGCAATAAAGAAAAGCTGCAGAAAATAGCTGGGGCAGATGAGTATATAGATGAGGCTGTACACAGATCAGGCACTCCTCTCCCCCCCTGTACACAGATCAGGCACTCCTCTCTCCCCTGTACACAGATCAGGCACTCCTCTCCCTCCTGTACATAGATCAGGCACTCCTCTCCCCCCTGTACACAGATCAGGCACTCCTCGCCCCACTGTACACAGATCAGGCACTCCTCTCCCCCTGTACACAGATCAGGCACTCCTCTCCCTCCTGTACACAGATCAGGCACTCCTCTCCCCCCCCTGTACACAGATCAGGCACTCCTCTCCCCCCCTGTACACAGATGTACACAGATCAGGCACTCCTCTCCCTCCTGTACACAGATCAGGCACTCCTCTCCCCCCCTGTACACAGATCAGGCACTCCTCTCCCCCCTGTACACAGATCAGGCACTCCTCGCCCCACTGTACACAGATCAGGCACTCCTCTCCCCCTGTACACAGATCAGGCACTCCTCTCCCCCTGTACACAGATCAGGCACTCCTCTCCCCTCCTGTACACAGATCAGGCACTCCTCTCCCTCCTGTACACAGATCAGGCACTCCTCTCCCTCCTGTACACAGATCAGGCACTCCTCTCCCTCCTGTACACAGATCATGCACTCCTCTCCCTCCTGTACACAGATCAGGCACTCCTCTCCCTCCTGTACACAGATCTGGCTTTCCTCTCCCTCCTGTACACAGATCTGGCTCTCCTCTCCCTCCTGTACACAGATCAGGCACTCCTCTCCCCCCTGTACACAGATCAGGCACTCCTCTCCCCCCTGTACACAGATCGGGCTCTCCTCTCCCTCCTGTACACAGATCAGGCACTCCTGTACACAGATCAGGCACTCCTCTCCCCCCTGTACACAGATCAGGCACTCCTCTCCTGTACACAGATCAGGCACTCCTCTCCCCCCCCTGTACACAGATCAGGCACTCCTCTCCCTCCTGTACACAGATCAGGCACTCCTCTCCCCCCCTGTACACAGATCAGGCACTCCTCTCCCCCCTGTACACAGATCAGGCACTCCTCTCCCCCCTGTACACAGATCAGGCACTCCTCGCCCCACTGTACACAGATCAGGCACTCCTCTCCCCCCTGTACACAGATCAGGCACTCCTCGCCCCACTGTACACAGATCAGGCACTCCTCTCCCCCTGTACACAGATCAGGCACTCCTCTCCCCCTGTACACAGATCAGGCACTCCTCTCCCCTCCTGTACACAGATCAGGCACTCCTCTTCCTCCTGTACACAGATTATGCACTCCTCTCCCTCCTGTACACAGATCAGGCACTCCTCTCCCTCCTGTACACAGATCTGGCTCTCCTCTCCCTCCTGTACACAGATCTGGCTCTCCTCTCCCTCCTGTACACAGATCAGGCACTCCTCTCCCTCCTGTACACAGATCAGGCACTCTCTCCCCCCTGTACACAGATCGGCACTCCTCTCCCCCCTGTACACAGATCGGGCTCTCCTCTCCCTCCTGTACACAGATCAGGCACTCCTGTACACAGATCAGGCACTCCTCTCCCCCCTGTACACAGATCAGGCACTCCTCTCCTGTACACAGATCAGGCACTCCTCTCCCTCTGTACACAGATCAGGCACTCCTCTCCCCCTGTACACAGATCAGGCACTCCTCTCCCTCCTGTACACAGATCAGGCACTCCTCTCCCTCCTGTACACAGATCAGGCACTCCTCTCCCCCCTGTACACAGATCAGGCACTCCTCTCCCCCCTGTACACAGATCAGGCACTCCTCTCCCCTTGTACACAGATCAGGCACTCCTCTTCCCCCTGTACAGAGATCAGGCACTCTTTTTTCTCCTGTACACAGATCAGGCACTTCGCTCCCCCTGTACACACAGATCAGGCTTTCTACTGCTTTCATGTAGGTGATGCAGAAAAGATTCATAGATAACAGTGGGTACGAATCCTCAGGTTTTTACATTTAGTCAGTAACTAAATGTTATGTTGTTCCAATAGTATTGTTATTATCAATGTGGGGACAATTATTTTATCGTACTCAGTACTCTATATACTGCACACTGATGTGACAGGACCCAGAGTCCGCTGCTGGCAATTTGCAAACACAATATTATAATATACAGTATATACTCGTGTATAAGCCGAGATTTTCAGCACCTTTTTTCGTGCTGAAAATGCCCCCTCGGCTTATACACGAGTCATTGGGCAGAAACCAGTGGGGGAGGGGGTGCCGCGGCAGGAGCCGGTGGCTGGGACATCATACTCACCCCTCCCCGTGCCATCGCTGAACGTCCCTGCAATCCTGCGTTGTACCCGGCTTCCTGCAGCTCTCCTGTGCTGAGCGGTGATGTAATACCCGCTCATTAAGGACATGTATTATGGACGCAACGCCACTCCCATAGGCGTGGCGTCCATATTCATGGCCTTAATGAGCGGTATTACGTCACCGCTCAGCACAGGAGAGCTGCAGGAAGCCGGGTACAACGCAGGATTGCAGGGACGTTCAGCGATGGCACGGGGAGGGGTGAGTATGATGGAGGAGGATGGGGGGAGCATGGAGGCGAGGACAAGGAGCACGGAGCAGGACGGGGGGGGGAGAACGGTGGACGGGGGAAGCATGGAGGAGGAAAATGAGCACGGAGCAGGACGAGGGGGGAGAACGGAGGACGGGGGAAGCATGGAGGAGGACAATGAGCACGGAGCAGGACGGGGGAAGCATGGAGGAGGACAATGAGCACGGAGCAGGACAGGGGGAGGATGGAGGGCACAGAGGAGCACAGAGCAGGACGGGGGGAGAGGATAGAGGGCCCAGAGGAGCACGGAGCAGGATGGGGGGAGAGAATGGAGGGCACAGAGGAGCATGGAGCAGGACAGGGGGCACAGGAGGACGGAGAAGGAATGGGGGAGCACAGAGCTGGATGGGGGAGCAAGGAGCAGGACGGGGGCAGCACAGAGCAGGACGGCAGTTTATACACCCGGCTTATACACGAGTCAATAAGTTTTCCCAGTTTTTTGTGGCAAAATTAGGGGGGTCAGCTTATACACGGGTCGGCTTATACACGAGTATATACGGTAGCTTTCTTTACCGGGTGGAGACATGTCTACAGAAGGCTTGACATATAATAATAAACATCCGGCTTATTCAGTAGCTCACTGCTCGTCATTATGACAAAGCTACATTTGAGTTCTCCTTTAAGCACTAAAATAAAAAGTGCATTTTGCCATTAATCAAGTCATTATTCAAAGGAGTTGTCCACTACCTGGAGGGGACAACTTAGACTACTGGTGTTATAAAGTATTCTAATTTACTGAGATAATGACTTTTGGGTTTTCATTGGCTGTAAACCTTAATCATCAACATTAACAGAAATAAACACTTGAAATACTGTAGATCACTCTGTTTATAATGACTCTATATAATACATGAGTTTCACTTTTTGTATTGAAGAACTGAAATAAACTAACTTTTTGATGATATTCTACTTTCGCAGAAGCATCTGTATATATTATTTTCTATGTCTCTTAAGGCTAAAATCTGATACTGACCAAACTGATGAAAAACACTGATGAAACTCTGACTGATGACTGAATGAGGCCTTATTCACACATCTTGTTTTGTGTCCGTAAAGGAATAGACCATGTTTCCTCACTGGTCTGGACTGTTTTTCATTCATCTATGGTCCATGTGTCCATATTTACCATCCATGTGTCATAGTTTTCCGCTACGCCAAAAAAATAATCTGATGGAGTTTCCCAAGCTTGTTCTTGCAGTCAGTCAAAGACAGACAGCAATCGGACACCATCTATGACCAGTCTAATGGTTTTCTCTGACCCATGAATTCTGTATGAAAGCATGGACCATTTTTTTTTCTGGACGTAAAAACTATCATTCAGCAAAACAACCTGACAGCACACGGACGGCAGACACTGACATCTGAACAAGACCTGTGCATCCTCAAGATTCCTGTAATCCAGGTGCATTTGGATTTTTTAATGCTGTTTTGCACTTTGCTGGACTAAGCAAATGCTTCATACAGGGGTGGCGGAAGCAATGTAACTAAAGTGACATAAGGCTCCTCCACCTATAGGACCAATGCCTGAAGCTGACAGTGGTGTTATACTCTCAAGTCAGATAGAGACAGCTTTCATCCCATGCCAGGAGCCTATAATAGTCCCTATCTAACCAACTTCCAACCAATATTGCAAGACATTTCTAAAAACAAAAATGCAATATTTGTATCTTATATTTTACTACATTCCATGTCAATTAAAGCGAAAAAGTCATAAAAATAACAATCAAATAGTCAATG
>JARQOD010000001.1:894587911-894641023 GCA_033576555.1 Oophaga sylvatica | reverse complement strand
GGACATGACTTATAGCCTCTAGTGCTCAGTATTACGGGTATCCTGTATGAGTGTAATGGTTATAGAGGGACATGACTTATAGCCTCTAGTGCTCAGTATTACGGTGTATCCTGTATGAGTGTAATGGTTATAGAGGACACGACTTATAGCCTCTAGTGCTCAGTATTACGGGTACCCTGTATGAGTGTAATGGCTATAGAGGGACATGACTTATAGCCTCTAGTGCTCAGTATTACGGGGTATCCTGTATGAGTGTAATGGTTATAGAGGGACACGACTTTAGCCTCTAGTGCTCAGTATTACGGGTATCCTGTATGAGTGTAATGGTTATAGAGGGACATGAATTATAGCCTCTAGTGCTCAGTATTGCAGGGTATCCTGTATGAGTGTAATAGTTATAGAGGGACATGACTTATATCCTCTAGTGCTCAGTATTACGGGTATCCTGTATGAGTGTAATAGTTATAGAGGGACACGACTTATAGCCTCTAGTGCTCAGTATTACGGGGTATCCTGTATGAGTGTAATTGTTATAGAGGGACACGACTTGTAGCCTCTAGTGCTCAGTATTACGGTGTATCCTGTATGAGTGTAATGGCTATAGAGGGACACGACTTATAGCCTCTAGTGCTCAGTATTAAGGGGTATCCTGTATGAGTGTAATGGTTATAGAGGGACACGACTTATAGCCTCTAGTGCTCAGTATTAAGGGGTATCCTGTATGAGTGTAATGGCTATAGAGGGACATGACTTATAGCCTCTAGTGCTCAGTATTACGGGGTATCCTGTAATGAGTGTAATGGTTATAGAGGGACACAACTTATAGCCTCTATGCTCAGTATTACGGTGTATCCTGTATGAGTGTAATGGCTATAGAGGGACATGACTTATAGCCTCTAGTGCTCAGTATTACGGGGTATCCTGTATGAGTGTAATGGTTATAGAGGGACACGACTTATAGCCTCTAGTGCTCAGTATTACGGGGTATCCTGTATGAGTGTAATGGTTATAGAGGGACACGACTTATAGCCTCTAGTGCTCAGTATTACGTGGTATCCTGTATGAATGTAAAGGTTATAGAGGGACACGACTTATAGCCTCTAGTGCTCAGTATTACGGGGTATCCTGTATGAGTGTAATGGTTATAGAGGGACACGACTTATAGCCTCTAGTACTCAGTATTACGGGGTATCCTGTATGAGTGTAATGGTTATAGAGGGACACGACTTATAGCCTCTAGTGCTCAGTATTACGGGGTATCCTGTATGAGTGTAATGGTTATAGAGGGACACGACTTATAGCCTCTAGTGCTCAGTATTACTGGGTATCCTGTATGACTGTAATGGTTACAGAGGGACATGACTTATAGCCTCAAGTACTCAGTCTTACGGGTATCCTGTATGAGTGTAATGGTTATAGAGGGACACGACTTATAGCCTCTAGTGCTCAGTATTACTGGGTATCCTGTATGAGTGTAATAGGTATAGAGGGACATGACTTATAGCCTCTAGTGCTCAGTATTACGGGTATCCTGTATGAGTGTAATGGTTATAGAGGGATACGACTTTATAGCCTCTAGTGCTCAGTATTACGGGGTATCCTGTATGAGTGTAATGGTTATAGAGGGACACGACTTATAGCCTCTAGTGCTCAGTATTACGGGGTATCCTGTATGAGTGTAATGGTTATAGAGGGACACGACTTATAGCCTCTAGTGCTCAGTATTACGGGGTATCCTGTATGAGTGTAATGGCTATAGAGGGACACGACTTATAGCCTCTAGTGCTCAGTATTACGGGCTATCCTGTATGAGTGTAATGGTTATAGAGGGACATGACTTATAGCCTCTAGTGCTCAGTATTACGGGGTATCCTGTATGAGTGTAATAGTTATAGAGGGACATGACTTATAGCCTCTAGTGCTCAGTATTATGGGGTATCCTGTATGAGTGTATTGGTTATAGAGGGACACGACTTATAGCCTCTAGTGCTCAGTATTACGGTGTATCCTGTATGAGTGTAATGGTTATAGAGGGACACGACTTATAGCCTCTAGTGCTCAGTATTACGGGGTATCCTGTTGTGAGTGGGCTTGGGATGAGTTCTGAGCAGAGGCTCCCTCTGGTGGTTACAAGCGGTGCTGGTCTGTCCAGTGAAGATTGTGAAGATTGTGAGGATTGGGAATCAGGTGTTACTGACTGGTCTTATATAAAGGAGTCACCTTCCCATCAGGGTTGCCGGTGATCAATTGTTCTGGTCTGAATCCTTGATTCCTATTTCCTTTGTAGCCTGCTGTGTCGTGTCTGCATCTCCTGCTAACAGATAAGACATTTCTTCTTTTTGTTTTTTGTGCTTGATTTTTGCATTTTGTCCTGCACTTCTGTGGGGGCCTTCAGGGTCCCCTCCGGGGGCTTTTGCCCTCTCAGTTTAGTTCAGCCACTGATGTTTGTACTTTTGCTTTTTCCAGTTTTTTCAGTGGCTGCTGTTTTGATTTTGTTACACCAGAGAACTAATTTAGGTGGTAGAGGTCGTGTGATCTCAGGTGTTTTTGAAATTAGTAGAGTTGGTGCTTTTCAGGGTTTTCTGGGATTGCAGTAAGTACCCTTCCTATCCTTTTCTATTTAGTTAGTTTGGGCCCCAACGTTTGCTCATACTATTTTCTGTCTGTGTCTGTATTTCTTCTTGTCTAACCGCCATTACATGTTGGGGGGCTTTCTATTATCTTTGGGGTTCTGCTCCGGGGCAGATAGCTTTCCTATTTCTATATTTAGGTGTAGTTAGTTTCTCAGGCTGTGACGAGGCGTCTAGGACCAACGTAGGAACGCTCCACACGGCTGCCTCTAGTTGTTGTGGTTAGTCAGGGTACTGCAATCTCATAGATTCCAACTGCTCTGGTGTATTGCCTTTTTTGCCTGCACTCCTCAGCTACCGAAACATAACAGTATCCTGTATGAGTGTAATAGTTATAGAGGGACATGACTTATAGCCTCTAGTGCTCAGTATTACGGGGTATCTTGTATGAGTGTAATGGTTATAGAGGGACATGACTTATAGCCTCTAGTGCTCAGTATTACGGGGTATCCTGTATGAGTGTAATGGTTATAGATGGACACGACTTATAGCCTCTAGTGCTAAGTATTACGGGGTATCCTGTATAAGTGTAATGGTTATAGAGGGACACGACTTATAGCCTCTAGTGCTCAGTATTACGGTGTATCCTGTATGAGTGTAATGGTTATAGAGGGACACGACTTATAGCCTCTAGTGCTCAGTATTACGGGGTATCCTGTATAAGTGTAATGGTTATAGAGGGACATGACTTATAACCTCTAATGCTCAGTATTACGGGGTATCCTTTATGAGTGTAATGGTTATAGAGGGACACGACTTATAGCCTCTAGTGCTCAGTATTACGGTGTATCCTGTATAAGTGTAATAGTTATAGAGGGACATGACTTATAGCCTCTAGTGCTCAGTATTACGGGGTATCCTGTATGAGTGTAATGGTTATAGAGGGACACGACTTATAGCCTCTAGTGCTCAGTATTACGGGGTATCCTGTATAAATGTAATGGTTATAGAGGGACACGACTTATAGCCTCTAGTGCTCAGTATTACAGTGTATCCTGTATAAGTGTAATGGTTATAGAGGGACATGACTTATAGCCTCTAGTGCTCAGTATTACGGGGTATCCTGTATGAGTGTAATGGTTATAGAGGGACACGACTTATAGCCTCTAGTGCTCAGTATTACGGGGTATCCTGTAAGAGTGTAATGGTTATAGATGGACATGACTTATAGCCTCTAGTGCTCAGTATTACGGGGTGTCCTGTATGAGTGTAATGGCTATAGAAGGACATGACTTATAGCCTCTAGTGCTCAGTATTACGGGTATCCTGTATGAGTGTAATGGTTATAGAGGGACATGACTTATAGCCTCTAGTGCTCAGTATTACGGGTATCCTGTATGAGTGTAATGGTTATAGAGGGACACGACTTATAGCCTCTAGTGCTCAGTATTACGGGTATCCTGTATGAGTGTAATGGTTATAGAGGGACACGACTTATAGCCTCTAGTGCTCAGTATTACGGGTATCCTGTATGAGTGTAATGGTTATAGAGGGACACGACTTATAGCCTCTAGTGCTCAGTATTACGGGGTATCCTGTATGAGTGTAATAGCTATAGAGGGACATCACTTATAGCCTCTAGTGCTCATTTTACGGTGTATCCTGTATGAGTGTAATAGTTATAGAGGGACATGACTTATAGCCTCTAGTGCTCAGTATTACGGGGTATCCTGTATCAGTGTAATAGTTATAGAGGGACATGACTTATAGCCTCTAGTGCTCAGTATTACGGGTATCCTGTATGAGTGTAATGGTTATAGAGGGACATGACTTATAGCCTCTAGTGCTCAGTATTACGGTGTGTCCTGTATGACTGTAATGGTTATAGAGGGACATGACTTACAGTATTTTTCGGACTATAAGACTCATTTTTTCCCCAAAAAAATTGTGAGGAAAATGGGGGGTGCATCTTCTAGTCCAAACGTAGGCTTACCAGGGGGTTGCGGCAGTGGTGTGGCGGTGGCAGAGGTGCGGCGATGCTGAGGTTCAGTGGGCGGTATGGCATGCACGTGAGCAGAGTCCCTTCCTCAGGTAAGGTGACGCTGCGGCACGGTGTCCACGGAGAGCAGAGCTGGGTTTCTTGGTGGCGGCGGCCATCTTCCTGAGGCCACGCGTGCGCAAATTGAGTTCTCTGCTTCCCGGGCTTAAGGAAAATTCCCGCGGGAGGCCACGCGTGCGCCGATAGAGATTGCGGCGGCCATTTTCCAGAAGCCGAGTTCACAGCTTGAGAATTCGGCTTCAGGAAAATGGCCGCCGTGAACTCCATCTGCGCACGTGCTGCCTCCCGCCGCCATTTTCCTGAAGCCCCGGGAAGCAGAGTCCTCTATCTGCGCACGCACTGCCTCAGGAAGATGGCTGTCACGCGGTCTTATGATAGTGTACGATGTCAGTAAACTATTCTTAAAAGAACAACACTCTATACAACATATAGATTAGCAACATCAGCATGTAAATATAGAATAGATTTACCTGACACGATATCCGTTGAACTCAGGGTTAATCTTGAGGACTTGATACACTGTCACAGGAAAGAGGAGGACCGGGGGTCTAACCTGACCCTAAACTGGGGTCCTAACTAATCCCTCACCTTGGAGGTACTGATAATGGTTCAGAGGTCCAAGTCTCCAGCCTAACCCTGTCTCCTATCAGTCCCTGAACCCTGTAATCAGTCCTAAGAAGGATACTGATTACCACCAAAGGGATATGGGCTGATCTCTGCTAAATACACAGATTAGACATATAAGACAGACTGGAGAAAACACAGACTTGCATACACACTCAAACACAGAAGGAACATAAATGATCTGGGATATTAAACTCTAAGCAAGGTGAGCTTAAAACAACTAAGGAGCTCTTTAACTTAAGTCTATACAGATACAATCCTATCTGTGGTCTGCATGAAGAATTTCACTGGCAACTCCCAACACAGACAACCAGAGATTTAAAGGAAACCAATCAACAAATAATTAATTGCAGCCGGGAGAAACTGCACCCAGTCCCAGAACTGAGCAGAGACAGAATTAACTCCCTAACTGCCAAACACAAAGAAACAGCAACTCAGCTGTGAGAAGTCAGAATGTGCAACCGCGACGATCTTCGTGGCGATGCACACATGACAATGGCAGCCAACACCGAGAAATTCGTGATTAACTCGGCTTTGCTGCTCGTCTTGACACTGGGCAGCGGCGTCACCTCATCTGAGGAAGGGACCCTGTATCAGCATCACCGCACCTCTGCCACACCACTGCCGCAACCTCATGTGGACACCAGGCCGCAGCGTCGCCCACCTTAGCAGGAATGGACCCTGCTTAGGTGCACTCCCCACAGCCCACACCGAACATCAGCACCGCCGACACCGGACCGGACTTATCCCGAGGAAGGCACCATGTCTCCTGTGACCTTGCTGTACCACCGCCGGCCCTCAGGTAAGATACCTTAAATTCAGACTGTAAGACGGACCCCCACATTATAAAAATCTTTTTTTCTGCTATTTTCACCCCCAAATTTGGGGTGCGTATTATGGTCCGGTGCTTCTTATATTCCGAAAAAATATGTTCTTGTCATGTGTGCATCGCCACGAAGATCGTCGCGGTTGCACATTCTGACTTCTCACAGCTGAGTTGCTGTTTCTTTGTGTTTGGCAGTTAGGGAGTTAATTCTGTCTGTGCTCAGTTCTGGGACTGGGTGCAGTTTCTCCCGGCTGCAATTAATTATTTGTTGATTGGTTTCCTTTAAATCTCTGGTTGTCTGTGTTGGGAGTTGCCAGTGAAATTCTTCATGCAGACCACAGATAGGATTGTATCTGTATAGACTTAAGTTAAAGAGCTCCTTAGTTGTTTTAAGCTCACCTTGCTTAGAGTTTAATATCCCAGATCATTTATGTTCCTTCTGTGTTTGAGTGTGTATGCAAGTCTGTGTTTTCTCCACTCTGTCTTATATGTCTAATCTGTGTATTTAGCAGAGATCAGCCCATATCCCTTTGGTGGTAATCAGTATCCTTCTTAGGACTGATTACAGGGTTCAGGGACTGATAGGAGACAGGGTTAGGCTGGAGACTTGGACCTCTGAACCATTATCAGTACCTCCAAGGTGAGGGATTAGTTAGGACCCCAGTTTAGGGTCAGGTTAGACCCCCGGTCCTCCTCTTTCCTGTGACAGTGTATCAAGTCCTCAAGATTTATCCTGAGTTCAACGGATATCGTGTCAGGTAAATCTATTCTATATTTACATGCTGATGTTGCTAATCTATATGTTGTATAGAGTGTTGTTCTTTTAAGAATAGTTTACTGACATCGTACACATATCATAAGACCGCGTGACATTTTCACTGGCCTATAAAATTATTCCCAGTTGCCATGGATCCAGTAGCCCAGCTGGCTCTGCAGTTGCAGGGATTATCCATGGAGCTGACGGACATTAAGTCCAAAGTTTTGTCTCCCTCGGAGCAAACCAGATTTGAACCTAAAGTAGCTCTCCCGGACAGGTTCACTGGTGGGCGAGACAAATTTTTTACCTTCAGGGAAGCATGTAAATTGTATTTTCGGCTTCGGCCTCGATCATCAGGGAGTGAAGAGCAGAGAGTGGGAATTGTTATCTCGCTCCTACAAGGGGACCCTCAATCCTGGGCCTTCTCCCTTCCTCCGGGATCCCCGGCTCTACAGTCAGTAGATCGATTTTTTACTGCCCTGGGTTTGGTATATGATGACCCAGATCGGGTCTCTCTTGCTGAGACAAAATTACGTAAGATACAGCAGGGAGATCGTCCGGTGGAGGAATTTGCTTCTGAGTTCCGTAGATGGGCCACAGATACTCAGTGGAATGACCCAGCTCTTAGAAGCCAGTTTTGTCATGGGCTTTCTGACAAATTGAAGGACGTTTTGGCTCAGTATGATTCTCCTCCATCACTGGAGGCTGCTATGGCCCTAGCTATCCGTACTGATAGACGGCTCCGGGAGAGGTGCGAGGTAACTCCGCCCCCTGTTGTTACTCCACCTACTACTAAAGTCCCTTATGTTGAGGTTCCCCTTGTCTGTTCGGAGGAGCCTATGCAGTTGGGAGGGACATCATTTCGTAGGAGGGGATTGGCGGTACGCCGCAGGACTAGAAGGTGTTTCTTCTGCGGGAAAGAGGGACATTTTGTTGGGGGATGTCCATCCCGTGCCTTGTTGAGCAAAAAGTCGTCGGATTACTGTTCGAGATCCGTATCCACTCCCTCTGATTCCTGATCTCTTCAATCAAATTGTTGGCGCCAAATGGTTCTCTAAATTGGATCTCAGGGGGGCGTATAATCTGATTAGGATAAAAGAGGGGGATGAGTGGAAAACGGCGTTTAACACGCCGGAGGGACATTATGAGAACCTTGTCATGCCTTTTGGTCTGACTACTGCACCAGCAGTATTCCAACATTTTGTTAATGACATTTTTCGTCATCAGGTGGGGCTGTTTGTGGTCGTATATTTGGATGACATTTTAATTTACTCACCAGATCTTGTGTCTCACCAGGAGCATGTGAGACAGGTGTTGCAGATCTTGCGAGACAATAAACTATACGCCAAACTGGAAAAGTGTGTATTCGCCGTACAGGAACTTCAGTTTTTGGGTTTCTTGGTGTCAGCCTCCGGTTTCCGTATGGACCCTGAAAAGGTGAGAGCAGTGCTTGAATGGGATCAGCCAGAGGATCTTAAGGCTCTGCAGCGTTTTCTGGGTTTGCTAACTACTACCGGAAATTTATTTGTAATTTCTCATCTGTTGTCAAACCTCTCACTGACATGACAAGAAAAGGGACGGATTTTTCTAAATGGGCGGACAAAGCTTGCCAAGCTTTTTCCTCTTTGAAAAAATGTTTTGCTTCGGCACCCGTTCTCATCCAACCAGATGCATCACAGCCGTTCGTTGTGGAGGTGGACGCGTCTGACGTAGGGGTGGGTGCAATATTGTCCCAGGGTCCGTCCCCTGGTAAATGGCATCCGTGCGCTTTCTTTTCTAAAAAATTGTCGTCCGCCGAAAGGAATTATGATATCGGCAATAGGGAACTTTTGGCCATTAAGTTGGCTTTTGAAGAATGGCGTCACTTTTTGGAGGGGGCAGTCCACCCGGTCACCGTCATTACTGATCACAAGAACCTGCTGTATTTGGAATCTGCTAAGCGTCTGAATTCCAGACAAGCTCGATGGTCGTTGTTTTTTACCAGGTTTAATTTTGTTGTCACTTATCGCCCTGGATCTAAGAATGTTAAGGCGGATGCCTTGTCTCGCAGTTTCCCAGGGGCCGGGAAAATGGATGACCCGGGTCCTATCCTTCAGGAGGGGGTGGTAGTGTCGGCTGTATGTTCTGAGCTTGAGGAGGAGGTGTTAGAGGCTCAGGGGGACGCCCCTGCAGGACCTCCAGGGAGACTGTTTGTCCCAAATCAGTTGAGACAAAAGGTTATTGAGGCACATCATAATTCTGCTTTAGCAGGACATCCAGGGAGTAAGGCTACTTTAGATCTCCTTTCTCGCCGGTTTTGGTGGCCTAACGTTAATAAAGATGTTTTAACTTTTGTCGCGTCCTGTGGGGTTTGTGCTCGCTCTAAGACCCCTCATACCCGTCCGTCTGGGACCCTCTTACCCTTGAGACTTCCGGAGCGTCCATGGACTCATTTGTCTATGGACTTCATCACGGACCTTCCTCAGTCGTCAGGGAAGACTGTCATACTGGTGGTTGTTGACAGGTTCAGTAAGATGGCACATTTCATTGCTCTTCCTGCCCTCCCTAATGCTAAAACTCTGGCGCAGGTGTTCATTGGGGAGATTGTGAGACTTCATGGGTTGCCTTCTGATGTGGTGTCAGATAGGGGTCTCAGTTTGTGTCCAAGTTTTGGAGGGCATTTTGTTTACGTCGGGGATGCAATTGTCATTTTCCTCGGCTTTTCATCCGCAGACCAATGGTCAGACAGAGCGTCTGAATCAAAGCCTAGAGACTTATCTTCGGTGTTTTGTCTCAGAGAACCAGGAGGACTGGTCTTCTTTCTTGCCTCTGGCAGAGTTCGCTCTTAACAACAGGCGGAGCGAGTCCACTGGTAAGTCCCCGTTTTTTGGGGCATATGGTTTTCATCCCCAGTTTTGTACATTCAATGGGGGGGGCCCTTCTGGGTTCCTGAGGAGGAGCGTTTCTCGTCGTCACTTGCTTCAGTGTGGAGAGGTGTATTGAATAATCTGAGTGCTATGGGGAACCGTTATAAACGTATGGCTGATAGGAGGAGAGTTTCTGGTCCAGATCTTAATGTGAACGATCTGGTATGGTTGTCTACCAGGAATATAAAACTTAAAGTTCCCTCCTGGAAGCTGGGCCCCAGATTCATCGGGCCGTACAGGATCAGTTCCATAATTAATCCTGTGGCATTTCGTCTGGACCTCCCTCCTACGTTTAAAATCCACAATGTGTTCCACAAGTCATTACTTAAGAGGTACGTGGCACCAGTCATACCATCACCGCTACCTCCTCCTCCAGTGGTGGTCAATGGTAACTTGGAGTTTCAAGTGTCAAAGATCATTGACTCACGTCTGAATCGCCGGTCCCTTCAGTACTTGGTGCATTGGAAGGGGTATGGTCCAGAGGAGAGGACGTGGTTCCTGCGTCTGACATTAACGCAGATCGTTTGGTGCGGACCTTCCACAGAACTCACCCGGGCAAACCTGGCCCTGAGGGTCCGGAGGCCCCTCGTAGAAGGGGGGGTACTGTCATGTGTGCATCGCCACGAAGATCGTCGCGGTTGCACATTCTGACTTCTCACAGCTGAGTTGCTGTTTCTTTGTGTTTGGCAGTTAGGGAGTTAATTCTGTCTGTGCTCAGTTCTGGGACTGGGTGCAGTTTCTCCCGGCTGCAATTAATTATTTGTTGATTGGTTTCCTTTAAATCTCTGGTTGTCTGTGTTGGGAGTTGCCAGTGAAATTCTTCATGCAGACCACAGATAGGATTGTATCTGTATAGACTTAAGTTAAAGAGCTCCTTAGTTGTTTTAAGCTCACCTTGCTTAGAGTTTAATATCCCAGATCATTTATGTTCCTTCTGTGTTTGAGTGTGTATGCAAGTCTGTGTTTTCTCCAGTCTGTCTTATATGTCTAATCTGTGTATTTAGCAGAGATCAGCCCATATCCCTTTGGTGGTAATCAGTATCCTTCTTAGGACTGATTACAGGGTTCAGGGACTGATAGGAGACAGGGTTAGGCTGGAGACTTGGACCTCTGAACCATTATCAGTACCTCCAAGGTGAGGGATTAGTTAGGACCCCAGTTTAGGGTCAGGTTAGACCCCCGGTCCTCCTCTTTCCTGTGACAGTGTATCAAGTCCTCAAGATTTATCCTGAGTTCAACGGATATCGTGTCAGGTAAATCTATTCTATATTTACATGCTGATGTTGCTAATCTATATGTTGTATAGAGTGTTGTTCTTTTAAGAATAGTTTACTGACATCGTACACATATCATAAGACCGCGTGACAGTTATAGCCTCTAGTGCTTGGTATTACGGTTTATCTTGTAAAGCTTCATGATCTGCCAAAACATTGTTTCTGAAGAACGAGCTGTGTATATATATATATGTCTTTTTTACCCCCAACCTCCGTGGCAAGGTAGGGTCACAATAGTAACACCCTAGGGTGAGGCCCCGACCCCCAGTTTTTCTTATTGGCAATAAAGTGATGTGGAGATCTCGAAATAGGTTGTTAACGCTTGGTGTTACCGATCGGCTTGACGAGCTATACTATCATTGAGCACAAGATGGTGTCTTATACGGAGCTATATACAGGCACATTTGAGTTTTTATTGCCAATCTGACTTTCCTTGGTCAGACTGACATATGCTGAATGAGAGCATTGTTGTTTCTTACATATGCTGTTTGCCAGACTATGCATTTATCTGAGGGATAAAATGTTGCGTGTTCTGCACTTGGCACTTTAATGCTTTTGGAGTCATTACTGTGATAATGTGTGTAATTTGATGTGATAAGTGTATAATTTGATAATTTAGGCCTCTCTTACCAATCGGGGCCTAACAGGGCCAGAAGGGTCAGCCATCGGTGAGCATGGGCGCCTCTTGTGCAACTATAGGGTGCCAACCTCCACTGCAAGGCAGGAATAAGGTAGTGATTGAACAGGGTGAAGCACCATCCCACCTCGCCTTTTTCTGTGCATACCAAGGTGTATTATGGTGGTGGTTCTACTTTTTCATGTACAAAATTTTGCTTTCTTCATAATGTCATGATTTTAATAGAAAAATATTTAGACTTGAGAGTCCTCGGTGGTTGATACCTTTTAATGGCTAACTGAAAAGATGGTAACAAATTTCAAGCTTTCGATACTACTCAGGTCTCTTCATCAGGCAATGACTAAAACAAAAACTGAAGAATCACATATTTATATACACAAAAGGACACAGGAATAGTGCAATAGGTAAGACAAGTGACGTGAAGCAGAACTGTCATTATGGCAGAGGGATGAACATAAATATTGGAACAGTTCATAGATAAGGAGAGAAAGTTTTATTGCCCTCTGATTGGGGTCTGGTGTTGTGTTTTGATGCCACTAGAAGGTCAGAGACGCAGATTCCTTAAGTCTAAATATTTTTCTATCTACTGGCTAACACGGTACGAAGATACACATCTTTCCTATATCATGATTTTAATATTAACTATTAAAAGTTATATTTTCATTTTATCTAATAAAGTACTGAGTGTTTATGGTAAAATAAGGAATTATTGTGGTTGTTGACTTCGCCCACATTAGCTCTTATTTGTCATGTCACGGAATGTTTTGATTGTTGGTTTCGCCCCCATCAGCTACTTCTTGTGATGCCACCGATTGTGGAAGGTAGCCCTTCACAACAGAATGGCTCTTGACTACTGTTAGCAACTAAAGGTGGAACTTGTGCTTTTATAGGTGAGGGATGCTGCTACGAGATTGAAGATGCACATAATTCAATTGCAACAAACAGGGTTAAAGTAAAGGAGCTGCAACAAAAAGCCAGAGATCCCTCCAAAGAGGTAAGGAATCCCTACTCCTGGATAGGGTCCATTTGAGTTTGGTTATTCAATATACTCTTGACTTTGCAAAAGCCCATAGTAGTAGTGATACCATTGATTGTATTGATCTTGATTGCCTGGAAATTATTAATGTGATGTGTTTCTTTTTGCAGGAAATTAATTATAAAATGGAACCACTGGCGGACACAGACCGAAGAGGCCTCTGTGCAAGAACAATATATGAGCCATTTGCAGCACAATATCTCATCAAAATGCACAATTTCACCTGCTTTGGAGGTGCAAATGGGCCCCATTACCTCTTGTGCCCCTGTGCTACCGCAGAATTTGCACCAATGATATGTCCGCCCCTGAATGGAACGATAGGAAGGATGACATTACAGCTACAGAGGTGACCGTCTGATGGCCTAGCTCGACTATCCATCTCTCCTGAAGACCCTTCAGCTTTTTGAGAGTTGGGTGGAGGACATCATCTCTGAAAATAGGGTCCCATAGCTGCACCCCAACAGTTTGAGCAGCGCTCTTTAGAAGAGTCAATGCCCTGAGACCACAGGGGGGCGCGTAGTCCCTCACTTTGTCACTGAGGATGATTTCATTCTCCAGGGATTACTCCAGAGTGGTCCTTGTGGTGGGATGCAGGTCTGGACAGCTGTCGCCATCCTATTAGATAGGTAAAACTGAATATATTTGTGTGTATACTTTAATAAAGTGTAAGGAATGCTTAGATGAAGTGGCACCAATAATGCAGCCAGGAATGGATGTCTGATATCCCATGATCTACGCAGACTAGCTGTATACTTCATGTAGTATGGGCTGTCAACAGGGGTCACTTCACGATAGGCAGGAACTTAGCTAGCTTACATAATGTGTGATGATGAAATTATCAAAAAGAAGAGGCCTCTGTGCAAGAACAATATATGTGCCCTTGGCAGCACAATATCTCATCAAAATGCACAATTTCACCTGCTTTGGAGGTGCAAATGGGCCCCATTACCTCTTGTGCCCCTGTGCTACTGCAGAATTTGCACCAATGATATGTCCGCCCCTGAATGGAACGAAGGGAAGGATGACATTACAGCTACAGAGGTGACCGTCTGATGGCCTAGCTCGACTATCCATCTCTCCTGAAGACCCTTCAGCTTTTTGAGAGTTGGGTGGAGGACATCATCTCTGAAAATAGGGTCCCACAGCTGCACCCCAAAGTTTGAGCAGCACTCTTTAGAAGAGTCAATGCCCTGAGACCACAGGGGGCGCGTAGTCCCTCACTTTGTCACTGAGGATGATTTCATTCTCCAGGGATTACTCCGGAGTGGTCCTTGTGGTGGATGCAGGTCTGGACAGCTGTCGCCATCCTATTAGATAGGTAAAACTGAATATATTTGTGTGTATACTTTAAATAAAGTGTAAGGAATGCTTAGATGAAGTGGCACCAATAATGCAGCCAGGAATGGATGTCTGATATCCCATGATCTATGCAGACTAGCTGTATACTTCATGTAGTATGGGCTGTCAACAGGGGTCACTTCACGATAGGCAGGAACTAGCTAGCTTACATAATGTGTGATGATGAAATTATCAAAAGGAAGAGGCCTCTGTGCAAGAACAATATATGTGCCCTTGCAGCACAATATCTCATCAAAATGCACAATTTCACCTGCTTTGGAGGTGCAAATGGGCCCCATTACCTCTTGTGCCCCTGTGCTACTGCAGAATTTGCACCAATGATATGTCCGCCCCTGAATGGAACGATAGGAAGGATGACATTACAGCTACAGAGGTGACCGTCTGATGGCCTAGCTCGACTATCCATCTCTCCTGAAGACCCTTCAGCTTTTTGAGAGTTGGGTGGAGGACATCATCTCTGAAAATAGGGTCCCACAGCTGCACCCCAACAGTTTGAGCAGCACTCTTTAGAAGAGTCAATGCCCTGAGACCACAGGGGGATGCGTAGTCCCTCACTTTGTCACTGAGGATGATTTTATTCTCCAGGATTACTCCGGAGTGGTCCTTGTGGTGGGATGCAGGTCTGGACAGCTGTCGCCATCCTATTAGATAGGTAAAACTGAATATATTTGTGTGTATACTTTAATAAAGTGTAAGGAATGGTTAGATGAAGTGGCACCAATAATGCAGCCAGGAATGGATGTCTGATATCCCATGATCTATGCAGACTAGCTGTATACTTCAGGTAGTATGGGCTGTCAACAGGGGTCACTTCACGATAGGCAGGAACATAGCTAGCTTACATAATGTGTGATGATGAAATTATCAAAAGGAAGGGGCCTCTGTGCAAGAACAATATATGTGCACTTTGCAGCACAATATCTCATCAAAATGCACAATTTCACCTGCTTTGGAGGTGCAAATGGGCCCCATTACCTCTTGTGCCCCTGTGCTACTGCAGAATTTGCACCAATGATATGTCCGCCCCTGAATGGAACGATAGGAAGGATGACATTACAGCTACAGAGGTGACCGTCTGATGGCCTAGCTCGACTATCCATCTCTCCTGAAGACCCTTCAGCTTTTTGAGAGTTGGGTGGAGGACATCATCTCTGAAAATAGGGTCCCACAGCTGCACCCCAACAGTTTGAGCAGCACTCTTTAGAAGAGTCAATGCCCTGAGACCACAGGGGGATGCGTAGTCCCTCACTTTGTCACTGAGGATGATTTCATTCTCCATGGATTACTCTGGAGTGGTCCTTGTGGTGGGATGCAGGTCTGGACAGCTGTCGCCATCCTATTAGATAGGTAAAACTGAATATATTTGTGTGTATACTTTAATAAAGTGTAAGGAATGGTTAGATGAAGTGGCACCAATAATGCAGCCAGGAATGGATGTCTGATATCCCATGATCTATGCAGACTAGCTGTATACTTCATGTAGTATGGGCTGTCAACAGGGGTCACTTCACGAAAGGCAGGAACATAGCTAGCTTAGATAATGTGTGATGATGAAATTATCAAAAGGAAGGGGCCTCTGTGCAAGAACAATATATGTGCACTTTGCAGCACAATATCTCATCAAAATGCACAATTTCACCTGCTTTGGAGGTGCAAATGGGCCCCATTACCTCTTGTGCCCCTGTGCTACTGCAGAATTTGCACCAATGATATGTCCGCCCCTGAATGGAACGATAGGAAGGATGACATTACAGCTACAGAGGTGACCGTCTGATGGCCTAGCTCGACTATCCATCTCTCCTGAAGACCCTTCAGCTTTTTGAGAGTTGGGTGGAGGACATCATCTCTGAAAATAGGGTCCCACAGCTGCACCCCAACAGTTTGAGCAGCACTCTTTAGAAGAGTCAATGCCTGAGACCACAGGGGGGCGCGTAGTCCCTCACTTTGTCACTGAGGATGATTTCATTCTCCAGGGATTACTCCGGAGTGGTCCTTGTGGTGGGATGCAGGTCTGGACAGCTGTCGCCATCATATTAGGTAAAATGAATATATTTGTGTATACTTAAATAAGTGTAAGGAATGCTTAGATGAAGTGGCACTATAAGGCAGCCAGGAATGGATGTCTGACATCCCATGATCTATGCAGACTAGCTGTTACTTCATGTAGTATGGGCTGTCAACAGGGGTCACTTCACGATAGGCAGGAACATAGCTAGCTTACATAATGTGTGATGATGAAATTATCAAAAGGAAGAGGCCTCTGTGCAAGAACAATATATGTGCCCTTTGCAGCACAATATCTCATCAAAATGCACAATTTCACCTGCTTTGGAGGTGCAAATGGGCCCCATTACCTCTTGTGCCCCTGTGCTACTGCAGAATTTGCACCAATGATATGTCCGCCCCTGAATGGAACGATAGGAAGGATGACATTACAGCTACAGAGGTGACCGTCTGATGGCCTAGCTCGACTATCCATCTCTCCTGAAGACCCTTCAGCTTTTTGAGAGTTGGGTGGAGGACATCATCTCTGAAAATAGGGTCCCACAGCTGCACCCCAACAGTTTGAGCAGCACTCTTTAGAAGAGTCAATGCCCTGAGACCACAGGGGGTGTAGTCCCTCACTTTGTCACTGAGGATGATTTCATTCTCCAGGGATTACTCCGGAGTGGTCCTTGTGGTGGGATGCAGGTCTGGACAGCTGTCGTCATCCTATTAGATAGGTAAAACTGAATATATTTGTGTGTATACTTTAATAAAGTGTAAGGAATGCTTAGATGAAGTGGCACCAATAATGCAGCCAGGAATGGATGTCTGATATCCCATGATCTATGCAGACTAGCTGTATACTTCATGTAGTATGGGCTGTCAACAGGGGTCACTTCACGAAAGGCAGGAACATAGCTAGCTTAGATAATGTGTGATGATGAAATTATCAAAAGGAAGGGGCCTCTGTGCAAGAACAATATATGTGCACTTTGCAGCACAATATCTCATCAAAATGCACAATTTCACCTGCTTTGGAGGTGCAAATGGGCCCATTACCTCTTGTGCCCCTGTGCTACTGCAGAATTTGCACCAATGATATGTCCTCCCCTGAATGGAACGATAGGAAGGATGACATTACAGCTACAGAGGTGACCGTCTGATGGCCTAGCTCGACTATCCATCTCTCCTGAAGACCCTTCAGCTTTTTGAGAGTTGGGTGGAGGACATCATCTCTGAAAATAGGGTCCCACAGCTGCACCCCAACAGTTTGAGCAGCACTCTTTAGAAGAGTCAATGCCCTGAGACCACAGGGGGGCGCGTAGTCCCTCACTTTGTCACTGAGGATGATTTCATTCTCCAGGGATTACTCCGGAGTGGTCCTTGTGGTGGGATGCAGGTCTGGACAGCTGTCGCCATCCTATTAGGTAAAACTGAATATATTTGTGTATACTTAAATAAAGTGTAAGGAATGCTTAGATGAAGTGGCAACTATAAGGCAGCCAGGAATGGATGTCTGACATCCCATGATCTATGCAGACTAGCTGTGTACTTCATGTAGTATGGGCTGTCAACAGGGGTCACTTCATGATAGGCAGGAACATAGCTAGCTTACATAGTGTGTGATGATGAAATTCTCAAAAGGAAGAGGCCTGTGTGCAAGAACAATATATGTGCACTTTGCAGCACAATATCTCATCAAAATGCACAATTTCACCTGCTTTGGAGGTGCAAATGGGCCCCATTACCTCTTGTGCCCCTGTGCTACCGCAGAATTTGCACCAATGATATGTCCGCCCCTGAATGGAACGATAGGAAGGATGACATTACAGCTACAGAGGTGACCGTCTGATGGCCTAGCTCGACTATCCATCTCTCCTGAAGACCCTTCAGCTTTTTGAGAGTTGGGTGGAGGACATCATCTCTGAAAATAGGGTCCCACAGCTGCACCCCAACAGTTTGAGCAGCACTCTTTAGAAGAGTCAATGCCCTGAGACCACAGGGGGGCGCGTAGTCCCTCACTTTGTCACTGAGGATGATTTCATTCTCCAGGGATTACTCCGGAGTGGTCCTTGTGGTGGGATGCAGGTCTGGACAGCTGTCGCCATCCTATTAGGTAAAACTGAATATATTTGTGTATACTTTAATAAAGTGTAAGGAATGCTTAGATGAAGTGGCACCAATAAGGCAGCCAGGAATGGATGTCTGACATCCCATGATCTATGCAGACTAGCTGTATACTTCATGTAGTATGGGCTGTCAACAGGGGTCACTTCACGATAGGCAGGAACATATCTAGTTTACCTAATGTGTGATGATGAAATTATCAAAAGGTTGAGATACTGTGGAATATAATTCCTTTGTCTTTTGCTTGATCTTAATATCTCTTTGTACATGTATTAGAAATAAAATATCTGTTTGTATAATAATTAGAAATTTTTCAATAAAAATAATTTTCTTTAAATCAGATCTTTTTTTGTTATTGTGAAAAGCATATTTGTTATGTTTTGGTAGCTGAGGAGAGCAGGCAAAAACAGCAATACACCAGAGAGGTTGGAATCTACTGGATTGCAGTACCCTGACTAACCACCACAACTAAAGGCAGCCGTGGAGCGTTCCTACGTTGGTCCTAGACGCCTCATCACAGCCTGAGAGGCTAACTACACCTAAAGATAGAAAGAGGAAAGCTATCTGCCCCGGAGCAGATCCCCAAAGAACATAGGAAGCCCCCAAACATGTAATGGCGGTTAGACAAGAGGAATTACAGACACAGACAGAAAATAGTATGAGCAAACGCTGGGGCCCAATCTGACTTAGACATAAAAGGATAGGAAGGATACTTACTGCAATCCAAAAAAACCCTAAAAAAAACAACGCTACTAATTGCAAAAACACCTGAGATCACACGACCTCTACCACCTAAATTAGTTCTCTGGTGTAACAAAACTAAGCCGCAGCCACAGAAAAAAAACTGGAAAAGTTAAATGAACAAACAACAATGGCTCCAGAGGAACCGAGAGGAGACCAAGCCCCCCGGGGAGGGGAACCTGGCCAACCTCACAGAAATGCAGAGAAATATACAAAAGGCAAGCACAAAAACAAAAAACAGAAAATATCTTATCTGAGAGCAGGAGAAGAGGCAAGACTCAGCAAGCTTCCAAGTGAACCAGGAAACAACGTTGAGACAAGAACAATTGATCACCGGCAACCATGATGGGGGGAAACCTCCCTTATATCCAGCCAGTCTGTGATCCCTGATTGCCAATCCTCATTGAATGGTTCAGTACTGTTTGCAACCACCAGAGGGAGCTTCTGTTCAGAATTCATTTCTAAAACATTCATAACACATATTACCAATCTCAAATTGTTTACATTTTGAAACAAAACAATGTGAAAGTACATTACAATAACAACCAAACCACAAGTTGTACATAAATGATTTTCATAAACCAACATGTCGCAACTTACATCTTTAGAAATGTTTGCAATGTCAAAATAAATGAATCTCATGGACAGGTCGGGTGTTCGTACAAATGTTATTTAACATGGAGGCAAGACATTAAAATTATCATATTTTTCCCAACACATATATAGATATTGTCCGTGAGAAAACCATCATATATGACATGAGATTCTGTTGCCGATAGAAGTACTCGATCTGCTATAGTAATCCTGAGTAAATAGACAGAAAAAAGTCCTGGAGTGGACAACCAACATTCTGAGATTTTTACAAGTTTTCTTAATGCATTTTATTTGAGTCAAGCAGGATGGACGCTCGGACGGGGTCGATTCGAGTAATGAGTATAATGGAAGTCAATGGGAGACTCAAGCATTTTTCTGGGAGACCCTGCCAGAGGACTGGGGAAGAGGGGACAGGAAAAAGGCTGAAATGGATGGAAGCAGCACTCAAATGGAATGGGAACAGCATGGAGAAGATACATGGACGCATCTCTGACTTCCTGGTCGCTGCTGGGATCAATGTTGCAACTTTTACAGACTGACATAAAACATACAAAATCTAAGATAAAATGGATTTTCCAGGAAAAAAATGTTTATAAACATTAATTCCTATATAACGACTTGCATATAAGACAAAAGTAAAAAGAGAGAAAAGAAATGGCTCCTCCACCCCTTAATAGCCAGGCCATCTCTCACCGTGTCTCCCAGTCTCCTGTAATACAGTACATGAATTTATTTCTCTAGCAAACTCGCCTGACCTTAACACCATAGAGAATCTATGGGGTATTGTCAAGAGGAAGATGAGAGACGCCAGACCCAACAATGCAGACGAGCTGAAGGCTGCTATCAAAGCAACCTGGGCATCCATAGCTCCTCAGCAGTGTCACAGGCTGATCGCCTCCATGCCACACCGCATTGATGCTGTAATTGATGCAAAAGGAGCCCCAACCAAGTATTGAGTGCATTTACTGAACATACATTTCAGTAGGCCAACATTTCGGATTTTAAAATAATTTTTTCAAGCTGGTGTTTTAAAGTATTCTAATTTACTGAGATCATTAATTTTGGGTTTTTATTGGCTGTAAGCCATAATCATCAACATTAACAGAAATAAACACTTGAAATAGATCACTCTGTTTGTAATAACTCCATATAATATATGAGTTTCACTTTTTGTATTGAATAACTGAAATAAGTTAACTTTTTGATGATATTTTAATTTTGTGAGATGCACCTGTATATGAGGAGAACTGGGGTTATCATGATATATATACAAACTGCTTGAAAAAATAAAGGGAACACTTAAACAATAGAATATAACTCTAAGTAAATCAAACTTCTGTGAAATCAAACTGTCCACATAAGAGGCAACACTGATTGACAATCAATTTCACATGCTGTTGTTGAAATGGAATAGACAACAGATGGAAATTATTGGCAATTATCAAGACACACTCAATAGAGGAGTGGTTCTGCAGGTAGGGACCACAGACCACATCTCAGTACCAGTGCTTTCTGGCTTATGTTTTCGTGACTCTTGAAAGCTGGTTGTGCTTTCACACTTGTGGTAGCATGAGACGGACTCTACAAGCCACACAAGTGGATCAGGTAGGGCAGCTCATCCAGGATGGCACATCAATGCGAGCTGTGGCAAAAAGGTTTGCTGTGTCTGTCAGTGTAGTGTCCAGAGGCTGGAGGCGCTACCAGGAGACAGGCCAGTAGACCAGAAGATGTGGAGGGGGCCATAGGAGGGCAACAACCCAGCAGCAGGACTGCTACCTCTGACTTTGTGCAAGTAGGAATAGGAGGAGCATTGCCAGCCAGAGCCCTGAAAAATGACCTCCAGCAGGCCACAAATGTGCATGTGTCAGCACAAACAGCTAGAAACCGACTCCATGAGAATGGTCTGAGTGTCCGTCGTCCACAGATTGAGGTTGTGCTCACAGCCCAACACCGTGCAGGACGCTTGGCATTTGCCACAGAACACCAGGATTGGCAAATTCGCCACTGGCGCCCTGTGCTCTTCACAGATGAAAGCAGGTTCACGCTGAGCACATGTGACAGACGTGACAGAGTCTGGAGACGCTGTGGAGTGCGATCTGCTGCTTGCAACATCCTTCAGCATGACCGGTTTAGCAGTGGGTCAGTAATGATGTAGGATGGCATTTCTTTGGAGGGCCGCACAGCCCTCCATGTGCTCGCCAGAGGTACCCTGACTGCCATTAGGTACCGAGATAAGATCCTCAGACCCCTTGTGAGACTATATGCTAGTGCGGTTGGCCCTGGGTTCCTCCTAATGCAGGACAATGCCCGACCTTATGTGGCTGGAGTGTGTCAGCAGTTCCTGCAAAATGAAGGCATTGAAGCTATGGACTAGCCCGTCTGTTCCCCAGACCTGAATCCGATTGAGCACATCTGGGACATCATGTATCACTCCATTCTCCAACGTCACGTTGCACCACAGACTGTCCAGGAGTTGGTGGATGCTTTAGTCCAGGTCTGGGAGGAGATCCCTCAGGAGACCATCCGCCGCCTCATCAGGAGCATGCCCAGGCGTTGTAGGGAGGTCATACAGGCACATGGAGGTCATACAGGCACGTGGAGACCACACACACTACTGAGCATCATTTTGACTTGTTTAAGAACATTACATTACCACTTTAATTTTGTGTGTAACTCCAAATCCAGGCCTTCATTGGTTAATAAATTTCATTTCCATTGATGATTTTTGTGTGATTTTGTTGTCAGCACATTCAACTTTGTACAGAACAAAGTATTCAATGAGAATATTTAATTCATTCAGATCTAGGATGTGTTATTTGAGTGTTCCCTTTATTTTTATGAGCAGTGTATATATATATACAGTGGGGGGAAAACTTATGGAGGGAATTGAAGCTCCGAATTGCCAGGTGACAGCCTCAAAATCATTATGATTTAGAGATGATCTGCAAAGAGGAGTGGACCAAGACGTGCGCAAACCTCATCACCAACCAAAAAAAAACGTCTGACTGCTGTGCTTGCCAACAAGGGTTTTGCCACCAAGTATTAAGTCTTGTTTTCAAGAGGGATCAAATACTAATTTCTCACTGCAAAATGCAAATACATTTATATAATTTATACAATGTGATTTTCTGGATTTTATTTTTGATATTCTATCTCTCAATGTTAAAATTAACCTACCCTCAAAATTATAGACTGTTCAAGTCTTTGTCAGTGGGCAAACTTTCAAAATCAGCAAGGGATCAAATACTTATTTCCCCCACTGTACATCCAGACATTCAAGAGATCCAGAGATCAAAAGAACCAGAGACTCTTTACAAGACAGCAGCCAAGGCATAATGACTCCATTACGAGGGACACAGATTTGACATTCTACAGGATGTCAGCTTAGGGGACCATGGCTTCGGCTGAAAGAATACAGATTTGCTCCACTGACCATTACTGAACCATTAATACGTTTGGGTAGTCAGGATTTGGACCCACTGGTCACCTGAGCCCCATTGATATGTTTGGGAAAGCCACAAATGGGACCCACTGGTCACCTAGCTCCAAGGAGATGTTCAGAGAAGCCAGGTTGTGACCATCCAGTCACCTGGCCTTGTACCTTAATGGACTGTCAGGGAGGAAGAAATGAGGAAGTAGGCAGCCATCCGCAGCCCTCCTGATTGAAAATGTGAAACCAACCTTATTTGTGAAAAAAATGGAAATTTGTTGAAAATTTTGACATTTTCGCAATTTTCCAAATTTGAATTTTCATGCCCTTAAATCAGAGATATGTCACACAAAGTACTTAATAAGTAACATTTCCCACATGTCTACTTTACATCAGCATCAGTGTCTCAGCCGTGCCCGTCTGCCAGAGTACCAGCCGTGACTGTCGTGCTCGCCTGCCTGTCTGTCAGTCGCACCTGTCCTAGTGTCTTGTTCCCCCTGAGGGATCAGCAGCCACAGCCAGATACCACCCTGGAGTGGCACCTGGCAGCTACTTGCCGCACAAGCCTGACATCACCATCAGAGGCTCCAGAGAAGACCAAGATAGCTACATTATTTACTCCCCTTCCAGGGTAGTCTGGTTTATGGCACAGTGGGTCCACAACCCCCTCGTTCGTGCCAATCTGCCAAGGCGCGAGCGTGACAGAATTTATTTCTCCAGCAAACTCGCCTTACCTTAACCCCATATAGAATCTATGGGGTATTGTCAAGAGGAAGAAGAGAGACACCAGACCCAACAATGCAGACGAGCTGAAGGCTGCTATCAAAGCAAGCTGGGCTTCCATAACCCCTTAGCAGTGCCAAAGACTGATCACCTCCAAGCCAATCCGCATGGATGCAGTAATTGTTGCCAAAGGAGCCCCGACCAATTGTTGAGTTCATTTACTGACCATACATTTCAGTAGGCCAACATTTCGGATTTCAAAATATTTTTTTCAAGCTGGTGTTTTAAAGTATTTTAATTTACTGAGATAATTACTTTGGGGTTTTTATTGGCTGTAAGCCATAATCATCAACATTAACAGAAATAAACACTTGAAATAGATCACTCTGTTTGTAATAACTCCATATAATATATGAGTTTCACTTTTTGTATTGAAGAACTGAAATAAGTTAACTTTTTGATGATATTCTAATTTTGTGAGATGCACCTGTATATAAGGAGAACTGGGGTTATCATGTTATATATATACAGTGGGGGGAAATAAGTATTTGATCCCTTGCAGATTTTGTAAGTTTGCCTACTGACAAAGACATAAACAGTCTATAATTTTAAGGGTAGGTTAATTTTAACATTGACAGATAGAATATCAAAAATAAAATCCAGAAAATCACATTGTATGAATTATATAAATTTATTTGCATTTTGCAGTGAGAAATAATATTTGATCCCCTACCAACCATTAAGATTGGGGCTCCTACAGACCAGTTAGACTCTCCTAATCAACTCTTTACCTGCATTAAAGACAGCTGTCTTACATAGTCACCTTTATAAAAGACTCCTGTCTCAATCAGTCAGACCCTAACCTCTACAGCATGGGCAAGACCAAAGAGCTTTATAAGGATGTCAGGAACAAGATCAAAGACCTGCACAAAACTGGAATGGGCTACAAAACCACAAGTACGGGGCGGGGTGAGAAGGAAACAACTGTTGGTGTAATAGTAAGAAAATGGAAGGAATACAAAATACAAAATCGACATTGATCTGGGGCACCATGCAAAATCTCACCTCGTGGGGTATCCTTGATTATGAGGAAGGTGAGCGATCAGCCTACAACTACACGGGGGGAACTTGTTAATGATCTCAAAGCAGCTGGGACCACAGTCACCAGGAAAACCATTGCTAACACATTACGTCGAAAAGGTTTAAAATCCTCCAGTGCCCGCAAGGTCCCCTGCTCAAGAAGGCACATGTGCAGGCCCATCTGGTTTGCCAAAGAACATCTGGATGATTCTGTGATTGATTGGGGAAGGTGCTGTGGTCAGATGAGACAAAAATTGAAGTCTTTGGCATTAACCCTTTTCGACATCGGGCTTAAATTTACGCCAATGTTGGACTCCCTCCCTTTGATGTGGGCTCCGGCGATGAGCCCACATATTTCTCAGCACATGGCAGCTGTTTTGAACAGCTGACATGTGCCCGGAATAGCCGCAGATGGAGTTGCAATCCACCTTCGGCTATTAACCCGTTAAATGCTGCTGTCAAACTCTGACAGCAGTATTTAACATTCGCTTCCCGAAATCCGCCCATCGGTAACCCCTATCATGTGATCACAGGTCACCAATGGGTTGGCATGACAACCAGAGGTCTCCTGCAGACCTTTATGGTTGTCACTGCCGGATTACTATAAGCGCTGCCCGGTGGTTGACGCTCATAGCAAGTGAGGTATTCTGCTACATTCAGGTGATCTGATCATCTCCTGTATCTAGCAGAGCCGATCAGGTTATGGCAGCTTCTAATCTTCCATGGAAACTATTGAAGCATGCCAAAAAAAATATTTTTAAAAATATAAAAAAAAATAAAAAAACATAAAAGTTCAAATCACCCCCCCCATTCTCCCCATTCAAAATAAAACAATAAAAAAAAAATTTCGAACCTACACATATTTGGTATTGCCATGTTCAGAATCGCCCGCTCTATCAATAAAAAAGTATTAATCTGATCGTTAAACGACGCAGCGAGAAAAAAAAGTAAAAAAGCCAGAATTAAGATATTTTTGGTCGCCGCAACATTCCATTAAAATGCAATAATGGGCGATCAAAAGATCGTATCTGCACCAAAATGGTCTCATTAAAAATGTCAGCTCAGCGCGCAAAAAATAGCCCTCACCTAACTTGAGATCACGAAAAATGTAGAAACTATGGGTATCGGAAAATGACGCAATTTTTTTTAACAAAGTTTGGATATTTTTTCACCACTTAGATAAAAATGAATGTGAAGAAACCAGATTGTATCTTAATTTCCCAGACAACCATGTTTTTGTAAACCCACAAGAATTGACTTTTTATCTGTATATTGACTTGTGGATTTTAGTGTTTATGTCTGGTGGGTCAAGAAGACAAACTTGCATACCATTTAACATACTATGCAAGTCTGTAATATCACAGGAAGGAATGCAAGAGAACTCACCAGTGCAATCTCCCGGAAGACGGGTACAGGAGAACACTTCAGGCTCCTAGGAATGCGGGGTGAGCAAGGCAGGAGAGAGATTCCTTCAGGACCTGAATCACCTGACAGTTGGGGGCATGGCTTAAGCTTAGGAGAACTAGAAGCTGAAGGAAAACTCCTAGAAAGGTAACTACGGGACAAAGTTACCAGGGGCAAAGACAGAGACGTAAATCAGAACAGGCCGGGGTCAAAGCATGAGATAGCTAGGACAGTACCAAAGGATAAGACAGAACGGATCGTCAGGGCCAGGCAGAGATCAAAACCAAACAGACAGAGAAGGTACAGAAACAGAATCCAACAAGAAGTATCCAGAGATCAGACCGAGTCAAAACCAAAGTATCAAGTAAACAAGAACACAGCACAAACACACTCAGGGGTCAACACACTCAGCCAAGGGCGAAAGTATAACTGACAAGGGGAATTTCCAAATGGAGGCCATAAATAGTCCACTCAGGATCAGAGTGAGGCTACAGGAATTAACCCTATAATAACCGAGCCAGCCAAACCATGACATGTAATAGTGACTTGTACATAGTGTGTGTTTATCTGTGTTTACTGTGAGCTGATATGCTAATTGTGTATTGTATACTATAACCAGTTTCTTAACTTCGAAGGTAGATAGGAAAGGCTGTGAGGATGAACTGAAGGACACTGGGTAAATCTAAAAATAGATCACATGCCTTGGGTATGAAAGAGACTTCTTTCCTTCTGGCTGGTGTCACTCTTGAGGGTCAGCTGAAGGTACTTCAGACCCTGCTGAAAGAACACAGGACTGCTCTCGGTTATCTCCCTACGCTTGTCATACCTCCTCTCTGTGTGTGTACCACAGGTGGAATATCCCTGGGAGCCCTGACATTTCATCTACCATCATCTTGGCGAGACAGTGGAAGATTGAGACCTTGTAATGTGCACCATCTTGCGGGTAATTGCTGGGATTGTTCTGTTTGCTATATGGTGTTGTGGTTCAATAAAGCATTGCCACACTGTTTTACCCTAACCCTGCGTTGTCTGTGTAGTATGATCCCACGGGGATATAGAGCGGGCGTTCAGTGGTATGAGCCCTGGTCCATGCAGTCTTTGTAAAGGCAGCCAGGCTAGTGGACAAGAGCAACCACTGACCCCGTTTCTCCACAATGAACCTAGACATGTTTGGTATCTATGAACTCGTAATGACCTGGAGAATCATAATAGCTGGTCAGTTTTAGCATTCAGTGAACCTAGTAAAAGATCAAAACAAAAAACAAGTGTGGAATTGCACTTTTTTTGCAATTTCACCGCACTTGGAATTTTTTTTCCCGTTTTCTATTACACGACATAGTAAAACCAATGGTGTCATTCAAAAGTACAAGTTGTCCCACAAAATAAAAGTCCTCACGTGGCCTTTTTGACCAAAAAATAAAAAAGTTATGGCTCTGGGAAGAAGGGTAGCAAAAAATGAAAATGCAAAAACAAAAATACCTCTGGTCATTAAGGGGTTAACTCAACTCGCCGTGTTTGGAGGAAGAGAAATGCTGCCTATGACCCAAAGAACACCGTCCCCACTGTCAAGCATGGAGGTGGAAACATTATATTTTGGTGGAGTTTCTCTGCTAAGGGCACAGGACTACTTCACTGCATCAATGTGAGAATGGATGGAGCCATGTACCGTAAAATCCTGAGTGACAACCTCCTTCCTTCTGCCAGGACATTAAAAAAGGGTCGTGGCTGGGTCTTCCAGCAAGACAATGACCCAAAATATACAGCCAAGGCAACAAAGGAGTGGCTCAAAAAGAAGCACATTAAGGTCACGGAGTGACATAGCCAGTCTCCAGACCTTAATCCCATAGAAAACTTATGCAGGGAGTTGAAGCTCCGAATAGCCAAGCGACAGCTTCAAAATCTTAGAGATGATCTGCAAAGAGGAGTGGACCAAAATTCCTCCTGACATGTGCACAAACCTCATCATCTACCAAAAAAAAGTCTGGCTGCTGTGCTTGCTAACAAGCGTTTTGCCACCAAGTATTAAGTCTTGTTTTCAAGAGGGATCAAATACTTATTTCTCACTGCAAAATGCAAATAAAGTTATAAAATTTATACAATGTGATTTTCTGGATTTTAATTTTATTTATTTATTGAGAGATATTCTATCTCTCAATGTTAAAATTAACCTATCCTTAAAACCTTAAAATTATAGACTGTTCATGTCTTTGTCAGTGGGCAAACTTACAAAATCAGCAATGGATCAAATACTTATTTCCCCCACTGTACATCCAGACATTCAACAGATCCAGATATCAAAAGAACCAGAGACTCTTTACAAGACAGCAGCCAAGGCATAATGACTCCATTACGATCGACACAGATTTGACATTTTACAGGATGTCAGCTTAGGGGACCACGGCCTCGGCTGAAAGAATACAGATCTGCTCCATTGACCATTACTGAACCATGGATAAGTTTGGGTAGTCAGGATTTGGACCCACCGGTCAACTGAGCCTCATTGATACGTTTGGGATAGCCACGAATAGGACCCTCCGGTCACCTAGCTCCAAGAAGATGTTCAGAAAATCCAGGTTGTGACCATCCAGTCACCTGGCCTTGTACCTTAATGGACTGTCAGCTTCCTAAGCTTGTCATTACCTCCTTTCTGTGCATGCCACAGGTGGGGTAGTCGGTCCTGGAAGCTCTAAAGTCACTGCTGCTCTTATCCCGTTGAGTCAGTGGAAGAATGAGACTCTCACTCAGCGGAATATGTTATTTGCCAGTTTTTTTGTTCAATAAAGTATTGCCACACTGTTTTACCCTCACTCTGTGTTTTCTGAGTAGGATTACGCCCATGGTAAAAGAAGAGCGGGCGTTCGGTGGGATAATCCCTGGTCCATGCCGTTTTGCCTAGTGCAGGGTTCCCCAACTCCAGTCCTCAAGGCCCACCAACAGGTCATGTTTTCAGGATTTCCTTAGTATTGCCCAGGTGATAATTGCATCACCTGTGCAATACAATGGAAATCCTGAAAACATGGCCTGTTGGTGGGCCTTGAGGACTGGAGTTGGGGAACACTGGCCTAGTGTACTAGAGCCCTCGCTGACCAAATGTCTCCACACTATGTAACATTGTATGTCTGAGAAATGAAGGCCTACGCATTTTTTGAAAGCTTTTCACCAGTTATAGAGATCATAGAAATTTGCTGCACACTATGGAATAGTGTATGCCTGAGAAATGTAGCCCAAATAAATGTGTAAACGATTTTTGGGTGTGTTATACAACGCAAAAAAAGACCTCAAAGCACGTAATACTTGATAGATCAAAATATATTCAATTTTTTGAGCCCCCACAAAAAATTTAGCTATATATTTGCCAATGGACTGCACAGGTCTAATAACTGTCTACAGACTAGATTTTAGTCCTGCAACTCTCTCCCTCCCTATGCTAAATGCAGATTGTATGTGCTGAAAACTATTAGCCCTCAGCAGGCTCAGCTCAGCTTCATCCCCAGTACCAATGTAAGGAGGTAGACTGGACCGTGGGTACCTGCATGCCTGGTCCGGAACTGAAAGGACTGCATCCTCTGTTTCTGGGGGGAAGCCTGAGAGAGGCGGACCTTCCCCTGCTGCAGGAGGGAAGGAGGAGAGAGACCGTGCTTCCTGCTGACAGGAGGGGATGGGGAGAGACTAGAGAGAGCACGCTGACACAGGGGTATAAGAAGGAAAAGCGCGTGCTGCAGGAAGAGTTGGCGCCAAGTAAGTGCAGCGCGCAGAGAAGAGAGTGCTCTGCTTCCCCCACCAGAGAGTGCTGGCCCTGTTACAGGCCGTGCTGCTGTCCAGGATAGAAGCTGTAGTGCTGGGGGATTAGCTGTGCCAGCAGAGCTGTACAGAGCCGTGCCAGCAGAGCCGTACAGAACCGTCCAGAGCCGTGCCAGCAGAGCTGAGCGTGCGGAGCCGTGTGGAGCTAAGCCAGATGCCGTACACTGTGAGACAGTGAGTGCCGCACCCGCTCTGCTCAAGAGTGACCGCATACTTGACAGACCCCTGCATTCAAGTCCACCGTTTGTGGACGACCGACTGTCAGCTCCCCGCTACCCTTCATGCTAGGAGGTGACCCCAGTTGAAGGCAGAGACTGCACTGAGTGTGTGACGCAGAGAGAGAGAGAGACGGATGGCTAGGCCAGAGCCTGAATACTAAGGACTTGTGTACACTGCGGAATTGAGTCTCGTTCCGGCGGTATCTAACGTTGGACTCAGTACCGTGCCAGACATCGCTAAGTATGGGAAATCCGCCCGCCATACAGAGGCTGCGACGAGATGACCTGCTCCACTGTTGTTGGTGCCACCGTTGTAACCCTGAACTTCCTCACAACAGAAGTCTACAGTCCGATAAGTTTTACCTCTTTTTTACTGAACCCTCGTTCGTCCCTCACCTACCCTGCCATCCTCCCAGTTCTGCCCCATTCCTTACCGCCACCCTACAATTGTTAGAACCCTCTTGTTAGGTTTTGTTTCAGTTTGCTGGTCACATGACCTTTTTACCCTATTTAGTCTGGCTCCGCCCTTCTGGCTTTGCTGGACTTCATTGTATTATCTACTCTTAAGCTAGCCGGGTGCTTAGGTGCCTTACTCAGTCAGTTTTTGCTTGATCTTAGGATCTCTAAGTAATTTGTTTTCTGTTTAATATTCCCTGCTACAATTTCTGTTAGGAGGTGTCCACCTTTTCTCCCAGTCCCTAGATCTTGTAGGGATTCCTCCCTCGCAACTATAGGTCTTCGTTCAGACTAGCTGAGGACTTTAGCGGGTCTGGTCGCAGGATCAGGTTCCCCGTTACATCGTAGGGATTCAGCTTAGTTCTATTGTAAGGGACAGAATTCCCATCTTTCCTTAGTGCTTGTAGCAGATCATAACAGTAAGTCCAGCCAGAAAAAAAAAAAAAAAAAATCTCTAAGGAAAGATTTTCTGTTTCCATCATGGTGTCGGTTCAGGATTTGGCTCAACGCCTGCAGGGACTTTTTCTGGAGGTGGTTGAGATCCAGCAACACGTGAGTAGTTGTTCTGGAGCACATTTCGTGGAGCCAAAGGTATGTTTGCCTGATTTATTTTTTGGTGAACAACAAGATTTTTTTTCTTTTAAAAATGCTTGCTTGTTGTATTTTTGTTTGATACCCAGATCCTCTGGTGATGAATCACAGCGCATAGGGTTCATAATGTCACTTTTAAGCAAAGAACCTCAGGACTGGGCCTTTTCTCTGCAGCCTAGTGATCCATGCTTTAGATCAGTGGATAGTTTTTTTTCTGCTTTGAGGTTATTGTATGACGATCCTGATCGTATTTCATCAGCTGAGACAGAATTGAGACGTTTGAGACAGGGATCAGGTAATGTGGAAAAATATTGTACTCACTTCCGTCGGTGGTCTACTCAGGTGGGGTGGAACGATTCAGCTTTGAAAAGTTTATTTCTTGCTGGGTTAAGTGAAAGGGTTAAAGATTTGCTGATTGCTTATCCTATACCTGGTAACTTGCAAGAGGCTATGCAATTAGCCATGCGGGTGGATAGGAGACTGCGTGCAAGGGTTAATAAGAGTAAATCTGCCTTGTCAGCTCCAAGTCTGGAGAGGGACTGTACTGACATTGGAGACGCCGATGGAAATTGGAGCAATGGTACCTCACTCGCAGGAAAAAGAACGCAGATTTGCTGAAGGTTTGTGTTTCTATTGTGCCAAATCTAAGCATTTTATTAAGAACTGTGCGCTTCGAATGAATAAAGAGAAAAAAAAAATGAGGTCAGTTTCGCCCGTATAGCTTGTTTAAACAATAAAAGTGTCTTTCTTTCTGCTACCACTGCTGTTGAGGAGGAATTAATGGAGTTTCGGGTATTTGTGGATTGTGGTTCAACTCTCAATGTGATTGATGGAAAATTTTTGGAAAAACTAAAATTAAAACCCAAACTTCTGTCTTCCCCTATTAATGTGGTTTCTGTAGATGGCTCTCCCTTGAAAAATGTTACTCACCATATCTGTGAATTTCCTCTTACTATTAATGGTGTTCATCAAGAGAATTTGGATTTGGTAGTTTTGAATAATTTGCCCTCACCGGTGATTTTGGGGTTACCCTGGTTAAAATTGCACAATCCGGTACTGGATTGGTCTACCAATGAAATTAAGTCCTGGAGTCCTAATTGTTATGACAAGTGTTGTAACGGACGTATTGCTGCTGTAGTTAAGGGGGAGTTACCTGTACCTATTCAGGATTTTTGGAAAGTTTTTTCTGATAAGGAATCGCAGGTATTGCCTCCTCATAGAGATTATGATTGTGCAAATGAATTTGTCCCTGGAGCGATCTTCCTAAAGGTCGTTTATTTAATTTGACTATTCCTGAGAGAAAGGCTTTGGAGGAATACATACAGACAAGCCTGGCCGCCGGTCACATTAGGCTTTCTAAGTCTCCTGTGGCGGTTGGATTTTTTTTTTGTTAAAAAAAAGGACGGCGGTTTACGGCCTTGTCTAGACTTTCGTGAGATTAATAAGATTACTGTACACAATCCTTACCCACTGCCATTGATTCCTGATTTGTTTAACCATTTAGTGGGGGCCAAGTGGTTCTCGAAAATTGATCTTCGAGGGGCATACAATTTGTTGCGCATGAAGGAGGGGGATGAATGGAAGACTGCGTTTAACACTCCACTGGGTCATTTTGAGAATCTGGTCATGCCTTTTGGGCTTTCCAGTGCTCCGGCATTTTTTCAGAATCTTATTAATGACATCCTTAGACCTTTGATCGGCAGAAGTGTGGTTGTGTATTTGGATGACATTTTGATTTATTCACCGGATTTGGAGTCTCATTGGAGGAGTGTGCGTGAAGTATTAGGCTAAGTTCACACGTTGCGGAATTGCCGCGGAAATTTCCGCGGCAATCCCGCACTTCTCCCGCAGGAAATATGCACGTTTTTTGTATGCTGATTCCCGCCAGAATAATAGCGTTTTGCAAGCGTAATTAGCTTGCAGAATGCTAGCGTTTTCCTAGCGATCTGTAGCATCGCTTGGAAAACTGATTGACAGGTTGGTCACACGAGTCAAACATAGTGTTTGACTCGTGTGACCAACTTTTTACTATTGATGCCGCCTATGCCGCATCAATAGTAAAAAGATCTAATGTAAAAATAATAAAAAAAATAATAAATAATGATATTCTCACCTTCCGGCGGCCCCCGCAGCCTTCCCGCCTTCAGCGACGCTCCCGGCAACTCCGGTCCCAGGAGTGCTTTGCGACAAATCACACCGATGACGTAGCATCTCGCGAGACCGCTATGCCATCTGGGTGATTCTCGCAAAGCACTCCTGGGACCGGGAGTTGCCGGGAGCATCGCTGAAGGCGGGAAGGCTGCGGGGGCCGCGGGAAGGCTGCGGGGGCCGCCGGAAGGTGAGAATATCATTATTTTTTATTTTAATTATTGTTTTACCAGGGATATGGTACCCAGGGCCTGGAGGAGAGTCTCCTCTCCTCCAGACCCTGGGTACCACCGCACATGAACGCTTACATTCCGCAAAATTAATGAACATGTTGCTATTTTTTCCGCGAAGCGTTTTTTTCGCGGAAAAAAACGCAACATGTGGCCAAAACATGCGGAATCAATTAACATGTATAGGATGCTTAATGCTTGTGTTTTTATCGCGTTTTTACCGCGGAAAACCGCGGAAAAAACGCAATTATTCCTGATCGTGTGCACTTAGCCTTACAGTTACTGAGTGATAATTCACTTTTTGCCAAGCTAGAAAAATGTGAGTTCGCTGTACAGAGACTTAGTTTTTTGGGCTACATTGTCTCCAGTGAAGGTTTTGAGATGGACCCGGTGAAAGTGCAAGCTGTGCAGGATTGGCCTAGACCTATTGGTGTGAAATCAATACAGAGGTTTTTGGTTTCGCCAATTATTATAGAAAATTCATTAAAAAAATTTCTGTGATTGCCAAACCTCTGACCGATCTCACCAGGAAAGGTGCTGATGCGGTTCAGTGGACTACTGAGACCATTGAGGCTTTTGTGTTGCTAAAGGAGAAGTTCAGCTCTGCTCCCATCCTTACGCAGCCTGATGTGACTAAACCATTTTTGGTTTAGGTTGATGCTTCTTCTGTGGGGGTCGGCGCGGTGTTGTCTCAGGAAAAGACGGATGGAGTATATCCTTGTGCTTTTTTTTCAAAGAATTTTTCTGAGTCTGAACTAAATTATGATATCGGTAATCGGGAATTCTTGGCAATTAAACTCGCATTTGAACACTGGAGGGAGGGAGCGGAATTTCCCGTTCAAGTCTTCACCGATCATAAAAATCTGGTCTATCTTGATGCTGCCAAACGCTTGAATGCCCGTCAGGCTAGGTGGGCACTGTTTTTCTCGCGGTTTAATTTTACCGTTACTTACATCCCAGGTACTAAAAATGTTAAAGCTGATGCTTTGTCTCGCAGCTTTTCTCCTATGGTGGGTACTGAGGAGGAGGAAAACATTTTGCAAGAGGGGGTTGTTATTGCTGTTTTGGACTCTGTGTTGGAAGATGAGATTCTTAAAGCACAGGAGAATGCCCCATCTAACACGCCGCATGGGAGGTTGTTTGTGCCTGGTACCCTGAGGAGAGATTTGTTTGCTGAATGTCATGACTCTCGGTTGGCAGGTCATCCTGGAATCTCTGAGACCAAGAGACTTGTGGGTCGCAGCTTTTGGTGGCCTGGATGGCAGAAGGAAGTCATTAAGTGGGTGCGTCAGTGCACTGTGTGTGCTAGATCTAAGTCTTCTCATATTCCTGCTGCGGGGTTGCTTTGCCCTCTGGAGGTCCCTAGTGCACCTTGGACACATTTGGCTATGGACTTTATTACTGAACTTCCCCCTCTGTGGGTTTCACTGTCATCTGGCTGGTCGTGGACCGTTTTAGCAAGATGTGTCACTTGGTTCCTTTCATCAAACTGCCCTGCGCTAATACTCTCGCTAAGGCCTTTGTCAAGGAAATTGTCAGACTACATGGCGTTCCTACTGACATTGTTTCTGATAGGGGACCTCAGTTCGTGGCTCGTTTTTGGCACGCCTTTTGTGACAGGTTGGGAGTTCATTTGTCGTTTTCATCCGGATATCATCCTGAGTCTAATGGCCAGACAGAAAGGAAAAACCAGGATGTTGAGCAGTTCTTGCGTTGTTTTGTGACTGATAATCAAGAGGGGTGGTCTGAGTTTCTGCCACTTGCTGAGTTTGCTCTTAACAACCATACATCCGCTTCTGCTGGTTGTTCGCCTTTTGTTTGTTGTACTGGGAGACATCCGTTGTTTGGGTCATTTTCCAAGTTGGGATCGGCTGTACCTGAAGAGGAGAATTTTTCTGGTGTTTTGGAGAGAGTTTGGACTGATGTGCGTGGTAATCTTCAGGAGGCTAACAAAAGATCCAAAGTGTATTTTGATAGAAAACGACAAGAGGTTTTGTTTGCTATTGGTGACATGGTTTGGTTGTCCTCTAAGAATCTGCGCTTGAGGATTCCGTCTAAGAAATTGGGTCCCAAGTTTGTAGGGCCCTTCAAGGTGCTTCAGGTTATTAACCAATCTGTTGTTAAGTTGGAGCTTCCTACCTCCTGGAAGATTAATCCGGTGTTTCATGTTTCTCTCTTGAAAAAAGCTGAGGTCTCAGATGGAGACGTCTCGGCCACTGTTCCCTGGTGGTGGAGGACGGGCAATATGAGATTTCCCGCATCCTAAATTCTAGACGGTATAGAGGGGGTTTGCAGTACCTCGTCGCTTGGAAGGGTTATGGACCCGAGGATAACTCATGGGTGAGGGCGGATGATGTTTCTGCGTCTAGACTTGTCAGAGCGTTTCACAAGAGGTTTGCGTATAAGCCTAAGTCCTAGGGAATCCGGATGATCCTCTTAGAAGGGAGGGTACTGTTAGAACCCTCTTGTTAGGTTTTGTTTCAGTTTGTGGTCACATGACCTTTTTACCCTATTTAGTCTGGCTCCGCCCTTCTGGCTTTGCTGGACTTCATTGTATTATCTACTCTTAAGCTAGCCGGGTGCTTAGGTGCCTTACTCAGTCAGTTTTTGCTTGATCTTAGGATGTCTAAGTAATTTGTTTTCTGTTTAATATTCCCTGCTACAATTTCTGTTAGGAGGTGTCCACCTTTTCTCCCAGTCCCTAGATCTTGTAGGGATTCCTCCCTCGCAACTATAGGTCTTCGTTCAGACTAGCTGAGGACTTTAGCGGGTCTGGTCGCAGGATCAGGTTCCCCGTTACATCGTAGGGATTCAGCTTAGTTCTATTGTAGGGACAGAATTCCCATCTTTCCTTAGTGCTTGTAGCAGATCATAACAACAATCCCTCACTCCCTGCGTGGAGTACATCCCCCTGTAAATAAACCTGTTTAACCCTTGCTCTGCCTCCCCGTGCGTAACTGCATCCCGCATTTCCTGCAAGTTATTACAAGTGGCGTAGTCGGCAGGATGCAGTCTTCGAATGCAGAGGTAGCAGACTAAGTGGTTGGGGGAGCTCCAAAGGCCAGTATACCGTTGGAGATAATATTGACCAATCTCCCTAAGTTCACTGGCAATGATACTATGCTGTGGAGTTGGATTGAACGTGTAAGGGGGGTGATGAAGATGTATCCCATGACTCCAGCCCTAGAGGCAGAGGTGGCTATGATGGCTTAGATGTAGAGGCCAGGGACTCTGTCATGTTGCGAACCCCAGAGACGAATGACACCCTGTGAAAAGTGTTGGTAATACTTGAGGAGACATATGGGGACCCTACGGACATAGGAGAATTACGAAAGCATCTTTTCAGGAGTATTTAAAGAGAGGGAGAGACCGTAACCCAGTTTATGAATGCGTTGCTGGAACTACATAATGCCATTGCTCGTAAAGATGGCGTAGGGTCCATTGACGTAGTGCTGCGAGACCAGCTAGTGACTGGCCTACATGACTTGCTGCTGAAGCAGGCTCTGAGGGAGCACTTGCGAGTAAAACCCAGTATGACTTTCTCTGAGATGGGGGCAGAAGCGCGCATAGGCGAACAGTAGCAGGGGATTGCAGCCTTGACAGGTCAGGACATGGTCCGGCATTGGGAGAACACAGAGCCTGAAGGAGGCTCTTGCTGCTGTCTTGGGGAACAGCATCATACCCCAAGGTAACTCACGGAAGCTGGTGAAGGAAGTTAGAGGAGATGTGCGGAGCATGAAGGAAGCTTCAACGGCGACGCCAGAGTGTAACCCCATATCCGGGAGTGAAGAGCAGACGCTAGTGAGGTATGCTTCTTGTCGAGATCGACGAACCAAGCCAAAGCGCCCACCAGATAGACGCGGACGTGAGTGCTGGGCGTGTGGAAGAGTTGGACACCTGTCCAGAAATTGCCCTACGCGAGTAAAACGACGGCAATGATCCGTGCACCCCTCTGAATGTCCTGCTAATTGGAGGGAACGTCGCACCTGGAGGGAGTGGTACGGCAGAAAGAGAAGAGCCCCACCTAGACCAAGACAGTACCACAATGTCGGACGCCGATGAGAGTTGGAGAAGGTGTTGAACATCTATGGTGGAATGACTGCGCTGTCCCAATGCGCGGAGATGAGCCTGGTGGAACCCCAACTTACCGCCCCCCTACAATCCCTCACTCCCTGCGTGGAGTACATCCCCCTGTAAATAAACCTGTTTAACCCTTGCTCTGCCTCCCCGTGTGTGACTGCATCCCGCGTTTCCTGCAGGTTATTACACTAACACTACAAGCCTCTGATTTTCTATACTGTGCACACAGGTCTAGACAAGCACTCTTTCCCTCCAATACGAAGTGTCACAGAGCTGTAAACTGGCATCAGTGTGCCGAGCCGGGCGGCGCCTGTTCTTTTATAATCCCTTATTATGTCAGCCAATCACTGTAATGCCACAACCAAGATGGCTACAGCATTACAGTGACTCGCAGGCAGTTCCTGCATGCTTACTGGCTGCATAACAGGCGCCAAAGATGCGAAGTGGGGATGTGATTTTTCACTTGAGCACCGCTCATTACTTGCCAAGTAGCGAGCACATCCGAGTGATAATCGAGTATCACCGAGCACGTTCGCTCATCCCTACTTATTATATTAGCTCACTTATTAGCTCATTTTTTCATTGCCTTTTTCACATGCATTTTTGTTGCATTTTTGATTTTACAGCTTTTGTCTGTTCTATGTGGGTCACGCTTTAATTCCTTAACCCCTTTACCCTCGAGGGTGTTTTGCATGTTAATGACCGGGCCAATTTTTACAATTCTGACCACTGTCCTTTTATAAGGTAATAACTTTGGAACGCTTCCATGGATCCCGGTGATTCTGACAATGCTTTATCATGAAATATTGTACTTCATGATAGTGGTAAAATTTCTTTGATATGACTTGCGTTTATTTGTGAAAAAAATGGCAATTTGGCGAAAATTTTTAAATTTTTGCAATTTTCCAAATTTGAATTTTCATGCCCTTAAATCACAGAGATGTCACACAAAATACTTAATAAGTAACATTTCCCACATGTCTACTTTACATCAGCACAATTTTGGAACCCCAATTTTTTTTGTTAAGAAGTGATAAGGGTTAAAAGTTAAACAGCAATTTCTCATTTTTACAACACCATTTTGATGGGACCACATCACATTTGACATCACTTTGAGGAGTGTATATGATAGAAAATACCCAAAAGTGACACCATTCTAAAATCTGAACCGCTCAAGGTGCTCAAAACCATAGTCAAGAGGTTTATTAACCCTTCTGGCGCTTCACAGGAATTTTTGAATGTTTAATAAAAATGAACATTTAACTTTTCTTCACAAAAAATTTACTTCAGATCCAATTTTTTTTTTATTTTACCAAGGGTAACAGGAGAAATTGGACCCCAAAAGTTATTGTGAAATTTGTCCTAAGTATGCTGATACCCATATGTGCAGGAAAACCAATGTTTGGGCGCATGGCAGAGCTCGGAAGGGAAGGAGCGCCGTTTGACTTTTCAATGCAAAATAGTCTGGAATTGAGATCGGACACCATGTCGCATTTGGAGAGCCCCTGATGTGCCTAAACAGTGTAAATCCCCCACAAGTGACACCATTTTGGAAACTAGACCCCCCAAAGAACTTATCTAGATGTGTGGTAAGCATTTTGAACCCCAAGGGCTTCACAGAAGTTTATAATGCAGAGCCGAAAAATTAAAAAAATCATATTTTTCCACAAAAATTGTCTTTTTACCCCAAATTTTTTATTTTCCCAAGGGTAACAGGAGAAATTGGGCCCCAAAAGTTATCGTGTAATTTGTCCTTAGTACGGTGATACCCCATATGTGGGGATAAACCACTGTTTGGGCGCATGGCTGAGCTTGGAAGGGAAGGAGCGCCGTTTGACTTTTTCAATGCAAAATTGGTTGGAATTGAGATCGGACGCCGTGTCACGTTTGGAGAGCCCCAGATGTGCCTAAATAGTGGAAACCCCTCACAAGTGACACCATTTTGGAAACTAGACCCCAAGGAACTTATCTAGATGTGTGGTGAGCACTTTGAACCCCAAAAGTTTCACTAAAATTTATAACGCCCAGTTGTGAAAATAAAAAATCATATTTTTTCCCACAAAAATTATCGCTTAGTCCACAATTTTAAATTTTCCCTAGGGTAACAGGAGAAATGGGACCCCAAAAGTTGTTGTCCAATTTGTTTGAGTACGCCGATACCCCTATGTGGAAGAAAACTACTGTTTGGGCACACGTCGGGGCTCGGAATGGAAGTAGTGACGTTTTGGAATGCAGACTTTGATGGAATGGTCTGTGGGCGTCAAGTCGCATTTGGAGAGCCCCTGATGTGCCTAAAAAGTGGAAACCCCCACAAGTGACCCCATTTTGGAAACTCGACCCCCCCCAAGGAACTTATCTACCTAGACCCCCCAAGGAAATTATCTAAATGTGCCTTAACAGTGGCAATGCCCAACAAGTGCCCCCTTTTTGGAACTAATCTACGGTTTCCTGATATGTGAATATTATAAGTGACCCCGGATCTCACTGCAGCTCAGCCTGGCTGGGAACAGAGCCCAGTGATCGGTGACTTCGGTGATATCCCCATTAGCATTGTGAGCTGTGAGCGCTCACTGTGTTAGCGGGGATCCCACCGGAACTCACCGCAGCTCAGCCCGGCTGGGAACGGAGCCCAGTGACTGGAGGTAGCCTCTATGACATCACCCCCGGTTACTGACACTGCGTTCACAGCAGCTCATTCACCAGTGGTTCTCAGCGTTGATGGTCGAATCTTGGCACCATCCAGGTTGAAAACAAATTATCCCCAGACATGGATTACAGCGTGGGAAAGAACGACGGACAGGTATGGATTATTGTTGGCATTTTTATTTTACTTTTATTACAGGAGATCGAAGGCTTCAGTGGAATAGGCGAGGTTATAAGTATGGTTTAATTGAAATAATTAAAGGAGTCTGTGTCATTTTTTCAATTAAAGGATTTTATTCTGGCTGTGTGTTTATTTACAATACAGCTATAGGATTAGTAATGGATAGGTGTCTGTTATGTTTCGGTAGCTGAGGAGTGCAGGTAAAAAAGGCAATACACCAGAGCAGTTGGAATCTATGAGATTGCAGTACCCTGACTAACCACCACAACTAGAGGCAGCCGTGGAGCGTTCCTACGTTGGTCCTAGACGCCTCGTCACAGCCTGAGAAACTAACTACACCTAAAGATAGAAATAGGAAAGCTATCTGCCCCGGAGCAGAACCCCAAAGATAATAGAAAGCCCCCAAACATGTAATGGCGGTTAGACAAGAGGAAATACTGACACAGAAAGAAAATAGTATGAGCAAACGCTGGGGCCCAAACTATCTAAATAGAAAAGGATAGGAAGGGTACTTACTGCAATCCCAGAAAACCCTGAAAAGCACCAACTCTACTAATTTCAAAATCACCTGAGATCACACGACCTCTACCACCTAAATTAGTTCTCTGGTGTAACAAAATCAAACAGCAGCCACTGAAAAAACTGGAAAAAGCAAAAGAACAAAACTCAGTGGCTGAACTAAACTGAGAGGGCAGAAGCCCCCGGAGGGGACCCTGAAGGCCCCCAAAGAAGTGCAGGACAAAATGCAAAAATATAGCACAAACACAAAAGAAGAAAAAATCTTATCTGTTAGCAGGAGATGCAGACACGACACAGCAGGCTACAAGGGAAACTGAAGGATTCAGACCAGAACAATTGATCACCGGCAACCTGATGGGAAAATGACTCCCTTATATAAGACCAGTCAGTAACACCTGATTCCCAGTCCTCACAATCTTCACTAGCACCGCTTGTAACCACCAGAGGGAGCCTCTGCTCAGAACTCATCTCAAACCCATTCACAACAGTACCCCCCCTTGAGGAGGGGTCACCGAACCCTCATTTGAGCAACCAGGTCGGTCAGGATGAGTTCTATGATACGCACGGATAAGTCTCCCAGCATGGATGTCCGAAGCAAACACCCAAGAATTGTCCTCCTGACCATAACCTCTCCATTTAACCAAATACTGGAGTTTCCGTCTAGAAAAACGAGAATCCAATATTTTCTCAACTACATACTCCAGATTGCCCTCAACCAAAACAGGGTCAGGAGGCACAGCAGCAGGAACCACTGGCTCAACAAACCTCTTCAACAAGGACTTGTGGAACACGTTATGGATCTTAAATGTCCCTGGAAGAAGCAAACGAAAAGAAACAGGATTAATAATCTCCATGATCTTATAAGGTCCAATGAACCTAGGCTTAAATTTAGGAGATGCTACTCTCATAGGAATATTCCTTGAGGACAACCAGACCAAGTCCCCCACTTTAAACCGAGGACCATCAGTCCTATGCCGGTTAGCAAACCGCTGGGCCTTTTCCTGAGAGAGGGACAACCTCTCCACTACCTGGTCCCAAATCTGTTGCATACGCTCCACAACAGAGTCAACAACTGGACAGACAGAAGCCTCCGTCTGTCCTGAAGAAAATCGAGAGTGAAACCCAGAATTACAGAAAAACGGAGACATCAAAGTGGCAGAGCTAGCCCTATTATTAAGAGCAAACTCAGCCAAAGGCAAAAAAGAGACCCAGTCATCCTGATCAGCAGACACAAAGCATCTTAGATAAGTCTCCAATGTCTGGTTTGTTCTCTCAGTTTGACCATTGGTCTGAGGATGAAATGCCGAGGAGAAAGACAATTGAAACACCAGTTTAGAACAAAAAGTCCTCCAAAATCTGGAAACAAACTGGACTCCTCTGTCAGACACAATGTTTTCAGGAATGCCGTGTAAACGAACCACGTGCTGAAGGAACAACGGCACCAATTCAGAGGAGGAAGGCAACTTAGGTAATGGCACAAGATGTATCATTTTGGAAAACCTATCACAAATTACCCAGATGGTGGTCATTCTCTGAGAAAAGGAAGATCGGAAATGAAATCCATAGAGATATGGGTCCATGGTCTCTTGGGCACAGGCAATGGCATCAACAAACCACTAGAGCGAGAGCAAGGCTTGGAGCGAGAGCAAGTCCCGCAGGACTGCACAAATTCCCTGACATCACGAGACAAGGTAGGCCACCAAAAGGACCGACTAACCAAGTCTCTGGTACCAAAAATTCCGGGATGCCCAGCCAATGCGGAACAATGAATCTCAGACATCACACTCTTTTTCCATTGGTCCGGGACAAACAATTTTCCAACAGGGCAGCGCTCGGGCCTATCCTCCTGACACCCCTCCAGAGCAAGTCTCAAATTGGGCGAGATGGCGGAAAGAACTACACCCTCTTTCAAAATAACAGAAGGATCAGATAACTCAGGAGAGTCCGCAAGGAAACTCCTCGAGAGGGCATCCGCCTTAACATTCTTAGTGCCAGGAAGAAAGGAAACCACAAAATTAAAACGTGTGAAAAACAAGGCCCACCTGGCCTGTCTAGGATTGAGTCGCTTGGCAGATTCCAGATAGACCAGATTCTTATGGTCCGTAAGGACCACTACCTGATGTTTGGCTCCCTCCAGCCAATGTCTCCACTCTTCAAAAGCCCACTTCATGGCCAATAACTCCCGATTACCCACGTCATAATTACGTTCAGTAGGAGAAAATTTTCGAGAGAAAAAGGCACAAGGGTTACTTTTAGAGGTCTCTGGATCTTTTTGGGACAAAACGGCACCTGCCCCAATTTCAGAGGCATCAACCTCCACCTGAAATGGCAGAGAAACATCAGGCTGCCGTAGAACAGGAGCAGAAGTGAATCTCTGCTTAAGTTCCTGAAATGCAGAGACTGCGTCAGGAGGCCAGTTCACCACATCAGAACCCTTTCTGGTCAAATCAGTTAATGGTTTAACAATAACCGAGAAATTACCAATAAATTTACGATAAAAATTGGCAAAACCCAAAAATCTCTGAAGAGCCTTTAATGAAGTAGGTTGGACCCAATCACAGATGGCCTGAACCTTGACCGGGTCCATTTCAATAACAGATGGGGACAAAATGAATCCCAGAAATGAGATCCTCTGTACGCCAAAAAGACACTTTGATCCCTTCACATACAGAGCATTCTCTCTCAAAATCTGGAATACAGTTCGAACATGTTTCACATGAGAGTCCCAGTCATTAGAAAAAATCAAGATATCATCCAAATAAACAATCAGAAATTTGTCCACAAAATCCCTGAAAATGTCATTCATGAAGGACTGGAAGACGGAAGGAGCATTAGTGAGCCCAAAGAGCATCACTAGGTACTCAAAATGCCCTTCAGGGGTATTGAATGCCGTCTTCCATTCATCCCCGTGCTTAATGCGAATAAGGTTATACGCCCCCCTGAGGTCAAGCTTGGTAAACCAAGTAGCGTTTTTCACCCTGGAAAACAGGTCAGAAATCAAGGGTAACGGGTATTGATATTTCACAGTAATATTGTTCAAGAGACGATAATCAATACACGGCCTTAATGAACCATCTTTTTTGGCCACAAAGAAAAAACCGGCACCTAAGGGTGAAGAGGATGGTCTGATATGACCCTTCTCCAATGATTCCTTGATATATGACCGCATAGCGTCATGTTCAGGTACAGACAAGTTAAAAAGGCGACCTTTAGGGAATTTACTACCCGGCACTAATTCAATAGCGCAGTCATAGCTCCTATGGGGAGGCAAGGATGCAGATTTACTTTCGCTAAACACATCAGAAAAATCAAACAAGAAGTCAGGAACATCCTGAGCCTGGGGGGAGGCAGAAAAAACAGGAGTGTTGGTATTAACACATTGGCAGCCCCAACTGGTTACAGACACAGATTTCCAATCCAAAACAGGATTATGAGACTGTAACCAAGGGAAACCCAGCACGATAATGTCATGCAGATTATATAGAACCAAAAATTTGCAGCACTCCTGGTGATCAGGTTCAACCCTCATTATCACCTGAGTAGAAAACTGGGGTTTATTCTCAGCCAAAGGGGTAGAATCGATCCCCAGTAGGGGAATAGACTTCTGTAGGGGTATCAAGGGAAACCCCCAACGTTTAGCAAAATCATAATCCATCAGGTTAATAGCTGCTCCAGAATCAACGAAAGCCTGAGCAGAAAATGAGGACAGAGAGCATATCAGAGTGACAGTTAATAAAAACTTAGTCTGAACACTACCCAAGACAACTGAGCGTGCAAAACGTCTTCCCCGCTTAGGGCAGACTGAAATAGCATGAGAGGCATCACCACAGTAGAAACATAACCCATTGCGCTTTCGAAACTCATGACGCTGTGCCCCAGACACCACTCTATCACACTGCATGGGTTCAGAAGCTGGTTCACAAGGCAACACCATTCCACGCATACTTCTCCGCTCACGCAAACGTCTGTCAATTTGAATCGCTAATGACATAGAATCATTGAGACCAGAGGGGACAGGGAATCCCACCATAACATCCTTTACATTATCTGACAGACCCTTCCGGAAAAGGGCCGCCAAAGCGTCGTCATTCCATTTGGTCAGGACTGCCCACCTACGGAATCTCTGACAGTATAACTCAGCGTCATCAAGCCCTGATTTAATGCCAACAAGGCTTTTTCAGCTTGATCAGTGACATTAGGCTCATCGTACAATAACCCCAAAGCCTGAAAAAACGCATCAACATCACTCAAAACAGGATCCCCAGGTATCAGGGAAAAAGCCCAATCCTGAGGATCGCCGCGCAGGAGAGAGATGATAATTTGAACCTGCTGCACTGCGTTTCCTGAGGACTTAGATTTTAAGGCAAAAAACAATTTACAATTATTTTTGAAATTCTGAAACTTAGCTCGATCCCCTAAAAACAAATCTGGCATGGGGATCCTAGGTTCCACAACAGGCAACCTAGCAAGATATGCAGCAATACTCTGAACCTCAGTGGCAAGCTGATCCACACGGCCAGACAACCATGCAAACTCCATTGGGAGAAAAGATCCTCCCCAGCACCCAGAGATACAGAGGAAAAAAAAAAAAATGCAAAAACAGAAAAATATCTCTGACAACTCTGACAACCTTTTTTCATTCACAATATTTTTTTTTCCCTTCTGTGAGTACAATACAATTTTCAATTTTTAGGCCGGTGATACTGTTATGTTTCGGTAGCTGAGGAGTGCAGGTAAAAAAGGCAATACACCAGAGCAGTTGGAATCTATGAGATTGCAGTACCCTGACTAACCACCACAACTAGAGGCAGCCGTGGAGCGTTCCTACGTTGGTCCTAGACGCCTCGTCACAGCCTGAGAAACTAACTACACCTAAAGATAGAAATAGGAAAGCTATCTGCCCCGGAGCAGAACCCCAAAGATAATAGAAAGCCCCCAAACATGTAATGGCGGTTAGACAAGAGGAAATACTGACACAGAAAGAAAATAGTATGAGCAAACGCTGGGGCCCAAACTATCTAAATAGAAAAGGATAGGAAGGGTACTTACTGCAATCCCAGAAAACCCTGAAAAGCACCAACTCTACTAATTTCAAAATCACCTGAGATCACACGACCTCTACCACCTAAATTAGTTCTCTAGTGTAACAAAATCAAACAGCAGCCACTGAAAAAACTGGAAAAAGCAAAAGAACAAAACTCAGTGGCTGAACTAAACTGAGAGGGCAGAAGCCCCCGGAGGGGACCCTGAAGGCCCCAAAGAAGTGCAGGACAAAATGCAAAAATATAGCACAAACACAAAAGAAGAAAAAATCTTATCTGTTAGCAGGAGATGCAGACATGACACAGCAGGCTACAAGGGAAACTGGAATGAAGGATTCAGACCAGAACAATTGATCACCGGCAACCCTGATGGGAAAATGACTCCCTTATATAAGACCAGTCAGTAACACCTGATTCCCAGTCCTCACAATCTTCACTAGCACCGCTTGTAACCACCAGAGGGAGCCTCTGCTCAGAACTCATCTCAAACCCATTCACAACAGGTGTCTTATAGACGCTTCTCTATTGCTAAGTTGTGGGCTTGTTGCCACCTGACGATAGAAAGGTGACATCAACCCCACAAATATTACCCCACTTGCCACCGCTACAGGGCAAGTGGGAAGAGCCGGGCAAAGCGCTAGAATTGGCGCATCTAATAGATGCACCTTTTCTGGGCAGCTGCAGGCTGCTATTTTTAGGCTGGGTGGGCCTATATCGATGGCTCCTTACCAGCCTGAGAATACCAGCCCACAGCTGTGAGCTTTAGCAAGGCTGGTTGTCAAAAATATGTGGGAACCCCACGCCGTTTTTTTAAATTATTTATTTAAATAATTTTAAAAAACGGCGTGGGGACCCCTCTATTCCTGATAACCAACCTTGCTGAAGCTGACAGCTGAGGATTGCTGCCCCCATCTGTGAGTTTTGCTTGGCTGGTTATAGAAAATATAGAGGAACCTACGTAATTTTTTTCATTTATTTATTTATAGCGCAGACAGAGGCAGATGAATACCCCATCAGCCATTCCTGCTGTCACTGTTATTAAATCACATGAAATACCCACTGATAATTAGAGCCCATACAGGGCCATATACCACAGTCAAAATGCAAAACACAGGTAGTGGAAACAAATAACCAATGTATGCCACTAAATGGTACATATAAACAACATTTTATTCGTACAAAAATATACAATACTGAATCAGCAAAAAGTTTGCTGAAGGCACATGATACACAAAAATTAAAAATTTGCAACAAGCAAATGAAATAACAAGACGGGACTATCTACCATAGGAGTATAAATCAATCAGCAGTGATGTCAAGTAAAATACCTCAATGTAAGACATGCAGATATGCCAGCTATATAGTAATGTGGCGCATATATTGCCAATCCACAAATGCTGGTAACCCTGTCAGACTTACTCGGTATGAGCATATAGCAGGTTGAAAAAACATACCTAGCAAACCGCTGATGTAAACTCCACGGACGTCCCTCTGCCCCGACGCGCGTTTCGCACTGCTTCTTCGGGAGACGCCTCCGATCCAAAGGCGTCATCCCTGTGCCTGCTTCCGGAATGCTGCCATCTTTTTTATCGCAGTATTTCGGGGGTTAGAGTGGCGGGAGCGGTCTGTGATCGGTCCTGGAACCTAGTGCCGGGTGTCCACTGTCAGAATCAGCTAACATCTGGCCGCGATCGGCCACGCACCCCAGCGAGCAAGGCTGATCACTCAGAAACATGCTAGAAATAGGAGTGACAAAAAGAAAGCATTTACTAAATTAAAGCAAGTAGGTAGTGATGAGGCATTAAATAAATACAGAAAATTAAATAAATTCTGAAAAATGCAAATCAAAGCAGCAAAGATTGAGACAGAGAAACTCATTGTCAGAGAGAGTAAAAATAATCCCAAAATATTCTTTAACTACATAAATAGCAAGAAACTAAAAAATGATAGTGTTGGTCCCCTTAAAAATAGTCTGGGTGAAATGGTGGATGAGGATGAGGAAAAAGCCAATATGCTTAATTACTTTTTTCAACAGTATTTACACAAAAAAATCACATGACGGATAACATAATCAGTGATAACAAAAATTTTCCATTAAATGTCACCTGCTTAACCCAGCAGGAAGTACGGCGGCGTCTTAAAATCACTAAAAGTGACAAATCCCCGGGCCCGGATGGGATACACCCCTGAGTACTGCAGGAATTAAGTACAGTCATAGTATAGATAGACCATTATTTTTAATCTTTAAAAATTCCACAATAACAGGGTCTGTACCACAGGACTGGCGTATAGCAAATGTGGTGCCAATATTCAAAAAGGGGACAAAAACTGAAGCTGGAAATTATAGGCCAGTGAGCTTAACATCTACTGTGGGTAAAATCCTGGAGGTTTTTTTAAGAGATACTATACTGGAGTATCTAAAGAAGAATAACCTCATGACCCAATATGAGAATGGGTTTACGAGAGACCGTTCCTGTCAGACTAATCTGATAAGCTTTTATGAAGAGGTAAGTTCCAGACTGGACCAAGGGAATGCAGTGGACGTGGTGTATATGGACTTTTCAAATGCTTTTGATACGGTGCTACACAAAAGGTTGATACATAAAATGAGAACAATGGGGATAGGGGAAAATATGTGTAAGTGGGTTAAGAACTGGCTCAGGGATAGGAAACAAAGGGTGGTTATTAATGGATCACACTAGGACTGGGTCACGGTTAGCAGTGGGGTACCGCAGGGGTCAGTATTGGGAACCACAGGGGTCAGTATTGGAGCCGCTTCTTTTACCAAATTTATTAATGACCTTGTAGGGGGCATACAGAGTAGAATTTCAATATTTGCAGATGACACTAAACTCTGCATGGTAATCACTACAGAGGAGGACAATTTAATATTACAAGAGGATTTATGTAAACTAGAAGCTTGGGCTGATCAATGGCAAATGAATTTTAATGGGGATAAATGTAAGGTCACGCACTTGCGCAGAAGAAATAAGATGTATAATTATGTGCTTAATTGAAAAACACTGGCCAAAACTGTCACTGAAAGAGACCTGGGTGTATGGGTGGACGACAAACTCACATTTAGTGGCCAGTGTCAGGCAGCTGCTGCAAATGCAAATAAAATAATGGGAAGCATTAAAAGAGGCATAGATGCTCATGAGGAGAACATAATTTTACCCCTATACAAGTCACCAGTGTGACCACACTTAGAATACTGTGTACAGACATAGCTGCATAGGTGCAGAGAAGAGCGACCAAGGTTATTAGAGAACTAGGAGGGTCTGCAATACCAAGACAGGTTATTACACTTGGGGTTATTTAGTTTGGAAAAACAAAGGTTTAGGGGTGATCTTATTACAATGTATAAATATATGAGGGGACAGAACAAGGACCTTTCTAGTAATCTTTTTACTCTTAGACCTGTGACGGGGACAAGGGGCATCCTCTACGTCTGGAGGAAAGAAGGTTTAATCATAATCACAGACGCGGATTCTTTACTGTAAGAGTAGTGAGACTAGGGAACTCTCTGCCATATGATGTTGTAATCAGTGATTCACTACTAAAATTTAAGAAGGGCCTGGATGCCTTTCTTGAAAAGTATAATATTACAGGTTATTTATACTAGATTCCTTGATAGGGCGATGATCCAGGGTACTAGTCTGAATGCCGTATGTGGAGTCGGGAAGAAATTTTTTCCCAATGTGGAGCTTAGTGGTTGCTACATGGGTTTTTTTTGCCTTCCCCTGGATCAACGTTAGGCTATGGGTTGAACTAGATGGACTTAAAGTCTCCCTTCAGCCTTAACCCGTTTCTGCCATCACGTACGTACTATTCCGTCCATGTGACCTGGGACTTAATTCCCATGGACGGAATAGTACGTCATACGTGATCAGCCGCGCTCACGGGGAGAGTCCAGCTGATCGCATCCGGGTGTCAGCTGTGACACTAAGAGGGCACTAAGAGGGTTAGGGTTGGGGGCTAAAGTTAGGGTTAGGGTTGGGATTAGGGTTAGAAGTGTGTCTGGGTTAGGTTTGTTGTTAGGGTTATGGTTAGGGTTGGAACTTAGGTTAGGGGTATGTTGGGGTTAGGGTTGGAGTTAGAATTGGGGGGTTTCCACTGTTTTGGCACATCAGGGGCTCTCCAAACGTGACATGGTGTCTGATCTCAATTCTAGCCAATTCTGCATTGAAAAAGTCAAACGGTGCTCCTTCCCTTCTGAGCTCTGCCATGCGCCCAAACAGTAATTTACCCCCACATATGGGGTATCAGTGTACTCAGGACAAATTGCATAATAACTCTTTGGGTCCAATTTCTTCTGTTACTGTTATGATTTGGTAGCTGAGGAGAGCAAGCAAAAACGGCAATACACCAGAGAGGTTGGAATCTCCTGGATTGCAGTACCCTGACTAACCACCACAACTAAAGGCAGCCGTGGAGCGTACCTACTTTGGTCCCAGATGCCTCGTCACAGCCCGAGAGGTGAACTACACCCAAAGATAGAAAGAGGAAAGATATCTGCCCCGGAGCAGATCCCCAAAGAACATAGGAAGCCCGCAAACATGTAATGGCGGCTAGACAAGAGGAAATACAGACACAGACAGAAAATAGTATGAGCAAACGTTGGGGCCCAATCTTCCTAGACAGAAAAGGATAGGAAGGACACTTACTGCAATCCAAAAAAACCCTAAAAAATACCAACTCTACTAATTGCATAAACACCTGAGATCACACGACCTTTACCACCTAAATCAGTTCTCTGGTGTAACAAAACTAAGCCGCAGCCACTGAAAAAAACTGGAAAAGGCAAATGAACAAACAACAGTGGCTCAGACAAACTGAGAGGAGCACAAGCCCCGGAGGGGACCTGGCTGACCTCCACAAAAGTGCAGGAAACAATGCAAACAGCAAGCACAAAAATAAAAACAGAAAATCTCCTATCTGAGAGCAGGAGAAGAGGCAAGACTCAGCAAGCTTCCAAGCGAACCAGGAACCACAGTTGAGACAAGAACAATCGATCACCGGCAACCCTGATGGGAGGGAACCAGCTAGTTTGTCCATGTGGGGCCCCACAATGGCCACTCACATGCTCTTGGACATTGGGATTAGGTTGGTTTGATATGGCACTATGGCTCTTTTTATTCAGCTTGTGCTGTTTACATGTACATCTCCTTGCCCTTCACCAATATGGCGGCGACCCCTTCTTTGGCACTCTGCGCATGTGCAGGCACACTCAGGCACTTCCCCTCTCCTCCTCACGTCCCATCCTGCTGGATGTGTGACACGTTGAGGGGAGTGGCCTGCATGGTCTGTCTGGATGCATCATCGCCTCCATACTTCCTGGAGGCGGTGGTATAAATGGAGGCACCTGCCAGGTCTTTTCATGCCCCCTGAGGAAGGAGCATTAAGGCTCCGAAACGCGCGTTGGGGAGGGCTGGACGGCTTTCCTGCTCTGCCTTGAGGTAATGCAGCTGTCTTTTTATGTTAGCATGCCTGCGATTCCTATATACCTATCCTTTACCGCTGTGTTTTACCATGGTGCTATGGTCTCCTATATATTTCATCTGCATTGTGCTATGATATGACCTGCTTAAACCTATAAGATCATGATATGGAATATATATAGGCTCTGTTTATTTTGTTGGCATCTTTCTGATCGTGCTGCACTTAATTTTAGCCATCGTATATTGCACCCATAACATGGGCATAAGTGCGTTACTCCTTCAATGTATTTTCATTTACATATTGCCTTCAGCTTGTTGCCAATATATTATCAGTATATTTCCATCTTTCCTATTATGATTGTTTAGTTCATAACACCCATAGTCACCATATGTACATCTGTATACCTTGAGCTGCTTTATTTGCTACTCCTAACTGTACATACTTATATCTGGAGAGCAGATTTTTTCGCTGTCAGGCCCACTATTTCCACCTCTATGTTATTGCCACCACCTTGGATTTCTTTACCCTGTGCCATACCTGTCCTTGTTTTTATCTTTAGATGTATTCTGCTGTATTAATAAAGATGTATTTTTGAGACTTTAAGGCTGTTGTCCTTGTGGTTTTGCTTATATAGGACCAGTCTGTAACTCCTGATTGCCAATCTTTACTAAATGGTTCAGCACTGTCTGCAACCACCAGAGGGAGCTTCTGCTCAGAACTCATTTCTAACACATTCACAACAGTACCCCCCCCTTGAGGAGGGGTCACCGAACCCTCACTTGGGCAACCAGGTCGGTCAGGATGAGCTCTGTGATACGCACGGATCAGTCTCCTAGCATGGATGTCCGAAGCAAACACCCAAGAATTGTCCTCCTGACCATAACCTCTCCACTTAACCAAATACTGGAGTTTCTAGAAAAACGAGAATCCAATATTTTCTCAACCACATACTCCAGATTGCCCTCAACCAAAACAGGGTCAGGAGGCGCAGCCATAGGAACCACTGGCTCGACAAACCTCTTCAATAAGGACTTGTGGAACACCTTATGGATCTTAAATGTCCCTGGAAGAAGTAAACGAAAGGAAACAGGATTAAGAATCTCCATGATCTTATAAGGTCCAATGAACCTAGGTTTAAACTTAGGAGATGCAACTCTCATAGGGATATTTCTTGAGGACAACCAGACCAAGTCCCCCACTTCAAACCGAGGACCATCAGTCCTATGCCGGTTGGCAAACCGCTGGGCCCTCTCCTGAGAGAGGGACAACCTCTCCACTACCTGGTCCCAAATCTGCTGCATACGCTCCACAACAGAGTCAACACCTGGACAGACAGAAGCCTCCGTCTGTCCCGAAGAAAATCGAGGGTGAAACCCAAAATTGCAGAAAAATGGAGACATCAAAGTGGCAGAGCTAGCTCTATTATTAAGAGCAAACTCAGCCAAAGGCAAAAAAGAGACCCAGTCATCTTGATCAGCAGACACAAAGCATCTCAGATAAGTCTCCAATGTCTGGTTTGTTCTCTCAGTTTGTCCATTGGTCTGAGGATGAAAAGCCAAGGAGAAAGACAATTGAACACCAAGTTTAGAACAAAAAGTCCTCCAAAATCTGGAAACAAACTGGACTCC
>JARQOD010000001.1:894546305-894587811 GCA_033576555.1 Oophaga sylvatica | reverse complement strand
ATTTTCCCCTATCCCTATTGTTCTCATTTTATGTATCAACCTTTTGTGTGGCACTGTATCAAAAGCTTTTGAGAAGTCCATGAACACCACGTCCACTGCATTCCCTTGGTCCAGTCCTGAACTTACCCTTCATAAAAGCTTATCAGATTAGTCTGACAAGAACGGTCCCTCGTAAACCCATGCTGATACTGTGTCATGAGGTTATTCAGCTTCAGATACTCCAATATAGTATCCCTTAAAAAACCCTCCAGGATTTTACCCACAGTAGATGTTAAGCTCACTGGCCTATAATTTCCAGGTTCAGTTTTTGCCCCCTTTTTGAATATTGGCACCACATTTGCTATACGCCAGTCCTGTGATACAGACCCAGTTATTATGGAATCTTTAAAGATTAAAAATAATGGTCTATCTATAACTGTACTTAATTCCTGCAATACTCGGGGGTGTATCCCATCCGGGCCCGGGGATTTGTCAACTTTAGTGATTTTTAGACGCTGCCGTACTTCCTGCTGGGTTAAGCATGTGACATTTAATGGAGAAATTTTTTTATCTCTGATCATGTTATCTGTCATGGGATTTTTGTGTAAATACAGTTGAAAAAAAGTCATTTAGCATATTGGCTTTTTCCTCATCCTCATCCACCATTTCACCCAGACTATTTTTAAGGGGACCAACACTATCATTTTTTAGTTTCTTGCTATTTATGTAGTTAAAGAATATTTCATCAAGGATAATGAAGCCAAGTATAATGCACAAGTTCCCACAGATGTAACCCAAGTCACAGATGGTCACAAATCAATAGTAGGACCCGCAACTTACCCATGGTATATGAGGATGGAATGCCCCACGCTGCCCCGACACGCGTTTTGCTTCCGCTTTTTCAAGGGGGAGTGTTTGCCAAGCACATAATTTACATGTATCATACTGACACATCTAAAGATAGAACATTCACTTCGTTTGTCTTTTAACCTTCTACATTCCTATATGCACTTAATATATCTTTCTAAACTATAATGACTTTTGTGCCATTCTGTATTTGTTACCCACTACCCATACATATCACCATAATAACTGATGAATTTTGGTCCCATGGATATTATTTTTTGATGGATGGGAACACCCCCTTGTACTTGTGTTCCTCCTTTGCTATAAGACCTATATTTTTCTGTATTGTTATTCAATGTTTTATGTATTGTATTCAATGAACTTTATTCACTTTAATTCCATTCTTGTGGTTTATGGCTACTCCATTGTTGCTTCTTTGTATCTATTACCTGTAAATTATACACTATATACAGAGATCCTGTGTGTAATGTCACTGGTGATCACGGTATTACCTGTACACAATACAGTATATACAGAGCTCCTGTGTATAATGTCAATGGTGATCCAGTATTACATGTACACTGACACTATATAAAGAGCTCCTGTGTATAATGTCACTGGTGATCACTGTATTACCTGTATACTATACAGTATATACAGACCTCCTGTGTATAATGTCACTGGTGATCCCGGTATTACCTGTACACTGTGCACTACATAAAGAGCTACTGTGTATAATGTCACTTGTGATCACTGTATTACCTGAACACTATACCCTATATATAGACCTACTGTGTATAATGTCTCTGGAGATCACTGTATTACCTGTACACTGTACACTATATACTGAGCTCCTATGTATAATGTCACTGGTGATCACTGTATTACCTGTACACTGACATTATTTACAGAGCTCCTGTGTATAATATTACTGGTGATCATTGTATTACCTGTACACTATACCCTGTTATGAATGTGCTAGAGATGGTTTCTGAGCAGAGGCTCCCTCTGGTGGTTACAGTACTGAACCTTTCAGTGAGGAATGGCAATCTGGGTTCACTGACTGGTCTGATATAAGGGAGGTTCCCTCCCATGATGGTTGCCGGTGATCAATTGTTCTTGTCTCAATTGTGGTTCCTGGTTCTTTTGGAAGTTTGCTGAGTCTTGCCTGCATTTTCTGCTATCAGATAAGATATTTTCTGCTTTTATTTTTGTGCTTGCTTTTTGCATTGTTCCCTGCACTTCTGTGGAGGTCAGCCAGGTCCCCTCCGGGGGGGCTTGTGCTCCTCTCAGTTTATCTGAAGCCACTGTTATTTGTTCATTTTCTTTTTCCTGTTTTTTCAGTGGCTGCAGCTTGGTTTTGTTCACACTGAGATCTGATTTAGTGGGTGGCGAGATCATGTGATCTCAGTATTTTTGTAATCAGAATTGTTGGATTTTTGTAGGGTTTTCTGGGTTGCAGAAAGTAATCTCTCCTGTGGTATCCTATTTAGTCAGCTTGTGGCCCCAGAGTTTGCTCATTCTATTTTCTGTCTGTGTTCGTGCTTTCTTCTTGTCTAACGCCATTACATGTTTGGGGGCTTCCTATTTTCTTTGCGGATCTGCTCGGGGCAGATAGCTTTAATCCTTCTGCCTTTAGGTGTAGTTATCTCTCAGGCTGTGACGAGGCGTCTAGGATCAACGTAGGAACGCTCCACGGCTACCTCTAGTTGTGTGGTTAGTTTAGGAATCTGCAACCCATTAGTTACCAACATCTCAGGTGTTCGGCTGCCCGGCTGTTGTTCCTGTCCTCCTCAGCTACCTAACATAACAATACCCCATATACTGGGCTCCTGTGTATAATGTCACGGGTGATCCCTGTATTACCTGTAGACTGATACTGTATGCAAAGATCCTGTGTATAATTTCACCTGTAATCACTGTATTACTTGTACACCATATACATAGCTCCTGTGTATAATACCTCGAGGGATCCATGTATTACCAGTACAAAATACACTATATACAGAGCTCCTGTGTATAATGTGATTGGTAATCCCTGTATTACCTGTACACTGACACTATGTATAGAGCTCCTGTGTATTATGTCACTGGTGGTAATAACAGTGTTGTTAGTATTGTAATTTTCATTCATGATCAGTATTCAGTCACTACGTGGTGGTAATATGTTTTCTGGTCACTGTGTGGCTGTATTTCTCACTTGTATGTGGTATTATTCAGTCACTATGTGGTGCTAATATCAGGGCTGGTCATTGTGGCGTTATTTGTTCCTTTGGTAATATGTGATCTGGTCACGGTGTGGCTGTTTTTATTTATTCCTTGCATGTAGTAATATGTGGTCTGGTCACGGTGTAGTGGTATTTGTCCCTTGTATGTGATATTATTTGGTCGTTATGTGGTATAATATGTAGTATAATCATGGTGTGGCGTACCTTCTTTTAACTAAACAACACCTTTAATGCAAACTACCGTAATTGTACATCCCAGTTATGATGTGCGCACAGTAGGTATACAGGAGCCGCCTGTGTTTTACAGACGATACTTCACTATAACGAGGATAATGGCTAACAGGTATTTGCATATAACTGTATGGTGGGCCCCTAGACTCAATTCCCCCCGTGGGTCCCAGACACCCTAGTCTGACCTTGTTTTCCACTATGGCCGTTACTAAGCTTCTCTGCTCGCCGAAGCCTTGGAACTAGCGCCCAGGGCATTCTCTTCTTCTCACGTTCCCTGCTCGGCTCCGTCCCGTTACCTCCAGGACTTGCACGCTCTATTTTATTCTTCCAGGCTTCCTGCCTCAGACCTCGTCTCCAGAGAATCACTCACTCCTTTTTGTCACTTTCTCTTGTCTCTCTACTAGATCACGCTATCCGTCTTCTTGCTCTCCTCTCACTTTAGGGACAAGCATCCGAGCATGCTTGGGTGTTATCCGAATACTTGGGAGTGCTTGTATATTGTGTTCGAGACCATGCGGCAGAGCCGGACTGGCCATCTGGCCCAGAAGGGCCTGTTTTTTTCATGGGCCGCCTTGTCTGCTGCGTTGCTAACAGAATCAGTGTTCTTGGTGTAAGAGTTGTGACAGAGCACCAAGTCGCTGACTCTGTCACTTACCCCAGCAGGCCACAGGAATCATTAGAAATATTGTTCTTGTAGTAAATCTTGCTTTCATACGATACGATACGATACACTTTATTGATCCCGAGGGAAATTATGGTATCACAGCAGCGTTACAACAGCATTACAAACAAACCATTACAAACAGCATTACATAGAGTAATTACTAGACACAGATTTGCACATGACTAACCACAATACATAACAAACAAAGGTACAAAAATCTCTAATCATTTCCATTAGTGCGCCAGTCCTAGGTCGTAGTCATCTTTCACCCTTAGTGAATTGTTATACATCCCCATAGCGGTAGGCACAATGGGTAATATTAGTAATATATCCCATCTGGTTCTTGGGGACGGGGACAGCATGGGCCTGTGTGATTTCAGCACATGTGGGGATTACCTAACAAACAGCCAATCCCCACATATGTTCAGGTTGTCTAAAGCCACAATCTGTGCAGCCACAGAGACTCGAACATAATATACGAGCACTCCCAGATGCTTGGATAACACCCGAGCATGCTTGGATAAGACGTTATCTGAGCACATTCGCTCACTACTACTGCTGAGTAATCAGACCAGAGGTCTGCTCTAGCTCCAAGCTAGGCCCTGTCTGACTCACTACCAGGAAGTCCTCTCTAATCTTGCTACTTAGCCCCTCCCGCTCTTGACTGGTCCCAACTCTTAACTCTGTCCATACCTACTCACTACCTGTTGCTGGGCAGAAGACAACTCTATCACATGACAATGCAAAACATTAAACAGGCAAATGTTATAATGCATCACATCACAACCACACAGTTGTCTTCAAGGGGAACATGAGCCGTATGTTTATCTCATTACACATTCTGCAGTAAAAATGATCTGGCAATATAATTCTCCAAGTCATTATGATTACGGCAATTCCAAATCTTATTATTTCCTGGTTAAAAATATTCAGAACATTAAAAAATGGTTTGTGTCGTCATATTTTAGGACGCTGACTTTTTAGCTTTACATCCGTGGAGTTGTGTGAGAGATTATTTTTTTCGCGATGAGCTGACTTTTTTATTTATAAAATTTGGGGTAGATAGGATATTTTTATTGCTTTTTGTTATATTTTTTTAGGAAAATGCTGCAACCAAGAAATGGCGGTTCTGTCAGTTCAAGGTTTTTTTTTTTGCATTTAAGGTATGATTTAAACAAATTTATATGTTGATTACCGTAATTGGAATTTTTTTCATACACAGAGATATCAAATATGTTTATTTATTTTTTTATTTTGTTATTTTTGAAGAGCAAAGAAAGAGGGATGATTTACACTTTTATATATATTTATTGAATCAGTTTTTACAACTTTTACATTATTTTTTAGTTTCCCTTGGAGATTTAAACCTGTAATAATTTGGTCACTTATTCTGTATACTGCAATAACACGGTGTTGCAGTTCTCTTTTGAAGGCCAGCCCAATGCTTAGCTTCAGAGGGAGACTAAGGCGGCCTTTTCTGTGTCGGGGGTGTGGTGGGGTGCAGTGGGAGCCAGTGTGTGCACACACCGGTTATGGTGTCATCTGAAGGCCGCTGTCAGAGATTTACAACAGCATTTAAATAGTTAAACTGCAGAGATCAGAAGGTTCAGTCTCTGCAGTTATCGGCAGGTGTCCACTATGTAACATAGCTATCATCTGCCAGAAATGAAGAATGCTCCGCTCCTGAGACAGCCCTTAGTAACCTATGACTTGCAATGAGTGCAAGTGCTCTTTACTTGAGTTTGCCTAGGGTGCTCAGGTACTCACTGAATAGCGCGGGTGCTCTTGTACTCACTGAATAGCGCGGGTGCTCTTGTACTCACTGAATAGCGAGGGTGCTCTTGTACTCACTGAGTAGTGCGGATGCTCAGGTACTCACTGAGTAGCGCGGGTGCTCGGGTACTCACTGAGTAGAGCGGGTGCTCCGATACTGAGTAGAGAGACATGTAGACATGTTCGCGTCCCCATGGCTGCATATTTATGGATGTTAGACAGCCTCAAAACATGTGAGGATTACCTGACATAGTCATCCATAAAGTATAATGCACAGCCCATAGTCATCCATAAAGTATAATGCGCAGCCCATAGTCATCCATAAAGTATAATGCACAGCCCATAGTCATCCATAAAGTATAATGCGCAGCCCATAGTCATCCATAAAGTATAATGCACCCCATAATCTATATATATAAAATTGAATGTGTTTATCACCAACCAATCACGAAGTATCTTACATTTAAACAGAGCTGTTTAAAAGAAGCTGAGCTGTGATTGGTTGCTATGAGCAACAGTTTTCCTTGCAACCAATGCCTAAGCATCTTTCATTTCACCAGAGCTGTTTAATAGAAGCTGAGCTGTGATTGGTTGCTATGAGCAAAGGGATCCCCAGTATCAGGGTGGATTTGATTTAAATCAAACTGATTTAAATCACGATTTAAATCACTAGTCAGTAAGGCTTGATTTTAATCAGTGATTTAAATCAAAGTTTCTACCTAAACTAGTTCTTGCTGACTTTAACATGCAAGTAGATGAAGATTTTTAGAATCACTTTTTATATTACTTTTTTCTCCCCAGTTTAATGGGTTAATCATTCATATTTGGACACCACTGTTCTGTAGGAATTAGGAAGGAGAAAAATAATCCTGACCTTAATAACAATTTAAATAGATTTATTCAACTGAAACAATAACAACATTACAGCATAAGTTATTTGCTTAAACAAACATCCATGTTTGTTAACTAATTTGGCTAAACAAAATATATATATATTTTAAGAAACTTAGACTGTCAGCCCAGCCGACACATGAAAAACTTAAATACTACTGTCCCTGCTGTGCTCTGTAGCTCACTCGTCGTCATCTTCATCATCATCTTCTTTGTTCCTATTCATAATCTGGAAAAGAAAAACAAGCTTTCCTGCTTTTTTGGGTCCCAACCGATTTCTCAATTTAAATGAATGAGTCCAAAGGAAGAGAATATTCTTTCAACGCCTGCAGAAGAAGCTACTGCTGTTAAAAGTGAAATCATTACTTGAACAGTCTCTAAATCCAAGCGCTTAAGTGACTTCCACCAGTTTACTGGTGTGACCTTCCTTAAAATATCTTCAGCAAACATATATTTCTTGAATGGTTCCCCTTTAGCTCTGAAGTTTATTATAGTTGGCATTAAAGATGGATGATTGCTGGATACCCATGTCATAGCTAACTCCTCTTCCTCAGCACTTAGGTTTTGACCCTGATATTGGATATTGACAATATTTGCCAAAAAATGAGCTGGAGTCAGTGCTTGTCCCATTCGTTTGTTTACTGCTTGTAATTTAATTCTGTCCATGTGTAGTTCTGTTTTTAAGTGTTCACTCAGTTCCTTCCAAATTTCAACAGCATCCGCAATAAAACAGCTATTTTTCTGTATTTTGTTTAAAGCTTGAGAGATAGGTTTCAGGAAGCTCAGCATATGTTCAACATTTCTCTTAAGCCCAATGTTGAGGATTTTGGCCGTGACAGTGACATCTATTTTATCTCGATTTTCTTCACAAAGTGTCATCAGAATAGGCCAGTTTTTGATATACTGCTCAAAACAGTCCACCACAGAGTTCCATCTAACATCTTGTGGGAGCGTTAGCTTGGTTCCACCCATCCTTTTCAGAGCTGCTGCAGCAAAATGATTATTACGGAAGTATTTAGCAATTTCAACAACATTAGCCTTTATTTCTGGAACACTTTCACTTAAGTCTTTGGCTAAGAGGTGCAGCAAATGAGTACTGCAACCATATGTTATTAGCTTTGTATTCCCTCCCTGCTCTTCTAAATTTCTTCTCATCTTGGATACGTTTGCAGCATTGTCAGTGACCAAACTGCGTACTAGACATTTGAATTTTTGTTCACATGTTGTTATAGCTTTTACTGCCACTTCTTGTAAGTATTCTGCTGTGTGTGCATTTCCTGACGTATCAGTTGTTTGTGCAAGGAAGACTTTACCTTCTTCTGTTGTTATACAAGCACATACAATAGGATCATTGTGGACATTACTCCACCCATCAATACTTAGGTTAACAATTTTACCCTCCAGAGCTGTTGCACATTGCTCTATTTCTCTGTCATACACTTGATCCAGCAGTTTCCCTGCAACATCAGTTCTGCTGGGTGGACTGTATCCTGGTCTCAGTGACTGAACCATATTAATGAAATGTGGGTTCTCAGTCAGACGGAAAGAAGAGTTCATTGCATAAATAAACTGGGCAATTTTTTCATCAATCAACTCTTTTTCTAATCTGCTAGTTCTTATCACAAATAGAGTTGAGCGATACTTTCCGATACCCCTAAGTATCGGAATCGGAATGGTATCGCCGATACCATTAAAATATCGGCGATACCCGATACCGATACCGGAAGTCCCATGTAAGTCTATGGGAACAAAATATCGGAACTAAAAAAACCCCATTCTTTCCTTGTAAACACTAAATATACACACATAGAATACATATATATATATATATATATATACATGTCATTGTGACATATATATATACATATATGTATAGTTTATACACTTCTACATAGTAAAATATCCTCTGATTCAATTGCCGGGTAAAGCCGGCTTCAGTGAAAAGACAGAAGCACCCGACATGAAATGACACTTGGTGTACATAGGGTTAACCATGTCTTTTCATGTCGTTTGCTATCTGATTTGCACAAACAATTAAATCAGTCTATGTTTGCAAAATTTCACACCTGTAGGGGTTAATTAAAGGTGTAAATTCGTTGTAAAAAAAACGGACTTTTTTGCTACGAATTTACACCTTTAATTAACCCCTACAGGTGTGAAATTTTGCACACATAGACTGATTTAATTGTTTGTGCAAATCAGATAGCAAAGGACATGGTTAACCCTATGTACACCAAATGTCATTTCATGTCGGTTCTGCATTTTCACAAAAGCCGGCAATTGAATTAGCGGCTATTATACTATGTAGAAGTGTATGAACTATAAATATATATATATATATATATATATATATATGTGTCACAAACTCAATGACATGTATATATATATATATATGAGGTGTAAAATTGCTGAAAAAAAATGCGTGGGCTCCCGCCCTATTTTCGCAACCAGACAGACAAAGCCAGTGAGTGGGGGCAGATAATAATAGCCCAGAGAGGGACCATTATTTTTGGCCCCCCCCGGCTACTAACATCTGCCCCCAGACACCCCAGAAAGGGCAAATCTCTAATTAGATTTGCCCTTTCTGGCACTTTGCCCGTCTATTCCCATTGCCCTGTAGCGGTGGCGAATGGGTTAATAAGGGGTTAAAATGACCTTGCAATTGAAAGGTCACTTTAAGCCAGGTTAATAATTGAGAGCTGTCAATTAGACAACTATCAATTATTAATCCCTATTGTATGAAAGAAAAATCAAACACACACACTTTAATAAAAAAGAAGTTTAATGAAATAATCACACAGTTTTTGACCATATTTTATTTACCTGCTAAAACAATTTCCTGTAATAAAATAAAATAATAAAGCAAAATTATTCTTACCAATCCGATGCACAGTCAGGTCCCACGGTGTAATCCTTCAGAAAGGGTTAATGTTTACTGCAGGGACCGCAGCTAATGCTGCAGCCTCACAGTAAACCCCCAAATGAATGAGTTCCTCTCCTGGCTGGCAGGAGAGGAAGTGGAAAGCTTAATTGATTGCTTTCCACTTTCACTTCAGGTCAGCCAGGGACACCATCAGTGACGTCAGAGGGAACTGATTAACAAAAATAGGGGTTCCCTTCGAAAAAAAAATGGCGTGGGGTCCCCCCTATTTTTGTTAACCAGCCAGATGAAGCAGACCGCTGAGGCCTGGATTTTCAGGCTGTTAAGGAGCCAAGATCCATGGACCTTGCCAGCCTGATAATACCAGGCCACAGCAGTCTGCTTAGCTTGGCTGGTTAACAAAAATAGGGGATCCCCTCGAAAAAAAAACGGCGTAGGGGTCCCCCTATTTTTGTTAACCAGCCAAGTAAAATGCAGACTGCTGCGGCCTGGTATTAAAAGACTGTCAAGGCCCATGGATTTTGGCCCTCAACAGCCTGATAATACCAGGCTACAGCAGCCCCACATTTGGCGCATCAAAAGATGTGCCAATTGTGGCACTTTACCCGGCTCTTCCCACTTGCCCTGTAGCGGTGGCAAGCGGGGTAATAAGGGGTTATTGTCACCGTTGATTGCACGGTGACAATAAGCCCGGTTAATAATGGAGAGGTGTCAATAAGACACCGATCCATTATTAATCCCAAAGTTATTAAATGTTTAAAAAAAAGACACAGCAAGAAAAAAGTCTTTTAATGAAATAAAAGAGACAACACAGTTTTCATTTTTTTTATTACTCTCTCATTCCTGCGACGCCATCGATCTCCTGTAAAAAAAAAAAAAAAAAAACCAACAGTATACCACCTGTCCGACGCAGTCCATAGTAACGATTGTCCCACGACGATCCAGCTCTGCTACATCGGAATGACAGGCAGAGCCTGTCATCCCGGCGCAGCACAGCTGCTTACCAGCTTCCCCGGCGGTGACGTCATCGGACTGCTTTACGGCCGCGATTACCCAGCAGTCACTGCAGTTATCGCGAGATACTGCATGTGACCGCCGGGGAGAAGAGGATGGCGGCCATTAAGCAGCCCGGGATGTGACCGCCGGAGATCTTCTGCCGGGTAAGTGCCGCTGACTCCTGACAGACCCGACCGACGGACACTGACAGTGACAATTCTGATTCCGGTATCCGATAAGACGAAAATATCGGAACTCGGGATCGGAATTCCGATACAGCCAATATTGGCCGATACCCGATACTTGCAGTATCGTATCGCTCAACACTAATCAAAACCTATCTATGGTGGTTCCAGGAGGTAAAGGTTTTTTCTTCCTTTTGGGTGATGGTGATATGTGGCTGTGGGTGTCTGATGATGATGCTGCTGCTAATGAAGCACTATCCTGGATGGATAACTCTGAAACTGTAGAACAGGATGATGGTGATCTTGGAGGTGGATAGTTTCCAGAATCCATGAATTCCCCTAAACAAAAAAAGTCAATGCTGTTATTTTATTGTTTATACAATTTCTGCTTATTGTACACAACACAGCACTGCCCAAAAGGAATATTTGTTTTTCTTCATAACTGTACCAAATGACAGTAACATGCAGTAATAATAAGAAATATAATTTTTCTCACACATGACAGTTCAGTCTTTAGTAGGGTTGAGCGATACTTTCCGATATCCAAAAGTATCGGAATCGGAATGGTATCGCCGATACCATTAAAATATCGGCGATACCCGATACCGATACCGGAAGTCCCATGTAAGTCTATGGGAACAAAATATCGGAATTAAAAAAAACCCATTCTTGCCTTGTTGGTTAATTGTACATGAAGGAAAACAACAAAGAGTAATGTAGAATGTATTGGGGAAGGTTGAGGAGACATTAAAGGCATAGATGTTTAACCCAATCAAATGGAATAGCATATATATATATATTTTTTTTTAAAGATGTTCGGATTGACGAATAAATTGACAATGTTGTTAACGTTTTTTCTATTTTGGCAAATATGTATATTTCACAACTTCCATGCTCTTCACCTTTTTAACTTTTCACACACTTTCTCCTTCATAATCTTCAGCAGCATCATCTTTTTCATCAAATTATTCTTCATCTTCACCTTCTTTATCTTCTTCTTAAACTTCTTGCTATTCATCTTTTTGTTAACATTACTCATATTCTTCTTATTAAACTATTATTCTTATTCATATTGTACTTCATCTTCTTCATCATATTCTTATTTGTGACAGAGAATCCTGTACTTGTAATCTGTCAAAGTATGAATTTTTCATCCTTCCGTTCTTGCTGTCACAAAAGATTTAAATTACAACAGTATTTGTCCGTGTTCAGTTTAGCCTGCAGCAGCAGGCATTTTCCAGGGGCACGACGAGGAGGAACGGACTCACCCCCATACACTGCTTAGTCTTCTTCTGCTTAGAATTTAGAGCATATATTTTGCTCTTCATTTTGGTCTTATACTTCATGTTCTTCTGCTTTTTGATCTTCTGCTTATTGTTCTTAAGTCTCTTGTTCTGTATCTTGCAGTTTGTCTTAACCTTCTTAGTCCTGTTTGGTAATCTTTTATTTCTTCTTTGTGATGGTGTTTAGGCTGGTTGGCTTGATGCTCGTCGTCCTTGTGGTCGTCATCTTCTTCGGGGTGGTCATCAGGGTCGTCGTCTTCATTGTTGGAGATCCAGAGTGATTACCCAAAAAAGCATTGAAAAAATCTTCAATTTGTAAATGTAGCAGAAGGTACAAGAGTCAATGCAAGTAACGAGGACCAGCTGACTGTGCTGGAACCCGGAGGGGCAGCAGAAGGAAAAGAGCCAATGGCACAACCGAGGACCAGCTGACGTTACTGGGACACGGTTACTAAGCAGGAGGTACCTGTGCTCCAAAGCACTACCAAGGACCAGCAGACGTTGCTGGAACTCGGATACCGAGATGGAGGCACCTAGGCCAAAGGCACTGCGGAGAACCAGCTGACGGTACTGGAACCCGGACGGGTAGCAGAAGGTACAAGAGCCAATGCAAGTAACGAGGACCAGCTGACTGTGCTGGAACCCGGAGGGGCAGCAGAAGGAAAAGAGCCAATGGCACAACCGAGGACCAGCTGACGTTACTGGGACACGGTTACTAAGCAGGAGGTACCTGTGCTCCAAAGCACTACCAAGGACCAGCAGACGTTGCTGGAACTCGGATACCGAGATGGAGGCACCTAGGCCAAAGGCACTGCGGAGAACCAGCTGACGGTACTGGAACCCGGACGGGTAGCAGAAGGTACAAGAGCCAATGCAAGTAACGAGGACCAGCTGACTGTGCTGGAACCCGGAGGGGCAGCAGAAGGAAAAGAGCCAATGGCACAACCGAGGACCAGCTGACGTTACTGGGACACGGTTACTAAGCAGGAGGTACCTGTGCTCCAAAGCACTACCAAGGACCAGCAGACGTTGCTGGAACTCGGATACCGAGATGGAGGCACCTAGGCCAAAGGCACTGCGGAGAACCAGCTGACGGTACTGGAACCCGGACGGGTAGCAGAAGGTACCCATGGAAATTTAAGATGACAGGCCGCGAGCCGGCCGCAGTTACCGAATCCCACAGTACTACAGTGGGTGATTGTCCTATTGTCACAACGGAAACAGCCTTTATTTGCATATCCCGCAGCACACATAGGAAGCACCTAAACTCAAGCACATAGAGTCGGCAACCGACCGCAACCGACAGGACAACTATTGGAGCTAAGTGAGTTTACCAGGCAGACGTGCTGAACTCCGGATGAGTACCCGTAGCCAAGACACTCGGACAACAGCGGTATGGGTAGCCTAGGGATGACGGACAGGGTGGAGGACAGGACTTTTGCCGTACCAGCGGAGCAGGGAACAGCTGACATTACTGCATACCCAGTCACAGACAAGTGTACTGTCGTGTTGTACCAGTGGCACAGCAACTTTTTGCCGTCACACACAGGGAAGCTGACATACTGAACCCGTAACGGCAAGTGTACGTGCTAACGCACTCGAGCAACAACTGGCGTGTTGTAGCCCAGGATGAGAAGAACATGGTGGAGGCAGCAGGACTTTTTGCCGTTCACACAGCAGGGGAACAGCTGACATTACTGAACCCAGTAACACAGGAGCAAGTGTTACTGTGCTAACAGCACTTCCGAGCACAACTGGCGGTGTTGTAGCCCAGGGATGAGAAGAGAACAGGGTGGAGGCAGCAGGACTTTTTGCCGTTCACACAGCAGGGGAACAGCTGACATTACTGAACCCCAGTAACACAGGAGCAAGTGTTCACTGTGCTAACAGCACTTCGCACAAGGGCGGTGTTGAGCCGATGAAAGAACTGGGCGCGGACTTTTGCGTTCACGCGGAACAGCTACTTACGACCGTAACACAGGACAGTGTCATGGCTAACAGCATCCGAGACAATGGGGTGTTGTAGCCGGATGAAAGAAGTGAGCAGCAGGACTTTTTGCCGTTCACACAGCAGGGGAACAGCTGACATTACTGAACCCCAGTAACACAGGAGCAAGTGTAGACTGTGCTAACAGCACTTCCGAGCTACAACTGGCGGTGTTGTAGCCCAGGGTCAAGGAGGATGTTTAAATACTATATCAAGTATTTTCCTTGTTACGTGTCAATTAAAAATGTCTATACTCCAAACAAGAGAAATATAAACTTTAGTACCATAAGATGATGATTTAACTTAAAAAAATATATGTAAATTAAAAATTTACAAACATAAACGCATACATTAACATGTTGAAAAGCAATGCAAACCACAATTAAAATAGGTTAAATAATCTGCTATACGGTTTAAAATAAAAGCATACAAGTACACATCAGAATCCATTAATGATGGGTAAGTAACAGTATGTACACCATTTTTATTGTGTAGACAATGAATGGCTGACTTAAAAACATAATCAGCATTACAAGTTTTCTTGACATTCATAAAACTTTACATTTGGTGAATAATATAACTACAATTTTTTAAAAAATATCTAAAATTTCCATCATGTAATACTGATAATATGTGCCAATCATTTATATTAACAAAACGAAAATTTAAAAAGTGCATAGTGCAGAGTGAAAACAGATATTTATGCCTGACTGTGGACTTGCAAGCATGACAACGGATAGATAAGGTATATATAGATGAGACTGCATAGCCACAGATGGTGAATGGCGATGTAATACTGTACCTCAATAAAGTGTGCGTTACTACTACATCCTTTTTTTTATCTAGCTTTATAAAAGGTTACGTGCATGTATGGTTGCGCCTCTGTTTGGACGCACAGACTGGCTTCCTGCTGTGACGCGTTGGGTATTGGAGCGTCTGTACGTCTTATGACGCAGACTAACATTCACGGTGCGCATCGTTCATCATCGCAAGCGTACCGACAACACAAAGGCGTTGTCATGACTGCTTTACTCAGTAAACATGCACCTATGATGAAACATACACGCATGTGCCCTATTACATAACAAGCTACAAGAAAAACGAGTGTGAGGTGTGACACAGCTGTTTTGTTAAGGTACAGTATTATATCGACATTGTACAGATGTCGCTATTCAGTCTGATAAATATATATCATTCACGTATTCTATCAGTTGTCGTTCTTTCAGCACCACTTACAGGTATATATTTTGCTATTGTGACTATGCACTATTGACTTTACCAAGGTAATGCATGATTTTTGTAAGCGATTATCATGTTTACATGAAGGACCTTTATGATATGGGCTGTTAACTTTCTAATCAAATATGTATTTTTTAAAATGACACAAATATAAGTAATGTTGAAGAGGACTATTCCTACATGCATTGTTTGCACAATATTACACGTGTACATCACGTCCCTTAATCAACATTGGATTATTATATTTACTTGTATGCTTTTATTTCAAAGGCAAGAACACTGAAGTATAACCTTCGCACTGCAGCAGTTGTCAAAGTTCAACCCACATTATGCACTTCCAACATTGCAGCATTGGAGTCATCATGATGTGAGTTGGATTTGTCTAAGCTATGGAGTGACAAGGTTGACCATCAGTATCCTATAGCATAAGTAGGATTTTGTGTTTGCATTTGTTTTCGACATGTGCATATCTGTAATAATATGTCACATTTATTTTGTTACAGATTTGTGACAAAGACTAATCATTTTATGGTTTGAAAGTTGACGTTTCAAATGTTTACAGCTTAGAAATCAGGGTGTAGCCTCATATCTATGTGTAGCACTAGACACTTTGAGATGTCAGGTTTTTTTCACCATGATTAGGTAGCTAGCAGTAATTTTTGCCGGACACACAGCAGGGGAACAGCAGGCGTTACTGAACCCCACAAACACATCAGCGATTGTTTTAATCTGTGCATCTAACACTTCTGAGCAGCAACTGGCGCTGTTGAAGCCCAGGGTCAAGGAGGGTGTAGGCAGAGGCCTAGTATGATGACGTTTGAAAGTTGAAATGTTGTAGTTTAGCAGCAATGGCAGTAAAGGTTTGTGCCAGGTACACTACAGACACAGAGGGAACAGCAGGCGTTACTGAACCCCACAAACACATCAGCGATTGTTTTCATCTGTGCATCTAACACTTCTGAGCAGCAACTGGCGCTGTTGAAGCCCAGGGTCAAGGAGGGTGTAGGCACAAAATATTGACTTATTGCCTTGTTACGTGGCCATTGCAAATGTATGTACTTCAAACAAGAATAAATGAAGTTTTACTAGGACAATAAAATGATGAATTTCAATTCCAAGAATAGAAAAATATTTATACTTGAGAGTCCTCTGTGGTTGATACCGTTTAATGGCTAACTGAAAATATGGTAACAAATTCAAAGCTTTCGAGACTACTCAGGTCTCTTCATCAGGCTAAGACTAAAAAAAAAATGGAAGAATCACATATTTGTACACACAACAGGACACAGGAATAGGTAAGACAAGTGAGGGAGGGACAAGTGAGGGTAGACCGGCCAAAAAATGAGAACAAGGATGAATTATCAGCGCCACACGATAAGACAAAAAATAATGGATTTACCTGTGGCAAAACACTTTTGTATGCCCGGTCATAGCATGATGGATATGGAATTACTGGTATTAAAATATAACTTCAAATATGACAAAGATACAAAGGTTTCAGAATATAAGCTCATCATGACCTTTGACACTGTTAGTGATGGAATGAATAGATCACACGGATTTATGTCATTCTATATCAATTAAGGAATCTACGTCTCTGCCCTTCCAGGGGTATTAAAACACAAAACCAGACCCCAATCAGAGGGCAATAAAACTTTCTATCCTTATCTAGGAACTGTTCCAATATTTATGTACATCCCTCTGTGATAATGACAGTTCTGCTACACGTCACTTACTTGTCTTACCTATTGCACTATTCCTGTGTCCTGTTGTGTATAGAAATATGTGATGCTTCATTTTTTGTTTTAGTCTTTGCCTGATGAAGAGACGTGAGTAGCCTCGAAAGCTTGCAATTTGTTATCATCTTTTCAGTTATCCATTCAAAGGTATCAACCACTGTGGACTCTCAAGTGTAAATATTTTTCTATCTAATGGCTAACACGGTACGAAGATACACTGTTTCCTAACTTCAATAATAAAAATAAAGACACTGCAAATATAAACGCATATATGCACATGCCAACAAGAAATGGAACAACACACCACCCAAAAAATTGGTTACAAAATATAGTGTTGTAAATTTAAGAATAAAAGTCCATTTTTGTATTTATGAATAATGCTTAAGGAACGCTATGTTAAACCATAACATAGTGAAGACAATGGATTTTGTAATCGTCACTCATCATCATCATCATTGCAATTTAGATGTGACAGTCACAGACATTTCAATTATTTAAGTTAATAAAATCGTTACTTTGTACAGCATGTATGACATGTCCAGCATGGACTCATCAATGTGATGACACAATAATGTACGATAAAAAATAACCATTTAAAAAAACATAATGCATTGTCACAATTTAAGTGTGTGCCTGCAAGTGTAGGTGAAAGAAAGGCTACGGATAGCAAAGGTATATTCTATGTCTGTATCAGACAGTGGACAGCCTCTGATGGGTAATGGCGATGTTATACTGTACGTCAATAAAGTCTGCGGCTGCAATCATGCATTTTTTGCTTGGACAGTGTTGAAGAGGGTAAAAGCATGTCTGGTTGCGCAAGGCTTTATCCGTCAACACTACCTTCCTACTGTCACGCGTAGGGTAGGGTAGCGTGTGTCAATTAGATGACTCTATAAAATGTGACGTTACGCAGCGTTATTGCGCCCTAGGGACGCCAAAAATACAACAGCAGTAATCATTTACTGTCTAATACTCCACCTATGACCAACAAAAAAAGACCGTTCCCTCTTTAACAATCTACAAGACTAACAAGCATAATGGTTCACGCTGACTTTATTGAGGTACAGTATTACATCGACATTGTCCATGAGTAACTATGCACTGTGATACCTATATACCATTATTAATTTATATCTGTTGTGGTTGTTTCAACAGCACTTGCAGGTATAACTAGTACTACCTATTGTCAGTATGCATGATGCACTTTATAGATGTAATAATTTATTATTGCACATTATTACCAGGTTTAGATGCTGGCCATTTCATATATGGTGTGTGAAGTTACAGTTGGCATCAGTATGTGTATTTTATAATGTCTGTCATAAATAAAAATCGTGATGATGATGATGAGGATTTTATGATTTGTACATCCATTGACTGCATTATCTTACAGGTACAGATAAAGTTCCTTAAAAAGCATTAATTGATAAGTATGAAATGTACTTTTATGCATTAATTTCAAAAAGTGAAGACTATGTTTTAGTTTTTGTTACCATTTATAATAGACATGTGCAGATATGCGCTGTGATGACAAATTATTATTTGTCCATATTTGTCATAAAAATTTATCATTCTAGGCCTGGAAAACTTCACAATTTCCTGTTTTAAGCATAACAATCAGGGTGACGGCTCTTCCCTATTTGGAGCATGTTCGACATGGGTTTTTCTGTGCATGTGTAGGGAACAGGAGACTTGTTGTCGGACACACAGCAGGGGAACAGCTGGCGTTACTGACCCCACTAACACTATAGCTTGTGTATTGGTCTGTGGACACGACACTTCTGAGCAGCAACTGGCAGTGTTGTAGCCCAGGAGTAGAGTTCAGGTGGTAGAAAGATGAACATAACAGGAGACATGGATAACGTTGCGAACCAGTTATTTAATCTGAAAACGGACAGACAAATTCTGGCGAGATCCATGCCTTGTTCATTTTCAGAAAAGTAAGCCGGTCTACATTATCGGAGGATAGTCGCATGCGACGGTCTGTTAGTACACCACCTGCGGCACTAAAGACGCGCTCCGATAATACACTGGCAGCAGGGCAAGCCAGCACCTCCAATGCATACTGGCTAAGCTCTGGCCATGTATCCAGCTTAGAGACCCAAAACTTGAATGGGGAAGAGCCATCTGGGAGTACACTGAGAGGGAAAGACATGTAGTCTGTCACCATCTTACGGAAACGTTGCCTCCTGCTGACTGGAGCCGTCTCGGATGGTGTAGACATTGGTGGCGCTGCCACAAAACTTCGCCACATTTGGAACATACTGGTCTTGCCCTGTGCAGAGGCGCTGCTTGTGCTCCCTCTTGTTCAGAGCTGTCTCCACTGCCTCGACGCACAGAGCTGCTTTGTAAAGCAGTAGCAGCAGCAGTGCTCTCGGCTGGAATGGAGAACATTATGGATTGCACCAGTATGTCTTGGTACTCCCGCATTTTACGCTCCCGGTTCAACGGTGTGATGAGGCTTTGTAAGTTGTCCCGGTAGCGAGGGTCTAGGAGGGTGTACACCCAATAATCAGACGTGGTGAGAATGTGGGCGATGCGGCGGTCGTTTCTCAGGCACTGCAGCATGAAATCAACCATGTGCTGCAGACTCCCAACTGGCCAAGAAACGCTGTCCCCTGCAAGAGGCGTCATCTCTGACTGCTCTGCATCACCCCACCCTCGCTCTACATACTGACTAGAGCGTTGTGTACCTCCCTCTGGAGCGATGTCTTCCTCCTCCATTGACTCCTCCTCATCCTCCTCACAAAGTGAGCCCTGCCCAGCCCTTTGTGAGGAACCACGTTGCGCTGACTGTCCAGAAGGTGATGGAATTTGTGACTCCTCATCCTCCACCTCTTCCAAAACCTCATCCCTTATTGCTTGCAGTGTTTTTTGAAGCAGGCAGATAAGGGGGACAGTCAGGCTGACTAGTGCATCATCTGCACTCGCCATCCGCGTTGACTCATCAAACGCACGCAAAACGTGGCAGATGTCCTTCATAGAGGCCCACTCAGTAGTGGTGAAGTGTGAACGACGCAAATTGCGAGTTGATTGCGCCTGATGCAGCTGATACTCCATTACTGCTGGCTGCTGCTCACACAACCGCTCCAACATATGTAACGTGGAATTCCACCGGTGGGTACGTCACATATGATGCGATGTTCAGGAAGGCGAAATCTGCGTTGCAGAGCTGCAATGCGCGATCTGGCCATGCTGGAACGTCGCAAGTGAGCGCACTCTAGGCGGACCTTGTGCAGCAGTGCATCAAGATCCGGATAGTCCCTCAAAAAACTCTGCACGACCAAGTTGAGCACATGTGCCAGACATGGTATGTGAGTGAGGTTGCCAAGGCCCAGAGCTGCCACCAGATTTCGGCCATTGTCACACACTACCAAGCCTGGCTGGAGATTCGCTGGCAAAAAACACACGTCGCTCTCCTGCTTGATGGCATTCCAGAGCTCCTGCGCTGTGTGGCTTCGATTCCCCATGTAAATTAATTTCAGGACGGCCTGTTGACGTTTGGCCACGGCTGTGCTCATATCGGTCGCATCAGGTAAGCGTTCACGGGTCCATGTGGAGGTAGACCGTGACGGCTCCTGCAGCGATGATTCTGAGGAACTGGAGTAGGAGGAGGAGTCAATGTGGACAGACTTGATTCCTGCAATCCTTGGAGTTGGCAGAACACGTACAGCGCCACTCGCAAGATCTGTACCCGGCTCCACAACATTGACCCAATGGGCAGTGAGGGAAAGGTATCGTCCCTGGCCATGGGTACTGGTCCACGCATCGGTGGTCAGGTGGACCTTGCTACTGACGGCGTTTAGTAGCGCATGTTTAATTTTTCCCTCAACATGCTTTTGCAGACCAGGGACGGCTTGCCTGCTGAAATAAAATCGGCTGGGCACATTGTATTGTGGGACTGCCAATGACATTAAGTCACGGAAACTGTCAGTCTCCACCAGCCTGAATGACAGCATTTCAAGGGACAGGAGTTTTGCAATGCCAGCATTCAGAGCCTGTGCTCGTGGATGGTTTGCCGAGTATGGCCGTCTTTTATCCCATGCCTGTGCTACCGATGGCTGTTTTGTGGCCTGGGAGTGTGAGGATGACAGGGAACTTGCAGCTGTGGGTGGAATAACACTGGGTCTCTGGACAACAGTTACAGAGGTTCTTCCATGGCGATCCTGTGAGGAAGCCGAACCAGCTGTGTGTGAGCTGGAGGAAGAGGCTCCAACACGAGCTGAAGATGTAGGTGCTGCTGTAGGTTGGCCTACATCTCCAGTGTGTCTTTGTAACTCAGCTACGTGCTTTGTCCGTACATGTTTCCACATATTTGTGGTATTGAGGTTACTGATATTTTTACCTCTTTTAACTTTTTGATTACACAGCTTGCATTTGACATAGCAAATATCATCTGCAAGTGTGTCAAAAAAGGACCACGCAGTGCAAGTCCTGGGAGCGCCCGGTTTGGCTGTTGGAAGAGAACTGCTACGAACGGGTGCCAAACTGGAGGGTACAGGCAACCGAGTCTGCAGCCTACCTCTCCCTACTGTTTGGACCGTTGGGGCAATCTCTTCCTCAGAGCTGCTACCACCACCTTCCTGTTCCTCACGCCATGTTGGGTCTTGGACCTCATCATCTCCACTACCCTCTTCCAACACCTGCTGCTGTTGGGTGGTCTGGCCAGCACCTTGCTCAACAGAAAATGGCACCTGAGTCTCATCATCATCAGATGCGTTCTGCGGTGTGCTGACCATCGGCACTGGCTCACCCGCCTCTTCACATTCATAGAGACACAGCTGTTGCGCATCACTGCATACTGCCTCTTCTTCACATTCCAGAATGCTGCTTGGCTGGGCCCCTGTTTCCAAGCCAACAGATTCTGAGAACAGAAGCAGAGACTCAGCTGGCTCCAGTTCAGAACTCTCTGACTGCCTGGGCAATTTGGCAGGCGGTGAAGAGACAGATGGTTGTTCAACAGTGCTGTGGTCCTGAGAGGAGGTGGAAGCAATTGAAGTCGATGCATTGGCTGCCATCCAACCAACAACGGCTTCAATTTGTTCTTCCCGCAGCAGGGGGGTACGCTGAGCTCCTTCAAAAGTGCGCATAAAGGAACGCTCACGGGGAAAACTGGTGGATGCTGTGTCACTGGGTGCGGCAGCAGCCACAGAATCCCCACGTCCTCTCCCTGCTGAAACTCCACGGCCACGACCACGTGCCTTACTCCCTGCCTTCTTCATCTTGGTAGATTGATAAGAAAGTCAGAAAAGTTATAAGGCTAAGTGTGGTTATTCCTCAGAGCTGCAGTGAACACTGCAGACAACTGTTCAGTAGCTGTGAAGGCCCTTTGTGTACTTCTATAGTGTTTGCAACCATGTATTGTATACGGATGGAAGCGCGTCACACTAATAGATTAGATTTTTTCAAATATAAGGAGCAGCACCAAATTAGAGAAAAATGTGAAGGACTGAGGCAGTGACACACCTCAGCAGACTACACTCAGCAGTAGTTGAAGAACTAACTGGAGCTGTATCTGCACTCAAAAAATGAAAAGCTCACAGACTACAGTGAACACTGACACAACTGTTCAGTAGCTGTGAAAGGCCCCTTTGTCTACTTCTATAGTGTTTGCAACCAATGTATTGTATACGGATGGAAGCGCGTCACACTAATAGATTAGATTTTTTTCAAATATAATGGAGCAGCACCAATTAGAGAAAAATGTGAAGGATGAGGCAGTGACACACGCTCAGCAGACTACAACCAGCAGTAGTTGAAGAACTAACTGGAGCGTGATCTGCACTCAAAAAATGAAAAGCTCACAGACTACAGTGAACACTGAACACAACTGTTCAGTAGCTGTGAAAGGCCCCTTTGTTACTTCTATAGTGTTTGCAACCAAACTGTATTGTATACGGATGGAAGCGCGTCACACTAATAGATTAGATTTTTTTCAAATATAATGGAGCAGCACCAATTAGAGAAAAATGTGAAGGATGAGGCAGTGACACACGCTCAGCAGACTACAACCAGCAGTAGTTGAAGAACTAACTGGAGCGTGATCTGCACTCAAAAAATGAAAAGCTCACAGACTACAGTGAACACTGAAACACAACTGTTCAGTAGCTGTGAAAGGCCCCTTTGTCTACTTCTATAGTGTTTGCAACCAATGTATTGTATACGGATGGAAGCGCGTCACACTAATAGATTAGATTTTTTGCAAATATAATGGAGCAGCACCAATTCACAAAAAAATAAAAAAAAGAGTCAGTGAGTGACACTGCAGATGCCTACAACACAGCGGTGGATGCAGAGCAAACTGCAGCGTCACCTGCACTCTCACACACACACCTTGCACAGAGCTGTTAAAACAACACTGGCAAAAGGAAGCTTTACACAGCGGTTGGTAAACTAGCCTCCTAAAGCACAGTACACAAAATCGCAATTCTAACTGTCCCTCAGAGTCAGCACAGCAGCGTTCTGTCCCTAACTGAGTTCACAGCACAGTGACGCTAAAATGGAGGCGGCGCCTTTTATAGTGCATTCTGACATCATTTCAGCAGCCAATCACAGCCATGCCATTAGTTAAGATGACCGCAGCATTACAGGATGTGCCCACACTTCATAAGATTCCTCATTGGCTGACTAAAATCACATTGCCTCTCAAAGAATTATGGGAACTTCCGATTCCGGTATACGATATATGAAAAATATCGGAACTAAGTATCGGAATTCCGATACAGCGAATATCGGCCGATACCCGATACTTGCGGTATCGGAATGCTCAACACTAGTCTTTAGTAGTGTTGAGCGATACTGCTCGATATCTAAAAATATCGTATCGGAATGGTATCGCCGATATCACTAAATATCGTCGATATCCGATTCCGATACCGGAAGTCCCATGTAAGTCTATGGGAACAAAATATCGCAACAAAAACAACCCTTTCTTTCGTTGTAAACACAAAATATACACACATAGAATACATATATATATATATATATATATATATATATACATGTCATTGTGACATATATATATATACATATATTTATAGTTTATACACTTCTACATAGTAAAATAGACTCTGATTCAATTGCCGGGTAAAGCCGTGACATACCCCATAGAAGTCGACGGGCTCGGTGCCGAGTACCCCCAAAACCTCTGGCTCTGTGCGACTCAACTTGGGCGTCACGAACAGGATTCTGTAGCTCGCTATAAGCGAGTCCTGTGTGCCTGAATTGAACTGGTTTTGTGCTTGAGAATTGCTAAAATCATCAGAGAATGTATTTGCCATTTTTCCGCTATATCTGCGTCACGACGAGGCACTGGTGAAGAAGAAGGGCGTGCTCTTCGTGGGTGTACACTCACTCAGTGGCGCGAAAACGATGGCCGACCACTCTAAATGGTACTGCAATGTAAGATCGTGCCCCACAGCTCTTCAGTTCCGCCTCCCATCCTCCTCAGTGTGCGGAAACTAACACGAAGGTCCCGCCTCCCTACAAAAGAGGGGCCCTCTCCAGATGCTAATGACACATGTGACTTGGCAGAGATGGCTAATGGACACGAGCAGAAGTGTGAAGGGATGGAGCAGTCAGAGCTCTCCCCCCACGGAAGCGACCCGATCGCCACGGAACCACCGTTGGGCACCCGGCCTGGAAACCCTCCTACGCTGCAAGAAGCGGAGGATACCCTAAGAGGCCTGGCCCGGCACCGGGAGGAGGTCGCCAGGATGGAAGCCAGCTGGCGTGCCCTAAAACTAAACTTGGAGCGGTGCCAATCCCTCTTACCTGAAGTGTCTGTACCGGAAGGTGAGGCACCCGTTCTAGTAGAGGAGTCCGTGCGGGCATCCCAGCCCTTGCAATGTGATCCGGTTGACGTTGTCGCAGTGGAGGCACCCGTTCCTGCAAAAAACTCTGCACCGGCAGCACCCCAGATCCCGCTGTCTGCCCCCGTCGCTGAGACAGAAGAAGCGACACCCGTCCTCATGGAGGAGGCCGCGCAGGCACCAGAGGTCTACCTGTCTGTACCGGAGCCCCGACTGTCATCTGTTCCAGAGCCGGCTGCTTCCGCCACAGGTGAGCGCCGCCAGGACTGGGGGGCGCCAGGAGAGCTGCCGCAAACCGGACATCGTAAGCTGGCATTTGATGGTGGAGACATGGAGCAGCTGGGGAGGGAGAATTACAACCGGCGTCAGGAGGAAGAGTGGAGACGTTGGGAGCGGGAAGCAGAGCGACAAAGGGAGCAGCGAGAATCCCAAAAGCTTCGGCAACGTCACCTGGAGAAGGACCGGGCAGATAAGGACCGGATGAGAAAAGATAAAGGAACCCTGTGGGAGCCGCGGCGTAAGGGTGCAGTACGGAGCTTTAAATTGAAAGGTGGTTGGGGCTTCATCCAGGAGCCTGGACTTTATTTAGAAGTGTTTGTGACCCGGCGGGACGTGGAGACTCACCTCCCAGAAGGACACCCGGGGAGGGACCTGTTGCCAGGAGACTTGGTGACTTACACCCGACACTGGGGTTACAATGGATGGTACGCCCTAAATGTTACCAGGTGCGACCCCTACTCCCCAGAGTGTCAGGAACCTGTGAGACCCTCGGAGCCTTCAGCCTCCCACATCCAGGCCTCTGCACAAGTGCCCACCCCACGCCGTAAATCTCCCCAGCCTCCCTCAGTGGTCTCCTCAGCAGCCCCAGCTATGGACATGATAACTATAGCTGGCCCGTACCCAGCGCCTGTTAGGCCCCCTGGGGTTCGTTCAGTCCGTGACATAGGGCTCCAGACCCGGAGGGAGATGAAAGAGGTGGCCACACAGACACAGATAGCGGGTCACGACTTGACTGTACAGGCCACACGACGTCATCAGGTCCTGGTGGTACTTGGTGTCTCGGATGTTTGGCAAGCATCAGAAGAGTACCAGGTGGTACCTGGAACACCCCTGCCAAAGAATTATAAATAACCCGGACAGGGTCCCTGTATGTAAATAGTTAAATTGTTGATGTACCCGGACGGGTGAATGTTCATAAAAAAATTTTTTAATTTAATAAAAAACACAACACAGTTTTCATTACTTTTATTACAGTCTCATCCTGCGACGCCATCGATCTCCTGTAAAAAAATGAAAAAAAAAACCAGCAGTATACCACCTGTCCGACGCAGTTCATAGTAACGAGTGTCCCACGACGATCCAGCTCTGCTACATCAGAATGACATCAGAGGCAGGCAGGCAGAGCCTGTCATCCCGGCGCAGCACAGCTGATTACCTGCTTCCCCGGCGGTGACGTCATCGGACTGGTTTACGGCCGGGATTACCCTGCAGTCACTGCAGTTATCGCGAAAAACTGCATGTGACCGCCAGGGAAAAGATAATGGCGGCCATCAAGCAGTCCAGGACGTGACCACCGGAGATCTTCTGCCAGGTAAGTGCCGCTGACTCCTGACAGACCCGACCGACGGACACTCACAGTGACAGTGACAAATCCGATTCCGGTATCCGATATGACGAAAATATCGGTACTCGGAATCGAAAGCCCGATACAGCTAATATCGGCCGATACCCGATATTTGCAGTATCGTATCGCTCAACACTAGTCTTTAGAAATAGGATTCAATAAAATGTTTACCAACCTGAAGATCCTGCCTGTTCAGAAGTGTTTCTTTGGTCATCTTCATCACCGCACTTCTCATGATGTTGCCTCATTCGCGCCACCAGGCCTTGCATCTCTTTGTTGCATCGTTTGCATTTTGCACGCATGCCTGCTTTACCGATAGGCGAAGGAGCTTCATTAAAATATTCCCAAACTGGGTCTCTTTTACGGCCTGCTGCCATTATAAGGAAAGAATGTAATAAACCTCAGATCGTACACACAAACAGAACCAGACTTGTCTGTCTGTGGCTATGCTGCAGTATTGTGCTCAAAGTTTCACTTTCATTTTCTTGTCTGCTTGCCCTTCCTCCTCCTCACACTTAGATTCACATTCTTCTTGTGTTGTGCAGATCTATTCCACTCCAAACAATCAGAAACATATTGTCTAACTTCTTGGACTTGGCACTGAAGGGGTTGATTCTGTATTCATATAGGTTTGTAGAACAATAGGATTAAGGTATTTTTCTCAACTCTGTTCATGTTGTAACATTTTTGCAGTGAAGAAGAGGCTGGGACATCTGCGGAGTCAAATTCAGTTTTGAGAACTGCGTAAGTAAAGCGAGCGTCTGTGATAATATAGGAGAGAAACTGCCCACTAATCCTACAGAAACCTCTGGAAGAGCATGGCATTGTGAATGTTACACATATACAGCCTTTATTCTACTGAGTTAAACAACTCAGCTTTATCTCATGATGGAAGAACCTTTGGACGGTAAAATATTTTCCTCAAAAAGCAGTTTATTGAAAAAAATCCGATTTAAAATAAAAAAAATCCGATTTAAATAAAAAAAATCCGATTTTTTTGATTTTTTTTAAAAAAATCATTGATTTTTATCCACCCTGCCCAGTATGGAATTTAGGACCATTCCACTCAGCGCTGTGGTTCTGACCCCAGGGTCTCTTAAAGGAATCATTGGTATGGAAGTTAGGGCAATTACACTAAGCGCTCTGGTTCTGACCCCAGGCCCCTCTTAAAGGGATCCCCGGTACGGAAGTGGAGGCAAATCCACCCTTCGCTTTGGTAATGACCCCAGGCCTCTCTTAAAGGGATCCCCGGTATGGAAGTTAGGGCCATTCCACTCAGCGCTCTGGTTCTGACCCCAGGCTGATGGGATGATGTGGGATTTTAGGGGTAGTAGTCCAGTGGCTCTGCTGATGGGATGATGTGGGATAATAGGGGTAGTAGTCCGGTGGCTCTGGCTGACGGGACGATGTGGGATATTAGGGGTAGTAGTCCGGTAGCTCTGGCTGACGGGATGATGTGGGATATTATAGTGAATGTGGCTATGCGGAGTGGGCGGGGCTCTACGCTCAGCTTTATATATAGAAATATAATCATTACAATTTGTTATAACTAACCGTAATTAGTTACTATGCCCGGGCAGCGCCGGGCTCTTCAGCTAGTATATATATAAATTTGAATGTGAGTGTGTGGGTATCACCAACCAATCACGGAGTATCTTACATTTAACCAGAGCTGTTTAAAAGAGGCTGAGCTGTGATTGGTTGCTATGAGCAACTGTTTTCCTTGCAACCAATCCCTAAGCAACTTTCATTTCACCAGAACTGTTTAATAGAAGCTGAGCTGTGATTGGTTGCTATGAGCAACAGTTTTCTCACTCCACGACAACACCTCAGCTGACACTGACCAGGTGGGAGAAATCTGGCATCACCAGGAACATAAGCTCCCAGCCATTGTCTGCCTCCAGACAGAAGCAGAGCGCACATGACAGAAATGAATCACTCGCTCCTGCGCCCATATCCCCATCACACATCCTCCATCCCATAGGCACATCTTCCCTCTTAAAGGGATCTCCGATATGGAAGTCAGGTCAAATCAAACCTGCGCTTTGGTTTTGACCCCAGGCTTCTCTTAAAGGTATCCCCGGTATGAAAGTTAGGGCAATTCCACTCTGCGCTTTGGTACTGACCCCAGGCCTCTCTTAAAGGGATCTCCGGTATGGAAGTTAGGGCAATTCTACTCAGCTCTGTGGTTTTGACCCCAGGGTCTCTTAAAGGGATGATTGGTATGGAAGTTAGGGTAAATCCACTAAGCGCTCTGGTTCTGACTCCAGGCCTCTCTTAAAGGGATCTTCAGTATGGAAGTTAGGGTAAATCCGCTGGCTGACTGGACGATGTGGGATATTAGGGGGAGTAGTCTGTAGGCTGTGATGGGATGATGTGGGATATTAGGGGTAGTAATCCGGTGGCTCTGGCTGACGGGATGATGTGGGATTTTAGGGGGAGTAGTCCGGTGGCTCTGGCTGACGGGATGATGTGGGATTTTAGGGGGAGTAGTCCGGTGGCTCGGGCTGACGGGATGATGTAGGATATTAGGGGTAGTAGTCCGGTGGCTCTGGCTGACGGGATGATGTGGGATATTAGGGGGAATAGTCCGGTGGCTCTGGCTGACGGGATGATGTGGGATTTTAGGGGAGTAGTCCGGTGGCTCTGGCTGATGGGATGATGTGGGATATTAGGGGGAGTAGTCTGGTGGCTCTGGCTGACGGGATGATGTAGGATATTAGGGGTAGTAGTCCGGTGGCTCTGGCTGATGGGATGATGTGGGATATTAGGGGTAGTAGTCTGGGGCTCTGGCTGACGGGATGATGTGGATTTTAGGGGAGTAGTCCGGTGGCTCTGGCTGATGGGATGATGTGGGATATTAGGGGAGTAGTCTGGAGGCTCTGGCTGACGGGATGATGTGGGATTTTAGGGGAGTAGTCCGGTGGCTCTGGCTGATGGGATGATGTGGGATTTTAGGGGTAGTAGTCTGGTGGCTCAGGCTGACGGGATGATGTGGGATTTTAGGGGAGTAGTCCGGTGGCTCTGGCTGATGGGATGATGTGGGATATTAGGGGGAGTAGTCTGGAGGCTCTGGCTGACGGGATGATGTGGGATTTTAGGGAGAGTAGTCCGGTGGCTCTGGCTGATGGGATGATGTGGGATATTAGGGGTAGTAGTCTGGTGGCTCTGGCTGACGGGATGATGTGGGATTTTAGGGGGAGTAGTCCGGTGGCTCTGGCTGATGGGATGATGTGGGATATTAGGGGAGTATTCCGGTGGCTCTGGCTGACGGGATGATGTGGGATATTAGGGGGAATAGTCCGGTGGCTCTGGCTGACGGGATGATGTGGGATTTTAGGGGGAGTAGTCCGGTGGCTCTGGCTGATGGGATGATGTGGGATTTTAGGGGGAGTAGTCTGGAGGCTCTGGCTGACGGGATGATGTAGGATATTAGGGGTAGTAGTCCGGTGGCTCTGGCTGATGGGATGATGTGGGATATTAGGGGTAGTAGTCTGGTGGCTCTGGCTGACGGGATGATGTGGATTTTAGGGGGAGTAGTCCGGTGGCTCTGGCTGATGGGATGATGTGGGATATTAGGGAGAGTAGTCTGGAGGCTCTGGCTGACGGGATGATGTGGGATTTTAGGGGAGTAGTCCGGTGGCTCTGGCTGATGGGATGATGTGGGATTTAGGGGTAGTAGTCTGGTGGCTCTGGCTGACGGGATGATGTGGGATTTTAGGGGAGTAGTCCGGTGGCTCTGGCTGATGGGATGATGTGGGATATTAGGGGAGTAGTCTGGAGGCTCTGGCTGACGGGATGATGTGGGATTTTAGGGAGAGTAGTCCGGTGGCTCTGGCTGATGGGATGATGTGGGATATTAGGGGTAGTAGTCTGGTGGCTCTGGCTGACGGGATGATGTGGGATTTTAGGGGGAGTAGTCCGGTGGCTCTGGCTGATGGGATGATGTGGGATATTAGGGGGAGTAGTCTGGAGGCTCTGGCTGACGGGATGATGTGGGATTTTAGGGAGAGTAGTCCGGTGGCTCTGGCTGACGGGATGATGTGGGATTTTAGGGGGAGTAGTCCGGTGGCTCTGGCTGACGGGATGATGTGGGATATTAGGGGGAGTAGTCTGGTGGCTCTGGCTGACTGGACGATGTGGGATATTAGGGGGAGTAGTCTGTAGGCTGTGACGGGATGATGTGGGATATTAGGGGTAGTAGTCGGTGGCTCTGGCTGATGGATGATGTGGGATATTAGGGGTAGTAATCCGGTTGCTCTGGCTGACGGTATGATGTGGGATATTAGGGGAGTAGTCCGGTGGCTCTGGCTGACGGGATGATGTGGGATATTAGGGGAGTAGTCTGGTGCTCTAGCTGACTGGACGATGTGGGATATTAGGGGGAGTAGTCTGTAGGCTGTGACGGGATGATGTGGGATTTTAGGGGGAGTAGTCCGGTGGCTCTGGCTGACGGATGATGTGGAATATTAGGGGGAGTAGTCTGGAGGCTGTAACGGGATGATGTGGGATTTTAGGGAGAGTAGTCCGGTGGCTCTGGCTGATGGGATGATGTGGATTTTAGGGGAGTAGTCCGGTGGCTCTGGCTGACGGGATGATGTGGGATATTAGGGGAGTAGTCTGGTGGCTCTGGCTGACTGGACGATGTGGGATATTAGGGGGAGTAGTCTGTAGACTGTGACGGGATGATGTGGGATATTAGGGGTAGTTGTCCGGTGGCTCTGGCTGATGAGATGATGTGGGATATTAGGGGTAGTAATCCGTTGCTCTGGCTGACGGTATGATGTGGGATATTAGGGGAGTAGTCCGGTGGCTCTGGCTGACGGGATGATGTGGGATATTAGGGGGAGTAGTCTGGTGGCTCTGGCTGACTGACGATGTGGGATATTAGGGGGAGTAGTCTGTAGGCTGTGACGGGATGATGTGGGATATTAGGGGTAGTAGTCCGGTGGCTCTGGCTGAGGGGATGATGTGGGATATTAGGGGTAGTAATCCGGTTGCTCTGGCTGACGGTATGATGTGGGATATTAGGGGAGTAGTCCGGTGGCTCTGGCTGACGGGATGATGTGGGATATTAGGGGGAGTAGTCTGGTGGCTCTAGCTGACTGGACGATGTGGGATATTAGGGGGAGTAGTCTGTAGGCTGTGACGGGATGATGTGGGATTTTAGGGGGAGTAGTCCGGTGGCTCTGGCTGACGGGATGACGTGGGATATTAGGGGGAGTAGTCTGGAGGCTGTAACGGGATGATGTGGGATATTAGGGGTAGTAGTCCGGTGGCTCTGGCTGAAAGGACGATGTGGGATATTAGGGGTAGTAGTCCGGTGGCTCTGGCTGACGGGATGATGTGGGGTATTAGGGGTAGTAGTCCGGTGGCTCTGGCTGATGGTATGATGTGGGATATTAGGGGGAGTAGTCCGGTGGCTCTGGCTGACGGGATGATGTGGGATGTTAGGGGGAGTAGTCTGGTGGCTCTGGCTGACGGGATGATGTGGGATATTAGGGGTAATAGTCTGGAGGCTGACGGGATGATGTGGGATATTAGTGGTAGTAGTCCGGTGGCTCTGGCTGACGGGATGATGTGGAATATTAGGGGTAGTAGTCCGGTGGCTCTGGCTGACGGGACGATGTGGGATATTAGGGGTAGTAGTCCGGTGGCTGTGGCTGACGGGATGATGTGGGATATTAGGGGTAGTAGTCCGGTGGCTATGGCTGACAGGATTGTGTGGGATATTATAGTGAATGTGGCTATTCGGAGTGGGCTATACACTCAGCTTTATATTTATAGATATAATCATTACAATTTGTTATAACTAATCGTAGTTAGTTACTATGCCCGGGCAGCGTCGGGCTCTTCAGCTAGTAATCTATAAAGTAAAGTTTCTGCTGACTTCTGCAGGCCCCTCGTTTGTTACGCCTCTGCCTACATTGTGTACAGGGGGTTTTGTGGGGAGTTCACACTATATATAGAGTGGCTTTATGAAAGCTCATACTGTATATAGGATGCTATGTGGGGGCTCATACTATAAATAGGATGCTGTGTGGGGGCTCATTCTGTATATAGGAGGCTATGTGGGGGCTCATACTGTTTATAAGAAGTTATGTGGGAGGTCATACTGTATATAGGAGGATATGTGGGAGGTCATACTGTATACAGTGTGCTATGTGAGGATTTATATTGTATTAAGAGAGGCTCTGTGGTGACTCATATTGTATATAGAGAGACTATGTGGGGACTCTGTATATAGTGTGGCTTTATGAGAGCTCATACTGTATATAGGACGCTGTTTGAGGGCTCATACTGTATATAGGAGGCTATGTGAATGGTCATACTGTATGCAGTGGGATAGGGCCAGCATCAGGGCATTACTGTCCTTATTGTCGTATGGAGCGCGTTGAGCAGAAGGGGGCCCAGACCGTCCCCCGCTACTCATCTGGCCCCAGGGGTAGGATCTTGCCGCTTCAGTCTTATGACACACATTCAGTTAAAATCTATTGCCGTGTGGGCCCACATGGCAACAGTTAAAAGCCGCCAGCCAATCACAGGCCAGCAGCTGACGTCAGCACACACATCGCCAGCGTACTACGCCACTGTCATGCGCCAGGGAGTCCACGCCTCAAATGGATGGGGAGACGATGATTCTTGACCATGGACAGGTAAGGAAAAAACTTTTTTTTTTTTTAAACATTTTTTTATACTGAAAGAGACATATGAGGCAGAATCATGGGACACATGAGGCAGGATAGCGACAGTTGAGGCAGGAACATTGGGCAGGATGGAGATGGGTTGGGCAGGATCATGGGACAGATGGGGTAGGATCATGGATAAATGGGGCAAGATCATGGAACTCATGGGGAGGGATCATGGGACACATGGGGCAGGATCATTGGACACATGGGGCAGGATAAAGACAGATGGGACAGGATGGAGATGTCTGATGGGGCAGGATGGAGACGTCAGATGGGGCAGGATGGAGACAGATGGGGCAGGATGGGAGATCATATGGGGCAGGTTGGAGACACATTGGGGCATGATGGGAGAACATATTGAGGAGAATGGAAACATATGGGGTCACATGTGACGGTATTTGTCCCATACTGTATATAGAAGGCTACATGGGAACTCATACTGTGTATAGGGGCTATGTGGGGGCTCATGCTATACATATAGGAGGCTATGTCTCGTCTCTTTGTATATAGAGAGACTATGTGGGGGTCTCTTTCTCTATATAAAGATGATATGTTCTTCCACTGTATGCAGGTGGTATGTGGGGGCTCATACTATTTATAGGCGGACTTTGTGGGGTCCACACTGTATAAAGGGGCTATGTGGGGGCTCACTGTATTTAGAATGGCTATATGGGATCATACTGAGTAAAGGATGCTATGTGGGGGCTTATACTGTATAGGTGGTTGTGTGTGGGCTCATACTGTATATAGGGGCTATGTGGAGGCTCATTTTGTATATAAGAGGTTATGTGGGGGTCTCACAGTCTATATAGAGAGGCTATGTGGGTTCTTACACTGAATACAGAGGGCTATGTGGGGGCTCATACTTTATATAGGGGATTATGTTGGGGATCTCACTGTATAAAGGAGTCTATATGGGGCCTCATACTGTATATAGTAGGCTATTTCAGGACTCTGTATATAGAGAGGCTATGTGAGGGTCTCAAACCATATAGAGAGGATATGTGCTTACACGTATGCAGGGGCTATGTAGGGGCTCATACTATATATAAGGGGGCTATGTTGGGGTACACATTGTATAAAGGGGGCTATGTTGGGGCTCACATTTTATATAGAGTGGCTATATGGGGGCTCATACTGTTTATAGGATGTTATATGGGGACTTACACTGTATAGGGTGCTATGTAGGGGTTCATACTGTATATAGGGGGTTATATAGGGGCTCATACCGTTTATAGGAGGCTATGTGGGGGTCTCACACTCTATACAGTCAGGCTGTGTGGGTGTTGAGGCTAAGTGGACACGATGAGGATTTTATTGCGTATGCGCAGCGTTTTTGTAGCGCGGAATTGCACCAAATCCGCAATGTATTGACCAACCAATGTTAATCGATGGGAATCCAGAATTGCTGTGCACATGCTGCGGAAAAATCCGCACTGATTCTCAGCGTTTTATTTTCTGCAGCATGTCAATTCTTTTTGCAGCTCTGCAGCGTTTCTGCACCCAATGACTTACATTGAGTCAGTAAAATCCACAGCTAAACCGCAGTTGTAAAAAGATTTGCGGATTAGCTGCGGATTTGCTTGCCAAAAACGCGGAAAGGAAGGAGGAAGAATGTGTGGGCGAAGACTATGTGTAAGAATATGTGCGAGTTTGTATGCGGTGTCTGTGTCTGTCTGTCTACAGGTGTCTGTGTAGGCAGGCATTGTCTGATAGAACTACCATCCCATCCAGCTATGTCTGCTGTCACATAGAACAGTGACAGCATGAGCCAATGATGGGATAGTAGTCCCATCATCTGGCGACTGTGTTCAAGTGTAAAAAAAAAAAAAACACTCATACTCACCAAACACCTAGTTCCCTGACGCCCTCGATCTCCTGTAATAAAAATAAAATAATAAAGCAACATATGCTTACCTTTCCACCGTAGTCCATTTAATAACGAGTGTCCCACGACGATCTCAGGTGTAGAACAGTCACATCGGGTGATGTGACAGCTCTACCGGCCTCCGGTGACACTCTGACAGGAGGTAATCCTCCCGCAGTGAATCACTCCGCTGCCGTCAGAGTTCACCGGAGTTCATGCTGTCACTTACGTCACCTGTTATGAATGTTTTAGAAATTAATTCTGAGCAGAAGCTCCCTCTGGTGGTTACAAACAGTACTGAACCATTCAATGAGGATTGGCAATCAGGAATCACAGATTGGCTAGATATAAGGGAGGTTTCCCCCCATCATGGTTGCCGGTGATCAATTGTTCTTGTCTCAACGTTGTTTCCTGGTTCACTTTGAAGCTTGCTGAGTCTTGCCTCTTCTCCTGCTCTCAGATAAGATATTTTCTGTTTTTTGTTTTTGTGCTTGCCTTTTGCATATTTCTCTGCATTTCTGTGAGGTTGGCCAGGTTCCCCTGCCCGGGGGGGCTTGGTCTCCTCTCGGTTCCTCTGGAGCCACTGTTGTTTGTTCATTTTCCTTTTCCAGTTTTTTCTGTGGCTGCGGCTTAGTTTTGTTACACCAGAGAACTAATTTAGGTGGTAGAGGTTGTGTGATCTCAGGTGTTTTTACAATTAGTTTCGTTGGTTTTTTTTTTAGTTTTTTTTTGGATTGCAGTAAGAATCCTTCCTATCCTTTCTGTCTAGGCAGATTGGGCCCCAGCGTTTGCTCATACTATTTTCTGTCTGTGTCTGTAATTCCTCTTGTCTAACCGCCATTACATGTTTGGGGGCTTCCTATGTTCTTTGGGGATCTGCTCCGGGGCAGATAGCTTTCCTCTTTCTATCTTTAGGTGTAGTTAGCCTCTCAGGCTGTGACGAGGCGTCTAGGACCAACGTAGGAACCTCCACGGCTGCCTTTAGTTGGGGTGGTTAGTCAGGGTACTGCAATCCAGTAGATTCCAACCTCTCTGGTGTATTGCTGTTTTTGCCTGCTCTCCTCAGCTACCAAAACATAACAGTCACCGCTGCGTGGGAAAATTCTCACGGGGTGGTGCTGTAAAGTGAGAGCATGAACTCCAGTGACCTCTGATGGCGGCGGAGTGATAAACTGCAGGAGCTATTATCTCCTGTCAGTGTGTCACCGAAGGCCTGTATGAGATGACATGAGATCGTCGTGGGACACTCGTTATTTAGGACAACAGCAGACAGGAAGTATTTGTGTTGGTTTATTATTTTATTTTTATTACAGGAGATCGATGGCTTCGCTGGGATTAGGCATAATAATAAAAATGGGAAACTGTATTTAGTATTATTTTAATTAAAGGACGTTATTCTGGCTGTGTCTTTATAAACTATATAACTATAGGATTAGTAATGAATAGGTATCTTATAGACGCCTGTCCATTACTCATCCGTGGGCGTGGGTTTGATGTTACCGGACAATACAAAGGTGACATCAATCCCACATATATGAACCTCACTTGCCACCTCTACAAGGAAAGTGGGAAGAGCAAGGCTAAGTGCCAGAATTGGCGCATCTATAAGATGCGCCATTTCTGAGGGGCCTGCGGTCTGATGTTATTAGCCTGGGGGTGCCAATATACATGGCCCCTTCCCAGGCTATTAATATCAGCCTGCAGCTGTCTGCCTAGCCTTTGCTGGTTCAATTTAAAAGGGGACCCCATGTCAATTTATTTCTGGGGTTCCTGTTGTGAACACTTTTGATCTGGCTTCTGAGTTTTGGCTCCCTCTGGTGGTTGCTGCTGATAATGGAGCTGGTCTGGCTGACAGAAGTCAATCACCTGAAGAGGATGATTGGAGGTCAGGTGTTACAGACTGGAGAGATTTAAGTAAGCAGCCTTCCCTTAGTTGTTGCCGGTGATTTGGTTTTCTTCCTGAGCGTCTGGAAGTCTGCTCGCTCCCTGCTTTGTCCTGCATCTTTCAGATAAGTGATTTGTCTGTTTTAATCTGTGGCAATTTTTCCCTTTTTTCTATTCTCGGTTCCCTGCCTTGCTGGTGTGAGTTTCAGCCGGGTTACCTGCTGGACTCTGTTTTCCTTTGCCACAGCTTATGTCAGTCTTTTTGTATTTCTAGTCCCCTGTAATTTCAGTATCTGTTGTTTTGCATCCTGTTCACACCAGAGTTCTGATTTAGTGGGGGATGAGGTCTTGTGGCCTCAGTATTTTTGCTTATCAGACGTGTTGGAACTTTTCTTAGGGTTTTTGCAGGATTGCAGACAGGATCCTTTCCTGTCCTATCCAGACAGTTTGGGCCCAAGTTTTTGCTTACTCTATTTTCTGCCTGTGTTTTGTACCTCATCTGTCTCACTGGCAATACATGTTTGGGGCTATCTATTCCTTTAGGGCTCTACTCCGGGGCAGTTTAGCTTTCCCTTTTCTCTCTTTAGGCTTAGTTAACTCTTTGGCTGTGTCGATGCGTCTAGGGCATCGTAGGTTCGTCCCACGGCTAATTCTAGTTGTGTTGTCAGTTTAGGGGTCTGCAATCCGCTAAGTTACCAACCGCTCTGGGTGTCTGGTTGCCTAGCCTATTTCCCTATTATCCTCCTCGGTAACCGAATCATAACAGGTTCCCTGTAAAGTAGCCAGTAAAGTAAAGCAAACATCTGTAAGGTCGGGGTCACATTTGCGAGAAACGCGCATGAGTCTCGCACCTCAAAACCCGTCATTGCCGCCAAAACTCGGACCGGAGCGTTCAGCTGTATAGAAATATATGCAGTCGCACACTCCGATCCTGAGTGCCGGCGGCAGTGCAGGGTATTGAGGTGAAAGACTCATGCTAGTTTCTTGCAAGTGTGACCCTGGCCTGAAAAAAAAAATGTGAGGCCACGCAATTTTTTGTAAAATTTTTTTTTGAAAAATATACAGATATTGCGGTTCATGCAAATTTCGTGTGTGTGTGTCTTTTATTTAACGCTCTATGTACCATTTTATTAATTAGGGTATCTGGCTGACGCATACACACATATATATATATATATATATATATATTAGTAAGCTTTTCAGGGGATATAGCTCTGGGATCGCCGTCCGGGTAGACGAAGTGGCACGGAAACAGTTCATTCAGACAGCAGTTCTGGTGAAAACTGGCCGCAACCAGCTTTATTAAAGTCCACAGCAAACAGATATAAAACAAATCATAAACAGAAGACCTAGGCTTGTCTAGCCACTTACTACACTTAGATAGATTTCCCTATCTATCCGGGTCCCGACTCTAACAGCCAGGGCCAAAACAACACATATGTTCAGCATTTACCAGCATGGAGGTTCACAGAGTCTCCTCCTTGTGTCTGAAGGCACCTTCAACGTCCAGACTTGAGAGAGCTCCCCTCCTATTCAGCTGCTATCCGCATGGATTCTCACAGAGACTACTCCTGTGTCCGGGGTACATCGAGCACCCAGACTGAGATAGCTCAAACTCCTGGAGACACCTTCTGTGCCTGGACCCCTCCTGTGTCCAGACGAAGCGAGCTCTCTGACTGTGTTCGCAGACACCTACTTCTGGTCTCCTAATTAACACCTGAGTAGTTTCAGGCCTGAGCTGCAAGTGTGTAATGAATGTAAGGTGTAGTGACCTTTCTCTACCACTAGGTTTACAAAGCCACACATTTCCCCCATACCAGTCAGCACAGTATCTAGGTGAAATGCACACCCCATTCAAGACCCATACTCTCACTGTCTCACATATCCCCCCCCTCTTCTCCAGACCGGAGGGCTGGTCATCCAGACCGGAGGGCTGGTCAACAATCCAAAAGAGACAGTGAACTCTGGACCAGTCATGGCCCTCATCAGTTTCATCTTCACTACTGTCATCTGTATATTCACCTGAGCCATAGCCAACATCAGCTTTCTCTTCATCTGAAGCATCCGCACTACCCTGTACCCTCCCAGGCCTATGCTCTCTGCAGGCCTCGGGTATCCTGCACGGTTTCATCTTGACCTTAGGGCCGGGCTCAGTTTCGATATAGTGCCTGGCCAGAGAAGTACGACCCGGCACATCAGAACACTTCTGCTGACTCTTCCTCAGAAACTCACGTACCTCCTGTCCCTGGTGCACTGACCATGTGTCACCAACTATCACAGAAGGTATAGGGGGTTTTTCACTTTTCTCCAGTTCCCCTTGAACCTTCTTTACTTCATTGAGCTTTTCCAGAAGATGCTCATGGCTCTCATCACGCTCCTTCATCACAGTTTGGAGTTTTTTCTGAGAAGTAATCAATTCATCTTGTACCTGTTGGACGTCCTTTATGTCTTCAGCCCCTTCTTCAGGCTCTTCTGGTAGGACATGCTCAGAAGCCCTACCGTCAGTCTTACATTCTACTTCTTCATTCACATCATTATGGTCTCCAATATCTCCATTTATTCCAGCTTTCAAGTTCTCCATTGATAGCTGCATCTGTATACTCAGAACCCGCCGGATTCTTCTCTTCCACCACGTTCTGCATCCCATCTGAGCTCCCGTGTGTCTGCAGCGGCAACGGAGTGACACATCGCTTTTCCCATTTGTTGGGACGTGGCTCCGATGTAGACTCCATGAAAGTGCGCTTGAGCTCACCAACGCCAGCCTGATGTCTCAAAATCTCATCTTGTGATTTATCCAGATCCTTGGTATCACTCAGGAACACTGCTGGGGCTCCGGGCGCCGAACTTCCAGCCTGAGCTTCACGAGTTGCAGCTACTGATCCGGACCGTAACCCGTCCACGCCGCTGTCTTCGGCAGAAACAGATTCCTGGACAGAGTCAGTCCCCATATCTTCAGTCTTGTTCCTCACAGCTTCACTTGAGACCTCAGCTTCTGATGAGGCATCTGGCTTGGTGACCACCACTTCCATGGCTTTTTCCACCTCTGCAGCATTACCTTCAGAGTCCTGGGCATGATGCAGCTCCATACCATACATTGATAACTTCTCATCTTCAACAGCATCCACTTGTGCTGTGTTCAGTTTCAGAGTCCTGCCTTTAAAGCTCAGCTCTCCTCCTTTCACCCTAGTCTTCGCCAGGGAACCGGCCAACTGTAAAACATCTTCAGATGCCATCTTTTGTCCGGCTGCAAGGTCAGCATCAGCTTTCTTCTCAGGACTCTCAACCTCCTCTTCTACCATGCCTTCCTCATTTGCACTGGTTGCTTTATTGTCATCAGATGATTCACTATCACTACCACTATCCCTGTCTGACCCCTTTTTCTCAGCCACATCCGGCTCACTTTCAGGGTTATACAATTCATTCTCATTCACATCCTGATCTGGAACCTTAGTTAACATGTCATCCACAACATTAACTTCACCATCTGGTCCCTCAAGTATGTGACTATGTGACAACCCCAGCACTATACTTCTATATAGCTCAGGTACTAGGAGCTGGCTCACGACCTCTCCCTGGACTTCAGTGTCCCTATACAACAGGTGAGTGTTTATGGCAACATGAGGTAACCTCTCCTCAGAGCCAGGCTCTTGGGAAACTCATTTAGAACAATTATATTTTCCTGTGCCGTTTTAAGAGTGGGGTCTCGCCATTGTTCACTCTCAAAATTGTCACAGGACACAGGTAAGTCAGGGACACTCGGTTCCCGAGAACCACCATCCTCGTCTCCCCACATCACCTGCAAAGGAATTTCATCACTATCACAGTCATCATTATTATCAATATCATTATCAGGATTATGATCAGTATCATCATCACTATCATGATCATCATCATTATCATTATCAGCATCAGCATCATTATCATGGTCATCATCATTATCATGATCATCATCATCATCATCATTATCATCATCATCATCACATCATTATCACATAAGTTTAACGGCCCACTAGCATTGTGTTCCGCCCCTCGGGACTGCGCACCCTCAGTAGGAGCTTCATCACACTGTCCATCAGAAACACTTTTCCCCCAGAGATCCTTAGATCGGGGAAAGTCATTACCCAATATAACGGGTTGCACCAGGTTCTTCACTACCCCCACTTCACATGAAACCTCCCCGCGTTTGGGGATCAAGTCCACGGCAGTCTCTGGGTAGACTTTGGTGTCTCCATGGACGCACACCACACTCAGGTGCTTATCAGGGAAGAAGTCCCTATCAATCAGGCTGTCACATACGGAAGTCACTGGACTCTCTGAGTCCAAGAGGGCCTGTGCTGGGCAGTCATTTACAACCACCGGGCACACCTGTGGTCCAGTCTCTTCGGCTGAGGTGGACACACACACAGGCTCTGCGCAGGGAGAGAGGGATCTGCCAACATCACAATACATAGGCTCCCCCTCTATTGGACAGTTGGCTGCAATTTCACGACATCTCCAACCCTGTCCATCACATTTTTCCACCCACATGTCCCCTCGGGCCTGAACCCGCTTATCAGCATACCCCATGTCCCCAACAGCTGGAACGCTCTTACCGCGAGAGTTCAGCGTCCGGGAACTCTGAAGTGACGACCTCTCAGACGGCTGGTCACGGAGACAGTCTTTGCTGGCGAAGGCCTTCTCCATCAGGCTGACCAGACGATTGGCGTCCT
>JARQOD010000001.1:894475225-894546205 GCA_033576555.1 Oophaga sylvatica | reverse complement strand
GCAAAAAAAGGGATCCTTAACAGGTAACATAGCATACAACACCTTTTGATCGCCCAAAAGGGGGGCTCAAACCCCTGATTTTCAGGGAGTTTTCTGGTTTTGGGGGGGAGGGTTAGGAGTGTGTGGAGGGACAGAGAGGACAGACGTGGGAGAAAAAATGGGGGACTGGGCCTAGCAGGGCTCCCCCCCGGTCTGAGGCGGAGACGGCCCTGGGTCAAATTGGGGGTGAAGAAAGTTTCAGCAGCAAAATCCGGAGGGCCGAGGACTGAGGTTCTCTGCCCCAAATAAGATGTTCTTCAAAGCGCAGCCTGTGAACCTGGGACTCCATAAGGAGTGTTTCCTAAAACGGTTATAGCTGCATGTTAGGGGAGTAAATTTTCAACTTAAAAAAGGCAGGGCAAGGGAATTGGGCGGAGCTTATAGCCCCAATCCCTCACAAAAACGCGTAAAAAGGGCCTCACTATCTGTAATAAGGGGTTCCAAAAACTGCTTTCAGGTGCCTACTCCAGTCGTCTGTATTAAATCCCCTGGTTTCTTTGCCTGAAAATGTAAGTAAAGCTTTGGAAACTGCAACTTGTGACTTTTTCTTTTTTCTTCCGTGTCCCCATTGACTCAGCCACTCCCGCCCTTATATTTTTCCCTAATTCCCTGCCCGGGGAAACCCCCACAGCCTCACTGTGGGGGCTGTACCATCTGCTGCATCACCCCTCTATCCCAGGGATCTGCCCCGCAGCGTGGTACCTTGCCAGTTAAAAAGGGTGGCGTCATGAAACCTACACTACAAACTCTAACATCCCCTGTAAATAATCCCCCTTTTATTGGACGCCCATGGCCACGGACCGGGTCACTGCCGCTGTGACACATCCCTTCAGTATACGGCCCGGTACCGAGTATCCCACTCCCTGGCGTGCGACCCATTTTGGCATCACGAACAGGATATCGAAGCCCGGTATCACCGGGTCCTGTGTGCCTATATTGAACTGTTTAATTGTGCCAGAGACATTGCTGAAAGTTTGTGCAGTTGCCGCCATTTTACAACGCTGCGAGGTGCGCAGAGAGAGAGGCGTGCCGTCGTGGGTGGAGCCAGAGTAAGAGCGTGTGAAAAATGAGGTGCTGTGCGCGGAAAACGGCAGCTTGCAGAGCACAGGGAGCTGAGGCCTGGGATCACGACGTGCATCGCTCATCCAGCCGACGGAGCCTGGTAAGCCAGTGGAAACGCAGAGCCTGGCTAAGATCAACTAGGGGGGAAGAGAATGTCCCATGCAGGAGAAGATATAGCGGCGGACACAGCCGCAGCCCCATAGCGCCACCAGATACAGAGTCAGGTGCAGCCGCAGCTCCAATAGCGCCGCAGAACTCAGCGGCTAGCGCAGCCACAGTCCCTAGAGTGCAGCAAGATCTGGTGACCTCCGCAGCAGTCCCTATAATGCTGCTATCAATGCCCTATATACCGGGAGCGGCCTGGCTACCACAATACTCAGGGGAGCCGTATACCCTGAGCGATTTCAGGGAGAGACTGTGCAGTTTATTTGATGTATACCCCCTGTCTGAAAACCAAAAAGTGAACATTCTCATTGGACAGTTAACTGGTGCAGCGCAAAGATAAGTAAAGTCCTGGCAGGGCACTGATAAAGAGACTGTTAAGCAAATTCTGGCTAAGCTGAGGAGCATCTTTGACACCCGCACTGCAGCAGAAATAAAAATGAGGTTCTTTGGGTGCAAACAAAGGGTGCAGGACAGTATACGGGACTATGCTCTTAATCTTCAGGAGGCACTGCCGGCCATAAAGCAGATTGACCCCCGACAGCGTGCAGGATGGAGACAGATTGTTAAAAGAGCAGTTTGTTGAGGTACTCCTGTCCAGCACCCACAGGTTACAGCTGCGCATCATGGCCCAACAAAACCCTGACCTGAGCTTTGCAGACTTTAAAGACAGGGCTATCCGGGCGTTACACGAACCAAATGTCAGCTGTCCAGCGCCCCCTAGGCGCCCAGCCATTACATACCACCAGGAGGCGGCATCTTTCCCTCAGGCTCTCGCTGAGGTTGACGCTCAGACCTTGGATGATGACCGGTCTGCAGAGCTGCGTCTGCAGGTTCAGGAGCTGACCAAAAGTGTGGCTGCACTAACCAAAACCGTGCAGTCCTTGCAAGTGCCCAAAAGGAGAAGATAGTTAGCCTCCAGTCCAGATGATGTCCCATGGCGATGGAAGAAGAGGATCCCACCAATCAGAGGGAGAGACAACGATCGCAACGACAAGGACGGACGTCCCATTTGCCGCCGCTGCGGAAAAGCAAGATTCTGTTATTTAAACGAGCGACCCCTGGGGCAGAGGGCCAACCCCCAGGAGTAAGATGACCAGGCCCACAGAACTGGCGAGCCAAGTACGTCGGAGGACGACCAGTCCTCCCAGTGGTGATTGATGGCATCCCAATGAACGCTTTGCTGGACACTGGCTCTCAGGTGACAACTATGCCATATCTCCTTTACAAACGGCACTGGTCTGACTCTGATTTTACTCGCGGTCCAGCTGACGAGCTGACAGTAGTTGCCAGCAATGGTCAGCCTTTGCCACAGAAGGGGTTTAAGGAAGTGACCATTAAGTTGGGGCGGGTAGAATTAAAAAACCAAGGTATGATAATTGTAGACATTGATCGACAAGAATGTAACCCAACGATGACCTTAGGTACCAATGTGATAGAAAATTGTCTTGCAGAGGTTATTGTTTTGTTGCAACAGGTAGCTGAAACTGCTGGTTCCAAAGAACAACGGGTCCTGCAGAAGGAGATCAAGGCCCTGATGCAAAGACAGCAGGTAGAGCTATCTGGCGGAGAAGTCGGCAGTGTCAGAGTGAGTGATTCATTCCCCATTGCAATACCCCAAGAAGTGAAGTGTAAATTTGGTGTCGGGCAGCCATAGGCCTCAGAGGAAGAGATTACCAAGCCCTGGTAGAACCAGTGTACTCTGATAGTAGGCCCACTATCCTGACAGCCAGAGGGGTAGTTGATGTATGCAAGGGGAGGGTACATGTACGCATCTTAAATTGTGGGGAGGAGGAGGCCAAACTACCTCGGTACGCCACCGTTGCTAAGCTGTTCACAGTCGGTAACAACGCAATTCAGACAGCAGAACCCTTTGTCTCGTCTGACCAGGCAGAGGACAATGGCTCTGCAAAACAGCTGGAGGATTGGTGTCAGCAGCTGCACGTAGACACTGACCCTACCCCTCCACACCAAAAGAATGGGGTTTATCGAGTAGTTCAAAAGTTTGAACGGGTATTCAGCAAACACCCTTTAGATTTTGGGCAGGCAAAAGGGGTCCAACATCATATCCCCACAGGAAATCCTCCGCCCATTAAAGAAAGGTATTGGCCTGTACCTCCAAATCACTACCAATGTGCCAAGAGTATGCTACGAGAGATGGAGACTGGGGTGATCAGAGACAGTTGTAGCCCCTGGGCAGCTCCACTAGTCCTTGTTAGAAAGAAAGATGGTACAATGAGGATGTGTGTTGATTACAGGAAACTTAACAGCATTACCCACAAAGACGCCTATCCATTGCCTAGAATAGAAGAATCACTAGCTGCACTGAGAACCGCTAACTATTTCTCTACCTTAGATCTCACTAGTGGGTATTGGTCAGGTTCCCGAGGCAGACAAAGAGAAGACCGCCTTTGCAACACCTATGGGCTTCTCAGAATTCAACTACATACCCCGTTCGGGCTTTGCAGAGCACCAGAGATTCCAGAGATTGATGGAGTGCTGCCTTGGACATATGAACTTCGAGACAGTTCTATTGTACCTGGATGACGTCATTGTCTTGTCCAAGACCGACGAGGAACATTTGGAACACCTGGCCAAGGTGTTCGAAGCGCTGTCCAAATTTGGCCTAGAGGTGAAGCCGTCCAAATGCCACCTCCTGAAGCCCAAAGTGCAGTACCTAGGTCATGTAGTGAGCACAGAAGGCGTGGCGCCAGATCCTGACAAAGTCACTGTTATCCAGGACTGGCAGAGGCCCAGCAACATCCATGAGGTACGCCAGTTCCTCGGGTTGGTATGCTACTACCGAAGGTTCATCAAGGGCTTCACTGAAATAGCGGCACCTCTGCAAAGTCTCCTTGTGGGCCAGCCTAGAAAGCCAGGAAGAAGAGTTCTACGTTTGATTGGAATGACGAACTGGAAAGATCCTCCACTCGGTTGAGATGGCCCTTAAGGGGGATGAAGTTCTGGCCTACCCAGACTATAACCAACCATTCATCGTCTACACTGATGCCAGCAACGTTGGACTAGGAGCAGTGCTGTCGCAGGTACAGAATGGCAAAGAAAGAGTGATCTCCTATGCCAGCAGGAAACTTCGTCCCACTGAAAGGAACCCTGACAACTACAGCTCCTTCAAGTTAGAGTTCCTCGCCATCGTCTGGGCTGTGACCGAGCGGTTCAAACACTACCTAGCTGGGGCAAAGTTTACCATCTTCATTGACAACAATCCACTGACTCACTTGGAAACCGCAAAGCTAGGTGCACTACAGCAGCGATGGATGGCCCGGCAGTCCAACTACGAGTTCACCATCAAATACCGAGCGGGACATAAGAATGCCAATGCTGATGCACTGTCCAGAATGCCCAACTTACCAGATGGGGGAGAAGATCTGGACACACTTGAAGAAATCGAGTTACCAGCCTTTCACAATCCAATTGCGACCCAACGTGCCCAAGGGGTGAAAAACAAGCGCTACATCACAAAAGAGGCTACCTTAAACCCATTGCCTCACTATGAATGGGCAGAGACACAGGATAGCGACCCAGCAGTCCGCCTGGTAAAGGAACTACTGGCACAAGCTGACTCGCGTCCTGGTTCAGATGCTCCACAAGAGACCAACAGTTGTGGAAGGAAAAGGGCAGGCTGTTCATCTACGAAGGAAAGCTGTGTCGGAGGAGTGTCAATGCCCGAACTCACGAACTGGTCTGGCAGGTGGTAGTCCTGAGACGAGATGCATTAATGGTCCTGGAAGCATACCAGGATGGAAGAAGTTAGAGGTCCTACTTCGCAAGAGTTTCTACTGGATTGGTATGAGGAAGGCCATTGAAGATTGGTGCCGAGAGTGTGGATCATGCAACTTGCGAAGGAAAGACCGTAACAGCCAGCGAGCCCCGTTGCAGCCAATAATCACCAAACAGCCACTTGAATTGGTAGCCTTGGACCACGTGAAGCTAACTCCAAGCCGTTCAGGTTATGTCTGTGCCCTAACCATCGTTGACCACTACTCAAGGTTCCTGGTAGTCGTGCCTGTGAAGGACCAAACAGCAAAGACAGCGGCCAAAGTATTTCAACAACACTTTTGTCGACCACATGGTTACCCTGAACGAGTGCTTACTGACCAAGGTCCAGCTTTTGCAGCAGAAGTGTTCCAGGAGTTCTGTAACATGTACGGCTGCAAGAAAATCAGAACAACACCGTACCATCCACAGACAAATGGCATGTGAGAAGATGAATCAAGTGCCAGATCTGGTGGATCTCTACAACCACATTCGGATGAATTCTACCAACTGTACACCAGCCTACCTAATGAGAGCAAGACCTGGCAAATTACCAATTGATTTGGACATGGGAGTCCTGACACCTGAGGTAACATAACCAGATGCAGACTGGGATACTGAGCGCCAGCAACAGTACCGCAAGGTGCAAGAATGTGTGGAGAAAAGTTTGTCTCAGGCAAGACAAAAACAAGAAAGAACTTACAACCAGCATTCACCTGCAGTTCGCTTGTCACCTGGTGAACAAGTACTCAAAAGGAAAAGGCGACTCCACAAGCTTGATGACCACTGGGAAGTGGAGCCATATACCATTATGCCCTTGGACTTCGACAATACAAGGGTGTGCCTTATCAGTAAGGATGGAGGAGAAACCTCCACAGCAGTGTCCAGGGATCACCTAAAATCGTGCCCTGACCAGTTAAAGGGAAAGATTGGAGATAAGGACATTCCTTCGTCAATAGAAAAAGTGGAAGAAAAGGTCCGCACTGTACTTGGCGAGTTCCCTGTGAACTGGACGAGAGTAAACCAGGCTATAGTAGTGCCTGTCTTGACCTTCCCACAACCAACAGTACCTCAAAGAGAAGTGACTCAGGATCAGCCTGAAGAACTGCAAGTTCAGTGATAGAAGCCACCCCTGCAGTGGAACGTGAGAATCTGCCACCTGCTAGCGGTGAATCTGTCACACCGTGAGTCTAGGAAATCGCAGAAGGTTACTGCCCAGCTTACCAACACACCCACTAGACCAGGCTAGATCACTAGAGACACCTGTACTGCTTAAATCAGTCCGTAGTACTAGAGGTCAGATCCCAGCCAGGTATATGGACTAACATGTTATTGTTCTAGTAATGTAAATAAGTTAATGTTTATAGTTGCAACTTTTAACCATTATTATTTCATTCTTTAAATGGACAATTGGGTCACTGGACTCAGAGTGACCAGGAAAATACTTGTAAATAGTTAATATTAATGACCACAGAACAAAAACCGCCTGGCGTGGCTGAAGACGTGGGGGAATCATCCATGTCTTGTAGCCCGTCCAAGGCCTACATTGAGGGTTTGAGGCGGGTCCCTCACATTGTACTTTGCTAGGGTGAGAAAGGACACCCCATTTCAGACTCGGCCAAATGTATATATTTAATGTTATAATTCCTGTAAATACAGTCATGGCCAAAAGTTTTGAGAATGACACAAATATTAATTTTTACAAAGTCTACTGCTTCACTTTTTCTAATGGCAATTTGCATATACCCCAGAATGTTATAAAGAGTGATCAGCTTAACAGCAATTACTTGCAAAGTCAATATTTGGCTAGAAAATGAACTTTATCCCCCAAAACACATTTCAACATCATTGCAGCCCTGCCTTAAAAGGATCAGCTAACCTCTTTTCAGTGATTGCTCCATTAACACAGATGTGGGTGTTGATGAGGACATGGCTGGAGATCAATCTGTCATGATTAAGTAAGAATGACACCACTGGACACTTTAAAAGGAGGCTGGTGCTTGGCATCATTGTTTCTCTTCTGTTAACCATGGTTATCTCTAAAGAAACACGTGCAGTCATCATTGCAATGCACAAAAATGGCCTAACAGGGAAGAGTATCGCAGCTAGAAAGATTGCACCTCAGTCAACAATCTATTGCATCATCAAGAACTTCAAGGAGAGAGGTTCCATTGTTGCCAAAAAGGCTTCAGTGCGCCCAAGAAAGACCAGCAAGCGCCAGGACCGTCTCTTAAAAGTGTTTCAGCTGCGGGATCGGGCTACCAGCAGTGCAGAGCTTGCTCAGGAATGGCAGCAGGCAGGTGTGAGTGCATCTGCACGCACTGTGAGGCGGAGACTTTTGGAGCAAGGCCTGGTCTCAAGGAGGGCAGCAAAGAAGCCACTTCTCTCCAGAAAAAACATCATGGACAGACTGATATTCTGCAAAAGGTACAGGCAGTGGACTGCTGAGGACTGGGGTAAAGTTATTTTCTCTGATGAATCCCCTTTTCGATTGTTTGGGACATCAGGAAAACGCCTCATTCGGAGAAGACAAGGTGAGCGCTACCACCAGTCTTGTCTCATGCCAACTGTTAAGCATCCTGAAACCATTCATGTGTGGGGTTGCTTCTCAGCCAAGGGAATCAGCTCTCTCACAGTCTTGCCTAAAAACACAGCCATGAATAAAGAATAGTACCAGAATGTCCTCCAAGAGCAACTTCTCCCAACCCTCCAAGAGCAGTTTGGCGATCAACAATGCCTTTTCCAGCATGATGGAGCACCTTGCCATAAAGCAAAGGTGATAACTAAATGGCTCAGGGAACAAAACATAGAGATTTTGGGTCCATGGCCTGGAAACTCCCCTGATCTTAATCCCATTGAGAACTTGTGGTCAATCATCAAGAGACGGGTGGACAAACAAAAACCTAAAAATTCTGACAAAATGAAAGCATTGATTGTGCAAGAATGGACTGCTATCAGTCAGGATTTGGTCCAGAAGTTGATTGAGAGCATGCTAGGGAGAATTGCAGAGGTCCTGAAGAAGAAGGGTCAACACTGCAAATATTGACTTGCTGCATTAACTCATTCTAACTGTCAATATAAGCTTTTGTTACTCATATGTTTACAATTATTATATTTCTGTCTGTGATAAAAACATCTGTCAAACACACATAAAAACCAGAGGGCAGCAGATCATGTGAAAATATAATATTTGTGTCATTCTCAAAACTTTTGGCCATGACTGTAGTTATAATATGTTTTCTTTTATGTTTCCTCAGTCCAGGAGTACTGAATTGCACTAGGGGGGAATGTGGCACCCCAGGAGTTTGGTTGCCACAGTGACCTTGCCTTCCTCCAGGGCAGGGTGATGTCATGCCTGAAAGCAAAGAGGGATCCCTTAACACATGATTCCCCAACTCCAGTCCTCAAGGCCCACCAACAGGTCATGTTTTCAGGATTTCCTTTGTATTGCACAGGTGATGCAATTATCCCTGGGCAATACTAAGGAAATCCTGAAAACATGACCTGTTGGTGGGCCATGAGGACTGGAGTTGGGGAACCCTACCTTAACAGGTAACATAGCATACAACACCTTTTGACTCCAGACCAGAAGGGGGAGCTCAAACACCTGATTTTCAGGAGAGCTTCTCTGGAATATTCTGACTGGGGGAGGAGTTAGGATGTGTAGCTGGAGGGACGAGAGAGGACAGACGTGGAGAGACAAACTGGGGGACTAGAGCCATAGCAGGGCTCACCCCAGGTCTGAGCGCCGAGAACCGGACCCCTGGAGTCCTAGGCTGAGAGGGTGAAGTAAAGTCCCAACAGCAGAATCCGGAGGGCAGAGGACTGCAGGTTCTCTGTCCCAAATAAGACTCTTCTTCAAAGCAGCAGCACATGTGAGCCGGAGACTCCATAAGTGAGTGATTCCTGAAACAGGTTATAGCTGCATGTTATGGAGTGAAGTTCAACTTAAATAAGAGACAGAGAGCAAGAGGAACTTGGACGGAGCTTATAGCAGCCAATGCCTCACAGAACAGCGCTAGAAAGGAGACCTCACATCCCATCTGTAATAAGGGGATCCTAAACTGCTTTCAGGCTGACCTACTCCAGTACGACCTGTATTCAATGCTCTGGATGCTATGCCTGCAAAACTGTAAGTAAAGCTTTGGAAACTGCAACTCGCTGACTGTTTCTCAGTTTCTTCCTGCGTCACCATTGCACTCAGCTACATCTCCCAGCACCATTACTACCTTTCACTACATCTACCTGCCCTGGGAACCTATAGCCTCACTTGTGGGAGGCTGTACCAACTCTGCTGCATCACACCATCTATCCCAGAGGATCTGCACCGCAGCGCTGGTCACCATTGACCAGATACCACAGGTGTCGTCATGAATACCTACACTACAAACTCTAACATCCCCTGTAAATAATCCCCTTTTTATTGGACGCCCAGGGCCACGGATCGGGTCACTGCCGCTGTGACACATCCCTTAAATACACCGGCCCGGTACCGAGTATCCCACTCCCTGGCGTGCGACCCATATGTTCACGCACAACACACTTCTGCAACCGAAAATCCATTCCTTTCACCTGATTAAGGCTGCAAGTGTTATTCTAATGTTTGCCACAAACCTACTACTAGAGATGAGCGAACCTAACTGTAAAGTTCGTGGTTCATGCCAGACATATAAGTGTCCAATGCTAACGCCAAACACTGACTTCTCAAGGAAGTCCGTTTTACAGGACTTTTGAATTTCCAGCTCCAAAGCTCAGGTCCTCATTGATTTCTAATGGGCTCTGGTACCTGAACCAAATTTTGGACTAAAGTTCGGTCGAACCCGAACTTCCACGTGTCCACTCATTCTTACCCACTGTGTATGAATTCACTGTAAATCCCATTCACCTGCTGTGGATAAAATTCTTTGCAAAAATTAACCTGAGCTGCGAATTGGTACTATGAGGCGTGCAAATACAGCAGATTTTGCCCATCCCTTGCAAAAGGTGAAATATGCCATAAATCCACACCATTTCCACAAGTAAATCTGAGGAAATGTCCAGTGTGAAGCTAAAGCTCCTGACAGCTTTTCTTTAACCCCTTCTTTAACCCCTTCATGACTAGAGGTATTTTTGTTTTTGTTTTTTGCTCCCCTTTTTCCCAGAGCCATAACTTTTTTATTTTTTGGTCAATATGGCCATGTGAAGGCTTGTTTTTTGCGAGACAATTTGTACTTTTGAATGACACCATTGGTTTTAACATATCGTGTACTGGAAAACAGGTAAAAAATTCCAAGTGCGGTGAAATTGCAAAAAAAAGTGCAATTCCACAATTGTTTTTTTTTTCTTTTTTAGTTTAATTAAATGCTAAAACTGACCTACCATTATAATTTTCCAGGTCATTACAAGTTCACAGACACAAAGTATATATAGGTTCTTTTTTTATCTAAGTGGTAAAAAAAGTTAAAAAAAATAAAAATTGCGCCATTTTCTGATACCCGTAGCGTCTCCATTTTTCATGATCTTGGGTAGGGTGAGGGCTTATTTTTTGCGCGCTGAGCTGACGATTTCAAAAAGATACCATTTTGGGGCAAATTTCTTTTGATTGCCCGTTATTGCATTTTAATGCAAAGTTGCGGTGACCAAAAAAACGTAATTCTAGCGATCGGGTTAATTTGTTTTATTTTTCATATTGATCAGGCGATTCTGAATGTGGAGATACCAAATATGTGTGTTTTTGATTTTTTTTTTTTTTTTTTTTTAATTGTTTTATTTTGAATGGGCAAAAGGGGGGATGATTTGAACTTTTATATATATATTTTTTTAATTTAATTTTTTTTTACTTTTGGCATGCTTCAATAGTCTCCATGGGAGACTAGAAGCTGCTATAACCCAATCGGCCCTGCTACATACAGGCCATGATCAGATAGCCTGTATGTAGCAGAATTGCTCACTTGCTATGAGCGCCGACTACCGGGCAGGGCTCATAGCAATCCAGCAATAACAAACATATAGGTCTGCTGGAGAACTCTGGTTGTCATGCCAACCCATTGGTGACCCACGATTACGTAACAGGGGGCAACAATGGGCGGGATTTCCGGCGTGCTTGCCAGAAGCGCTTTATATGCCGCTGTCAGAGTTTGACAGCGGCATTTAACGGGTTAACAGCTTCGGGAGGATCGGCTGTTAGCGGCACATGTCAGCTGTTCAAAACAGCTGACATGTGCCAGAAAAGATGTGGGCTCACCGCCGGAGCCCACATCAAAGGGAAGGTGTCCAACATTGGCATATTATTAGGCCCGATGTCAGAAAAGGGGTTAAAGAAGCACTTCCATCAAATTTTTTATCCTATTAATTTATTGCAGTCATCATATTATATAGCACTTACAATTACAAATTACAATTGCTCATTTCGCTTTTCTACCCAGTTAATTGTTCTCTTTTCCCTGCTCTATGTAGAAATAGGAAGTCTCTTTTCCCCACATCAATCATTCCCCTCTTCAGCTCCTGCCCCCTGCCAGGGACTCTTGCAGTGGCTCATGAGTCATGCAGGAACAATTGACCTCCTGTTTCTACATAATGTTTAGAAGGGTTCAGCTAGTCAGTTTTTAATCACATGATGTCAAAGACTTAATGGAAAAGAGAAGAATTCGCTGGGTAGAAGGACAGAATGAGCAATTGTAATGAGCACTGTGGTATAATATGATGACTGCAATATATTAGGAGGATAAGAACTTTGCTGAATGGAGTTAATATCCCCTCCTGAAAAGTTGGCAAGTAGGAGACAGTTATTCTCAATTAGAACAAAAAAAGATAAAATGTATGTCTTTCCATTTATTTATATGGGTAGGGAGGGCTTATGCCCATCTGAGAGCACATACCACCTCGCCGACTGTTACTGACGTGCCGTTCCTATCATTTGTTTGGTATTTATTCACAAGTTAGATGATCGAGACGGTTTATTTACGACAATAAGACAAAGACTTGATGTGCACTTCAGTTCTGGGGATTGTAAAGTGCATTCAGGATTCATACACAGTGATACACCAGAGGAATATTACACAAGCCTGTTTAGTGGCCATTACAGTATATTTACTGGTTACACCAGCCCTTGGGTAACCACAGGCTCCACTTCATGATGCGCGAATAAGAAAGTGTCTGAACACTCCGTATAATGTCTGCTCTTTCTTGCCTAGGGTTACTGGAATTTACAGAATATTATCTATGAATTTTACTTACCTGCTGGCATATGTTTCAGGCATTGACAAATACAGCACAAAATATGTGCGTGAAGCGGAGAAGAAACGCACTGATGTGTGGACACCAGGTAATGCTGGATATAACATGAGACAGTCATTTTATCATGTTCTGGGCAGAGCACGACTGTTACCTCCTAGAGAGGAAATGTAGGAAGCCCCAATACCATCCTGGAGCCACGGTCTCCTCCTGCAGATGAAAGCCATGATGAAATTGGTGGTGTAGCTTTACATATAAATGATAATGGAAATTGATACCGTAACTTTGTTGTTTGCACTCCAAAATACATATGGATTTTTTTTTTATATGTAGTGTGACTGGATTAAGAAAACAATAAAACCCCGATATCAAATCCTCAATATCTGACCCCTGCCTCAGAGATCCAATACATTTATTATAGACTGTACATTAGGAATATGTAATTAAGGAACTGCTTTATATTTGGAAATGTGAGTAATGTAAGTTCAGAAGCCAGGAACGTGTCAGTCTTTCCCCATACAGTCTGACTTTCGTTATTTTACTTTTTTTTTTTTTTTTTTTTTTAAATATAGTTTGGCAGCTACTTCCAAGAGAAATGAAAGCTGTCAAGAAGACGAAGAAGAAAGGTATAAACAATGGGTGGATATTTCTTGGACAAGCAATAAAGAGAACCGGTCACGTGAAAAAAAAACATTAATCTGCAGGTTAATAACATTCTGAATCTGTCCAGCGCCCGCACTTACAACCCCGCTGCAGGGAGGAAGTGAACTTTATTCCGCCTGAAGCATTCGGAGTTCAGTCACGGAGGTAGTGCCAGCATGGCTTCAGACACCATTCTGTGTAGAGAGCGGTGGCTGTAATGGCCCCCTGCACTGACTGACAACCGACCGTAATGCTGAGCTGCTGTCAGTCAGTGCTGGGGCCCCCATCACTGAACACCGGCATGGGAAGGGATGCTACTCATTTCCTCCAGGCAAGCATGCTCTCAGTGAGGGTGTGGAGCAGGTTCAGAAATCCATTAAAATGCAGGTTAACCCCATATCTGCAGGTTGTAAGCGTTTTTTCATGTGACAGGTTCCCTTTAAAATAAAGTAAGATGCCTAGGTTTATTAAGAGATGCCTGACTAATAACTTTGGCACATCTTTGGCAGTTCATACGAATGTACTTGAAATCTGTAATTGGCGTTTATCAAAGGCTTTATGCTACTTTTATAGTGTAGAAAAGTCCAAAATTTGGATGCCTGCTATATTTGTGTTATACTTTTACATGTTTTCAGAGAGGGTTGGGTTTCACAAAGGTGGTAACACTGGCAAGACCTCCATGGATCTGATAGATATAATCACTCACTAGAAATTGTTGCAAGTTATAGTACAAATCTATAGTTGCTCACAGCAGACTTAGAATTCAATTTACGGCACAATCAAAAAATCTGCCATATGTGCTAAAAACACCTTTTAACCAAAGGTGAACTGGAGAAAAATGTGCAAAATTTATCAAGATCTATAAATGACAATAAGTAATTTTTCATCTAGCCTGCCATGAGCTGGTGTAGCAGGCCAAATTAAACCTGGGTATAGTTTGGCCCAGGCCAGAGTATGCCCTGGGGATAAACTGTCCTAGGCCACACTACACCCGGGGGTGAAAAATAGCCTAGGCCAAACTATACTCAGTGCCAACATCACGGCATTACTGCCCTTACTGGCTCGCTGGGCCCCAGAGGCAGGATTCAGGAACATAAAGCGCCATGGCAAAACAAGCCGCTGCATGGGATGTACCATCGACAGATAATTGAGGTGGCTGACATGGAGAAATCCTATCAAAGGCTGGAGAAGCCTGGACTCTGAGACAGCACAGAGGCACTAATCATAGCGGCACAAGAGCAAGCACTAAGTACCAGATCCATAGAAGCAGGAATCTACCACATAAGACAAGATCCAGGGTGCAAAGGAACATCAGAAACAGTCCAACACATAGTGGCAGGAAACAAAAATGAAAGCAAGAGCTGCGTTTACCGAATGCCACAACCAAGTAGCGGGAATTGTATACAGGAACATCTGCACAGCAAATGGGCTTAGTCCCCCTAAGTCCAGGTGGGAGACCCCAGAGAAAGTGGTGGCGAATGAAAGGGCTAATATCCTGTGGGACTTCAAGATCCAGAAGGATAAGCAGGTGTTGGCTAACCAACCAGACAATGTGATAGTATACAAGGATAAGAAGACCGCAATGATAATAGATGTGGCAGTGCCAAGTGACAGCAACATCAGGAAGAAGGAATATGAGAAGCTGGAGAAATACCAGGACCTCAAAGGAGAACTGGAGAAAATGTGGAAGGTGAAGGCAATAGTTATTCCAGTGGTGATAGGAGTACTTGGAGAACTGACTCCAAAGATGGGAAAATGGCTACAACAGATCCCAGGAGCAACATCTGAACTCTCTGTCCAGAAAAGTGTAATGTTGGGAACAACTAAGATTCTGTGCAGAACCCTCAAACTCCCAGGCCTCTGGTAAATGACCCAAGAATGAGAGAACACAAAAAATACCACCCTCATTTTGGAGTGAGAAGGAAGGGGAGATATTTGTCACTACGCATATTAGAGTCAGTGATGTAAAACCAGGATAGATTTCCTCTAGCACGCTATGTGTTGAGATAGTTAAGTAATGTTATGGGCTGGTTTTAATGGACCTTCATAGAGCTGGTGGGAGGAGGTCCACCGTATCTCCACCTGCAGAGTCCTGACAGGACCTGTGTGATGTCAAGGTCATGTGATCATCACGTGAAGTGTTAAATACCTGACCAAGAGAGTCAGTGAAGGTGTGTTGGGAGAGGTGGAACTCCCACGTAGCTCCCGGAGGAGCTAAGTAAGCTGTGTGTGTTGCCTGCAGGCCAAGGACTCCGTAAAACATTACCTTTTTTTGGTGAAACAGCATATATATAATTTTAGCCAATTTAAGCATCCTTCCCAGACCTATTGAACCAAAGTAAGGAGCTGCCCGCTGACATGCGACCACGTAACGGCTGCCTGGAATCAATATGAGGTCTTAAAGCAGTTGGTATGCCCTGTCAATACTACTTTTTTTTGTACAGTTGTAATATTTTTTTAATGCCCGAGTTTGTGGGTTTTTTTCTACCTAAATACAGAAAAGGGCAGCATGTCACACAAAATGGTAAACAAGGATGACTTCCATAACAAGTCTTTATCCAGAAGATAAAGAACCCAATAAACCTTTCCCCATCCCTTCCAGACAATAAATTCACAGCAAGAGTTGGGAATAGGTGGGTACCCCTTGCTGAAGTTTAGGGAGAACTATAACTTGCTTTAAGCTAAGCTAAGCTGTCTGCCTAACCTCAGAAGTTTTTAATGCTAACTGTTGATAAATAACTTATCAGGTGAAAAAAAGGCCAAAGCGGCTAAACCTGGGACCAGCGAGGATGTTCTGAAGAAAATAGAGGTGAGCTTCATGTGTTTGTAAATGTGTCAGGGCTCGGTTTTGTGACTCGATCTTGCTGGTTGGTTGGTTTCCCTCTCTGCTGAGCCACAGCCTGTGTGGTCTCTGTCCAACTGTTCATAGTTATCTTGTATTTCCCTTCCTTTCACGGGATTGCTGTTATTCAGGTGTCTCTCATTTTCCTACTTTGTTCTGTTCAATCACATCTTGGGAGGGGCTATTTAGACTTTGCCTGCACCTGCCACCTTTGGTGGCTATACGTCTAGGTTGATGGGTGTTTGGAGTTCCATCTCCTTACCTGAAGGTGAGACAAGTCAGAGATGCAGACAAGAGGCTGTGTCCACCCCACACCCACTGGGTGGGTTATCTGATTGATCTTGCAGTGTCCCCTTGTATCTTTGGATGCTTGTTTGCCATGTCTTTTTAGTATTGTTTTTTATGATATCATTAATAAAATATTATGGTCTTAACTTTCAAATTTGGCATCTCTTCATGTCCGGCGGCCACTGTCATTATGAACTATGTTTGATCTCACTACTGTAAGTCTGTATTTGGGGCTGCACATCAGATGGAAAGATAGAATGTTATACAGAACCCCTTAATAAAGCGACAATGAAAAGCACCTTGGGGCTCTCCCCATGATTCTGCACATGCACTTTATTATGGGTAAGCACTTGTCATGGCTAGTAATATTGTACCTTGATTACATAATGCTGCTATACATTGGTAACTGGGCATTGATTTAAGTGGGCTACATAGCATATATTTTCTCATTTATTGTTGACACTTGAAATTGCTCCGCTAGCCAGTGTTTATGTTCTGTACCACTACATAACTATGCCATTATCGACTTTTGCCTGTTAACGCTTGGGTTTTTTTGGATCTTCTTTTGTTCACCTTCTTTTATATTGTGTACTTTTTGTAACCTCTCTGTTGCATTAATAAAATTGACATTTTACCTATATATTTAGAAGTTAGTTGTCCAGTTTGTGCGCATCATACATATATTATATTGGGCATTAACGTCTCACTATATCCAAAATTTATTTTTATAAGGGGACAATGTTGTTGTCATGACATGCTCACAGCCAAATTATTTTGTGTCCTGTCAACATTAGACTATTCTGTAGAATAATATTACCAGGGTAGGCACCCCACATGGGGCAGCCAAAATACACTGGAAGCTGCAGGGCAGTTCTCTAGTAACTTTACAGTGGATTGGAGGCACAGCGACAATACACAAGACAGTTCGTACTGGAATTGAATTAATGTAACCAGCCTTCACTTTACACTTTTCTGAGGCATACCGTCTATATAGTCCAATCTTGTTGTGGTTACTTCCTCTTCAGAAGTAATTCCCTTGGTCTTATTTTTAATGGGATTGAGCAACGACTGTTGTCTTGCTGGCCTTAAACTCAACTGTTGGTGGCGTCCTTCCCTTGTTCTCAGTCTCCCTACTCACCTCGGACCCAATCTTGGCTGATTCTGCAGGCTCCAACAAGTTCAACATTTCCTTCTCTTTACCTTCAGATGGTAGGTCTTTGCTTTCTTTGCTTGATGGCAATAATCTTTTGTAGATTTTGGTGGAACTTTCATGCACGGACCAACTTGTCAGCTTCCTCTGGGGATTCCTCATAAACATACACTCACATACAGGTGGGTGACCCATGTTCCTTGGACCTTTTATCCCATTCATACACATGTATTAAACATTCCCCTCATCACTATTTCAGAAACACTGAGCAGAGCTCACTTATCCAAATGATTCCAGTGTCATTCACCAGTCACTAGCCTCTCAAACATCCTTCTACAACTTTCCACACAAAATTGTGAAAAAGCATTAAAGAGAACCAGTCATTACGATTTAACCTGTTTAAAGTAAAGGTATGGCCATAATGACCCAGTTATAATAATTTAATGGATAACTGTAGAGATAAAAATCCGTAGCCTGTTTTTTTAATTCACCTTAGAAGTTTCGGTGCAATAGCCTCTTCGTGCATCGGGTGGGGATGACAGATAGGGTCTTCAGCTCTGCCGTGTCCCTTCCGCATTTGTATGAGCCACCTCTTTAAAATTTTTGCAGTGGGCAGCTCTTGCACACATTAATGTTCCAGCATTCTACAGCAAAATGGCGTCTTAGGTGGCGCATGCTCAGATAAACCTTCGGCGGTCTCCAGCAAAATGGCACCGCTGGCAGAGCATGCACATATCAAGATCTGGCTTACTATTGAGCTGAGATCCCAATCTTCGCATGCACAGCCACTGGCACCAATTTTGCTGGAGTCTCCTCCGAGGTTAATCATAGCATGCGCTGCCTCCGGCCCATTTTTCTTGGTGAATGCCAGGACATGGCTTATACAAATGCTGAAGGGCCACGCCAGAGCCAAAGACCCTACCCACAGCCCCGCCCCGATACATGAAAAGGCTATTGCACCAAAACTACTTAGGGGAATTAAACAAGAACCAGGCTACAGATTTTTTTCACTACGGGTATCTATTAAATCAGTATAAAAGGGTCATTATGGCCATACCTTTACTTTACAGGTTAAATCATGATAACAGGTTCTCTTTAAACAGAACATACCATAATTCCCAGTGACAGGCAGAAGAAAAGCGTTATTTGTAGTGACAATAGTCACTTTTAATAAACCTGCTTTCAAATCTTAAATCATGACCTCAATGGTCACTGTATGTTGTTTCGAAAGGAACTTGAGAAAAAAGGGGATAATGAAAAGTCTGATGAAGAAAATGTAGGAGAAAAAGAAAGGCGAGGATGATGAAGAAGAGGCTGAAGTAGAGATGGATGATGAAGACAATGAGGAGGTATCTCATATCGTATTATATGTAAAGCACTTAGGTTCATTTTTCATGACTTTCCTTTTAATTCCTATCTGTGATCTCATAGGTAATTTCACCTAATGGAGATTAATAGAAATATAAATGGGCATACCTTCTGTGGATGCAGGAGTTGCAGTTGCACCTGGACTCTAGAGCAAAAGGGAACCCAAATGGTACCTTTTGGTCCATATAAGAGAAGCAAAACTATTCTAGCCCTGTTATGGTTGGGGCTTTGTTGAGGACTTTGCATTGAGGCTCTCAAGCTTCAAGGTATGCCACTTGATATGCATAAAAACAAAACTTAGCTTTCTCTGCTGCAATGCACTGCACAGCAGAGTAAGGCCCAGATCAAGGTAATAGCTGAAGTACCACTGCACTCAGCAAGCTCCTGACACCAGCTTGGTTGGTCTCCAAAGAGGAAGTGTATCACCAATAGTCACCTGATGCATCAGATGACCTTTTAAAGATGGTGGGAGTGGTCACCACCTGCATCAGCAAACTCAGCAGCAATGTAATTACACCAGCGGTCACATGGGGAAAAAACAGACATTAATCCCCGATGGCCTGAAAGGAAAAAAGTTTTAATACGAAACGCAAAATCTGCCACAGATCCAGAAAAGGATTATGACAGTACTCCCCTTTCAGTGAGGGGCCTCTGGACCCTCAACGCCGCACCTCACCAGAAAACAACCTACGGTGAGGACGCCTTGATCCACCAGAGTTCACATCGGCAGTCACCTGACTCTCAGGTTTATGGCAAATGCGGACTGATGGAAGTGACAATAACATTCTCTGGAGGTGCCACAAATCTCCAGAGCGCCGACCTGGGGCATGAGTTGTGTACAGGCATTACTGGAGGTAACTCCAGCTGGTAAGTCCCCGGGATGAGAATAGCCGACACCTGATACGGCCCAATCACCCGAGAACTCCAGGCCCCAGCAGCACAATTCCACCGGATGTTTTTGGTGGACACCCATATGTACTTATTCACACACAGGTCCGGACCTGAACGTTTATTGTCACACATACGTTTGCCACAAGATGGTGAACTCTTCACAGAACCGACAACAGGCGTTCCACCTGTGTCTCCACACTTACACACCCACAATGCTCATAGGGAACCACCACCCTCCCCTGACCCCTCATCCCAAGAGGACTCTGACACTCAGGTTAGCTTGTGGTGAGGGTTGAGACTTACCCCTACTCACGGGCAGCACCTCTGCTGCCCCCACTCGAGAAGAAGGGGACGGTTGTAGATAGACGGCAGAGACAGTAGTCCTCACACGACTGATCCCAGCTGACTACTTTCCCACTGTGACCGGGTTGTGTCTTTTCAACCAAGGGAGGCCTAAGATGATTGGAGTTGGCATACCCTCCAAGATGTAGCACGACAGGGACTTTTCATGACGAGTCCCTATACGCAGGTGTATATCAACTACGACTTGGGTCACCTTCCCCTGGCTGAGTGGGACAGAGTCAATGGCCTAGACCAGTGATGGCTAACCTTGGCACTCCAGCTGTTGTAAAACTACAACTCCCAGCATGCCCTTGCAACCTGCAGCAGTTGAGCGCATGGCTGGGAGTTGTAGTTCTCCAACAGCTGGAGTGCCAAGGTTCGCCATCACTGGCCTAGACGCTTAGGGGTTTTGCTAGCATCCTACACCTCAGGCCATGCGTTTGGACAAAGTGAGCATCCACCAGATTGACTCCTGATCCACTGTCCAAAAGCACCTGTATTCCCTCAGTTACCCTGCCAACCACCACTTCGGCGGACAGGGTACACTGAGGGGAAAACATGGAGGAAATATACACTCACTGGTCGCCTCCCTTCACATGACTAGGGGAATGCGTCTTCTTAGATGGTACAGGTATTTTGCGTGAGCTGGGCAGAACCCGATGAAATGACTAGTCTGCCCACAGTAAAAGCATGCCCCCACACCCGGCGAACCTCAGGCAACCCCGTTTGGGAACCAACTCCTCCCACCTGTATGGGTTTGTCCGACTGCTCAGGTGAGTCATCCTCTCTAGCAAGTACTACAGGGGGCACATTAGGTGTATGCCTCTCCCTCAAGCGTCTATCCACCCGGACAGATGGCAAGGGACTTGGCGGCCTCCAACGACCTGGGGGTGGCGTACTGCACCAGAGTATCCTGCAACCTTGGGGACAGACCCTGCACAAAATGACTCCTAAGGGCAGGGTCATTCCACTGTGTGTCAGTGGCCCACCTCCTGAACTCTCAGCAGTACTCCTCAGCCGGCCGGCCCCCCTGCTTGATTTTATGGTGTCGGGATTCCGTCACGGAGATGCCATCAGGATCTCCATACACCAGTGCCAGAGCCACAAAAAAAACATCCACCGACCGTAAAGATGGTGAATCGGTCGGCAGGGAGAAGGCCCAGGATTGGGGATCACCCTTGAGAAGGGAGACAATAATCCCCACACGCTGAATGGGGGCGGAGCTGGAAGTACAATTTACAGGCCTCCTGAAAAACCAGAAATGTATCTCTCCCTCCAGAAAACCTGTCAGGGAGAGATATCTTAGGTTCTGGTTGAGCCTGCACCTGAGCAAAGGTCCAGAACCCCACCAAATGCTGCAACTGCTGCACCACATCACTCCGCAGCACCTTAAGCTCATCGGTGAGGGTCTGAAGCAGTTGGGCAAAGGCCTGAATTTGGGCCATGGTTCACCAGAAACAATTTGTCGGTTGGTGATAATGTCACGGGGCAGTAGTGGGAAAACAGGGGATAAGGAACCAGAGCCCTTGAACTGCCCCTCAGGCTAAGGGGGTGCCCTGTCTTTCCTTAACTTGGGGGTACCCTTGAAGGTAGGGAGGCCCAGGAGGCGAGACAGGGAATAAAGTGAACTGCACTAATGTAACAAAAGGAAAGAAAAGACAGACACCTAGAGGACAAGGCAACTAAAAAACAAAACTTAGCTTTTACCCTTCGCCACGACAGCACCCACTTGGAGAGAGGGATCCGCCCATAGGAACAGGAAACCTACAGAGATAAAAGAGGGCTGTCCGCCTCTCCTCCTCAGTTGGTTTCCTGTTCCTAAAGGGAACCGCAGGATTTTCCTACAAAGAAAAGAAATACCTGGTCTAAGTAGCCGCCTGTGCAGTCTCCATGTGAACGGCAGGGGCTCCGGTCCAGAAGCAGCGTCGGGGAGTGCAGTATTCCGGCTCCCCCCTCGTCTGAAGCGGTGTTCCAGGAACGTCGGGTCCGGGGAGGGCCGCCCGCAGTTCCTGTGCCATAGCGCGCATGGGGGTCCGGTTATAGCCGCCCAGACCCGCGTGGGAGCGTAGGACCGGAGGGAAGAACAGAGCCTCCATGTCCTGCAGGAGTGCCGGCAGCAGTGCACGCCGAAAGACACAGCACACCACGACAGGAAGTGGTAAGAGGGAACTTCCGGGTCACCGGAGGTTCCCTAGCTGAGGCACACGCGTGCGGTCCCGAGAGTAGCAGGGACTGCACTTTGCCTGCTGTATGCTCCCCACCCCCAGGAATGGCCATACAAAAAAAAAAAGTCTGTACGGCGTGGAACTTGAATAGGGGTACGTAAATGAACCCTGGTGACATAGAGTGCGCTATCCTCCCGCCACTTAAAAAAAAAAAGTGCCAGCAACCTTTTATAAAAAAAAAAAAAAAAGTGGCATATGTCTCATACAATGCAGCGTGGTTTCAGAGCCAGATACTGAGCCACGCAGGCATTCCACGCCTACCCCAGGGAGGTGGGTTCCGGGGGGAGGTACCGGAGAGCAGCACAAGTGTTTGGGGCTAATTAAAAGCCCTGCAAGATAGAATATGGCGTGCAAGCATGTCGTCTCCAAGACAAGGCACGCGTCCCCTGGCAGAGGATACTGCAGCTCTGTCCAGAGACCACTCTAAGGCTGTGGTTCCACGATCCGGAACCACAGCGCTTTGGACGGAGCAGAAAGTCCGCTCCGCCCAAAGCCCCGCCCCCTAGTGAACGCGCGGTCATTCCGGATGTGTTCCTTGAACACATCCGGAATGACCGCAGGCTACACAGGCTGTGTTTCTAAAAAGACGCGCCGCATGTCCGTTAACGCAGGTCTGCTGCCTGCGTGTTTTTAAGCATAGTGGAGACGGGATTTCTTGAAATCCTCTCCACTATGCTGTAATATCTGGACGCTGCGTGTTTGACGCTGCGCCAGCGCACAGCGTCAAACACGCAGCAATTCCTGAGTGTTTCCTGACCGTGGAAACACACCCTGATAGAGGTTCATCGGACGCAAGCCACAGAACTCACGCCATGAAACCTGTTCCGCCGCCTTCTGAATCGGTACCGGCAGCTTCACTGGGTGAGTTTATAACCATCCGCCTATAAAGCTGACAACATACTCTCTGTCCCTCTATCTCCTTCTGGGTGAATCATCTCAGGCTAAAAAAACAAAAAACAAAACAAAGAATGTGGCCTTTGTAGGTGTCCCCTATCTCAAACCTATACCAAGAGATTGTGCGCAAAATGTATAAAGGAAACTGTGCAGCAAGCGTCTGTTTCAACTTCGGACATTAGAGCTATAATAAGGGAAGAACTACAGGCCCTAAATCAGTCAGCTAATGTACCCACACGCAGGAAAACTAAAAAATTAATAAGTTCCAGCTCAGACTCCGATCCGGAAGAGGTGGTAGTATCAGATACTGCAGAGTCATCCGCGTCCTCATCCTCCTCAGACGTAGAGGGACGCTCATGTTTTCCCTTAGAAAATATGGACAGTCTGGTAAAATCTGTAAGGAACACTATGGGTTCAGATTTGAAGGGACCGCAAACTACTCAGGAGGTAATGTTTGCAGGTCTAGTGGACAGGAAAAGGAAAAAAAGGCCTTCCCTAACCCCCTTCTTCCATCTTATAAGAGGGCGTTTAGGAGACGATCATTTGGTAGAGGAAGATCGACCGAAAACCAAAACCGCTGGCTGACAAAGGAAGGGAAAAACAAAGGTGTTATGTTTAGAGGACCTACCTTCCATCAGGACAGATAATGAACAACCAGTTCCTCCAGTAGGGGGAAGACTGAGATTCTTCCAGGAATGGGGTAAAATTTCTGCCAGTCTATGGGTCCTGGATATAATTGAACATGGATAAAAAATAAAATTCCATCATGTTCCCCATAATTCATTCATTATAACATACCTCAGCTGCCAGTACAACAACAAGCCCTTAAAAATGAGATTCGGAACCTGGTAATTAAAAACGTATTGGTCCGTGTACCCGGAGAGCAGGAAGGGAAGGGATTTTACTCCCCTCTCTTCCTGGTTTCTAAACCGGACGACTCATTTAGAAATATTATCAATCTGAAAAAATTGAATACATTCATTCAAAACGTGAAGTTTAAATTGGAATCCATCAAATCTACAATTAAACTTCTTTTTCCCAACTGTATGATGGCAGGCTTAGATTTAAAGGATGCTTATTATCATCTTCCCATCCATTCCAGATATCAGAAATATCTCAGAGTGGCAGTCTCCTTAGACGGCATCATACATCATTTCCAGTTTGCAGCGATGCCGTTCGGTCTTTCTGTTGCACCACGAGTCTTTACAAAGGTGATTCTAGAAGTAATGGCCTTCCTACGGCAAAAGGATACCTTAATACCTTACCTTGATAATTTTTTTGATAGTAGGGAACTCTGTAGCACAATGTACCACACGAGTTACTGATGCAATCTTATCCCGACAGGCTCTAAGTTGGCTCATAAACAGCAAGAAATCCAGACTCGAGCCGCAATCCGTTCAGTCCTTCTTAGGCCTCCAGTTAGACTCGACAGTGCAATAATGTCTACTGCCGCAGGTAAAAATGTCAGCAATTAAAACGAAAGTCGGGGCAGCTATAAAGAAACCACACATGACCCTGAGGGAGGCAATGTCCCTGTTGGAATCCCTCACTTCGTGTATTCCGGCAGTCAGGTGGGCTTAGTTTCACACCCGAGATCTACAGCACCAAATACTGTCAGAAGAGGCCTATGCTAGAGGTCATTTAACAGATAAGACTCCTTATCCCAGGTAGTCATGAGTTCCCTAGTGTGGTGGTTAGATGATACTACATTATCGGAAGGAGTAGACTGGGTAAAACACCTTCTCGTATCATTACTACTGATGCTAGCCCTACAGGATGGGGAGCTCACATGGGGAAGCCTTTTCCCAAGGCCGGTGGGGAAGAGAACAGATACACGCCTCTTCAAATTTAAAAGAATTAAATGCGGTGAGTCATGCCCTATAAAATTTCCTCCCGCAGCTACAAGGAGAACATGTAAGAATCCTTTCGGACAACACCACAATAGTGGCATACCTCAACATACAAATTAATGTCTTCTACAAGAATTTTTTTTCCCTAGCCGAAAAACAATTTGTCTCTCTCTCAGCTCTCCACATCAGTGGAGTAGACAATTCGGAAGCGGACTTCCTGAGTCGCACACACCAACGGCAAGGCGAGTGGTGCCTAAACAGAGCAATATTCAAAGACACTGTGTCACTATAGGGCCTTCCCCAGATAGACCTTTTTGCTTCCAGACAGAACAGGCAACTTCGGAGGTTCGCCTCCCTGAACGTGACAGATCGGCCAGAAATCCTAGATGCCCTCCAAAGCCCGTGGCAGTTCAGGCTGGCGTATGCCTTTCCCCGATCATATTACTACCACAAGTCATTAGAAAAATCAGGGCAAACAAGGCACGAGTAATATTGATAGCTCCATTCTGGCCCAAGAGATCTTGGTTTTCATGGCCACAAACGATGTTGTTGACAGATCCCTGGGTACTTCCCTCAACCCCCAGGCTTCTCTCTCAAGGTCCATTCTTCCACCCCCAAGTGGACAGCTTCCACTTGACGGTGTGGAACTTGAGGGGGAATACTGAAAGCAAGAGGATTCTCATAGGGATTAATCAGCACCCTCTTGCAGAGTAGAAAACCAACTACTACTAGAATTTACACCAAGGGTGGAGGAAGTTCCTAGAGTTCCATACAAGTCCCAACTCTAGACAGATCCCGATAAAGTCTATTTTAGAGTTTCTACAAAAGGGGAAAGATCTGGGATTATCCGTTAATATGCTTAGAGTCCAAATATCCGCGCTTGGGGCCCTCTATAGTTATAATCTAGCGGGTAACAGATGGAGATCTAGATTCCTCACGGCCTGTGAACGAATTAGACCAGTCCATATATCTAGAATTCCCCCTTGGGATCTAAACCTGGTTCTGGATGCCCTAACAGGTCCACCATTTGAACCATTAGATTAGATACCCCTTAAAAACATATCTTTAAAAACGGTACTTTTAGTGGCGTTAACCTCAGCTAGGAGGGTCAGCGACATGCATGCATTATCTATAGATCCTCCATTCCTACTATAATTTCAGGATCAGTTAATACTAAAACCTGACCCCTCATATCTGCCAAAAGTGGCCAGGAGATTCCACAGATCGCAGGAAATCCACCTCCCCTCATTTTTTTAGTAACCCTTCTTCTCCATTAGAACAAAAATTCCACATGTTAGATGTGAAAAGAGTAGTATTGAAGTATATTGAAAGATCCACTAGTTGGAGGAAGAGTAGGGCTCTTTTTATATCCTTTCAGGGCTGGAGGTGGGGATACGGGGTCACGAAAGCTATCCTATCTCGGTGGATCAGAGATGCGATCTGTCTGGCGTATACTACAAGAAATGAAGATCCTCCAGAGAGCATCAGGGCACATTCCACCAGGACTATGGCATCCTCCTGGGCAGAAAGGGGAGACGTCTCGATCGAGTCTATATGTAAGGCCGCAACCTGGTCGTTTCCTTCAACCTTCTACAATCACTAGTCTCGATTTATCATCCTCCTCTGACTTAGCCTTTGGTAGAGCAGTCCTCAGCACGGTGGTCCCTCCCAGGTGAAGGTGTCATGGGTGTATCGCCACAAGGATCGTCGCGATTACACACTCTGACTTCTCACAGCTGAGTTGCTGTTTCTTTGTGTTTGGTAATGAGGGAGTTAATTTTACCTAGCTCTTTGCTAAGACTAGGTCCAGCCTCGCCCGGCTGCTTTTGATTATGTTCTAATTAGATTCCTTCATATTCCTGCCAGTCTGCTTGTTAGATGCCGGTGAAAGCCTTTATGTAGTCTAGCAGACTGGATCGGTTCTGAGAATACTTAAGCTAAGAGCTCCTTAGTTGTTTTTACTCTTATAGCTTATAGTTTATCTCTGAGACCTTAGGTGTTCCTACTGTGTGTGAGTGTTGTATGTAAGACTTTATTTACTTTATTTCTTGTCTTTCTTGTATGTCTTTCTGTCAAGTAATTCTATGTTATCATATATCTATGCGCATGTTATATTGTATGTTGCCCTTTTGATATAGATTACTGTCATCACATATATATATATCTGCTATACAGCGTGACATTTTCACCGGCCATACTGAAGATTCTCTCCAGCTGTCATGGATCCAGTAGCCCAGCTGGCCCGGCAGTTGCAGGGGTTGTCCATGGAGTTTGCAGACATTAAGTCCAAGGTTTTGTTCCCCCCGGAGCAAACCAGATCTGTACCTAAGGTTGCTCTCCCGGACAGGTTCACTGGTGGGCGGGACAAATTTTTTACTTTCCGGGAGGCATGTAAATTGTACTTTCGGCTGCGGCCTCGGTCATCTGGGAGTGAAGAGCAGAGGGTGGGAATTGTTATCTCGCTCTTACAAAGGGACCCTCAATCTTGGGCGTTCTCTATTCCTCCAGGCTCCCCAGATCTCCAGTCAGTGGATCGATTTTTTACTGCCCTGGGTCTGGTATATGATGATCCGGATCGAGTTTCCCTTGCTGAAACAAAGTTACGTAAAATACGGCAAGGAAATCGTCCAGCGGAGGAATATTCTTCTGAGTTCCGTAGATGGGCAACAGATACTCAGTGGAATGACCCAGCTCTTAGGAGCCAGTTTTGTCAAGGGTTGTCTGACAAATTAAAAGATGTGTTGGCTCAGTATGATTCTCCTCCATCACTGGAGGCTGCTATGGCCCTCGCTATTCGCATGGATAGACGAATTCGGGGAAGACGCGAGGTAACTCCGCCTCCCGTGATGACTCCACCTACAACTAAAGTCCCTTATACTGAGGTTCCCCTGGTCTGTTTGGGAACCATGCAGTTGGGAGGACATCTTTTTGTAGGAGGGAATTGGCGGTGCACCGCAAGACTAGAAGGTGTTTCTTTTGCGGGGAGAGAGGGACATTTTGTTGGGGGGTGTCCATCCCGGGCCTCTTTGAGCAAAGGAGTTAACCTGGGAGTGTGTATTTCGTCCCCAAATCCCTCTCAGTTTCTCGTGCCTGCGGAGGTGGTGATTGGTACTAGAACTGAGAGGATTTCTGTTTTTCTTGATAGTGGGTCCGGGGCTAATCTGGTGGACGCTCGGTTTGCCCAGGTGCATGGTATGCAACTGAGTGTATTGGCCAAACCGGTCCCTATAGTCTCTATTGATTCTAGACCTCTCGGTCAAGGTAGCTTGGTACAAGCTGTTCATAACATAGATCTTCGAGTAGGGGCAAGACATAAAGAGCAATTGTCTTGTTTTGTGTTGGAGGGTCTACCTACTCCTATTGTGTTGGGACTTCCTTGGTTGGCTAAACATAACCCAGTGATTGATTGGCAATCCGGAAAGATAAGCCAGTGGGGTGAATTTTGCAGGAATAACTGCATGAGCACGGTCATCGGTGCGGTTGTGCCTAGGACTTTGTCTCCTTTTCTGGAGGACTTTGGGGAGATGTTCTCAGAGGAGGGGTGTAAAGAGTTACCTCCTCATCGCGCATATGACTGCTCAATAAAGTTGCTTCCTGATGCCTTATCTCGTACTTTCCCAGGGGCCGGGAAGACGGATGATCCGGTTCCTATTCCTCAGGAGGGAGTTGTAGTGTCAGCTGTATGCTCTGAGCTTGAGGGGGAGGTATTGGGGGCTCAGGGGGACGCCCCGGTGGGACTTCCAGGGAGACTGATAGTTCCAGATCGGTTAAGACTGAAGGTTACGGGGAACCGTTACAAACGGATGGCTGATAGGGGGAGAGTTTCTGGTCTAGATCTGAAGGTGAACGATCTAGTTTGGTTGTCTACCAGGAATATAAAGCTTAAAGTTTCCTCCTGGAGGTTGGGTCCCAGATTCATCGGGCCGTACAGGATCAGTTCCATAATTAATCCTGTGGCATTTCGTCTGGACCTCCCTCCTACGTTTAAAATTCATAATGTGTTTCACAAGTCATTACTTAAAAAGTATGTGGCACCAGTCATACCGTCACCTCTACCTCCGCCTTCAGTGGTGGTCAATGATAACGTGGAATTTCATGGGTCGAAAATCATTGACTCACGTCTCAGTCGCCGATCCCTTCAGTACTTGGTTCATTGGAGGGGTATGGTCCTGTGGAGAGGACGTGGGTCCCTGCGTCTGATGTTAACGCAGATCGATTGGTTCGGACCTTTACACAACTCACCCGGGCAGACCTGGCCCTGAGGGTCCGGAGTCCCCTCGTAGAGGGGGGGGGGGTACTGTCATGGGTGTATCGCCACAAGGATCGTCGCGATTACACACTCTGACTTCTCACAGCTGAGTTGCTGTTTCTTTGTGTTTGGTAATGAGGGAGTTAATTTTACCTAGCTCTTTGCTAAGACTAGGTCCAGCCTCGCCCGGCTGCTTTTGATTATGTTCTAATTAGATTCCTTCATATTCCTGCCAGTCTGCTTGTTAGATGCCGGTGAAAGCCTTTATGTAGTCTAGCAGACTGGATCGGTTCTGAGAATACTTAAGCTAAGAGCTCCTTAGTTGTTTTTACTCTTATAGCTTATAGTTTATCTCTGAGACCTTAGGTGTTCCTACTGTGTGTGAGTGTTGTATGTAAGACTTTATTTACTTTATTTCTTGTCTTTCTTGTATGTCTTTCTGTCAGGTAATTCTATGTTATCATATATCTATGCGCATGTTATATTGTATGTTGCCCTTTTGATATAGATTACTGTCATCACATATATATATCTGCTATACAGCGTGACAGAAGGTCTCTGAAAGCCTCTCCAAGTGGGTGCTGTCGTGGCGAAGGGTAAAAAGCCGGATTACGTACCGGTAATGCTCTTTTAATGAGTCCACGACAGCACCCACTCAGTTCCCTCCCTGAAAGTTAATAGACTGTGTGTATACCTTCTTAAATGTGATGAAGAACATAGAAAAATATAATTGCCTAATATTGGCGGTCCTCCGGGTACTCTGAAATCCAACTGAGGAGGAGAGGCGGACCGCCCTCTTTTATCTCTGTAGGTTTCCTGTTCCTATGGGTGGATCCCTCTCTCCAAGTGGGTGTTGTCGTGGACTCATTAAAAGAGCATTACCGGTACGTAATCCGGCTTTTCTCTGCTACAATGCACCACACAGCAGAGTAAGGCACCAGATCAAGGTAATAGCTGAAGTACCTCTGCACTCAGCAAGCTCCTGACTCCAGCTTGGTTGGTCTCCAAAGAGGAAGTGCATTAGGTGACCTTTTAGGCTATGTGCACACGTATCAGAATTGCCGCGCAAATTTCCGTGGCAATCCCGCACCTCCCTGCGGCGGAAAATACGCATTTTATAGGTATGCATATTCCCGCTAAAAACTAGCGTTTTGCAAGCGTAATTAGCTTGCAGAATGCTAGCATTTTCCAAGCGATCTGTAGCATAGCTTGGAAAACTGATTGACAGGTTGGTCACACGAGTCAAACATAGTGTTTGACTCGTGTGACCAACTTTTTACTATTGATGCAGCCTATGCAGCATCAGTAGTAAAAATATATAATGTTAAAAATAATAAAAAAAAGTAAAAAATCATGATATTCTCACCTTCCGGCGGCCCCCGCAGCCTTCCTGGTCCTCGCGATGCTCCCGGCAACTCCCGTTCCCAGTAATGCCTAGCGACAATGACCCAGATGACCCCAGATGACGTAGCATCACGCGAGACCGCTATGTTATCTGGGGTCATTGTCGCAAGGCATCCCTGGGAACGGGAGTTGCCGGGAGCATTGATAAGGAGCGGGAAGGCTTCGGGGGACGCCAGAAGGTGAGAATATCACTATTTTTTATTTTAATTATTGTTTTAACAGGGATTTGGTACCCAGGGTCTGGAGGAGAGGAGACTCATCCGCACATGAACCGCTCACTTTGCGCATGGTGGGCATAGCCACATGCGGAAAGTAAACGGTTCAATGCAGTCCTATGACGGCGGAATCGCCGCGATTCCGGAAAAAGAATGAACATGCTGCGTTTTTTCTGCGATGCGTTTTTTTTGCGGAAAAAAACGCAGCATATGCACAAAAATTGCGGAATGCATTCTAATAATAGGATGCTTAATGCATGCGTTTTTAAGCATTTTTGAAGCGGAAAACCGCCACAAAAACGTTAAAAATCCTAAACATGTGCACATAGCCTTAAAGGATGGTGGGAGTGGTCACCACCTGCACCAGCAAACTCAGCAGCAATGTAATTACACCAGCGGCCACCAGGGGAAAAAAACAGACATTAACCCCCCATGGCCTGCAAGGAAAAAAGGTTTAATATGAAACGCAAAATCTGCCACAGATACAGAAATGGATTGTGACACTATGCATGATTGGTGGTAATCTCGTAGTGCATTGCGGCAGCCACAGCTGAGGAACTCCTCTCTTTCTTTTACGCCCTGGTACACTACATGAAAATGTGGGTCCTGGCTGGGTGATTGTGATGCTGTGCGGACCTTATGCCCGTACAGGTCGCCTGGTGATGGCTGGCCAGGACCATAGGTTTTGTAGTTCAATAAATAACATTCTCGTTCTAAAAAAGTCTTTACTGAACGGTTACTTGATGAGTTTTATGTACAAAGGGTAGAGGGTAGAAAGTCTTATGGATGTTTACTTCATAGTATAAAGCATTTTGATACACACAGTAGTCTTCCACTGTAGTCTACTCCAGGGTCTGTGAAGCACACGGTTTCGCCCTACTTCGTTACAGCCTAACTTGTTGCCACAATCCTGATCAGCAGGTCTCTCTATATGATCAGCGATTCCGCTTCTTATTTCTTCCACTACTGGCACCCTGGATCTACAGCTCGCAACCCCCATTAGTCCCATGAACTCAGTCCTGTTTAGGTCCATTACCTTCAGTATTTTGCATGCTCATGGTTTCTCGTGACACGTCATGTTATTCAAGGACCCTGTCCTCTGTGTGGTCGGTCACTTCAGGATCTCGCTAATCCCTTGTCTCTTAATCCCCTTTTCTTGCAGTTCACCCAAAACAGCAGCAGTGCTCAAATAACCGTTCATACTTGAACTCTCTACAGAAAGCAGTCAATTGCCCTAACACTAAGCCCCTCCCACTAAATGCTAGCCCCAAACACCATCTCTTACCTTACCCTAACATCACTACCTAACTGCAGTTATCTATCTTATACTACCTTCTTATGTATTAAGCCCTAAACTATAAGTCCCAACATTACCTATCCTGTATTATCACATCTTACACTGTACACTTTTAACATTACTTATACAGTCATGGCGAAAAGTTTTGAGAATGACACAAATATTATATTTTCACATGATCTGCTGCCCTCTGGTTTTTATGTGTGTTTGACAGATGTTTTTATCACAGACAGAAATATAATTGCAAACATATGAGTAACAAAAGCTTATATTGACAGTTAAGGGTATGCCACACTAAACAACATCGCTAACGGGATCGCTAAAAAACGTCACTATTTAGCGATCCCGTTAGCGATGTTGTTGTGTGCGGCATCTGCCAGCGACGAGCTTCCTGCTGTGATCTCGCTCGTCGCTGGAATCGTTCCAGACCCTATTTTATCGTCGGCGCTCCCGCTGGGTAAGTATATATCGCTGAGTGTGGCACCTTTTTTAGCGATTTAGCGGTACTTTTGTACCGCTAAATACGTTAAGGAGATCGCTAACCGCGATAGCGTCCTTAACGATATCGCTAAATGTGGCCGACACTAGCGATATAGAAACAATCCCGCTAGCGATCTCATTAGTATGCGACGCTAACGAGATCGCTAGCGGGATTGTGTAGTGTGGCAGTACCTTTAGAATAAGTTAATGCAGCAAGTCAATATTTGCAGTGTTGACCATTCTTCTTAAGGACCTCTGCAATTCTCCCTGGCATGCTCTCAATCAACTTCTGGACCAAATCCTGACTGATAGCAGTCCATTCTTGCACAATCAATGCTTTCATTTTGTCAGAATTTTTAGGTTTTTGTTTGTCCATCCGTCTCTTGATGATTGACCACAAGTTCTCAATGGGATTAAGATCTGGGGAGTTTCCAGGCCATGGACCCAAAATCTCTATGTTTTGTTCCCTGAGCCATTTAGTTATCACCTTTGCTTTATGGCAAGGTGCTCCATCATGCTGGAAAAGGCATTGTTGATCGCCAAACTGCTCTTGGAGGGTTGGGAGAAGTTGCTCTTGGAGGACATTCTGGTACCATTCTGTATTCATGGCTGTTTTTTAGGCAAGACTGTGAGAGAGCCGATTCCCTTGGCTGAGAAGCAACCCCACACATGAATGGTTTCAGGATGCTTAACAGTTGGCATGAGACAAGACTGGTGGTAGCGCTCACCATGTCTTCTCCGAATGAGGCGTTTTCCTGATGTCCCAAACAATCGAAAAGGGGATTTATCAGAGAAAATATCTTTACCCCAGTCCTCAGCAGTCCACTGCCTGTACCTTTTGCAGAATATCAGTCTGTCCATGATGTTTTTTCTAGAGAGAAGTGGCTTCTTTGCTGCCCTCCTTGAGACCAGGCCTTGCTCCAAGAGTTTCCGCCTCACAGTGCTTGCAGATGCACTCACACCTGCCTGCTGCCATTCCTGAGCAAGCTCTGCACTGCTGGTAGCCCGATCCCGCAACTGAAACACTTTTAAGAGACGGTCCTGGCACTTGCTGGTCTTTCTTGGGCGCCCTGGAGCCTTTTTGGCAACAATGGAACCTCTCTCCTTGAAGTTCTTGATGATGCGATAGATTGTTGACTGAGGTGCAATCTTTCTAGCTGCGATACTCTTCCCTGTTAGGCCATTTTTGTGCATTGCAAGATGACTGCACGTGTTTCTTTAGAGATAACCATGGTTAACAGAAGAGAAACAATGATGCCAAGCACCAGCCTCCTTTTAAAGTGTCCAGTGGTGTCATTCTTACTTAATCATGACAGATTGATCTCCAGCCATGTCCTCATCAACACCCACACCTGTGTTAATGGAGAATCACTGAAAAGAGGTTAGCTGGTCCTTTTAAGGCAGGGCTGCAATGATGTTGAAATGTGTTTTGGGGGATAAAGTTCATTTTCTAGCCAAATATTGACTTTGCAAGTAATTGCTGTTAAGCTGATCACTCTTTATAACATTCTGGAGTATATGCAAATTGCCATTAGAAAAAGTGAAGCAGTAGACTTTGTAAAAATTAATATTTGTGTCATTCTCAAAACTTTTGGCCATGACTGTACACTACACAGAAGCATGTTACATTTAACATGGCACATTACGTAATACTGTTTACAAAGATGCAGGACATTATTCACATTACACAATACATATCGCGTGATTGGTGTCTTCTGGGGTAGGAACGAAACAGACATTGTCCATCGCTCTTACAGTCAAAGCTTTTACCTTCTTTTTATGACAGGTTATACATTTTGTAAAAAGGTTGTCTTGAAAGACAAGCCTTATATTGGAAGTGTAAAAGCTCATTCAGACTGCCATGCACATCAGTCTGAGGTCTGTCACGGACTGTCCAGGCATCTCCCAACCTAAGCATGATGGCTTCATGTATTTCTATGCAGCTATAATGCTCGGATCAGGAGAGTCACGACCAGTCTGTGTCTTGAGGTCCAATCTCAGACCAATTTGCATGGACGTCTGAAAGAGCCTTTAGTCTGTGTTCACAAATACCTTATCTTCTAAACCAACATTTCTATTCGTCATAGGAAAATGATTATATTGCTTCATATTTCGAAGATGGAGATGATTTTGGTAACAGTGATGACAACATGGATGAAGCTACTTACTAAACCTGCGTAAAAGCATGCACACTACTGAATCTATATCAGTCAGTTATTTTGATTTCTATTGTTTGGGAAAAATGTAATGCTTTCTGTTCCAACATTTGTAAAAAAATAAAAATAAATAAAAAATAGTGCACAAAATGCAGAAGTCTAGACGTTCTATAAGAATTCATAAAAGCCCACATAGTGCTTTCCTCTTTCTAGATCTACCTTGTGCTTGACCGCTGCTCCACATTAAGTGTTCCTTACCATTGTGGTGGTGGTGTTCAGGAGAGCAAGCGATTCCCTGTTCTGGCTACTTAGTGGAAATTCCTAAATTGTGTACATTATGCACATACTATGGGTGCGAAACTCTATCCTGATCCTGTATAGAGATGAGCGAACCTTTCAAGGTTTGGTTTGGCAAACGTCCCGATGTTGGTTGACATACCCAAACCTCATTAAATTCAATTAGAGGCAAAACGCATAGACAACACTTTAACCCCTTAACGACCGCCGATACACCTTTTAACGGAATTCACGGCGCTGAGGAAAAAGTATATAGCACCCCCAGAGTAGGATTTTCTCTGGGGTCTCGGCTGCCTGGGGTACCCGAGACTACAGAGAACATGATTCGAGTCGGTTTTTAAAAACCACGGTGTTGTGATTGCCGTTATTAACCAAATAACGGCGAACGCAAAAAAAAATGTCTGATGTGACATTAATTTCTCTCTCCTCTGATGTGATCGCACATCAGAGGAGAGAGAAATAGGGTCCCCCATTTCCACCCCCCGGTGCTCCTGGGCCCTCCTGCATCCACCGACGGGCGCCGCCATCGTCTTCTGGAAAGAAAATGGCGGGCGCATGCGCAATGCGCCCGCCGAGATCTGCCGGCCGGCAACAATAGGAAGATTTTTCCTTTTGGTTGATTTTGGTCACTGTGATAGACCCTATCACAGTGATCAAAATAAAAATTGTAAATGAACCCCACTCCTTTATCACTCCCTTAGTTAGAGAAAAATAATAAAATAAAGAAAATATATTTATTTCCATTTTCCCATTAGGGTTAGAGTTGGGCTGAAGTTTTAGGGTTAGACTAAAGTGAGTTGGGCTAAAGTTTTAGGGTTAGGCTAAAGTGAGTTGGGCTAAAGTTTTAGTGTTGGGATTAGGGTTAAAGTTGGGATTAGCGTTAGGAGTGTGTTGGGGTTGTGGTTAGGGTTATGGTTGGGATTAGGGTTAGGAGTATGTTGGGGTTAAGGTTGGGACTAGGGTTAGGAGTGTGTTGTGATTAGGGTTATGGTTAGGTTGGGATTAGGGTTAGGGGTGTGTTGGGGTTAGGGATGGAGTTAGAATTGGGAGGTTTCCACTGTTTAGGTACACCAGGGGTCTCCAAACGTGACATGGCGCCATCATTGATTCCAGCCAATTTTGCGTTCAAAAAGTCAAACGGTGCTCCCTCCCTTCTGAGCTCTGCCGTGTGCCCAAACAGTGGTTTACCCCCACATATGGGGCATCAGTGTACTCAGGACAAATTGCACAACAACTTTCGGGGTCTAATTTCTCCTGTTACTCTTGTGAAAATAAAAAATTGGGTGCTAAAAAAATCATTTTTGTGGAAAAAAAAATATTTTGTATTTTCACGGCTCTGCATTATAAACTTCTGTGAAGCACTTGGGGGTTTAAAGTGCTCACCACACATCTAAATAAGCTCCTTGTGGGGTCTAGTTTCCAAAATGGGGTCACTTGTCGGGTGTTTCTACTGTTTAGGCACATCAGTGGCTCTGCAAACACAACATGATTCCCGCAGACCATTCCATCAAAGTCTGCATTCCAAAATGGCGCTACTTCACTTCTGAGCTCTCCCGTGCACCCAAACAGTGCTTACCCCCCACATATGGGGTATCAGTGTACTCAGGACAAATTGGACAACAACTTTTGGGGTCCAATTTCTCCTGTTACCTTGTGAAAGTAAAAATTTTGGGGTGAAAAGATTGTTTTTGTGGAAAAAATGATTTTTATTTTTACGGCTCTACGTTATAAACTTCTGTGAAGCACTTGGGAAATGTTATTTATTAAGTATTTTGTGTGACATATCTCTCTGATTTAAGGATATAAAAATTAAAAGTTTAAAAATTGCAAAATTTTAAAAATTTTCCCCATATTTCTGTTTTTTCCATAAATAAATGCAAGTCATATCGAAGAAATTTTACCACTAACATGAAGTACAATATGTCACGAAAAAAACCCTCTCAGAATCAATGGGATCCGTTAAAGCATTCCAGAGTTATAACCTCATAAAATGACAGTCAGAATTGTAAAAATTGGCCTAGTTAAGCTGCAAATTGGCTCGTCACTGAGGGGTTAAGGGGGCCAAAAAAGCTTCCCAAACAGTTCAAATTAGGGGCAGACACCAGGAAAAGTGGCATCAATTGACTCAGAGTACAAATAGTATAATTGCGCAGCATTGATACATGGGACACGGCTTGGACCAGCATTTTTAGCTAAAACATTGATCAGTAACAGATGGATGAGTGACAGGTGTAGGACTGGTGGTCTGAGAGGCCTGCCAAATTCAGGCAGCACACATGAAGGAGACCCAACGATTTTGATTATGAAATGAGGCCTGGTGCCTGCATTACCGTATTAGCACAAAGAATTTATATTATGAAATGTGGGCTGGTGCTAGCACCCCAATATTAGCCCACATGATTTTGATTAGGAAATGTGGACTCCTACCTGCACAACAATATTAGCACAAAAGATTTTGAGTAGGAAATGTGGACTAGTGCCTGCACAACACTATTAGCACAGACTAGTTAGGCGCTGGAAGGTTGATTTCACGCAGGACCGTATCTAACTATATTACAACTTGAAGGAGCACCCTCTCTGCGCTGTTACACTGACAAAATGGAGATGGACATGTGACTTCGGCAGCAAATGACAGAAGCCCTTGTGTCTGCACGTTGTGGATGGTCTCTGCACCCTGACTGGTTGCGGAAATCTACACACATTTAAGTTAATTTAAAAAGAAAAAAATTACAGTCTGCAGTTACTCGACCTCACCAAACATGTCCCCCCGCTCATCATACAACACCACTATCCTAGCCAAAATCCTAACAAAAGCATTAGTGGAAACATGATCATTTACCAAATGCCGCCCGAATTTAGACGACTTTCAAAAAAAAAGCTCGGGAATCTGAACACTAATCTGAATGTCCTACATTCGTGCAGAACTTGAGATCATCAAACATCATCCAAACACGTTCGCTCGTCTCTAAGGGTATATTTCCACATGGCGTATTGGCAGCACTTTGGACACAGCTCCCCCCAAAGTGCTGCCCCCTTTTGTATGCTATACATAGACTGTGCTATTTATCTTGTGGAGACTGTATGCAGCGTCAAATCCGCAGAGTTTACTGACTGTGGAACCATACCCTAATGCTATATGTCTCCTAATACAGAAATGAGTGTTAGGTCACGGTCACACAGTGGCCGGACTGGCCATCTGGCAATTCTGGCAAATGCCAGAAGGGCCTGTCTAGCGTGGGCTGCCTTGTCTGCTATATGTTGTTAACAGAATCGGTGTTCTCAAGACACCCATACTGTTAACAGTTGTGATGGAGCATAAAGTCACTTACCCCAGCAGGCCACAGTTATCATTAGAAATATTGGTCTTGTAGTAAATCTTGCTTTCCTCCATGCAGGGTAATATTAGTAATATATCCCCATCTGGTGCTTGGGGACAATGACAACATGGGCCTGTGTGATTGCAAGTGCCAGGGCTAAATTTCAGTCCCAGTCCTTACCTGCCGGTTGCCATCTCCTCTCTCAGTAATGGGGAAATCTGTATTCACCAAAGACATATATTTTTACCCATAAATCGAGACTGGAAGATCGCTACAGGAGAAAGAAGCAGATTTCATTGAGAAGACATATTACGAAATTCAATATGACAAAAAAGTGGCGTCTCCGATAAAATCTTGGCAACTTTATTGCACTTTCATTATAATCACGTTCCAAACAGGACAGTGTTCTGGTGTTGACGCGTTTTGACTTTGAGGTCAGTATCACACATGCGACGAAAACGTCCGACGGTCGCATGTGAAATCCCAGCTCTGGCGCCGGCACTCGGGAGTGGAGCGAGCGGCTGCATATAACTACATGCAGCTGTGCACTCAACTCCCGAGTGCCGGCGCCAGAGCTGGGATTTCACATGCGACCGTCGGACGTTTTCGTCGCATGTGTGATCCCGGCCTAACAGTCTTAATCGTAACAAGTCGAAACGCAGCAACACCAGATCACTGTCCTGTTTGGGACGTGATTTTATGTAAGCGTAAGAAAGCTGCCAAGATTTTATCAGAGATGTCGGCTTTTTTGTGTGGTTATATTGGATTTATTTTCCCGGGTCGAAGGCTTGCTGGACCTTCCGAAACCAATGTGATGGTGGATGGCTACAATGGTGAGCATCTAGTTTTCTGATATTACAAAATTGCTTATTTGAACGTGTACTATTAATTTATGAAATACAACGTTACAAAGTTGGCTTAGCCATCCATCAGTTGCATGCATCACCAGTCCTTACGCTCAGAGGGAAGTAATAGAGCAGCGTTTTAGCGTCCCTATAATGCCAACAAACATGCCTGTGCGGTCATTGTTTTACTTACTACTGGTTTCTGAACCTGCTCCATCACAGTCATGTAAGGCATATTTGAGAAAACCTTTGGATCTCATGAAGAGGGGTTACAAGACATTCCTTCTAGTAATAATTACTATACGCTAACTATCTACCTTAAAAGTAGAGGTACAAAAAATATATATATATATATATATATATATATATATATATATATGGATTTATCAAATTTCTTGAAGGATTTTATATACGATTTACTAGTGTAACCGCCGTATCCTTACCAAATATATCGATAAGCATTTACGAACATTACATGAGAGCCGGGATAGTCTCTATATTTAAATACTGAACCGACTGCATTTACACCATTAATTAATGGTAATGAGGTGATTAGTTTTGTGCCAGATCTGATGCAGGGGCACCACTATAACATAGTGAAAATTCTTAGCTCAATAACTCTAATGAATGCTCGTACAATACTTGTCTTGGATTTATTCGCACTCTGACATTAGAGAGTCATTTTTTATTGATGTGCATCACAACCACCATAATTAATCCACTGTAACTTAAAGATGTTGCACAATAAACATCAAAAAGACCAAAGGGAGGGACATTATTAGTGATGAGCCACCCCCGTAGTGTTCGAGTTTGGTTCGGTTCGCCGAACAGCCATGTGTTCGACGAACTGTTAGTGGAACACCATTAAAACCAATGGCAGGCAAACCAAAACACAAAGAAAAGACATAAAAAACACTTCAAAGGTGTCCAAAAGCTGACAAATTGCTCACAAGACACAACTAACACATGGAAAAGTGACAAGTACATATAGTCATGCGAAAAGAAAAGAGGTGGAGGATTAAAAGGAGGGGGAGACACAGATATAGGCATGTCATGCCCTTCTAAAACCAAAAAAGTGCCAAGTCGACAAGGCCAGTCCGTTCCTGCCCGTGCGACCTGCGTGTCGCCGGGTTTGTGCCAGAGCTGCGGTGGACCCTGACGGCCAGCCCCCCCTCTCCCAATACTGGTGCCTGTCCGCTGGTGGGTCGAGCGAGCCCCCCTGCGGTGGAGGCAGGTCTAATCATTTTTATTTAAATTGTCTCTCTAATTTGAATGAGTACACTTTAAATCCTTTTACAAGGATCTATTGGAGGCCAAGTCTCATGCCAGCAGCTGCGGTAATGCCAGGTCCAGTAGCGTCCAGTAAAGCTGCTGCAGTTAAAAAGCTTGTATAAGGATCAAGCTTGGCGGTCCACCGCAAGGCGTCCTACCGCCACTCACAGCCCCTTTGCCTTGGGGTGCCTCCCCGATGCTCTTCACTGATTTTCCCGGGGGCCCGAAGCATTTCCTTTGAAAAAATTAAGTGTCCAAAGTACAGGTGGTGTAGCTTGCTTAACAGCTATGTTAATCCGCTGACTAGCAGACACTGCTACTAGGCCCAAAATTATTGTCGTTTTTTCGGAAAAACCGAACTCTTCAAAATCTAGTTGCCCCCAGCAACACAACTCTCAAGTCCTTATCTTCATCTGCAACCTGGATAAATTCTAATCCGGGTTGTTTTGCATGTAGGATCGCTGAGTGTTTATGTTGCGTCTCTATTATGAATGGGGTGCAAGAATTTCAATCTCGTACCACAGGCACCATTTTTAAAATCAACTGTCATGTCAATTGCCAATCATGCTACATTATTTATTTAATTGAGTGCGGTTGTGGGTTGCAGTACATCGGTCGGACGATACAGACGATGCATGCAAGGCTCAACAAGCACCGTCAAAATATCGGAAATGGGTTCATGCTACACAGTCTTTCAAAACATTTCTCCCTAGTTCACCAAAAGAATTTGAATTTGTTAAAACTCACTTTTGATATAGGAAAGATGTGTATCTTCGTACCGTGTTAGCCAGTAGATAGAAAAATATTTAGACTTGAGAGTCCTCAGTGGTTGATACCTTTTAATGGCTAACTGAAAAGATGGTAACAAATTGCAAGCTTTCGAGACTACTCAGGTCTCTTCATCAGGCATAGACTAATCTAGTATCAGGCATACTAGTCTATGCCTGATGAAGAGACCTGAGTAGTCTCGAAAGCTTGCAATTTGTTACCATCTTTTCAGTTAGCCATTAAAAGGTATCAACCACTGAGGACTCTCAAGTCTAAATATATTTTTTTAAAACTCACTGTTATTGACCAGATACCACATGATATGCCTAATCGGTATAATAATCTAATAAGAAGGGAGTTTCTGGATTTTTAAACTTGGTACACTGGCCACTGAGGGGTTAAACCTCACTATTGAAAAAGTCACGTAATATATGCATTTTGTTATTTATTTATTTTCATTTATTTTTCCTTGTGTACATTGTTTTTATGTCGTTTTTAAGTTGGTTTTATTCAATTTATGTTTTTGTTTTTTTTTCTTTTTTGCAGTCATATTTGCATTTTTAATCATGTGGGTGTTCTGATTAATTGCCTTTTAATTTTCATTTGCTGCTCCACCCTTATATAGCTTTCCTACTCCATTCCATGTATAACTGCCACCTGAGGAAGACGGAGCTATTCCGTTGAAACGCGTTGTAGATATCAATAAATGAAGACTTTTTAATATCAGCTGAATTGCGTCCCTCGCGCTTCTTTTGACCGGATTGCTTTATCATCACTTATGTCTGATCCTCTCTTGAGGTACCCGGCCGGAGCTGCAGCGGACAACCTTAATCTCATCTGCCTTTATCGCCAGCCTGGTGCTCCTTTGAAACCGTCTATCTGAATTTGGTTGCAAAATTATTGTCTGGGTTAGATGCAGTTAAAAATTTGTAATAAGATCTACAGCCGGTGGCTACTCCGCTGACTAGCAGACACTGCTACTAGGCCCAAAATTATTGTCCAGGCAAGATGCAGTTAAAAATTTGTAATATCTACAGCCGGTGGCTACTCCGCTGACCAGCAGACACTGCTACTAGGCCCAAAATTATTGTCTGGGTTAGATGCAGTTAAAAATTTGTAATTATATCTACAGCCGGTGGCTACTCCCCTGACTAGCAGACACTGCTACTAGACCCAAAGTTATTGTCTGGGTTAGATGCAGTTAAAAATTTCTAATTATATCTACAGCCGGTGGCTACTCCGCTGACTAGCAGACACTGTTACTAGGCCCAAAATTATTGTCTGGGTTAGATGCAGTTAAAAATTTGTAATTATATCTACAGCCGGTGGCTACTCCGCTGACTAGCAGACACTCAAGCTTTGGAGCAGACCTCTGATTCCCAGGCTATAGTATGAGTAAACAGCTCTAGTCTTCACAACTCAACCATCTGCGTTACCCCAAGCCATAGTGTATGTAGTTTCTTACGGTTAAAAGGGGGGTGGGGAAAGACCCAACCCACTTGTAATTGACGATGCAACGTCACGTAAAACACAGCAAGGGGACTCCAAAAAGAGTCTCCATTTTTTCCAAAAATTTGGGGCACAGACGCCACTTAAGTAGCATCAATTGCCCCAGAGTTGCTTAAAACGGTTGGTGAGGTGATTTTACCAAATCCTCAAGCTTTTACTCTCCCCAGGATGACACAGGGTAGAAAGTCCTTGCGGATCCATGATTTGTTCATCTTTATGAACGTGAGTCTGTCTACATTCTCAGTGGACAGCCGCATGCGCTTATCTGTCAGCACACCACCAGCAGCGTTGAACACACGTTCAGAGAGAACGCTGGCTGCGGGGCATGACAAGATCTCCAAGGCGTGAGTGGCGAGCTCCGGCCATTTATCCAGATTGGAAGCCCAAAAAGAGCAAGGGTCCAGTGACACAGTCATGGCTTCGATGTTCAGTTGGAGATACTCCTGTACCATCGTCTCTAGGCGTTGACTATGTGTCTGACTTCTTGTCTCCTGTGGCCTTGCAAAGGATGGGCTAAAAAACTGGTGAAAGGATTCCGCAAAATTGCTGTGAACACCAGCAGATACTGTGTTTCTGTTACGGTTTGAGCGCTGAACACTTGACAGTCCCACGGTTGGCAAGTTAGAACTGTGAGATTCACTACGTGCACCACTGGTGTTTTGTGGAAAAGCACATGAAAGATTCTGCAACAGTCTCTGCTGATACTCTTGCATGTGTGAATCCCTTTCTACGGCTGGAATTATTTCGGCAAATTTACTTTTGTACCGGGGATCTAACAGTGTGGCTACCCAGTAGTCAGGATTATTTTGAATTCTGACAATTCGAGGGTCATTTTGCAGGTAGTGCAGCAAGAAGGCACCCATGTGTCTAGCGCATCCAGGAGCACCAAGTCCCTGTTGTGTTGGTGGCGAGATCGACTCATGCTTCCTTCCTCTGCCCTCTCCCACCAACCTCGCACAACAGAAATGTGATCAAGGTCTCCCTCATCTGATGAGTCTTCCATGCCCATCGCCAGTTCGTCCTCCACTTCTTCCTGGGCTCCTGCACCTTCCTCACTAGTTTGGCTGCTACCATGCGCCCTGGTTAATCCCTCTCCCCCACCCTCCCATGCCAGCCGCCTTGGTGCTGCCGACCGTCTGGACCTTGCAGATGTTAGCCCTTCCGTATACAACTCCTCCTCCTCTACTTCCTCCACCTCCTCTTGTTCCACCACCTGACTCCGAATTCTGTTTAACATCTGCTCCAGGATGTAAATCACCGGAATAGTCATGCTGATAATGGCATCGTCGGCACTAAACATCTTCGTGGCCATTTCAAAACTGTGCAGAAGGGTGCATAGGTCCCTGATCTGAGACCACTCCTCCAGCGTGATTTGCTCTACCTCTGGATCTCGTTGGCCCAGGCTATAATTCAGAACGTATTGCACCAGGGCTTGTTGGTGCTGCCACAGTCGCTGCAACAAGTGCAGAGTTGAATTCCACCATGTTGGCACATCACATTTTAGCCGGTGAAGTGGCAGGCCCAACGACTTCTGTAGAGATGTAAGTCGCTGAGCTGCGGGATGTGAACGGCGGAAGTGAGCACACAGCGACCGTGCCCTCTGCAGAAGGCCATGTAGTCCGGGATAGTGGGCTAAAAATTGCTGGACAACCAGGTTCAACATGTGAGCCATACAAGGCACGTGTGTGACATTGCCCCGGCGAAGGGCCGCACCCAGGTTTGCAGCATTGTTGCACACGGCCTTCCCTGGTTGCAGGTCCAGTGGAGACAACCATTCATGAAACTGGTTCTCCAGAGCTGACCACAACTCCTCAGCTGTGTGATCACATTTCCCAGACATTTCAAACCGCCTGATTACGTTGAGCCCTTCTGCAGCATAGCAAGGAGGTGTGCTGCAGGATCCCTTCTGCGCAGTTAGAAAGCCCGTGGCATGACCAGACAGGCTTTGGGTGCAGGTGGAGGACCGAGAGGAGGCAGAAGCAGTGGAGGAACTTCGAAATAAAGAGGATTGACGCACAACTCGTGGGGACGGCAAGACTTGGACAGCAGCCCCTTGTCCTGCTGTCACCATAGTTACCCAGTGCCCAGTCAGCGACATGTAACACCCCTGTCCATGCCTACTCGTCCAAGTATCTGTGGTGAAATGCACCCTGTCACACACTGAGTTTCTCAAAGAAGCAGTGATGTTGTGTGCGACATGCTGGTGGAGCGCAGGCACACCTTTCTTTGAGAAGTAGTGCCGACTGGGCATTTGGTACTGGGGCACTGCGACGGACATAAGGGCTTGAAAATCCTCTGTGTCCACAAGGCGGAAAGGCAGCATTTCTGTAGCAAAGAGCTTGCAGATGGTGAAATTCAACCTCTTAGCTTTCTCATGGCTAGGAGGAAATGGTCTTTTACTTGTCCACATCTGAGTGACCGAGGGCTGGCTGTTGTGCATAGACGGGGTTGAGTAGGGTGTCCCTGGACAACTGACGGTCTGTGAGGAAGATGCAGGCGCAAAAGTTAGGTTGCCTTGATCCAAAGGTGGTGCTCTCGATGTCGGAGAGCGCTCAACACCAGCTGGTGTTTCCACTTCCAAATGAACTGATGACCTGCCAATCTGACTGGCTGTTGCTGGTAAAGAGGTGCCAGGTCTGAGTCTCAAAACAGGTCTGACTGCTGTCCCCCCAGTCACAGAGGATGAAGAGGCTGCGGTCGCGAATGCACAAGATGGGGCAGACGGTGGTTGGGCCGGCCCGCTAGGCCGCATTGTAGCACAGTGAGCTTGCCACTGCAATTTATGCTTCATATCCATGTGACGGTTCATGCATGAAGTACTCAAACTATGGATTATTTGGCCTCTACTTAGCTTTTGGTCACAAATGTTACAGATAACACGAGTTGGGTAATCCTTATCGATGTTAAAAAATGCCCAGGCTATGCAAGGCTTAGAACCCATGCGACCTGAAGAGCCACCTTGACTTGTGGTCAGAGGCAGAGTTGTGGTTGAGGATGCAGTTGGTGACGTGCTTCCAGTACTACATCTCTGTCCAGGAAGGCGCACCCTGACCTCGTCGTCACTCAAATCCTCCTCCACCTCCTCTGCTGACCTCATCGACTGTCTCACTGTGGGTTGACAGTAAGCGGGATCTACAACCTCGTCATCATCACCCTGTGTGTTCTCACCCCCGTCGTCCTCAGAGCCAACTCTTCCTGTCCTGAGACAAAACTCATGTTGTCGCTCACATCCGGTATTTGAGTCTCATCATGGTCTTGTTCATTGTCCCCACCAACAGGAGTTACAGTTTGGGAACGAGGGTCTACATTATGCTCAGAACCTTCTTCATCTGGTCCTGGATCAGACTCATAAACATTCTGTGCATCAGTGCAGATCATTTCCTCGTCTAGATTCACAGATGCTGTGGAGACGACCTCTGATTCCCAGGCTATAGTTTGAGTAAACAGCTCTGCAGACTCCACCATCTGTTCTACCCCATACTCAGATGGGCAGTTGGAGACTTGGGAGCTGTGAGGAAGCAAGTGCGATTGGGGTGACACCTCTGAGGACTGGAGTTTTTGTGTTGTTGAAGTTGAGGTGGAGAGCCGACTTAAAGGAGCACTTGATATCTGTTGAAGCACCTTATTTTTTTGTGCCTCATCTGGAATTTGTAGCGATGGGCGTGCCCGTAAGAAAGGGATCGTACCACATTGTCCACTACAAGAAGTAGACATCTTAGTTTGGCTGGAAGATGGTCTTTCTTCTGCAGTCGTTACTGTTGCTTTAACACCTACCCCACGGACACAACATTTTTTTCCCTTCACAACACACCTATTCCCCTTTCCACCAGCAGCAGGCCTATTGCCACTCATTTGGTGGTTACATTATTGACAACTGTGGAGTTGTTTGCACAAAAAACGATGGCTGCAAACAATTCTTAGTATTTGAACGCGGGTGGAGCTTTGTATTGATGGCCTAATACAATGAGTACCACAGACTGCTACTATGCCCAAAATTATTGTCCAGGCAAGATGCAGATAGAAATTCTTTTTTTTTTAGAAGGCTGGTGGAGCTTTGTATAGATGGCCTAACAGAATGAGTACCACACACTGCTACTATGCCCAAAATTATTGTCCAGGCAACATGCAGATAGAAATTCTTTTTTTTTTTATATGGCTAGTGGAGCTTTGTATAGATGGCCGAATACAATGAGTACCACAGACTGCTACTATGCCAAAATTATTGTCCAGGCAACATGCAGGTAGAAATTCTTTTTTTTTAGAAGGCTGGTGGAGCTTTGTATAGATGGCCTAATACAATGAGTACCACAGACTGCTACTATGCCCAAAATTATTCTACAGGTAAGAGGCAGCAAAAATTATGAGTATATCAATGCTGCTGGAGCTTTGTATAGATGGCCTAATAGAATGAGTAGCACACACTGCTACTATGCCCAAAATTATTGTCCAGGCAACATGCAGAATTTTTTTTTTTTTAAGGCTGGTGGAGCTTTGTATAGATGGCCTAATACAATGAGTACCACAGACTGTTACTATGCCCAAAATTATTGTCCAGGCAACATGCAGATCGAATTTTTTTTTTTAAAGGCTGGTGGAGCTTTGTATAGATGGCCTAATACAATGAGTACCACAGACTGCTACTATGCCCAAAATTATTGTCCAGGCAACATGCAGATAGAAATTCTTTTTTTTTTAAAGGCTGGTGGAGCTTTGTAGAGATGGCCTAATACAATTGAGTACCACAGACTGTTACTATGCCCAAAATTATTGTCCAGGCAACATGCAGATCGATTTTTTTTTTTTAAGGCTGGTGGAGCTTTGTATAGATGGCCTAATACAATGAGTACCACAGACTGCTACTATGCCCAAAATTATTGTCCAGGCAACATGCAGATAGAAATTCTTTTTTTTTTAGAAGGCTGGTGGAGCTTTGTAGAGATGGCCTAATACAATTGAGTACCACAGACTGTTACTATGCCCAAAATTATTGTCCAGGCAACATGCAGATCAAATTTTTTTTTTTTAAGGCTGGTGGAGCTTTGTATAGATGGCCTAATACAATGAGTACCACAGACTGCTACTATGCCCAAAATTATTGTCCAGGCAACATGCAGATAGAAATTCTTTTTTTTTTAGAAGGCTGGTGGAGCTTTGTATAGATGCCCTAATAGAATGAGTAGCACACACTGCTACTATGCACACAATTATTGAACAGGATAGATGCAGCGAATAATTAGGAGTGATTTGAATGCTGGTGAAGCTGACAAAAAGTGATAGCAACTGCTGTAACCTAGCCCTAAAAAGGGCTGCAATTACAAATAGTCACTGTCCCAAGTTGACCTATCTGTCTATTTAAGAGTGAGCACAGACCTGACTGCTAAAACTGCTAGGAACTGATGTAACGTAGTCCCTACTCCCTAAACCTTCCTCTCTATTTCTCAGCGATTTCGCTTGCAAGTCGCAGTTGCACAATGCACACACAATATAGTGCTAACAGCAGCAGTGCCGTCTAACGCTGAGCTGCAGCCAGTGGCGTACCGTGAATAGAGCAGACTAAGCAGCAGCTATGGGGCCCAGACAGGTGAGGGGGCCCACGAAGGCCGCTGTCGTTTGGCAGCTGTGCTGTGCTGACACAGTATTATCTCCTTTAATTAAATATAAGCGACGGCCGGACACTGTAAACCCCCTTGAAGGTCCCTTTCCTTGTTGTCTCCTGGTCAGTAGATGGCTTAAGTCTCTGGCTGCATTTGCATAAGAAAGCCAGCCTGCAGCCAAAGACACGTGCATCACAGGAAGCAGAAAACATTTGTGTAGCCCAGCTACGCAGGCACACATGAAAGTCCAGGAGAGTGCACAGGAAAGTAACAGCTAAAGCTTGATAATTGATATGCATTCACTGCCACTCACTCTTCAGACACACCCATCTGAGTTATAAGGGGAGTGACACGTGGTAGTTAGTCAGTCTAGTCTAGCTTCCTGTCTGAGGACAGTGTAGTTTTAGTCTGGCTTATTGAGACAGCCAGTCAGTTAGCTCCGGGAGGCTCAGGAGTGAGTCGTCCCTTGGATAGTTAGCTGTCTGAGATAAGATCAGTCTGTGTGGAGCTTAAGGGTATGCCACACTAAACAATATCGCTAACGAGATCGCTAAAAAACGTCACTATTTAGCGATCCCGTTAGCGATATTGTTCAGTGCGGCAGCTTCCAGCGACGAGCTTCCTGCTGTGATCTCGCTCGTCGCTGGAATCGCTCCGGACCCTATTTCATCGCTGGCGCTCCCGCTGGGTGAGTATCTAATCGCTGTGTGGCACCTTTTCTTAGCGATTTAGCGGTACTTTTGTACCGCTAAAGTCGTTAAGAAGATCGCTAACGGCGATAGCGTCGTTAACTATATCGCTAAATGTGGCCGCATTTAGCGATATAGAAACAATCCCGCTAGCGATCGCATTAGTATGCGTCGTTATCGTGATCGCTAGCGGGATTGTTTAGTGTGGCAGTACCTTTAGTGTTCAGTGGAGTTCAGCCTGTTAGCTTCTGTCTCAAGGACAGAGCAGCCATTCAGTCTCGGTCCTGTGTGGACTTTGGAGGAAACTGAGAGCTGTGCAGCGAGCTCTGGATGAAGCTGACATTATTCCACAAAAGCCACCAGTGTTTATGTTAAGAGCGGAAAGCAGGGCGGAGGGCACAGTGGAAGAAGACAGAGCAGTGCCTTAGGTATTGGATTACCTGCACTAAATCACCGGTCAGTGGGGACCGAAGCGTTGCTATTGTTTCAGGCATAGTGACAAGAAAACCAGAGGCATCTGGACTACAGGTCGCAGAGAGCAGCCCTAAGTGTCAATACGTAACCGGAGTCAGGTGGAACAGGGACTTTGAGCCTGATCAGCAAAAGTAAGGACTTAGTTCCATCACTTAGAAGGCTCCACCACAACGTTGGCCGGGCAGTACAGCTATAGAGAAAGCTGGAGTTTCAGAGTTAACTTCGCTTCAGGCAAGTTGGACTCACATGTACATTGAAGTTAAGGAGGCCTCTAACCTGCTCAGCTGTTACCGGAATGTGCATTCTCCACCCCGACCAGCTTCCCGGGATCTGCTTGAACCATCATCAGTAAAAGGTATGAAAAGGAGCTACCTTGTGTGTGACTGAATTCTTATTGCACCCTGCATCATCATCCTCATAGACTTCCAGGGACCAGTCTCACCTGTGGGAGACTTACCACCCAGCTGCCCCATAACATCCCCTGTGAAGACCCTTACAGCAGCGCTGGTACAATTTACCAGAAACCACAGGTGGCGTCACAAACTATTTCAAATCCCCTGTAAATATCCCCCATTGCACGACCGCCAGGGCCATGGACCGAGCCACCGCTGCCAGTGACAACTCCCATAGATGCCCATGGGCTCGGCTCCGAGTACCCCATAGCCCTGGTATCCACAATTGTGGTGCGTGGTCGAATCACATTCATAAGTTTCACTCAGGGAGAGATACACTACACAAGAAGGTGAGCCCTGCTGGCTGGGGTATGGGTGGATTTTTTTGTTGAATGTGTCCCCTCACTGTGCTGGCACTTTATATTTACAATGGCTAGCCTCTGGCTGCACTTTGCACCTTAGGGAGTGAGGGGGTCCTGATTGCAGGCACTGTGGAGGAGGGGGGCCCTGCATGCACTGCAGCCACCCTTCTTGTACTCCTCACAATGCTTCTCCATTAGAGCTGGTTTCATGTGATTTAACCCCTGTACCACCACCAGGCAGGATGATGCTTCCTAGCTGTAGGTAAGACCATGTCCAGTCTATGTCCCACCACCAACTTCACTGTCAAGGTGTGCAACAATGCATGTTCATGCAATACTAAAAATGTGCAATGCCCTGGAAATCATGGTGCAGCCAATAAATGTTACTAATTTATTCTGCTCCTTCACCCCAGAGGCATGCACCTGGGAGACAGCAATTACATGGGGCGTGTTGAGCTCATGATGTGCCTGAGAGTGGAAGTTCTGCAGATGTTATGGAAGATATTGTGTGCGGCATTTCTGTGTCCCCTTACCTGTGATAAAATGTGTCTTGTAGTTTGTACACATGTTGGAACTTTGCATAGCTTACATATTCCAATCATTTCATATACAAAGATATGACATCGTCTACCTGTCTTATATGATGCCATGAATGATGGGCATTGCTTGTACCTGCTGTCAGATTAGGCACCACACTTCTTACATCGGAGCACACTATGCAGCATGTTCCCTGTCAGGCTAGGTTCACATTTATACGCCTGCAGACTTAATGCGTTGGACGTATACATTAAAACGTATGCCATGCATCAACCTACGAATTTAAACAAGTACATTTGATACATATCGTACTTCCATCTTTGTCTCTATATGTTTTTTTACTTAAAAAGAATCATTTTTTTTCCATCCAGTTTTACTGGTGTCAACAGTCCCATCCCACTCCATTTTGGCATCAGTTCTGTGAGGAGGTGTCCAGAGGAATAAACTTTTTTTCACCCCACATTAAAAACGCGTACCTTTGGTCAATTATGTTTTTTTCCCACAATACAACGTGATCAGGGCAAAACATAGTCAGAAGAACATTTTTTTTACACTACGTGTTGCCCATTATGGTTTGTGTATGCCTCCATATACTTGAATACATTTTTTTTGCAATTCAGACATATTTGTCCAGCAGACTGCACTGTATAAATGTGAGCCAAGCCTAAAGAAGTCCTTTTTGTCCAAGGAGGATAAAGCACATCATAAACACAAGTCCATACTGTGTGTTGCTGCTTTGCAGGTGTATTTTTGCCATGCTGATTTTACAGGTGAAAGGTATTTACTTTGAGCCTTTTTTTGGTTGTAATGGTGAATGCTTCAGGATTATCAGTGACCAAAGGGGCGGCAAATTTTTCAGCCGCCCCGGGCCCCACAAACAGTTGCTACGCCACTGCACACAAGATGGTGAGCCTGACTGGGGGTCGATTTTTTTTTGTTAAATGTGTCCCCTCACTGTGCTGGCACTTTACATTTACAATGGCTCTGACTGCATTTTGCACCTTAGGGAGGGGGGCCTGGCTGCACGCACTGTGGAGGGTGTAGGGGGCCCTGCATGCACTGCAGGTGTGTGTGTGTGTGTGTGTGTGGAGTTAAGAGCACCTGTTTTTTTTTTTTGGGGGGGCCCCATTCAGACTTTTGCTATGGGGCCCCATGATTTCTATGTATGCCCCTGGCTGCAGCACTGAGAAAATGGTGGCGAGGGGGGAAATGGCTGGGTCTTATAGGGCAAGGACATGTGACATACACAGCCAATGACACATGCCCTTGTGTGGAAAAAAAAGCACCTCGCTCCGTGTGTGATAGGCTGACAGACTGCACCGCACACTGGAAATGCGGGAAAGAGAAAAAAAATGGAGATCTTCATTATCTCTGCAGAGATCCATCCCATGCCCCTCCACCCTGGACACTCAAAATGTGTATTAACAGTGATTCTCAGCATAACTGCGAAAAAATCCAGTGACGATTTAGGTGCACAAACAGTTATCGAACATAACCTTCGAACAGCTGAATTTTTTCCAAATCGTTCGGGTTCGTCGAACGACTCGAACACCGCCCAAAACAGCTCGAATTTGAGATTGGCGAACAGTTGCTTCGAACACCGCTCATCTCTAGACATTATGCTATTTATACACAGCGGATAGACGCCTCTGGTTAGAGGAAAGGTTTGTGCATAATTCTCAGAAAATATCAAACTTCTCGTTGGATGCAAAACTGGAAACGTGACCTCCGCTCCACATCCTTCCAATATAATATAGCTATAGAGAGGTTATTTCTGCTGGTGTATGTTGGACTCTGCACCTATGAAGCTATGGTCTCCTAGAAACACTAAATCTAGAAGAGGTTTTTCTGTCACTTGTCAACTAACACGACTTTTATGGCAGTGTAGAGAGTTTACAGCCTCTGTACACCATTGTGCAGCCCTGTTTGTCTCTGCCATAAACATTAACCTAAGGGTATGTTCAGTCAAATACATTTTTGGTCAGTGTGCCGAACTAGTGTACAATGGCCAGCACCCTAACCGATGATCAACAACATGTAAGGTGCTCATGAGGGGAGCATGCGCCAGTCTCCGCAGTTAGGTGGATGAGGAAGTGTCAGTCGACCATGCAGACAAATGCACAGAGCCGCTTACGTACTCCGTCACATCTGCAATTTGTGGGAGTAACTGGTTGATAAGTTCGGACACTTTTGTGATTGTAGTCTTAGGTTTCAGGGAAATAAAGCACCATGTCAGATAAACATCTGCTCCCATGAGGGCTATGGAAAGTAGTTGACTGAAGGAAAGTGAGGAGTCAATGCCTCTTCCTCCTCATTAGGAACATAAGACCATGGTCACATATTCAGTATTTGGTCAGTTTATTTCAGTATTTGTAAACCAAAATCGGGAGAAGAACAGTCAGAGGAAAAGCATAATAGAAATACATCATCACTTCTATATTTATCACCAGCTCCTGATTTTGGCTTACAAGTACTGACCAAATACTGAAAGTGTGACCATGATCGGACTGCACTCAGTAGTCAGGAATGGTCAGTAGTGTCATTGCTCCACTGATATAGCAAAATTATTGAGAATGACCCAGTAGGGTTAAAAAATACTGATTGTCACAAGGACAAGGAACATTACTTGTTGGATATGGGCATATCTGTGTGCTAAATTTCCCAATGCAAGACGTTGTGTCACTTTGCTGACTGACAATGAGTGTAGTGATTGTCTGCAGTGATCTGCACACTGGAGAACACTGAAAACTATTTGATAACGCCCACTTGGCCTGACAAAAGTTGTCAATAGGCACCAAATACTTTGATTACTAATATCTCCACATTGGAAAGGCAAAATAAAATAAAAATTGTATATCTATTTCAACGTGAAACATTAGGTGAAAGGTTCTCTTTATCCCCTTAACCACCATGGGGTTTTTCCATTTTCGAGTTTGTTTTTTGCTCCCCATCTTCCCAGATCCATAACTTTTTTTATTTTTCTTGAGTTTTTGCGGGACGAGTTGTAATTTTGAACTACACCATTGATTTTACCACTGGAAAACAGTACAATGAAATTGCTAAAAAAGTGCAAATTTCACATTTTTTTTTTTAAATTTTTACTATGTTCACTAAATGCTAAAACTGACCTGCCATTATGATTCTCCAGGTCATTATGAGTTTGTAGATATCAAATATGTATAGGTTTTTTTTTTTTAATTAAGTGGTGAAAAAATAAGAGTGTCCATTTTTCGTGATCTGAGGCTGGGTGAAGGCTTATTTTTTGCGTTCTGAGCCGACGTTTCTATTGATACAATTTTGGTGTAGATACGCTCGTTATTACATTTTAATTTAATGTTGCAGTGACGAAAAAAAAATAATTTTGGCGTTTACTGATTGGATTAATTCTTTTTATGTATTGATAGATTGGGCATTTCTGAATACGGCGATACCAAATATATGTATTTTTTTTTATTATTGTTTTATTTTGAATGGGGCAAATGAAGGATGATTTAAAGTTTTTTTTATTTAATATTTTTAAAACTTTTTTTAATGGATTCAATAGTTTCAAAGGGAGACTAGAAGCTGCAAATTTCTGATAGCTTGTGCTACTCACAGTAGTGCTTCAATCTGCTATAGGTAGCTAAAATGATTATTAGCTATGAGTGCCACCCACTGGCCAATGACAACCACAGAGGTCTCCTGCAGACCCTAGGTTGTCATGCCAACTCATCGCGACTGGCGGTCATGTGACGCAAGTGGCGATGGGCGGGGTTTGTGATTCGCTTCCGGCTCAATCATGTTAAATGATGCTGTTCGAGATTGACAGCGGCATTTAACATATTAACAGCCGCGGGTGGATTGCAATTCCACCCGAAGCTGTTAAGGGCACATTTCAGCTGATGAAATCAGCTGATATGTGCTGGAAAAGTTGCAGGCTCATCGCATGAGTCAACAGCAAACAGGGGGAGGCGACCTTAGACGTGCCTATATGTCCAAGGTATAAAAGGGTATTCTCATCTTGTACATTTTTGGCACATCCGCAGGATATATCATAAACATATAGCAGATATGGATTCCATCAGTCAGACCTGCACCGATCTTGAGAATGGAGTTTTGAAGCTTGCTGCGGTCAGTGTTAAGATGTTTGATTTTCCTACACAAGTAAATGGGAATCCTGTTCACCTTTACATATATAGTGGTGGTGTGTGCTAGGGCTCTGCTCTCGAGATAGAGGCGGGTCACACTGGTGGCATTTAAATCTACCATTCATTTGTAGTATATTCTGTGGTTATGCAAAAATGTACAAGATGGGAATACCCCTTTATTTTTTCCATAAGTAGCAAATTTGCCCAAAAAGTAACTTGTTTTTTTTTCTCATAAATCAATAGTTCACTGAAAATAAGAAACTTTGGAATCTGCTTTTTTCCCCTTCTCCTGTACTGATCATTCAGTCTCAATTCACAGGCACAATCATCTTGAAGTGAATACAAATTTTCCCATTACTGAGATAGAGGGTGACAGTTGTTGCTCATAAGATCCCATGAAGGTAGGAGCTAGCGGCAGAGGCCGGTGTCCCGCTTGCAACTGCAATGCGAGAAACTCGCACAAGTCTCTCGCCTCAATACCCGGCTCTGCTGGGTATTGAGGCGAGAGACTCACGTGAGATTTTTGCATTGCAGTTGCAAGTGTGACACCGGCCAGACATTCTGATTTCAAGGGGTTGTTTTAATTGCTAGATATTGGAATAATACTTTCCACAATTGGATTTGTTTCAATAAATGTTCATGTGCTGAGATAATCTTATAAATGTGCCCCTGCTGTGTACTGTGTAATGTCTGTATCTGACCGTGCAGGGACGTGGTCTGATCATACAACAGCTCCTGGGCAGGGGAGAAGCAGGGAAGAAGGCAAAAGAGAATATACAGACAGGACAGCAGGGATCACAGCTGATTCTTTCTTTTGAGGTAATGCATTTTCTGCTTGTTTTTAAGCAATGTTTTATCTCCAAGAAAACCCCGTTTAAAGGCAATTTGTCACCAGCCTTTTGCTACCTCACCTAAGAGCAGTTTGATGTAGACAAAGTGAAGCTGAATCCAATAATGTAGTACTTGGATTGTGAGAGACTGGCTGCACCAGTAATCTGAGGTTTTAGATTTAGTAATAGAGCAGGGCTGAGGAAGCTAAGTCCGCCCACACCAGGCTGTGTATATACAACGTCCATAGACAGTGAGGTGCCGATCGCAGCAGGGGGCGCGTTGGACCCGGAGGCTGGAGATGCTGTGTTCAGCAATGATGAGCTCTTGGTACTAATCCAATCATTGCAAGCAAACAAAACTATGGAGCTGATGAGGCATTGCTAAAATCTGTGTTTCTAAAGCCCCCGTCTCACATAGCGAGATCGCTGCTGAGTCACTAGTTTTGTGACGCAACAGCGATCTCCCCAGTGATATCGCTGTGTGTGACATTCAGCGACGATCAGCCCCCTGCTGGGTATCGCTGATCGTCGCTGAATGTCCTGGACATTTTTTTGATCGTTGGTCTCATGCTGGCCAGCACACATCGCTGCGTGTGGCAGGCGGGAGACCAGCGATTAGCTGGTAACCAAGGTACACATCGGGTTTCTAGGCTCTGGGCGGTGCCTAGAAACCGATGTGTACGTTAGATACCAGCGCGCTGGTGCAGGGGAGCTAGTAACCAAGGTACACAGCGGGTTTCTAAGCGCCGCGTGGCATATAACGTACACTGCGGGTATTTAAGCGACGTGCGTCGCTTGTTACCTGCATAGTCGCTGTCCTGATCGCTGCCTGTTTTGGCAGCTCAGCAGCGACACACCAGCGATCCTGACAAGTTCATATCGTTGTCGGGATTGCTGGTGTGTCGCTATGTGTGACGGGGCCCTAACTCCTACAGCATGCGGTCTTCAGATTACATGGCATAAACCTGCTGTCAGACTCCCTTTGGCTATGTTTCCACGGTCCAGAAACATTCAGGATTTGCTGCGGATTGGACGCTGTATACAGCCACAGCGTCCAGACGTTACAGCATAGTGGAGGGGATTTCATGAAATACCGTCTCCAGTATGTGTGCAGGGCCGCATCTGGCGGCCCTGTGTGACCGGACATGCGGCGCGTCTTTCCAGACCATAGCATATCTATTTATCTTGCGGAGGTGGCACAAGTGAGAGAAAAGTCTAAGTTACTTACCGTTAACGGTATTTTTTGAAGTCCATGACAGCACTACAGAGAGAGGGGATCCGCCCCTTAGGAACAGGAAACCTACAGATATAAAAGGGCGGCACCTCTCCCACACATCAGTTGGATTACAGAGCATAAGAGGACATCAAGGTTAATTGGTATACAGCAAAAAATTTTATGCATCACACAGTAACATTAATCAATTGTTTATTACATGTGGACTATATAAGAGGAAGAAGTGCACATAGAACCCGGGTGGGAATGTAAGGGTGCTGTCATGGACTTCGAAAAATAACGTTAACGGTAAGTAACTTAGACTTTATTCGAACGTCCATGACAGCACTACAGAGAGAATTACAGAGAGTAATAACTACTTAGGGAGGGACTACTGCCTGCAGCACCCTTAATCCGAAAGAAAGGTCTGAGGAAGCACCCAAATCTAATCTATAATGAGTGTAAAACGTATGTGGAGAAAACCACGTAGCTGCCTTACATATCTGGTCAATCGAGACTTCTGCCCTCTCTGCCCATGAAGTCGCCACAGCTCGGGTGGAATGAACCCTTAGCCTCTCAGGTGCCGGCTTGCCCCTCGAGGTGTATGCCAGAGAAATTGCTTCCCTAATCCATCTGGCCAATGAGCTCTTCGTTAATATACGGCCTTTGTTAATTCCTTGAAAAGAGACAAACAATGCATTGTCCCGTTTCCAGGGATCAGTGACTGCCAAATATTGCAGTAGACATCTTCTAACATCTAAAGTATGGAGTTTTATCTCTTTTTGATTAGATGGATTAGGGATGAACGAAGGAAGAACAATTTCCTGTGTTCTGTGGAAAGCGGAAGACACCTTAGGTAGGTATGCCGGATCAGGTCTAAGAATTATCCTGTCATTCAGGACCCGAGTGTAAGGAGACAGTCTGGATAGTGCCTGGATGTCACTTACCCTCCTAGCCGAGGTTATTGCTACCAGGAAAGCGGTTTTAAGGGAAAGAATTTTTATTGATGCTGCTGATATAGGTTCAAAAGGGGGCTCTGTTAAAGCAGTGAGAACAAGGTTCAAGTCCCATGGCATGATTCTCACCTTCACTATGGGTCTCGACCTACCCGCAGCTTTAATGAATCTACTGACCCAGTAATTATTTGCGATGTTGCTACTAAAGAGTGCCCCCAAAGCTGAAACTTGTACCTTAAGGGTGCTTGTGGAGAGACCTAAGTCCAGACCCTTTTGTAGGAATTCTAGAATCTGGGTTATCGGTGTTGGGTCCCCTGCTATCACCCCCGAGCTCTGGAGAAATTTCTTCCAAGTCCTAGCGTAGATTCTAGTTGTAACCTCCTTCCTGCTTTTAAGGAGAGTATTAATTACATTAGTAGAAAACCCCTTATCTCTCAGCAGCGACCGTTCAAAATCCACGCCGTCAGGTGGAGGCCCGCTACTCGAGGATGGTAGACTGGACCCTGGGAGAGCAGATCGGGAATATCCGGCAGGACCCACGGGTCGGCTATCGACATGTTTCTGAGACATGAAAACCATGCCCTCTTGGGCCAAAAAGGAGCGATTACTATTATCCTTGCCCTGTCCTTCCTGACCTTCCTCAATACTAGGGGGAGTAAGGACAGGGGAGGAAATGCGTAGGCTATATTGAAATCCCATTGTAATAGAAGAGCGTCCACTGCCAGAGGGCGTTCTTTGGGATTTAGAGAGCAGAACTGTCTCACTTTCCTGTTGCTTTTGGTAGCAAAGAGATCTACCTCCGGTTGACCCCATTTCCGCACAATTAGGTCGAAGATGGAAGTCTTTAATGACCACTCTCCTTGACTCAGGAGATTGCGGCTTAAGAAGTCCGCATTGGTATTTTCTTCTCCCCTTATATGTAGAGCCGTTAGAGAAAGAAAGTGTCGTTCTGCTATCTGAAGTAGGCGCCTTGCCACTTCCATGAGAGGACCGGAACGAGTACCACCCTGGTGGCTGATGTAAGCGACTGTGCCCGATTGTCGGAGAGCACTCGAACGTGGTGACCCTGTAGATATAGAGGAGCTTTTTAATTGCTAGCTCTACCGCTGTTAATTCCTTCATATTAGAAGACATATGAATTTGATCCTGCTCCCATAAGCCCTGAACCATAACGTCCCCCATATGAGCCCCCCACCCAGAGGGGCTAGCATCTGTTGTGACTATTCGGGATATCTCATATTCCCAGGGAACCCCCTTAAGACAGGTTTGTCTCATTCTTCCACCAATCCAGGGATTTTATAGCAGCCTGGGACAAGGATAGCTGGCCTTCCAGGTAACCACCTAGCAAATTTTGATACAGCAAGACCTCAGCTTCGCAGCGCCCTTGTGTGAAATTGAGCCCACCGGACCGCAGGAATGCAGGACGAGAGGGAGCCCAAAAGAGACATGGCCTTCCTAAGCGACATGGAGGGGTTTTTGGAAGCGTTTAGGACCTGGTACCGTAAGTGAATTAACTTATCTGACGGTAAACTACAGTTCTGATTCTGTGAATCCAGAATTAGCCCTAGAAATTGCTGAACACTCATCGGATTCAAACGAGACTTTTTGGTATTTATTAGCCATCCCAGCTGCTCTAAGGTAGATATCGCTTTTTGCAGTTGCTCTGGGCAATGTTCTGCCGTCTTTCCAATGATAAGAAAGTCGTCGAGGTAGGGGACTATGAGCATATTTGATTCACGTAAGTGGGCCATGACCTCCGACATAACCTTAGTGAACACTCGTGGAGCAACCGCCAAGCCAAAAGGAAGGGCGCTATATTGAAAATGTCGCAGCGATTCCCCCATTTGGATTGCTACCCTGAGGAAACGCTGATGCTCCAAATGGATCGGTACGTGGTAATAAGCGTCTTTCAGATCTAACACCACCATAAAGCAATTTTCAAACAGAAGCTTTATTGCTGAGCTGACCGTTTCCATTTAAATGGGTGAATAATCAGGAACTTATTGAGGGCTTTCAAATTAATAATTGTTCTAAAAGACCCGTCCGGCTTACGGATCAAAAACAGAGGGGAGTAAAACCCTTTACCCCGCTCTGCTTCTGGTACCTCCACTAAGACTTTCTTAGCGCAAAGCTCCTGAACCTCCAACTCTAAAGCGGCCTGCTCCGATGGGGATGATCTGAGTGGGGTAATTTTAAAGTTATCCCAAGGTACCGAGGAGAATTCTAACCGCAGCCCTGTAGCTATGATGTTAAGGATCCAGCTACTGTTTGAGATTTCCGACCAGGCCGGGTAGAAGGCCCTCAATCTGCCTCCTACCGGCATTGCTAGTCATTGCGAGGGTTTTTTTTTTTTTTTTTTTTGTTTCCTTAGGTGGACCCCTAAACATAAACCCTGTACCTCTTCGCCTCTTTTCATCCCATTTGGCTCGTTCTCTGGACGACCTTCTGTAGCTGAACCTCCTTCTGCTGAAAGGTCTCTTATAGGAAGGGGTTGATAGACTGGGAAACTTTTTCTTGTCGTCCCCTGCCTTTTCTAAAAGTCGTCCAGGACCGGGCCAAAAAGATATTCGCCGTCACACGGAATGGAGCAGAGGCGAGATCTGGCTTGAATATCGCCCGGCCAACATTTGAGCCATAATGCCCTTCGTGCTGCATTAGACAGCCCTGCTAACTGGGATGCTAACTGGTCTAGCCAGACCATCAATGACCTGGATGCACAAGTGGCTGCAATCGCCGGTCTCAGGGCACCTGCGACATTTCCCATGTGCCTTTCAAGAAGGAGTCTGCCTTCTTGTCTAGTGGATCTTTCAAAGACCCCATATCATCGAATGGGATGGAGGATTTTTTAGAAGCCTTTGCCACTGCTGCATCCAGCTTCGGGGCCTTATCCCATCTACCTGTTAAGGGATCTTCAAAGGGATATCTTTGCTTAAACGCTTGGGGTAAGGAGCCTCTTTTTTCAGGCTTCTTCCACACTCTGTCTATAAGGCCTTGGATGCTACTATTTAGTGGAAAGGATCTCCGTTTTTTTGATCTAGACCACCGAACGTCAGATCCTGTACTGAGAGCTCTGGTTTCGCCTCTTCTACCCCCATGGTGGACCTAACTGATTTGACAAATTTGTCCATCTGGTCCAAGGGAAAACAAAAACGGATAGCGTCTTCTGTAGAAGACGAGGAGGAAGCCGAAGAGGAAGGCGAGGAGGGTCCTGACACAACTTCACCCCTGTCATGGGCGGCAGGTGAATCTGAATCAGATAAAACTGGTACAGTTCTATGCCTGGAAGATTTTCCGTGTCTTGAGGACGCTTTCAACTCTGCTCTTATTATCTCCTTCAGGCTTTCGGTGAAATCCGGAGTCTCCTCCGCTATCTAAAAAGGGAAGGGGCATAGGGGGGGTTACTATCTCATCCCAGGCCCCTGCCCTTCCCCCTCAAATGCCCTACCGTCTGCTGCATGCATGGCTGGCACAACCTTTTAGGGCAAGCGTCAGGCAGAGGGCAAGCACAAAAGGCACATTCCCTGTGCTTGCTTTTCACCGAACACTTCTTCCCCTAGTAACAGCACAAAATGGGGAAAAAACTGCATTACTGGGTATTCTAAGTCTGACGATCTCTTACCCAGATTATACAGCAGTAGGTACCGGATCACGGGGAGGGGCCTTTTTCCCAGCTGCGGAACTTCTGCGGCTGGTCATTGAAGAGGAGCGCTCTGTCTGCTGCTGCTGGCTCTCCTGTTGCACCGAGGGAGCTTCTGCAGTGTCCATCATGAAAAATGGGGCAGAAGCGCTTTCCTCTTTCCTAGGCTCCTTATATCCTCCCCCGGATATCCGGGTCAGCAGGTCTGGCCAGGGGTCCACCCCCTCCTATTCTCCGCTCCACGGCCCCCTCCCACACCTCCCTGCCGTCCCCACAGCAGGCGCCGTCCAATGATGCAGCCGCCAAAAATTTCAAAAAATTTCAAAAAACGCCGGCCGGCGTCTCACTTCCGGTTCCGGCGGTGGAGACTCCGCCCCTTTTTTCCCCCGCTCGCACGGACCCCACCGTACCGATGGAGGTAAGTATAATCCCCCGCTGCATCGCCCCTCCAGCCGGGACACGAGCGGAGATCTCCCCCAAACCCAGCCGCGCTGCTGCAGCAGCGGCGCGCGACAAAATTTTCAAAAACCCCGCCGCGCCGTCCATAGCAGTGATGCGCGGCGGGAAATTCAAAACCGCGCCCCACCGCGCCGTCCATAGCAGCGACGCGCGGCGGGAAATTCAAAAACCGCCCGCCGCGCCGTCCAAAATTCAAATTTTAAAATTTTTTTTTTTTAAAAATCACGGCTGCACCCCTTAAGAGGCCCCCACCATGACAGGACCACAGGAGAGGACAGGGAGAAGGCATCGGGACCAGGGAGAGGGGGGGAATACTTACCTACCGGCGCTGGCTGGGAGACAGGGATCCTCTGGATACTGCTCCACCTGCTCCGCACACTGCCGTGGAATCCTACCCGGACCCACCGTGGCGCTTCCAGGGGCTCCGCACCGGCCGAGGTAGGAGATCCCCCCCCGCTACCTGGGTCGACCGGCCGGCCTGGGTCCTCCTGAAGATCTTCATCTGTAGGAAACCCGTCCTTTAGGAACAGGAAACCAACTGATGTGTGGGAGAGGTGCCGCCCTTTTATATCTGTAGGTTTCCTGTTCCTAAGGGGCGGATCCCCTCTCTCTGTAGTGCTGTCATGGACGTTCGAATAAATGTCTGTCATTTCTGTATGTTCAGGATGCAACCCTTGTTAATGAACTTTGGCGGAAAATGCGTTCTCAAAAAACATATTCTTCTTTTAACTAGACATAGTCACTATCTTTTCAGTTTGTTGGCATAATATAGAAAATATGGTCACTTTTTTGGAGGGAGAAAAATAATTTCCCTGTGGCTCTCTGCACAGTAAGGCCGGGATTACACATGCGACGAAAACGTCCGTCGCTCGCATGTGAAATCCCAGCTCTAGCGCCGGCACTCGGGAGTGGAGCGAGCGGCTGCATAGAAATACATGCAGCCGCGCACTCCACTCCCGAGTGCCGGCGCCAGAGCTGGGATTTCACATGCGAGCGACGGACGTTTTCGTCGCATGTGTGATCCCGGCCTAACTGTTGTAGTTGATAAAATGTTAATAACTATTGATTATGCACAAGACCTTACAACCCGGCACTAAGATCTTTATCAAGTTTTTTTTTTTTAGTTTTTGTGCAATGGAAAAACTCCATTCTGTATGGCGCTGGCATACTGGATATTATCACTTGGAAGCAGTGGTTGTAGAGGAGAATACCTCCACACCAATTATTATTATATTATTTATTTCTAAAGCACCATTGATTCCATGGTGCTGTACATGAGAAGAAGTTACATACAGATTACAGGTATCACTTACAGTAAACAAACTAACAATGACAGACTGATACAGAGGGGAGAGGACCCTGCCCTTTCGGGCTTACATTCTACAGGATTGTGAGGCAGGAGACAGTAGGTCGGGGGGTTGCAACAGTTCCGGTGTTGGTTGAGGCAATATCTCCGGTAGTGGTGAGGAGGTAGCAGGGTCATTGCAGGCTGTAGGCTTTCCTGAAGAGATGGGTTTTCAGGTTCCGTCTGAAGGATCCGAATGTGTTTGATAGTCGGACGTGTTGGGGCAAAGAATTCCAGAGGATGGGGGATATTCGGGAGAAGTCTTGGAGGCGGTTGGGTGAGGAGCGAATAAGTGTGGAGGAGAGAAGGATGTCTTTGGAGGACCGGAGATTTCGTTGGAGAAGGTATCGGGAGATTAGTTCAGAGACATATAGAGGAGAAAGGTTATGGATGGCCTTGTAGGTCAGTATTAGTAATTTGAACTGGATACGCTGAGGGAATGGGAGCCAGTGAAGAGATTTGCAGAGGGGAGAAACGGAGGAGTAGCGAGGAGAGAGGTGAATTAGTCGTGCAGCAGAGTTAAGGATGGACTGGAGAGGTGCGAGGGTGTTAGCAGGGAGGCCAATGACATCTGATGGAGCATGCCACTATTATTGTCCTGTGCATGTTCCCCTATGCCTTTTTCTAGTGTTTTCTTTCCCTCTATATATGATGATCAAAACCAAAAAAGTTAAAGCATTATCCAGGACTGAGTTGATGTCCCCTAAAGAACTTTGTTTCACCCCCGCAGATGAACAGACCTGATGAGTTGTTTTATACTTGTCCTATAAATTTCAGCATTTTTGACAGGTATGAAGACGTCCCGTACGTACCATGATCCACAATGAGCTCATACGATCACCACTAAGCAGACGCTCAACACATGGGTGTAGGACGGGTTATTCACTTCCCTGAACACCAGCAGCTCAATGGCGATGGGACAAGAATAGTCGTTGTGGAGTAAGTCAGGACTGTCACTATATCAGAGAGGAAGATGGCAGGAGGCAGTGACGACGGACAGGTCTTCATCTCCGGACCTCATACAGAGGACAACTATAAATTGCTTCTAGTAGGGATGCCGGGCTGCAGGGGGGAAAGTGAAAGAAAGCTCCTCAGAAGGCGAGTAACCCTGTGAAAGTAATTATTTGGAAAATGATTCTGTAGATTTTCTCTTCTTCATCTGCTGTACTAACCTATAAATCAGGAACCACACAAACTGTTTTCCTAGGAGATGGGCTGAAACACTGCATTAACAAAAATCCAGAATTTTAAATTTCACGTCTTAATCAATTGCCATCCTTAGACTTCGTGCACACGTATCTTTATCCAGGTGGATTACACCTGACAAGTGCGGCAAACATGCGCAATCAAATAAACCTGCTGCTCAGCAATGTCAAAATAACGAAACCCCGAAGTAGTTAAAAGAAGTGACACGCTCACGCTCTGTACTTGTAAGTATAGATTAAAAGACTGGTGACAAAACAGTCGGCCACAGAGAACAGAGGCCACGCCGTGGACTAGTCGGACAGGACGGTCTTCGGTGGCTTCTCCCCGCCCGCTGCTCTGGAGTGACACATTTGAGTTTTTTCCTCAACCACGTTTTGACAAAAAACGACTAGGTCTAGCCACAAGGCTGTGAAAGAAAACAAAACAAAGAAAAACAAAAAAACACGGCTTTTGGTTCATCCAACGTAGATGTTCGTGCGTAATCCGGAAGCAAAAACTGATGTGAACTTTTGATCAGGGTCATTTGGATGTTTTGGGTAGTCATTATGATTTAAAAAGAGAAAACACAGTAGTTTGACAATAAATGGCTTCACCCAACCACTAACCATGAATGGAGAAAAAGTTTTGGCATTATCATTCATATTCTCTGAAAAAAGGCCAAGAAAGCAAAAATTCTGCCGGGGTATGTGAACTTTTGAGCACAACTGTACTTTGCTGCAACAAATGTTCTGCCCCCCAATCCAGACACAAACTGTTCAGCATGTGCGCCAGTACTCAGCAGGTCAGAATAAATGGAGACCCTGGTGTTTATGCCAGTCTTGGTGACATTTTCACTAGAGCAAGATGCGCCAAATTAGTTAAACTGCGTGCTTTTCAGTGAATTTGGAGCATCTTTTAGTTGCCACGCGCCGCTGCAAGAAGATGTACTCCGGTCATGTGCATTTCTAGCAGAATAATCATGCAGGACGCTCAGTGATGAATTGTAAGGTTGCTGAGTAGGGTTCCAACCCGTAGCTGGTAAGAGTAAAATTCGGCACTCTGAAAGATGCGTGGCAATAGATGTGATTTTTATTACCATTCAACCAGGCCAGAGAACAGCTTACGACATTTTGGTCTAATATGGATCTTCATCAGATAATTGCTGAAATAGCATGTGATCTATAGTACGATGTGCTGCTGGAGGTTCAGACTGTGTCAGCAGCAGAAGTAGTGGACACTAGTGCTGGAGTGTTGTGGCCATGTTACAGTCTGCACAGGCGCTGTTAAATCCTAGCCAGGACATTGTCAGTATTATAGCTCAGACATCATACTATTTCATCAATCATCTGATGAAGGTCCACATTGGCCCGAAACATTGTATGCTGGTCTCCGGACCGGTTGAATAGTTTAAAAAAAAAAAAAAAAAAAAAAATCACATCTATGGCCACGCATCCTTCTGATTGCCGAGGTTTACTCTCATCATCGGCTGTGCATGCCTTTCATAATTTACAACACTTGTGCCATAAATTGTGATGACGTTGTTGGTGGGCTCAACTACGCCACCTAATAGCCAAGTTCAGCCCATTTAAAAAAAAAATTAAAATAAGCAGAGTGACTGGGAATCCAGTAAAAACCAAGTCACAAAAAACTTACAACGGTTGAGAACTGCAGGATGAATTGGCCTCATTGTGTCCATGTGGCGCTCTAAGAGACATGGCCGTATGAGAGGTTGTACTGTTTTAGAAGAAATGGGTGTAGTCACTATGAGACTGCAGACTGCCCAATTGTGACTGGGGCATTGAGAGCGTGCGCAGCGCTCTCTATATTCCCCATGTGCATGGATGGTCATGTCACTGCATGTATGCGATTTGCCAACTATAATCTCCTCCACTTTGCCATGTTCTACCAGAGGAAATGGGTGCATAACCAAAAGTACGCAAATCACATACACGCAGTCATGTGACCACCAACCTGCATGGGGAATCGTGACCGTGTACACTGCACACACTGCCATCATTCAGCAGTTTGCAGTCAGAAAGTAATTTTAAACTTTTCTTCTGAGACTGGACAACCCCTTCAACAACTGATAAATTTGATAGAAACCCAAGGCTGTATATTTTGTAATGAATACAAAACACAACATTTTAAATGGCAGATCATTAGATTTTAGTAGACTAGAAATATATAATACAAGTGTTTTTCCCCCATAGTTTAGAAACGCTGTAGTTCGCACAAAAGGAGCAACTGCACTGCAATGCCAACCTCACATAGGATAAAAAGCCTATCCTAGAGGTTATTATTGCTGTAAGGCTCCCCAGCACGTGTCATGTCCTCTTCCCTTAAAAATACAGAAAGCAACAATGACTATAGATAAAACATGTAAAATAACATTGTAACTGTAGTACTTTCGATAGGAAAAATGCACATTTTGCAAATCGTATTAAGGCCGGAGTCACACTTGCTAGTGCAATGAGGGAACCTCGCACGAGTCTCTCGCCTCAATACCCGGCACTTCCGCTGGCACTCGGGACCGGAGTGTGCGGCTGCATGTATTTCTATGCAGTTGAATGCTCCGGTCCAAGTGCCGGCGGCAGTGCCAGGTATTGATGCGAGTTTCTCGCATTGCACTCGCAAGTGTGACCCCGGCCTAATGCCTGCAATACTATGATCTCTTTCAGTCGTCCTGAATTGGGCAGAACAGAGTCCTATAAGGGATTCAGTTCATTTCATGAGAACCATACTATAAAGGTCCATCTAGACAGATTTCTGCCTATAACCTTTTATAAGAGCCAACGGTATAGGGAGAGGGAGAGAATGATTGTGCCCCATAGGGTAAAATGCTGTTGTAGCATATTCTGTTACATGGTAACATGTGCTGCCAAAAACTTTTTTTATGCCGGCTCAGATGATCCAAGGAGCCCATAAACAAGATTTTCTCTTTTTCAACCAGCATATTTAAATGGACAGGTGATTTGGAACAAGCGTTGTCATCAATGCTTGTTGGCCGAATAGTAGCCTACGTTAGTGGACTGGAAGGGCTCATACACCTGGCAGAGCCTTGTGCACACAGACTACAGAGCTCCTAGAGTACAGCCTCTGAGCATTGCCATACATTTAGAGTCCACCAGAGTGAGATTAGTACAGAATCCATCAGAAAAACTCAGTTTGATGACATCTGAGGCACCTGGAGGATCAGTGTAGTCAAACCATGGCCTTGTGCATGAGACCTTAGAGGATATCCATTGCCATCCATTTCTTCTCACATGAACATGTCCATGTCACCCTCCATGTGGTGAATTAGAGGGAGGTTCCTTGTTTAATACCTCGTAATAAATAAAATAAAATACTGGTGTGATTATTCCTACAATGACCATTATAACAACTGCCGTCCACAAGCCCAGACCCCAATCCGCTCCATGATAAGGATCTTTTTGTAGGGCAACTTTGTGTTCAGTTTCAAAACGGAGTTCTTGACTTAAAGCAGAGACGACTTCTTGTAGATTTTCCTTTTTCATGTCGGTGACCCTCACAATTTGTTCGATATCTCGGTCTACTTCTTGTAAGAAAGAGTCCGCAGTCTCTGTAGAAAGTGCTTCTACGGGGTGGAGGTCCTGGTCGGCTACAGGAGGCTGGGTAGATGGTGTTTTTGAGATTTTGCTTTTTGGGGAGAAATGTGTCTCTGTCAGTAAACTGAACCTCTTCACTGGAATCTTTAGTGACCGAAGCGCAAAGAAGTCCTGTTCGTTGATCAGGTTATTGGCTCTCTTAAGGTCTGCGACCTATAAATATAAAGATAGAGGCGCAATGTAAATACAGACCAAAGTTTCAGGGAAAAGGAAAAAAATTTGCAAAGATATACGGTGGTAACTTACTACATGGTAATGGGACCCAGTCTTATCCGAGAACTCGCCGTCTGCAGATTAGCTCCAACAATTATTGGATTACGGATTCTAGCATTATAACGTACCTCCATAACACTGCGGATATGGTCACTACTTACCGTACTATTTTTTTCAGTTTTAATAATGTCACAGATTTTAAGAAAAAACTATTCTTTCAATAATGCAAGTCTAATTACCGTATATACTCGTGTATAAGCCGAGATTTTCAGCCCATTTTTTAGGGCTGAAAGTCCCCCTCTCGGCTTATGCGCGAGTCATATACGGGGGGGGGGGGGGGGGGTGATAGATCATACTCACCCCTCCGCCGGCGCGTCTCTGCAGCCCCCCTGCTTCTCCCACGATCTCCAGCTCCTTCCTGCAGCGGTCACGTGGTACCGCTCATTAAAGTCATGAATATGCACATATTCATGACTTTAATGAGCGGTACCACGTGACCGCTGTAGGACTGAAGAGCTGCGGAGACCGCCGGGAGAAGAGGAGAGGCTGCAGAGACGCGCCGGCGGAGGGGTGAGTTTAGCGATATTGACCTGTCCTCTCTCCACCGCTGCGCACTGCTTCCTCGTCCAACTCCTCTGGCTGTGAATGTTCAGGCAGATGACGTCGTTAGTGCGCGCCGCGCCCTCTGCCTGATCATTCACTGCAGAGGACCCGGAAGAGGGAGCAGTGCGCAGCGGTGGAGAGAGCACAGGTAAATATCTCAGGTGCCGGGGTCCTGAGCGAGCGGTGACACCGGCACCTGTCCCCCATAGCACGCCAGTGTCACCGCCTGCTCAGGACACCGGCACCTGGGCCCCAGCGACGGGAGGTGAGTATGTCATTTTTTGCAGCAGCGCGGCAGCATAAGGGACGTATACCATGGGGCACAATCTGTGGATCATACGGGGGCATAATCTGTGCAGCATATGGGGGCATAATCTGTGGAACATATGGGGGCATAATCTGGAGCATAATCTGTGGAGCATATGGGAGCATAATCTGTGGAGCATATGGGGGCATAATCTGTGGAACATATTGGGCATGATCTGGAGCATATGGGGGCATAATCTGTGGAGCATCATAAGGGGGCCTAATAATTTTTCACCCTAGGCTTATACGCGAGTCAATAAGTTTTCCCAGTTTTTTGTGGCAAAATTAGGGGGGGTCGGCTTATACACGGGTCGGCTTATACATGAGTGTATACGGTAACTTCCAACTACTTTTCATTTCAATTGTACACAGTGTAGGTGATAGCTTATTGATCGGTGGGCGTTCGACCACACGGACCTACAATCTGGAGATAGGAGAACTTTTACCCACATTACAAAATGAAGCATCAGTTCAGACGCCCAACTGCAGCGCCATTCACTCTCTATAGGACTGCCAAAAAGGGCAGAGTGCTGCATTCAGCAGCCCCATAGGGAATGAATGGAGTCAGTGATCGAGCGAGTACACTGCCGCTCCATTCTAACGGGGATAGAAGTCCCCCCATTGTGTAGATCAGTGCAAGTCGCAGAGGTCAGACCCTCAATCATCAATTTAAAACCCATTTTGTGGCTATGTGACATGTTCTAGAAATTTTTTTTTTTTTTTTTAACTTTAAATAACTTTCTGGGAAGCGGCCAAATTGAGACACACTAGTGTATTGTTTTGTCAGTACATACATTAAAGGAAGGTGAAAGATTAGGTTATTAATGCAGTTTTATGAATTAAACTAAAAATGGAACATAAATGGAAGACACTTGTAAAGAAAATACTGATAGAGCTCATTCTCTTGAAGCCATGTCTAGCTTTTGGCTTCAAAAACCTGAATGAGTGAATGACGCTGAAATGGATGGCAAAAAACAGAGCTTTATTTGCAGGTATGATCCCGATATCTTGCCTTATCTGTATAATAAAGAGCTCATTAAACACACTATACTGCTCCCATGTTAGCAAAATCTACACCGCAAAGTAGACATGTGAGCGTCCGAAAATAGGAATTATTAGCGGATTGTGAATATTCTCTGGATGGTCAATTTAAAGAAGGTTCTGTTCTTTTATAGGCGTTATCTAAAATCAAAGTCAGCTATGCTCCAAGCTCCTCTTCACCCAGCCTCTGAATAAGAGCGGCACCCCTCTGGTGGACCCAAGCCGTCCATGGATTAAGAGCCCGTCATTTTCCACGGTGCTGAGGTTACAGGAGTTCAGCTGTCAGCGAGCATAGACTCAGTGACGTCACCCCCAGTGACTGAGCCTGTGAGCGCTGCTTCCATTCATTCCCCAGTAGTTTACAGTTGGAGTGGCTTCATTAGCAGCGCTCTGGCTGTAAACTGATTAACCCCTGAGATGGATTTATGCCGTGGGACTTGACTGTACGGCGGACAGGTATGGTTACATTGTTTTTTTTTTATTTTAGATTTTTTACAGAGATCGAGGGCTTCGATAAAGGAATGGGAGTGTAATAAAGATTTAAAAACTGTGTAGTGTATTCTTTCATTAAAAGACTTTATTCTTATTGTGTGTGTGCTTATTTAACCCTTTATTTACTACAGGATTATAGTAATGAATAGGTGTCTTATTGACACTTAAGGTACTGCCACACTAAACAATCCCGCTAGCGATCACGATAACGACGCATACTAATGCGATCGCTAGCGGGATTGTTTCTATATCGCTAAATGCGGCCACATTTAGCGATATAGTTAACGACGCTATCGCCGTTAGCGATCTTCTTAACGACTTTAGCGGTACAAAAGTACCGCTAAATCGT